>CM046442.1:31528940-32128940 GCA_025506515.1 Flaveria trinervia
TCATCTTAAAGATTGAGAATCAATGTGATCACAAGGTCAAAACCATAAGATGTGATCAAGGAACTGAATTCAAGAACCAAATCCTTGATACATTTTGTGATGAAAGGGTATTACAAGACAATACAGTGCTCCCAGGACTCCTCAGCAAAACAGAGTTGCTGAGAGGAGAAACAGGACACTTATTGAAGCTGCAAGAACTATGTTGTCTGACTCTAAATTGCCTATCACCTTCTGGGCAGAGGCAGTTAAGACACATGTAAGACTCCTTATGAACTTTGGCACAAGAGGAAACCTTTCATTGGTTTTCTCAGGTCATTTGGATGTCCCTGCACCATCTTGAATACCAAAGATCAAGTTGCCAAGTTTGCTGAGAAATCAGACGATGGACACTTCATTGGATACTCTTCCCAAGCTAAAGCTTAATGAGTATACAATCTCAGAACTAGAATTATTGAGGAGTCAGCCAATGTGACTTTCAATGAGCACACACCCATTGTGGCTGGTTCTGGTCCGGATTGGCTATTTGATCTTGATTTAGTTCCACCTGTTTTAATAAATCTTGTGAGCATGTTTCAGGATCTGCAGAAAATTTAAATGCAGGTGATCCTGATCCAATTTGAGCTAGGAAGACCTTCAACTCACACACCTTCAGCTCCAGTTGAAACTACTTCAGCAAATGAGGTTTCTATTAGCACAACAATGACAAATCCAGCTGATACATCTGGCATGCCTTCAAATTCCAGCTCAGAGGCTTCTCAACCAGATAAAGACACCTCAATTGCAGAAGACAACATGGTGATGGTGATAGTGATCAAGAATTTCTTGATGCTAATAACCATACCATAGATGACAACATCAATGATGTCACACACTCATTAGATCAAGTTAATCTTGATAAGTGTGATAATGTGGAGGATCAATCTTCAGACCAGATCTAAATTTCTCAAATTTGGATCTATCTCACAACTTGCTGTGATCCCTTAGCTAAGGATCCACAAGTCTCATCCTACCACAAACATCATTGGAGATGTTATCTCCGGGGTAAAGACAAGAGGCAAACCCATGAAGCAAATGTTTGTCTTCACTCTTGTTTTCTATCCTAGTTAGAGCCAAGAAAGTTGAGGAGGCTCTAAGGATGGAAGTTGGGTTGACGCTATGCAACAAGAGCTCTTCAATTCAAAAGGCAAAAGTTTGGAACCTTTGTCCTCTTCCTCATGGGAAGACTACCATTGGAACCAATGGTTTTTAGGAATAAAGGATGATAGAGGAATCATCATCAAGAACAAGGCAAGACTAGTTGTTCAAGGATACACACAAGAAGAGGGATTGATTACACTGATGTCTTTGCTCCTGTACAAGACTAGAAGCTGTAGGATATTCCTGGCATTTGCTACATCCAAGAATTTCAAAGTCTATCAACTTGGTGTAAAGTGTGCTTTCTTATATGGAGTGATTGATGAGGAGGTTTATGTCAAACAACCACCTTTTTTGTAGATCCTGATCATCCTGATTATGTTTGCAAGCTTGACAAAGCTCTTTATGGCTGCATCAAGCACCCAGGAAGTGGTATGAGACACTATCTGAGTATCTCTGTAACATGGATACAGGAGAGGTACTATAGATGGAACTCTCTTCATCAAAGGACAAGGAAAAGACATTCTGCTAGTTCAAGTATATGTGGATGACATCATCTTTGGTTCAACCAATTCAAAGCTCTGCAAAGACTTTGAAAAGCTGATGAAAGACAGATTTGAAATGAGTTCAATGGGAGAACTCAACTTCTTTCTGAGAATTCAAGTGAAGCAGGTTCAAGATGGCATCTTCATAAGTCAGTCAAAGTATGTTCAAGATATACTCAAGAGATTCAACATGACTGATTGTAAGATTGCTAAGACACCCATAGCCAGAAACCACTCCCTTGGTCCAGATCTTGAGGGGAGTGTGTAGAGAGCACTTATACAGGGCTATGATGGGTCTTTTATGTATCTTACAGCTAGCAGGCCTGATATCATGTTTGCTACATGTATTTGTGCAAGATATCAAGCAAACCCTAAGATGTCTCACCTAATCACTATGAAAGGATTTTAAGATACCTCAAAGGTGCTTCAACACTTGGTCTATGGTATCCAAAGAATCCTAGTTTCAATCTGTATGCCTATACAGACAGTGATTATGGTGGTTGCAACATGACTGCAAAGTCTACATCTGGGGGATGTCAATTCCTTGTGGAAGGGTTGTCTCATGGCAATGCAAGAAACAATCCTGTGTGTCTGCATCAACTGCTGAGGCTGAATACATTGCTGCTGCAAGCTGCTGTGCTCAAGTGCTTTGGATTCAAAATCAGATGCTAGACTATGGATTTAACTTCAAAGAGACTCCTATCCACATAGACAACAATAGTGCTATCTCTATCACTAAGAACCCTGTGCAGCACTCAAGGACCAAACACATCAACATCAGGTATCATTTAATAAGAGATAACTATGAAAAGGGATTAATTAAACTAGTCAAGTTCACACAGATGAACAATATGTTGATCTGTTCACAAAAGCTTTTGATGACAGAGATTTAAATATCTGATATCAGCTATTGGGATGATTAACTTTGAGTAGACTTTTTCTTAAAACTAATTCTAATTATTTCTTCTTAAAAAAGATATGTGTTCCTAAGTTGTCTAGTTCATCACTTTCATAAGCTCATGTTTTCTTTGAATGTAAAACTCTTTTTGAAGATTTTCCTTAGATTCTTGAAAATTTTTTGATACTTCGGAAGATAACGTTTTACCTTCGGAAGAAAAATATGTCTTCAAATAAATGACTGTCTAAGAGATTTTACCTTCGGAAGAAGTCAAAATTTATCTTCCGAAGCTTAAAATTCTTAAACACTTATTCATTTTTAAGGACTTTTTCCTTCCGAAGCAAAATTACCTTCGGAAGCTTTGTTCATTCTTATACAAAGCATCCAAAAGTTTATTTCTCTTCCGAAGCATAAATCTTCAAGACTCTCAGGAAAATTCTTCCGAAGCCATTTTAGCTTCGGAAGCTTTTTCAATCAAAACTTCCGAAGACAAATACTTTCGGAAGCTTTTCGAATTCCAAGAAAACTACTTTTTGAGCAAAAAGTAACTACTTTTTCAGAGGTGGGACCGACATACGGATTTCAAAGTTTATCCTCTTTCATTAAACTTTATCTGAAATCCTTCTCTCTCAAATAACCCAACGGTTTTCCCCTCTTCTATCATCTGCTTTTCTTCCAAACCTAAAACCCAAAGCTTTCTCTCTGAAATTTCTTTCCCATTTTTTATCTCGTCTCTGAGCTACCTCACAATGGCTGACCTTGCTCACAGAAATGATCCTAACTTTTCCATGTAGCTACACAGACAACACAATCAAGTTGCTCTGTTATGCTCTGACAAAGATCCTCATTTCTCAGAGGTTTGCTGTTTCTTGTCTTTGTCTCACTACTTCACCTCCCTAACCATTGATCCTCCTCTATATGAGGATCACTTGCTTGAATTCTGGAAGACCTGCCAAGAGGTCATTATGGATGGGGAGAAGGCACTGTCTGCCACAGTGCAGGGAAACAATCTTCATCACTCCGGCCATCATCAACCGACATCTTCAGCTGGATGATGAAGAAGGTGAAGTGTTCTTCCCAAAGGAAGCGGTTAATCATTCCTTCGAGCAGATGGGCTATGAAGGAGATTTCTCTGTAAAGACCTTCAGGAAAGGGAAGGTCTCATCCCAGTGGAAATACCTACTCCATGTGGTTATCCAGCAGCTTATCAAACAAGCATGGTGGATGGGACCAGATTCCTGAGGATCTCTCCTTTATAGTTCATGGAATGATTCAGGGGGTCAAGTTCAGGTATTCACAATTTGTTTATACTATTTACTTGCAAACTTAGACTCCTTAGAATACTACATGTTTCCTAGATATGTTCAACACATTCTCAATTGTGAACTGGGCTCACAGTTGAGGGAAACAAGTAACATTCTTAAATTGGACAGATGAAGCCCGACATCTTTAAATAATGAAGAAGCCAACTGTAGGCTTCTCAGGGGTAGAAACAGCCCTAGTCCCAAAAATGTTAGAGCTCATTGCTCAAGGTGACAACCTAGCAGTCCAAGCTAGTGTTGAACCCACACCTACTGCTCCTCCAACCCTCTACACAACCTCAAATATCCATCACCTACCATGAAAATCCAACGAACCCCTACTCAGACTATTCAGTCTGTGGAGGCCCCCATATACTCCCAATACAGGAAGAAGTGGATATGGAGCTCCCACTTCTCCTGAGGAGCAAACCACTCCCATTGTTTCAAGAATCAGTGATGAGGTTCCTCATGCTCACACTGATGAGCTCACTAGCCCAACAGCCTTAAGCCTTCACTCTGAGTCTTAACACTCAAGTGAACAACCTTTAGGGGACAGCTACCATCCCCAGCCTTGGATCTCAACCAACCAATTCCCAACCTATCCTTCTATACTGATGAAGACTTAGGATTCAGTATGTACCATGAGTCTCTTTTCTCATCCCCTACTCAAAGAGAGATGAGTACCTCTGACTCTCCTCAGTCTATCCCACACCAGTCACCTATTACTGAGGTGGACACTTCTGAACTAGTTCCGGATGTCCATATGGAAGAGGCTCTCACTTTTGAAAGTGATTACATCATTCAGACCTCAACCATGGCAACTCTGCCCTCTGGCATCTCAACTGAGGCTGTCAGTGAGCAGAGGAAAACCAGCAGCCAAGAAACTCAAGCTGGTGGTGAGCGAAAGGACTTTGGTCCAATCATCTCCCCCCAGTGATTCTTCTGATGAAGATGAGGGGAACTTGAGACTAA
The DNA here is from genome assembly GCA_025506515.1 of Flaveria trinervia. NCBI lineage: Eukaryota > Viridiplantae > Streptophyta > Magnoliopsida > Asterales > Asteraceae > Flaveria > Flaveria trinervia. The sequence goes on from CM046442.1 coordinate 31,533,791, forward strand.
AGGTGCAGAAATTGTCAAAAACATGCACCTATTTAGTCTCTAAGGTAGTCACTTGGAATCTCAGGTGACTACCTTACAAAACAGGGTCAATGATCAGCAACTTTAGATTTCATATCTAAAGAAAAACTAGCTGGGAGACCTTTAAGGAGAGCTCAACCAGGAACACAAGAAGATGTGGAAGTGATTGACTTATCCTCCAGCTCACCTATGCAAGTGGGTGATGCTACCAAAAAGGGGGAGAAAGTTATTACAACCACAGAACCTGGGAGTTCTTCAAAGAGAATGGACATAGCGGACTCACCATCCTCACTTGCTGTTGTGCATTCTCAGCAACTTCCTCAAGTTCACATTAATGTGGACTTTATAGACTCAATCATCAGGAGTCTCTTTGAGGAAGGTATACAAGGGCTGTCTCATCTCCACCACAAGGAACTGGCAACTACATCATAAGGTGGAGGTATGATGAGGACAGAAGAGCCCTTATACTTCACAGAGTTCAAGGCCAACAAGAAGTCTTTCAGTTCCAAAGCCTGAGCTTCTATGAAAGACTGGATTTAGTCAACATGCCACTTGTCAATCCAAGCAAATCTAGACAAGCTGACAGGCTGGCTCAAAGAATCCAAGACAGGATCCTTGCAGAGTTCTCTCTAAGAGGAGACTTAGGCAATCAGGGAATGTCATCGGTCAACTGGATGTTGAGTGGACCCTAAGATTAGTTTCATAGGGGAAACCTTGGCTGAAGGCCCAGTGGCAGAACCTGAGACCCTTGTCTCACCATCAACAACTGCTAAAGGCCCAGTGACAGAACCTGAGACTCTGTCTCACCATCAACAACTGCTGCAGAGGTCCAAACTCCATCTTAGACACCTGCTAGTGAAGGTGTTTCTCAGCCTCTCTCTGACAGAGCATGGAAGCTACACCAAGCAATGAAGGCCAAGCCTCAATCCACCCTGAGTCACAAAGGTCTGTTGGTGACAAGGGAAAAGGATAATGACTCCTGAGGAAATTGAGGAGGAAGAGAGAGAGAGAGGAAAAGGAGGCTAAGGGGAGAAAGTTCTTCTGGGTCATCTAAATTCATGCAAGCTGCAATCAGGGCTGCCCCCAGACCAAATACTAAAGATGATGAGTTAAGGGCAGTCAGGATTACCTATTTACAGACCAGAACTATGATGTTGATAAAATCATCTCCCTCCCCTTAGAAGAGTTGAATGAACTGGCTGACATGGAAGTGTCAAGAGAGAAAGGAGAAAGAGGATGCAAGGATACTTCTCCAATTCAAAGAGGAGAAGAGACAGAAAAGACTTTACAAGCATACTCCCACTCTCTCTCCAGTTCAAGAAAGTCCTGCATAGGAAGATGTGGCTCCACAAGAACCTCAGGTAGATAAAGAAGAGGATAGAATCAAAATGATAAACTACCTGAGTGCCACAGGCTTCTATCAGGCAAATGCACTTCTTCCCCTGTCCTATGACTTCATTGAGTTCGAGTACTTAAAGCACTTGAGCTTGAGCTAGTCAAAGAAAGAAAAACAACCAAAAGGAAGCTAAGGGAAGAAGCTGCAAAGTCAAGAGCCATCATTCAAAAGAATGCAAAGAAGTCTGCTGACAGACAAAGAATGATGAGCTTCTTGAAGTCATATGGATTCTCCGGAAGGAGACTTGGTCCCATGTCTCTATCTACAATGGATGAGCATATAAGGGTGATCAAGTAGAAGATTAAAAGTGGTGAATTGATTGACTTGCACTCTCTTCCAAGTCAAGTCCCACCTGAAGTGGAGGTCAAGTTTGAACAACCAGAGACACCTGAACCAGAACCTCCAGCTGAGTCTCAACAAACTTCATCTTCTGATCCAAGACAGGGTCAAACTCCCTCCCTCTGAAACTGTGAGGGAGGAACACCCAACTGAGAAAGACACTGATGATCAACATGGTGCTATAGACCAGTCTTCTCAGTTAAAGACATTAAAGAGGAAGAAGAAAATGGCTTCTAAACAAAGACTAAAAAGAAGAAGCCAAAGTCATCTACCTCTACACCCAGGCTGAATCAGATCAATCTGAGGAAGTGCATGATGAGGCAACCCAATCAACTCCTATGCAAGTGGCTCCTCTAGCAACTGAGACACCTATCTTGTCCTGGACTTATTCTAACAATCCAGAAAGATGGCATGTTGTCAGAGATCAAGGTGTTGAAAATGTCTACTCCTGGCAAGACATAATCAACTTACCTCTGCATGATCTCTTTGAAATGAGAAGATACTATGAGAGTCTTGATGATCCTGACCACCAAATGAAGAAAGGAATGGTCTTGATTGTACTGAAGACTACCAACATCTGAAGATCTTCTAAGTGTTTTGGTAGCATCAGCCTAGGGGGAGTTTGTAAGGATTCCTTAAGTCTGATGCAACCCAAAACATCCAAAGTGTCTCAGCAACATGCACTAAGTACTGAAGTGAAGAATGCTTCGGAATTTTACACAATACATTAGAAAACATTCTAAGTGTAAAATCTTCCGAAGTCAAGACCAATATCTTCCGAAGCCAAACATGAAGTCTTCCGAAGCTTCAAGAGACAAAGTCTTCCGAAGCTTCACCCTATGAAGACAGATTTCTTCCGAACTTTTAGTACACATGCTTTATCTGATGTATTGTTCCATAAAGCACCTTTTCCGCTGCATCTCTGATAAGTCACCAACTTACAAGAGTTGGTGAAAAGGTCCATGCTTTTGGTAACTGTACATTGAGGTCTTGAGTCTGAACTTTCCATTTTATGTACTTTATCCTTTTTGTAATATATAAGGATGTGAGCTATGGCATGTCATAGTCACAAGGTCAAAAGGGATATGCCTTTTGATTCTACAATTGATTTTGTTAGTGTCTAGTCAATTGTATCCAGCTGGCTTTCATAGTATAGCCGGCTGTATGTTAGTATAAGTATTTCAAGTTTCTTGTATCTTAATATACTTTGTAACACTTGTAAAAGAACTTGAGAAAGCAATATACTGCATCCTTGAAAACTATATTCTCCTGTTCTGTCTCTTGCTTTACTTGTGTTCTTTGTATCACTTTTGGTTAACCCAGTTTACTGTTTGATTAGAGTTTAGATAATCTCCTCATTGTGTTGTTGTGTTGTATTGTGTTCAAACCCTTAAACGGTCCTGCATGTCTTATAGATATAGTGAATGTAGGATTTTTCAAGCACCTACTTCATATCCACTAAACAGCCTTATTTCAACACCCTCCTTTCCTCCCTACTTTCTTTTAATCACCATCTCATAAGTGTTTTTCATCATAGTACACATTTGAGATGGGTGTGGAGGAATGAGTACCAACACCATTTTTCTCTTTAAGGACTCTGTTGGTTTCACCTTCAACTAGGAAACACAACTTCTTCTGCTTGCTTCGTCTTCTTCTTCTCAAGGGGATTAATAAATGACTTATCTTTTCTCATGCATATTGTCTTTAATGAATTGAAATTGTCAGTCCTTTTGAACATTTTGAGTATGTTTTCAAATTCATATCCCCTAAACATAGCTGAGTGATTGATCAGTTCCAATTGAGCTAGTTCTTTTAAGTTGTGGATCTCCAAGGCATTTACAAGAGCTGAGTACTCTGTAAAGAATTGGACCAGCCTGGAGATCCTTTTCACCATGAACATATTCCACATGTTGTCATACTTCCAAGCAATTATTTTCTGATCAACTTTGCCTTTAGGAGTAGACACCCCTTTGATTAACTCAGCAGTTGTTAATCCTTCTTGTAGTTTTAACTGAAAGGGTTCTGCAAACCATTCTGGGTATTTATGAACTACAGGAGCCAACAATTCTTGATCTTTCTGATTTAGCATCATGTCTTGAGCAGCTAATATAGATCTTGGCTTCTTGTTTAGGATTCTTCTTCTAACCGCTTGAGCATATCTTTCTTTTCATTGATCATTTGGAGAGTAGCAGCCCTTAATGAGTTTGTTTTCATATTCCCAATCTTCCTTCTTGTGAATCCTTGACTTGAAAGATAATCCTTCATTTCCTTATCTGTCATGCTATAAGGTTCAAGAAATAGTGGATCAGGAGTTGGGTTGATTTCTGCATGGTTGATAGTTTAGGCAGAGAAACCTTTCTTGAAAATGATCTTTCATACTCAGTTGTGTTGATTTCTTCATAGCAGGCACTTTTGTCACAAGAACCTCTCTGGTGATTGATTTTTCATACTCAGTTTCTAAGTTTGGATCCAGTAGCTTCTTCCCCTTTTCTTCTTCTTCCTTCATTCCTTCATATGTCATACCAAAGACTACATCTGGATCATACCCATGATTAATCAAAAATATTGCCTTTATCATCAGGTCATCAGTTTGGGCCTTTGACACCATTTCTTCCGTTGGTTGTTTTTTTTCATAGGACTGTCAACATCTTCATGCTCATCAACATTATATCCTCCCTCAATCTCTCCTTCTTCTAGATCAATGAATACAGTTAGTTTCTTTAGTTGTGCCTTGGCTCTTTCATGTTCTTCCAGGAATTTTGCTATTGCAGCAAGACTTCTTTGGTCATCTGGTTTGGCTTTCTTTGTTGGTTCTTCTTCTTTCATGGGTCTTTTTCCTTTAGCTTTCTCAGATAAGTATTTCTTTATTCTGGTATAAGTTTGAAGTGGAGGACCAAAAGAGGATTCAGCTTGTTTCATCTCCTCAGGCAATTTTTCAACCTCTTTTTGTATGTTTTCTTGATCATCAGCCTCTTTTTCTCTCTTTCTTTTTCATTTTCACAAAACCTTTTATCATATCTTTTTGTTCTTCTGATAGTGCCTCAGCAGGTACAATCTGCATGCTCAACACTCTTTCTCCAATGGAACTAGAGATTTAGGAATGACTACAATAGGTTTAGAGTTGGTCCTTTGGTCTGCAACAAAATCTCAAAAATCTTCATCTATTATGAATTCTTCAGAAGTAAAGCTATCCATAGCACTGATTAATTCTTCAAATTCATCTTTCTCAATTTGAGTAGCCTCTGATTGCCCAGAATAAATCACCATTTCTAAACTTTGTCCTCATTCTTTGTTTGGTTTTCATCTTCTCCTTGTTCATCATTCTCAGAGGAAGATTGTTTCTCATCATCATTAACCTTTCTTCATCATTTTTGTTTTCTCCAGTCACAGCACTTCTTTGAATTTTAACTTGACTTTGGAGATTGGAGATGATTTCAGCTTGTTCTTCAATAATGTTCTCTTGTTCTTCCATAGCTATGGTTTGAATGGCAAGAGTGTCAACATGGCCACTCACTTCTTCTCTAGAATGGCTCAGGGCAGCTTTCAGGTAATCAATTTCTTTCTCTTTGTCTTTCTTTTCAGCTTCATACTTTTCTTTTAGTTCTTTTAGTTCTTTTATTCCTGTTCCTTTTCATCAAGCTCTAGAATCCTATTATCAATGATTCTAGCTCTCCTATTTAGTATTCTTTCCATCCTTTCCACCTTTTGTAGGAGCTCAGATATCAACTTATCCTTTTCATCAGGCCTGTTTGTATTAGATTCAGCAAAGCTTTCTGATGGAGCAGTCTCAGAAGTTGCTCTCTTTACAGGCATTTGAGCATGTTGATCCTCCTCATCTAAAGATGATTTGGATGCTTTAGAATTGCTAGTTGAGTCTCCAAATTCAGTTGGGTTATCATGGGTGGAAATGGTTGGTGTGGTGATATTGGTGAGTGATGAGGTGGTGATATTAGTGAGTGATGAGGGGTGTGTTGGACAAAAGAACCATGAGCCAAGATCAGAAAACCTCTAAGTCCCACATGGTATCACAACAACTGCTGAAAGCTTCATCAGCAGTCTGACAAGTGCTGAAGACTTCAACAGCTGAAGATCAAGTGCTGAAGACTTCAACAGCTGAAGAACTAAAGTGCTGAAGTACAACAGCTGAAGAACACAAGTACTGAAGCTGAACAGCTGAAGAACGCAAGTACTGACTGAACAGCTGAAGAACACAAGTGCTAAAGCTGAAAGACCAAGTACTGAAGTACAACAGCTGAAGAGTTTACAAGTGCTGAAGATCAACAACTGATGTACAAAGTCTGAAGACAAAGACTGAAGACATCAGCTGATGATATCTACTGAAGTCATCAGCTGATGAAACATCTGAAGGTCAAAGTCTGAAGATCAAGTACTGAAGCCTCAGTAGTTGTCACAACTGCTGAAGAGTACTTCTTCAGTAGTTGTGATATCAGTAGTTTTATATTTCTAGTTTCAGTAGTTTTGTAAAACGACTGAAGAGCTTGTTCTTCAGTCGTTGTAGTTTCAGTAGTTTCTAATCAGTAGTTTTATATTCTGTACTTAACACTCTGATATGTTCTCAGTAGTTGTGAACATTTCAGTAGTTTGTTAAGACTTAGTTATTTTTGTATTAGATCTGCCAGTTGTCACTTTCCCGTGATAACAGCAACGATTGCACTCTATATAAGGAGTGTCAACCTATTGTAATAATTGAATGAATGATTTGAATGATTTGATTAGAATTATTCCATATCTATAAAAATTCCATGAATCAGAAACATGTTCTCTCGCTATAACCATATGTGCTCTTAATGCATACAAACATCGATCTCTTGCTACAATTTGTCTAATTCCTGTTCTTATTCCGCTGCTTTGAACTCTAATACATCAAACTTGTGATCGCTGATCCTGTCAAATGGTATCAGAGCCGGTTAATCATTGATCGATCTAATAATTGATCATTGAAACTGCTATTCAAGATCTAAGTTTGATTGAATTAGCTTTTGTTTTTGCAAGAACGGTTATAGAGATTGAATTTTCTGTATTTCTAGTCATTCATCCTGAGATCTTTTCTTGGTTTTCATTGAGTTTGTTGTGGTCTGTGTAAAACTTTTAAAAACTTGAATTAAATTGTTTTTGAACTGAAAATGACTACTCCCTCTAATGATCCTCACAATACTGGTTCTCAACCAAGCCACCAATGCTGGTTAGGAATGAGTATAACATATGGCAACGACGAATGCTCCATCACCTGTCTGTTAACAGCACAGGGTGTTGGACATCAGTGGTACATGGTCCACACAAGCCTATGGAATAACCCGGAAACCAATCAAATGGTTCTAAAGAGGAGGGAGCAATACTCAGATGAGGATAAGAAGTTGCTTGAAATTGATGCAAAAGCCCATGGAATTCTGGCCATGGCACTGCCCAATGAAATCTATTCTGGGCTAATGCATCATGAAACTGCCCATGACCTCTGGAATGCCTTGAAAGAACAATTTGGAGGAACAGATGAGGTCTTGGCAAATAACAGAGAAATCCTGCCCAACAATATGAGACATTCTCTCATAGAAAGGGTGAGACACTGACTCAACAATATGAGCGGTTCTTGTTTGATCTCTGAATTAAAAATGGTCAAACTTGAGTACACAAACATTCAGATGAATAACATATTTCTCAGATCACTGCCTGAGAGATGGGGACATATACTATTGTCCTACGCTCCAGTGCAAGTTTGGACAACTATCTCTCAACCAACTCCATGGGAAACTTCTCACGTGTTGAGAGAGAGATAGAACAAAAGAGAAAGCTGTCTTCATCTGGAAAGCTCACTGAAGACTTTGTACCAGGCAACACTGCCTTGGTGGGTCATGAGTCAGAATATGCTTCATCTGAATGCAGTATGATGAGCATATTAATTTCTCTCAAACACTTCTGATTCTGCATTTGTGAGTGTTGATGGTCAGTTTACTGGGTGTAATAATGACAATCTTTGCTTCATTATGGATGATCTCAAGGGGATTGCTGATGATGACTTAGAAGAGATGGATATTTTGAGCCAAATGGCTTGATAAATATCAGATCTCAGAAGTTCTACAAAAGAACTGGAAGAAAATTCCCAGGACTCTCTGGCAAAACCAAAGTTGGTTTTGACAAGAGCAAGTTGAGGTGTCACAAATGCCAAAGGCTTGGACACTTTGCAAGAGAGTGTAGATCAACTGGATCTAACTCCACTGCACCCTTGTGACTTTTCCTGGCAATAGTCAACAACACAGAGGGCAACATCCTGTCACTTCTAGTCATCATCCTCAACAACAATCTCCGGCATATTTTGTTCCTCAGGGTCAATGCCATATCCTTACCCTTGTTATTACATGCCACAGTCAAATCAAGTTCAAGTTCCTATGGCACCACAACCTCATGCACTACCAGAACCTCAGCCATCCCAATCTCATCAACAAACTCAACCTCAACAACACAGCTTCTTCACCCCAGGAGTTGTTGACTGGAGCAGTTTACCAGATGACATGTCTGGTCATGAACAACTGTTCTCAGGTGCTGGTCAACATGGTGGTGACAGTCCTTTTGGGAATCTAGCTCTTATGGCTTGGAGTCTGCTGATACTTCATTTTCTAATGCCTCTACACCTCAGGTATCACAGGTATCCTCTGAGGCAAAAGCCAAATTATGTTTGAACCATGCATAGCAGCATTTGCTTCCATTAGAGAAGCAAATGTAGCTTTAATTAATAAGAACATTGAGCTGGAACAAATAATTTCCAAAAACAAAGCTGAGTTTAAGTCTGTGCTTAAAGATAAAAATGATGAGATTTATAAACTGAAATGCCAAATAATTGATGATAAGGCTAGCGAAGAGGTACTTCTAGAGAAGTACAAAGATCTCAAAGAAACCCTTGCAGTTACCCAGGTAGAGTGTGATAGATGGGTACAATCATGCAAAGGTTTTGAAATGCTTCTTAGTAAGCAATCTGCTTCCAATATGAAGTTTGGCATTGGTTACAATCACACTGCTCCACCTACAGATTTTACTCCAAGAGCAGAGGTAGAATCTGATGGTGAGAGTGATAACCAATCCATCACATCATGTGATCTACTTTTGATACAGCACAATCAGAAGTAGCAGTCAGCATCAAGCCCTCTCTGAACCTATCAGCTGATGTTGATGGTTCAAATGCTGACACTCACATGATCAATGAGTTGATCAACTCAGGAGTTAATTCTGAAGGTCCTGAAAGGACTAGAGAGCAGGATTTAACACCTGAAGTTCAAACTCAACTGCTGTCAGTACTGAAGAGAAGAAAACTGTCAGTAGAAAGAGTTTGAAGACTACTAAAGAGGCAGTCAAGAAAGCAAACAATGCTTCCAAAGCATTGAAGAACAAGTCTTCAGTTGCTTCACCCTCTTTAGTTGATGATCAACCTAAGATGAAGAATAAACCATGTGAAGTATGTGGTTTGTTCAATCATCTTACAGATGATTGTGGTACAAAAGAGGTTCCAAACTCAAAACAAAAAGAAGAAATTAAAGAGAAAATGGTAAAAATGAAATCTGAGTTTGAGACTACATTTGTATCAAACACATCAATCCTAACCCTTAAGTCCTCAAAGAAATCCAAAAAGGAAGGGGTTAAACAGGTGACAGCTGAGAGTGCTCAGAAGAAGAAGGTGCAACATAGGAACTTATCAAACTCCACTGGCAATGTGTCTGATGAGCTGAAAGCTTTATCACAAAATCAGACACAGCTGGTTATGATGGTTCAACATCTCTGTTGGGTAGAGTTAACCAACTAGATGCTCCTATGTTGAAACCACAGAAAAGGAGGTCCAAGCCAAAGGACTCCTCTTCTACACCATCTTCTTCTCTCAGGCTGTTGTTTCAAATAAACCTGTTAGTTTACCATCTATTGATGAGACCAGGCCCAAAACCAAAAAGGTTTGGGTCTAAAAACTAACTGATTGTTTATTATTGCAGGGTTCTTCAACATGCAAAAGTAGCATCTGGTATGTAGACAGTGGGGGATCTATGCACATGACTGGGAACAACTCTCTTCTTCATGACTACTCTCAAGGAAAAGAGGATTTGTTTCTTTTGGCAATGATGCTAGGGGTTACATCATTGGTAAGGGCTTGTCTCCAATGGAGAAATCAAATTTGATGATGTTAATCATGTGGAAAATCTCAAGTACAATCTCTTGAGTGTCAGTCAAATGTGTGATAAAGGCCATGTTGCTCTTTTCACCAGTCAAAACTGTAGGATTCTGTCATCCAAAGTTTTGCACTTGATTGACAAGGTGTTGGATGATCACACTCTCCTGAGAGCCAACAGGACAGGAAGGGTGTATGCCTTAGATCTTTCCAAGAAAATAGATCTCAAAGGCAATCATTTCCTATTTTCCAAAGCCTCTTCTCAAGAATCTAAACTGTGGCACAGAAGGCTTGGTCATGTTAATCTCAAAAACATGAATCAGCTTACCCACAATAGTTTAGTCAGAGGCTTACCAATAAAGGAGTTCCACTGTGATGAAACCTGCACTTTGTTTAAAAGGAAAACAGCACAAAGTCTCATTCCCTCCATTGAAGTGCCTAAGTCCACTGCCTGCTTGCAATTACTGCATATGGATCTATTTGGTCCTGTGAGAGTAATGAGCATGGCAAAGAAGAAATACTGTCTGGTAATTGTGGATGATTACTCCAGATTTGTATGGACTTTCTTTCTACATTCAAAGGATGAGGCTGCTCAGAGATTATTCACTTTGTGTTGTATATTGAGAAGCAGTATTCCCTTCCAGTCAAGTGTATTAGGAGTGACAATGGAACTGAATCAGAAATCAACACTTGATGACTTCTATCTTTCAAAGGGAATCAAAAGGCAGTTTAGCATTCCAAGGACTCCAGAACAAAATGGAGTAGTGGAGAGAAAGAACAGGACCCTCATTGAAGCTGCAAGGTCCATGCTGGCTGACTCTGGTTTGCCACTGACCTTTTGGGCTGAAGCTGTTAACACTGCTTGCTATGTGCAAAATAGAGTTTTAGTAATCAGAGGTTGATGAAGACTCCATATGAAGTCCTCCATCATTTGGCTCCTCTGATTTCATCTTTCTCATTTTCAAAGCATTTGGTGTCCCTGTTTTATTCTCAACACAAAGGATCAACTCCATAAATTTGATCCTAAGGTGGATGCAGGGTATTTTGTTGGTTATTCATCTACTTGCAAGGCATACATAGTCTTCAACTGCAGAACAAAGATGGTTGAAGAAACTCTACATGTTAAGTTCAATGAATCTCCAAAGGACAAGATTCCACAAAGCCCTGTGGAGTTATTTGATTTGGACATACTGCAATATGTTCCTTATCAAACTCTGCTGTTGCTCCTGTCAACAGTTCACCACCTGGTGGTACTGCTGTGTGATGATGACGATTGCAGTACTCACCTCTTCAGGTTTAGTGATCAGCTGCCTGATTCAGCTAGACCTGATGTTCCTGTAGCTCCAGTAGCACCATCCACAACAAATGCTGATGAGATCTCTTCGAATTCAACTTCCTTTGAATTACCATCCACTGATTGGTTTCAAGGAAATGATTCACCATCACCATCTGTTACTGCTGAGCCTGCTACAAACACTTGCACAGATCTCATTGTGTATCAAGATCTGAAGAATCACCCTATGTCTCAAATCATTGGTGATATCACTGCTGGAGTATCAACAAGAAGTCAATTGTCAAATTTCTGCTTCTATGCTCTCTTCATCAGTCAGCAGAGCCAAAGAATTATCACATTGCTTTAAAAGACAATGGATGGGTTGATGCCATGCAGCTTGAGCTTCTTCAGTTCAAGAAACAGCAAGTGTGGGAACTGGTTCCTCTACCTCCAGGTAAGTGTGCAATAGGCACTAAATGGGGTTTTAGGAACAAAACTGATGAAAATGGGCTTATTGTTAAGAACAAGGCCAGACTGGTTGTTCAGGGTTTGCACAAGAAGAAGGTATTGATTATGATGAAACCTTTGCCCCTGTAGCCAGACTGGAAGCAATTCGATGTTTTTAGCTTATGCTGCTCATCAAAACCTTAAAGTTTTTCAAATGGATGTCAAAAGTGCATTTTTGTATGGAAAAATTAAAGAAGAGGTTTATGTATGTCAACCTCCAGGCTTTGAGGACAATAACATCCTAATTGGGTGTATAAGCTTGATAAGGCTCTTTATGGGTTAAAACAAGCTCCTAGAGCCTGGTATGAGACATTATCAAACTTTCTTCTGGAAAATAATTTCACTAGAGGCTCCATAGATAAGACTTTATTCATTAAGAAAGCTGGGCAGCATAATCTACTTGTTCAAATTTATGTAGATGACATCATTTTTGCATCCTCTGATCCAAAGTTGTGTGATGCCTTTACAAAGTTGATGCAACAGAAGTTTGAAATGAGTGCCATGGGAGAGTTACAGTTCTTTCTGGGGTTGCAAATCAAACAAAAGGCTGATGAAATTTCATTCATCAGTCCAAATACACAAAGATCTTTTGCAAAAGTTTGATTTACAAAACTGTAAGCCTTGTTCTACCCATGTGCAGCACCACACAACTGGATACAGATCAGAAAGGTAAAGTGGTTGATGAACACTTTACAGATGTATGATTGGGTCCTTGATGTATTTAACAGCTTCTAGACCAGATATTATGTTTGCTACATGGTTTGTGCTAGATTTCAGGCTGCACCTAAAGAGTCTCATTGATTGCAGTCAAGAGGATCTTTAGATATCTGCAAGGCACTCCATCTCTAGGTTTATGGTATTTACTGGACATTCTGGTAAATTAGTTGCTTTTTCTGACAGTGACTATGCAGGGTGTAAGTTGACCAGGAAATCAACTTCTGGTGGATGTCAATTCCTAGGCAACTGCTTGATTTCTTGGCAGAGCAAGAAACAGACCTCAGTTGCTACATCAACTGCTGAAGCAGAGTACATTGCTGCTGCAAGTTGCACCTCTCAGGTACTCTGGCTTCAAAACCAACTTCTGGATTATGGCATTACAGAGACTAAGACTCCATTGTTAATGGATAGTGCTTCAGCTTGTGCATTGTCAAAAATCCAGTCCAGCACTCTAGGACCAAAACATATAGAGATCAGACATCATTTTATAAGGGATTGTTTTGAAAAAGGTCTGATTGATCCTAAGTTTGTGCCTAGTGCTGATGAGCTTGCAGACATTTTTACTAAGCCTTTGGATAGTTCAACTTTCCAAAACCTGGTGTTAAGGCTTGGTATGCTGCAGCTAGAATAAGTGACAACTACTGATGATTTCAGTAGTAATTACTGGTGATCATTGGTACCCATGTCACATATAAGTACTGATGAGTCCTTTCCTTCAGTAGTCTTTTATAACTACTGATGGCTAAATGCCTCATAAGTACTGAAGTACTTATCTGTTCCAAACTACTGATGTAGTTAAAACTACTAATGTAGTTACAACTACTGAAATCAGTAATAAACAGATAAGTACTGATGTCCTATGAAACAACTGAAATCGCCAAAAAGGCTGATGAATGTGTTGAGGACAGTATGAAACAGCTGAAAAGCTAAGAATTGACGAAAACAGCTGATGAGAAATTTCTCTTCAGTCGTTTGTAAAACTGTGTTTCATTCTAAACAACTGAAGCAATACCATGTCTTCAGTAGTTTTATAACTACTGATGACTAATACCAAGTCTTCAGTTGTTTACAACAGCTGATGACAAAACCACTGTCTTCAGTAGTTTCAAACTACTGATGACAAACACCAAGTCCTCAGTTGTTTCAATCATTTGAAGTCAAAACCACGGTCTTCAGTAGTTTTCTAACTTCTGATGCCTAACACCACGACTTCAGCTGTTTCAACGTCTGAAAGGATAATACCATGTCAACGGTCGTTTAAAAACTACTGATGACTAACACCACATCCTTCAGTCGTTTTCTTACCCGTACCTATAAAATCCCTGACCTAAGCTTCAATGCTTCATCTTCTTCAAACCTAACGTTCCTCTCCAAAAACTTCTCTCTTCTAATGGCGTCCATGCAAATTAAACCGCGACACAATGTGTTGCCTACCTTACTAAATCGCCTGTCTGGCTAAGTTCGATACTGCTATCGATCTTATGGTTCAGTCCAATACAAAACGGCATTTCTTTGAATCCCTACTACATGCGAATCCCTTCAACAATTTGGATGAACGTTACTATTACCACTGGGGAGAACAACACACATCTCTCCAGTCGGTCGTCAACAACAAAGAAGTAGTCATCACTCCTGCAGTTATCCGCCAAATTCTTCATCTGGATGATGCTATCTCTCCTGCTGGATATCCGAAGGGCACCACAGATCTATCCTTTGCCCAACATGGATATCAAGGCAATCTCAGTGCCTCCACTATCATGAAGAAACACTTTCATGACGCTGACTGCCTAATTTTTCACATGGTGAATGTATGTTTGGCTCCTAAGACGTCGTCTTGGGATCAAATGTCGACAAAATGGCAGCAGGTAATGTATTCTATTCTTGAGCAATAACCGCTAAACTTTTCAGAAATAATATTTTCGGAGCTCAAGGATATGGCTCAAAAACTAACTATTAACCGTTGGATACTATATCCACGGTTCATAATGGCCATCATTACAAACCAGCTTAATGCTGAGGGACTTGTTGGCTTGGGAGTCCCTGCTACGGCTGTTCTGCCGGAAGTATACTCCCGGCACAACTCTGACCAGACACTCAAATGGCTGCCAAGCTGCGAAAACCCACGCAGTTGGAACCCACAGCCACCACCTCAAATCAAAAGTCCACCCAAACCCACCAAAAAGAAACCAAAACGGCTACTTAGGTAATTGAGTCCCCTGAGGATGCCCCTGCACCACAACGCAGGATATATCCACTAGTCCAAACCCCTAGTGGATACAATGACTCTTCCAGCCATAGCCGCTCAGGCTTCTCTCAACAGGAGCCTGCAGCAACCACACAAGGGGTACCTACATATCTGGGATCTTCCTCACTTGAGGAGATTGCCATTGAAAAGCACCAACCTCCCCAGGTGCACACTGCTTCTATCCTTTCACCCCAAACAACCGCCCCTCACAGCCCAACTTTAATAGTTGCACAAGTGCTGACTCAACTGCACTCCTCACCCCCTCCCCAGAAACCACTTACTACTGGGAACACCTCTACAACTGAGGGGGAGGAACACAGTGCACTTGAGAACCCAGCACAGGGGTTTACCACTTCTATCTCCTAGTGTAGATAAGGAGCTTAGAATATCTAGTGAGGCTGCCACCTCTTCTGAATCAGCACATGATCAGAATGAGGCTGGTAACATTGCTAAGACCTCCTAGAGGCAACAGCTGATGATGGACATTGTCCTGAGGCTGGAAGTCCCCAGTACCAAGCACAAGGGGCACATGCAACAACTGGTCTACACCCAGTGCATGTAAATCCTGCTCCAAGCAGGAGGTCAGATGATTCAGCTTCGGCTGATGATGACCTGGGCTTTTTCTACGATGTTCTTGCCCAGAACACAATCCTTGAAGAGAAAGTCAGTAGGCTGCAAAACCTACTTGACCAACTCTCACAAGGAGAAAGACCATCTGCCTCTACCAACCCACAGATGGCACCTTCAATTGAAGGTTCCCCAAACACTGAGCCACTCCAAACTCAACCACTGCCTCTGCTTCAGGCCATATTTCTCAGGAACTGAACCCTCCTGAGCAAATAGGTGCTGTACTTCAAAATTCCCTCCCTCTCATCACACCCATAATCACTGATATTGTGACTAAAGCCATTGATGAGAGGCTTTCCTCAACTTTACAACCTTGATTGATGCTGCTGTGCAAAAGACTCTTTCTGCGGTACAAACCCTTCCTCCAATGCATCCAAAGGGGGAGAGTACTGCAGTGAAAGAAAAGAAGAGGAAAAGAACAGAGGAAAAGAAGGAAGAGAAGCACGCCCAAGAGGAGGAGAAAGAAAAGCAACCACTGCTCACTTACAAGCGAAAGAAAAGTGCTGATGATCATACTGCTGAAGACAAATCCTTGGAGGAGCTGGTAAAAGAAGCTGATACTACACACAGCGATCCATGGATAAAATAATTGAACAACTCTTCAGGCAAGGGTTTGATACAGCCACACTGGATAGTGAGATCAGAAGGTTGGAAGTGCAAGAGATACAAACCCGATGGGCTGGGTATGATGCTCTGAAAAAGAGAGATTGGAATAATGATCCGCTTCATTGCAAAATACTTAGGAAGATCATTAATGGAGATTCGCGCGTGGACCAGAGACAGCTTTTGGCTATAGCCACCAGAATCTGTCTGTCTGAGCAATTCAGCAAAGGGATTATTGTGGAAGCCCTTGATGAGGCTGGGGCTGGTAAAAGGTTGGAGATGGCTAAACTCACAAAGGCGAAACTTACTACAAAGATGTTGGATCAACCTCCCTTCCACCCACTCAAACAGAGCCTACCCCTCAAATCTCCCAACCAATCTCTAAGCCAAAATCCAAACATCCTCATTCTTCAAAACCAATTCCTTCACCAACCAAACCATCATCCAGTGATGCACCCAGAAGGAGGAGAAGGGTGCTGAGGATGGAAGAAGAAGAAGAAGAGGAGGATGAAGATGATAGTCTGCCACTCTCTGCTGTTCTAAAGCTACCAAAACCCCGAAGTCAACCCATGATCACACCTGACTCTCAAAGGGAAATGGTCAGAGTCAAGATAGAAGATGAAGAACAGCAGAAACAGCACGATGAGCAACTGTGAAGATGGTTGACAAGGAATTTCCTCAGTCATCATCTATTCAAGCCATGAAAGGGCATGCTCAAAGGCTGTACACTCTCAGGCACACTTTTCAGTATCAGAAGAGAGGAGAGAGTGAGAGTATGGCCAGACCCTAGGGTGAGTTCTAGAATCCATAAAAGAACTATTCCACACAGATACAATGGCCAGGTCAGAAAACAATAGATTCTACCATCATGTTGGCCATTGTAGTCTCACCTTGGGAAATCATTGATGAATTCAAGAAAGCTCACCAAGCAAAGATGACCCCTCAAGCTTACTAGAAAACAAGATGATCAAGAAGGGGTTGTTATATAAAAAGCTTGAAGACATCCAGAAGAATGAGCTCCAGTTACTCCTTGAAGGCAACCATCCTGATGAATTTGTATATAGGGAGGTAACTACGGTGGAGCTGAAAAATGGCAGGACCATGAAGTACTTATCAGAGTACTATGGTCCAGAGTTCTTCTTCGAAGGAGGAGTAGAAGAACTCTCTCAGGAGGAACAAGTTGTTCTCCTTGAGGCCTATGTTCGAGAGTCATACAGACTCGTTATGGGGAAGTAAATCTCATGAATGGGATAACAACTCTGTGTCCAGTTCCCCAAAACAGAGTTCCCATCCATACCCTGCCAAACAAATATCTGAGATTTCTTCCCAGGCCGGAGCTTACATGGGTCATCTTCTCTACTGATCAAGAAGGAAAAAGACCAACACTTTGCCAACAATAAGTGGGATAATAAATAATTTAGAGGTTTTGGCTGCATTGGTTCAGGGGAGTTGTTGGACCAAAAGAACCAATGAGCCAAGATCAGAAAACCTCTAAGTCCCACATGGTATCACAAAAACTGCTGAAAGCTTCATCAGCAGTTGACAAGTGCTGAAGACTTCAAAGCTGAAGATCAAGTGCTGAAGACTTCAACAGCTAAAGAACTAAAGTGCTGAAGTACAACAGCTGAAGAACACAAGTACTGAAGCTGAACAGCTGAAGAACGCAAGTACTGAAGCTGAACAGCTGAAGAAACAAGTGCTAAAGCTGAAAGACCAAAGTACTGAAGTACAACAGCTGAAGAGTTTACAAGTGCTGAAGATCAACAACTGATGTACAAAGTCTGAAGACAAAGACTGAAGACATCAGCTGATGATATCTACTGAAGTCATCAGCTGATGAAACATCTGAAGGTCAAAGTCTGAAGATCAAGTACTGAAGCCTCAGTAGTTTGTCACAACTGCTGAAGAGTACTTCTTCAGTAGTTGTGATATCAGTAGTTTTATTTCTAGTTTCAGTAGTTTTGTAAAACGACTGAAGAGCTTGTTCTTCAGTCGTTGTAGTTTCAGTAGTTTCTATCAGTAGTTTTATATTCTGTACTTAACACTCTGATATGTTCTCAGTAGTTGTGAACATTTCAGTAGTTTGTTAAGATTAGTTATTTTTGTATAGATCTGCCAGTTGTCACTTTCCCGTGATAACAGCACGATTGCACTCTATATAAGGAGTGTCAACCTATTGTAATATTGAATGAATGATTTGAATGATTTGATTAGAATATTCCATATCTATAAAAATTCCATGAATCAGAAACATGTTCTCTCGCTATAACCATATGTGCTCTTAATGCATACAAACATCGATCTCTTGCTACAATTTGTCTAATTCCTGTTCTTATTCCACTGCTTTGAACTCTAATACATCAAACTTGTGATCGCTGATCCTGTCATGGTGATATTGGTGAGTGATGAGGTGGTGATATTGGTGATGGTTGTGGGGTTGTTTATGGTGTTGGTTGTGGTGTTGGTTGTGGTGTTGGTTGTGGTGTTGGTTATGGTGATGGATGTGGTGTTGGTTGTGGTGATGGTTGTGGTGTTGGTTGTGGTGATGGTTGTGGTGATGGTTGTGGTGTTAGTTATGGTGATGGTTGTGGTGTTGGTTGTGGTGATGGATATGGTGATGGTTGTGCAGCTTGCTCATCAGCAACTTGTTCTTGTCCTTGATTTATCTGTTAAATCATCCAAGGAAGAAGAGGTGAGAAAGCTTCACTGTAAAAGTTTCTGGGGTCCCTCTTCTTAATGTACTTGTATGATCTTGTATCATAATGAGGAATATCAAGCACTGGTCCCTCAATAGCAATATCTGGAAATGCTTCATTTATCATGCACTGGATGAATCTTGGATACATCAAGAACTTGTATCTTCTCCCCTCTTGTATGTTTGAAGTCAGACCATTAAAAACATAGGCAGACATATTGAATGGCCTGTTTGTACAAAGAGCACAGATTGCTCAGGAAGTGGTGATTGGAATGTCATTCCATCATGTTTTTCTCTTAGATAAGCAGTGCTGAAACATGTGGATTAGAATCTCCAAGGCAGATCAACCAATCCTTTAACAATTTGTTTAGCTTCAAATCCTCCTTCATAACCAATCTCAGCAAATAATATGGTTATTTCATCATCATCCAGCTTTCGAGGTGCATTAGCATCATCACCAAAATGCAAGCATCTTCTAACAGAATCTTCAGTGATGCTCAGAGTGTGATCATTGTCAATTCTTCAGCTAGAGTTCTAACACCATCTTCTTCAATCACTTCAGCTGAATTCCAAAAAGACTGTATGAGGTTCTCATAGATGGTGGGTCTAACAGTGATAGCATAAGCTACCCTTGTTGTAGAGATGAATCTAATGATATCTCTGAGTCCCTCAGTTTCAGGCACATCAGGGTTTAAATAACTGCTGATATTATGGACCTTGCTCCATGAAAGATTTGCCATATAATCTGCACAAAAGACATGTGTGTTAGTTTTAATGAAAACTCATGTGTATCATTTATCAATTTGACATTAAATGGTCAAAGATGAACTTTTGACATTATTGTATCATTGTTGTCACATCAAATGGTGAATTTGTTGTTCAACCATCACAGTTTCTATGTTTGAACCATTTATTGGATGTTATATCATTGATTTGTTACACATTTTCATTTTTCATCATGCTCTGTTCATGCACCAAACATGACTTTCAAGGTTTTCATGATGAGTAAAATTTCTATTAGTTTGCATGTTCATTGAAGTCGAAAAGGTGTATTATATTACATCATAAATCGAAATTTTGTGTCCTTCATTATCATTTGGTTCTTTGTTTGATTTAGGTTTAACAGTCCGAAAGTTGGGTCTTGATGAAATTTTTGACAATTTCACCTTGTTTTCGATGAACTGTAGATTTAGAATCGATAACAAGAACAGGTTGAGTAGAATCACACAAAAATATTTGGTTGTTTATGATGAAGATGATCAAAGTGGGTGTACTGTGTATTTGCACTCGTCTCACTATGAAGTCTCTCAAATTTGAAAAGTATTAAATGACCCGTTTAAATTCCTTTAAATAGTCAAATAATGCATTCTAAAAGATTTTACAAGTTTAAGAGCAAACGCGATCACCACTGTAGCAAATGCAGAAGTGTAAATTTTTGACTTTTGGTCATCCGCATTTGTTAATTGTAGCAAATGCTGAAGACAAAAATTCGGACTTTGACTACCCACATTTGTTCACTGTTGTAAATGCGGAGGTTTTGTTACTTCTGTTTTCTTCTATCTGCATTTGTTCACTGTTGCTAATGCGGAAAAACTAAGTTCATCAGCATTTATTCACTGTAACAAATGCGGTTGACAAAACTTATTCAGCATTGCTCACCATAGCAAATGCGATTGAATAAAATTTGTCAGCATTTGCTCACTGTAGAAAATGCGATAGAATAAAATCCACATTTACTTGATCATCATTCATTGACAAGAGATTGATCACTTAATTATTTCTGCTTGATCATACATGAGCATTGAAGATGTGTATCCACAAATGCAGGTGAGTAAAACAAATGCGGAAATGTAAATTTCATCCGTATATGACAAATGCGGTTGAACACTTAAAAGTTTAT
Source organism: Flaveria trinervia (assembly GCA_025506515.1). Classification (NCBI taxonomy): domain Eukaryota; kingdom Viridiplantae; phylum Streptophyta; class Magnoliopsida; order Asterales; family Asteraceae; genus Flaveria; species Flaveria trinervia. The sequence continues at coordinate 31,554,272 of CM046442.1, forward strand.
CCGCATTGACTAATGCGGTTGAACACTCGAAAATTATTTTATCCGCATTGACAAACGCGGTAGAACAATTTTTGTTCCGCATAGGTTTTAACCAAAATTTCATGTATAATTGTAACACACTAATGCGATAGAGTAAAATCATTGTCCGCATTAGTTACACTTGAAAATATAAAGCTACCTGCATTGGTTATAAGCATGGGTTACCTTCACCCGCATTAACCAATGCACTTACCTGCATTAACTTTTGAACTTAATCATAAGTTAATGTGACTGAATTGATTTTTTTTTCATATTATGAAGTCTTATCCTTGATTGATTTTTCTTATGAAGTTGACTATTAAAATTGTCAATTCTTGCTTGGATTGACTTGTATGTCACAAGTTATACAAGTTTCCCAATTTTGACTGATCTAGGACTTTTCATGCTTCCAATAATCTGCATAAGCTGAGATACAATGGTATAACTTTTTGCAACAACACCAAAATTCTTTTTATTTTGTTTTGAAAGTAAGTTAAGCTAGTAAATAAGTATATGGACTTACTCAAGAATTTTAAATTACTCCCCCTAAAGTTTATATCCACATTTGGATATAAACTTTAAAGATTTAAAAACTTTTTGAATTTTATTATGATTATTAATAATGAAGAGAATTATATCTTTTGTTGGGATCATATCAGTCTAACATTACACATGTGCATCCTTTATGATTAAATGGACATGTTTATAAACTTGATGATTGAAGGTATGTTTGTCCTCTTAAACTCATACCAGGCTGATATTTTGATGCAATGATTTTTATCATGTTTTTGGTTGATTTAATTATTCAATGTGTACCTCACACACACAAGCATGGAATGATCAACCATCCTTATACAATGCATGGTAGAACTTTTTCACAACTTTTCTTACCAGGTTACTTAAGTTATGAGAACTTATTTTCACTGATCCTTATTGGGATTCTTTTACTTTGATCCTTTTCATGATTGATCCACATTGGTATTCTTTTCACTTCACTTTGGAAGGTGATCATGATAGGATTCTTTTGTTAATTCACTTGGAATGTATTGCTTTTGTAGATTCATCCAATTTGGATGTGTTCCTCATCAGGAATCTTTTGGATCAGGACATTTGCACTATGTGCATGTTTCATCAGGTCTTTGCTCAGCAAAACAAAGATGAAACTGATGTAGGTGAAAGAGATTCACAAAGTATCATTACCTAGTGTGTTTAGGTTACTACACACACATGCACTTAGATAAGCCAATACATACCTGTACTTTGTGATGACTATTTCACTATTGAATAAGATTTTTAATTTATCACTGCATTTATCTTCTCTTCCAAGTTAAGCCTACCAACATATCTGGTAAGTCATGACAGTCTTGAAATTTTTGAAATTAAGCACAGTGAATGATATAACAACTATAATTATATCATTTCTCAAGATTCTTTTCTTCATTAAAATTGATTTCTTTTTGTGGGTTTTCTCATGTTTTAATGTTTTTGATGTTTTTCATGGTTTTACTCAAGGTTAATCATGCCAATTGACTGAACCAGGAATTCAAACCTACTAGGTTCAAATGCCTTGGTAAATAAATCAGCTAATTGATTTTCAGTTGGTACCTAAATCAAGTTGATTAATCCTTTTTCAGCACAAACTCTTAAAAGTGATATCTAATTTCAATATTGTTGGACCAAAAGAACCAATGAGCCAAGATCAGAAAACCTCTAAGTCCCACATGATATCGCAACAACTACTGAAGGCTTCATCAGCAGTTCGACAAGTGCTGAAGACTTCAACAGTTGAAGATCAAGTACTGAAGACTTCAACAGCTGAAGACTAAAGTGCTGAAGCTCAACAGCTGAAGAACACAAGTGCTGAAGCTGAAGACTAAAGTGCTGAAGCTCAACAGCTGAAGAACACAAGTGCTGAAGCTGAAGACTAAAGTGCTGAAGTCCAACGCTGAAGAATACAAGTGCTGAAGCTGAAGACCAAAGTACTGAAGTTCAACAGCTAAAGAGTCCACAAGTGCTGAAGATCAACAACTGATGTACAAAGTCTGAAGACAAAGACTGAAGACATCAGCTGATGACATCTACTGAAGTCATCAGCTGATGAAACGTCTGAAGTTCAAGTCTGAAGACCAAGTGTTGTAGTTTCAGTAGTTTCTTATCAGTAGTTTAGTTTCAGTAGTTTAGTATTAGTAGTTTTATATTTTGTGCTTAGCACTCTTGATATGTTCTCAGTAGTTGTGAACATTTCAGTAGTTTGTTAAGTGTTAGTTATTTTTGTAATAAATCTGCCAGATGTCACTATCCCGTGATATCAGCAGTGATTGCACTCTATATAAGGAGTGTCAACCTAATTGTAAAAAGTGAATGATTGAGCAGAAACATTTGATATAATTGAAACATTCCTTTTCACATAAATATATTCTCTCGTTACAACCGTATTTGTTCTTAATGCATACGAATATCAAATTCTTGCTATAATTTGTCTAATTCTTGATCTTATTCCGCTGCGTTACACTCTAATCCATCAAACTTGAGATCACTGATCTGTCAAATGGTATCAGAGCAGGTTAATCATTGATTGATCTAATAATCGATCATTGAAACTGCTATCCAAGATCCAAGTTTGATTGAATTAGCATTTTTGCAAGAAACGGTTATAGAGATTGAATTTATGTGTTTTTGGCCATTCATCCTGAGATTTATTCTTGGTTTTCATTGAGTCTGTTGTGGTCTGTATAAAATCATTTAAAAGCTTGAATTAAATTGTATTTGGACCTAAAATGACTACTCCTTCCATGATCCTCACAATACTGGTTCCTCAACCAAGCCTCCAATGCTGGTTAGGAGTGAGTATAACATATGGCAACGATGAATGCTCCATCACCTGTCTGTTAACAGCTCAGGTTGTTGGACATCAGTGGTACATGGTCCACACAAGCCTATGGTGAATAACCCGGAAACCAATCAAATGGTTCCGAAGAGGAGGGAGCAATACTCAGATGAGGATAAGAAATTGTTGAGATTGATGCAAAAGCCCATGGAATTCTGGCCATGGCACTGCCCAATGAAATCTATTCTGGGCTAATGCATTATGAAACTGCCCATGACCTCTGGAATGCCTCGAAAGAACAATTTGGAGGAACAGATGAGGTCTTGGCAAATAATAGAGAAATCCTGCCCAACAATATGAGACATTCTCTCAAGGAAGGGTGAGACACTGACTCAACAGTTTGAGTGGTTCTCTTATTTGATCTCTGAATTAAAAATGGTCAAACATGAGTACACCAATAGCCAGATGAATAACAGATTTGTCAGATCACTGCCTGAGAGATGGGACACATATACTATTGTCCTACGCTCCAGTGCAAATTTGGACAAACTATCTCTCACCCAACTCCATGGGAAATTGCTCACATTTGAGAGAGGAGAGATAGAACAGAAACGAAAACTGTCATCATCTGGAAAGCTCACTGATGACTTTGTACCAGGAAACACTGCCTTGGTAAGTCATGAGTCAGAGTATGCGGGCTCAGAATGCCACTATGAGTGTTGATTGTCATTCTGGTAATAATAGTGACATCTATGCTTTATCATGGATGATTTGAAGGGCATTGCTGATGATGATTTAGAAGAGATGGATATTTGAGCCAAATGGCCTTGATCAATATCAAATCTCAGAAATTCTACAAGAGAACTGGCAGGAAATTCCTGGACTCTCTGACAAAACCAAATTCGGTTTTGACAAGAGCAAGTTGAAGTGTCACAAATGCCACAGGCTTGGACACTTTGCAAGAGAGTGTAGATCAACTGGATCTACACCTCTGCACCCTTTTTGACTTTTCCAAATAACAATTCACAATCCAAAGGGCAACATTCTGCTGGTTCTAGTCATTCATCACACCCTCAATCTCCTGCATATTTTGTTCCTCAGGGTCAAATGCCATATCCTTATCCCCGCTATTATATGCCACAGTCAAATCAAGTTCAAGCTCCTATAGTACCACAACCTCATGCACTACCAGAACCTCAACCATCTCCATCTCAATCACAACCTCATCACAGCTTCTTCACACCTGGAGTCGTTGACTGGAGTAGCTTACCTGATAACTTGTCTGGTCACACTGAGCAATACTATGCTGGTGCTAGTCAACATGGTGGTGAACACCCTTTTGAAAATCTTGCTCTCATGGCCCTGGAGTCTACTGAGGGTTCCTGCTCAAATGCATCATCTTCACAGGTAACTCAGGTATCTTCAGAGGCTAAAGCCAAGTTATGTTCTGAATCATGCATAGCTGCCTTTGTCTCTATTAGAAGACAAATGTAGCATTAATAAATCAAAAACTTGAGTTTGAGGAAACCATTTCCAAAAGAAAAGCTGAGTATGAGTCTGCTCTTAACAGTAAAAGTGATGAGATTTATAAGCTTAAATGCCAATTAAATGATGAAAAGGCCAAGCTAGAGGTTATTCTGGAAGACCATAGGAGTCTCAAAGAAAAACTTGCAGTGACCCAAGTAGAGTGTGATCGATGGGTACAATCATGCAAAGGTTTTGAAATGCTTCTTAGTAAGCAATCTGCTTCCAATGTGAAGTTTGGCATTGGTTATAATCACACTGCTCCTCCTACAGATTTTGCTTCAAGAGCAGAAGTGAAATCTGATGGAGAAAGCAATAATCAATCACCTCATCATGTGATTCACTTTCTGATAGAGCACCATCAGAAGTTGAAGTTAGTATTATTCCTCGTTGAACCCTATCAGCTGATCTTGATGGTTCAAATACTGACACTCACATGATCAAAGAGTTGATCAACCAAGGAGTTATTTCTGGAAGTCCTAAAAGGACTGGAGAGCAAGATTTAACCTGAAGTTCATACTCCAACTACTGTCAGCACTGAAGAGAAGAAAACTGTCAGTAGAAAGGGTTTGAAGACTACTAAGAGGAAGTCAAGAAAGCAAATAGTGCTTCCAAAGTGCTGAAGAACAAGTCTTCAGTAGTTTCATTCCCTTTAGTTGATGATCAACATAAGATGAAGAAGAAACCATGTGAAATATGTGTTTGTTCAATCATCTTACAGATGATTGTTGGTACAAAAGAGGATCCAAACTCAAACATAAAGAGGAAATTAAAGAGAAAATGGTTAAAATGAAAACTGAGTTTGAAGCCACATTTGTACCAGCAACATCAAATCCTGTAACCCTTAAGTCCAAAAAGAAATCCAAAAAGGAAGGGGTGTTAAACAGATAACAGCTGAGATTGCTCAAAAGAAGAAGGGGCAACATAGGAACTTATCAAACTCCAATGCCAATGTGTCTGGAGAGCTAAAAGCTTTATCACAAAATCAGACACAGCTGGTTATGATGGTTCAACATCTATTGGGAAGAGTTAACCAATTAGATGTTCCTATGTTGAAACCATAGAAAAGGAGGTCCAAGCCAAGGATTCCTCTTCTTCACCATCTTCTTCCTCTCAGGCTGTTGTTTCCAACAAACCTGTTAGTTTACCATCTGTTGATGAGAACAGGCCCAAAACCAAAAAGGTTTGGGTCTCAAAATCTAACTAATTTGTTGTGTTGTGCAGGGTTCTTCAACATGCCACAGAGGCATCTGGTATGTAGACAGTGGAGGATCCATGCATATGACAGGAAACAGATCACTTCTTAATGACTACTCTCAAGGAAGGAAGGGGTTTGTGTCATTTGGCAATGATGCAAAGGGTTACATCATCGGCAAAGGCTTTGTTTCCAATGGGGAAATAAAGTTTGATGATGTTAACCATGTGGAAAATCTCAAGTACAACCTCTTGATTGTCAGTCAAATGTGTGACAAAGGCCATGTTGCTCTTTTCACCAGTCAGAACTGTCGGATTCTGTCATCCAAAGTTCTAAGTTTGATTGATAAGGTGTTGGATGAATACACTCTCCTGAAGGCCAACAGGACAGGAAGAGTGTATGCCTTAGATCTTTCCAAGAAAATAGATCTCAAAGGCCATCCTTGCCTATTTTCCAAGGCTTCCCTCAAGAATCTACTCTATGGCATAGAAGGCTGGGTCATGTTAATCTCAAAAACATAAATCAGCTGATAAACCATGGTTTAGTAAGGGGAATGCCTATGAAGGAGTTCAAATGTGAAGATAACTGCACTGCTTGTTTAAAAGGAAAACAGCACAAAGCTTCATTTCCCTCCATAGAAGAACCTAAGTCCACTGCCTGCTTACAGCTTGTTCACATGGATCTCTTTGGTCCTGTGAGAGTGATGAGTATGGCTAAGAAGAAATATGTTTGGTAATTGTGGATGATTACTCCAGATTTGTGGACTTTCTTCTTGCATTCAAAGGATGAGGCAGCTCAGAAGATTATCAACTTTGTGTTGTATGTTGAGAAGCAGTATTCCCTCTCAGTCAAGTGTATTAGAAGTGATAATGGAACAGAATTAGAAACAATACACTTGATGAGTTCTACCTCTCAAAGGGAATCAAGAGGCAGTTTAGCATTCCAAGAACTCCTGAACAAAATGGAGTAGTGGAGAGAAAGAACAGGACCCTTATTGAAGCTGCAAGGTCCATGTTGGCTGATTCTGGACTGCCAATGACTTTTGGGCTGAAGCTGTCAATACAGCTTGCTATGTACAGAATAGAGTTATAGTAAATCAGAGGTTGATGAAGACTCCATATGAAGTTCTTCATCATTTGGCCCCTCTAATTTCATTCTTCAGAGCTTTTGGGTGTCCTTGTTTCATTCTCAACACACGGGATCAACTCCAAAAATTTGATCCTAAGGTGGATGCAGGGTACTTTGTTGGTTATTCATCAACTTGCAAAGCATAGAGTCTTCAACTGCTGAACAAAGATGGTTGAAGAGACTTTACATGTTAAGTTTAATGAATCTCCAAAGGACAAGATTCCACAAAGCCCTGTGGAGCTATTTGATTTGGACATACTGCAATATGTTCCTTATCAAACTCCTGTTGTTGCTCCTGTCAACAGTTCACCACCTGATGGTACTGCTGATGCTGATGATGATGATGATAGCAGTACTCACCTCTTCAGGTTTAGTGACCAACTGCCTGTGTCCTCTAAACCTGATGCTCCTGTAGCTTCAGTAGCTTCATCCACAAATGTGCTGATGAGATTTCTTCATCTTCAACTTCATTTGAGTTGCCACCATCTACATGGTTTCAAGAGTCTACATCAACATCTGTTGCTGCTAAAGGTTCTACAAACACTTGCACTGATCTCATTGTTTATCCAGAGCTAAAGAATCACCCAATGTCTCAAATCATTGGTGATATCAATGCTGGAGTTTCAACCAGAAGTCAATTGTCTAATTTCTGCTTCTATGCTCTCTTCATCAGTCAGCTAGAGCCAAAGAATTATCATGTTGCACTTAGAGACAATGGCTAGGTTGAAGCAATGCAGCTTGAGCTTCTTCAGTTCAAAAAGCAGCAAGTGTGGGAGCTTGTTCCTCTTCCCCAGGTAAGTGTGCAATAGGCACTAAATGGGTGTTTAGGAATAAAACAGATGAAAATGGGCTTATTGTTAAGAACAAGGCTAGACTGGTTGTTCAGGGATTTGCACAAGAAGAAGGTATGATTATGATGAAACCTTTGCCCCTGTAGCCAGACTGGAGGCAATTAGATTGTTCTTAGCCTATGCTGCACTCCACACCTTAAAGTTTTTCAATGGATGTTAAAAGTGCATTTTTATATGGTAAAATAAAAGAAGTTTATGTGTGTCAACCACCAGGTTTTGAGGATAATAAACACCCAGAATGGGTATACAAGCTTGATAAGGCTCTTTATGGGTTGAAACAAGCTCCTAGAGCCTGGTATGAGACATTATCTAACTTTCTTCTGCAAAAGGCTCCATAGATAAAACCTTATTTATTAAGAAGGTGGATCAGCATAAGCTACTTGTTCAAATTTATGTTGATGATATTATATTTGCATCCTCTGATCCCCAGTTGTGTGATGATTTTACAAAATTAATGCAAAGGATGTTTGAAATGAGTGCAATGGGAGAATTACAGTTCTTTCTAGGCTTGCAAATCAAACAAAAAGCTGATGGAATTTTCATTCATCAGTCTAAATATACAAAAGATCTTTTAAATAAGTTTGATTTACAAAACTGTAAGCCCTGTTCTACTCCCATGTGCAACACCACACAATTGGATTGATCAGAAAGGTAAAGCTGTTGATGAAACGCTTTACAGATGTATGATTGGGTCCTTGATGTATTTAACAGCTTCTAGACCAGATATTATGTTTGCTACATGTGTTTGTGCTAGATTTCAGGCTGCACCTAAAGAGTCTCATCTGATTGCAGTCAAGAGGATCTTTAGATATTTGCAAGGTACACAATCTCTAGGTTTATGGTATTCCACTAGGCACTCTTGCAAATTAGTTGCTTTCTTTGATAGTGACTATGCAGGGTGTAAGTTAACCAGGAAATCAACTTCTGGTGGATGTCAATTCCTAGGCAACTGTTTGATTTCTTGGCAGAGTAAGAACAAAACATCTGTTGCTACATCCACTGCTGAAGCCGAGTACATTGCTGCTGCAAGTTGTACATCCCAAGTACTCTGGCTTGAGAATCAACTTTTGGATTATGGCATTACAGAGACTAAGACTCTATTATTAATGGATAGTGCTTCAGCTCTTTGCATTGTCAAAAATCCAGTCCAGCACTCTAGGACCAAACATATAGAAATTAGACATCATTTTATAAGAGATGTTTGAAAAGGGTCTAATTAATCCTATGTTTGTGCCTAGTGTGATGAGCTTGCAGACATTTTTACTAAGCCTTTGGATAGTTCAACTTTCCACAACTGGTGTTAAGGCTTGGTATGCTGCAGCTAGAATAAGTGACAACTACTGATGATCTTAGTAATAAGTACTGATGATCATTGGTAACCATGTCACATATAAGTACTGATGAGTTCTTTTACCCTCACTAGTTTTTATAACTACTGAAGGCTAAATGCCTCACAAGTACTAAGTACTTTATCTGTTCTAAACTACTGATGTAGTTACAACTATGACGTAGTTACAACTACTAAAATCAGTAAAAACAGATAAGTACTGACGTCCTATGAAACACCTGAAAAGCAGATGAAAAGTCTGATGAGTAAGTGTTGAGGACAATATGAAACAGCTGAAAAGCTAAGAATTGACGAAAACAGCTGATGAGTAATTTCTCTTCAGTTGTTTCTACAACTACTGTTTCTAAACAACTGAAGCAAGACCACAGTCTTCAGTAGTTTCACAACTACTGATAACTAATACCAAGTCTTCAGTTGTTTACAACAACTGATGGCAAAACCACTGTCTTCAGTAGTTTCACAACTACTGATGACAAACACCAAGTCCTCAGTTATTTACATCATATGAAGCCAAAACCATGACCTTCAGTAGTTTCATAAATACTGATGGTTAACACCAAGACTTCAGCTGTTTCAACATCTGATGGTCAAAACCAAGTCTTCAGTTGTTTTATAACAACTGATGACAACACCACCACTGTCAGTCGTTTTAAACCTCTGAAGGTTAATACCACGTCATCAGTAGTTTCAAACAGCTGATGACCACACCAAAACCTTCAGCAGTTTTCTTTCAGCCATTTCCTATCCCAACCCTATAAATACCTGTCTTCTTCTCAAACGTTCCATTAGCCGTTCTTCTGACCTTCATACTCTCAAAAATGGCAACCATGAGTCTAAAACCCAGACGTAATTGTGTCGCCTACCTCACAAAATCAGCCTTCTGGACAAAGTTTGATCACGCAATAGACCTAATGGCTGATTCTCAGTATAGTACTGCTCTGCTCTTAAACTCGACCATCTACCCAGAGTCACTAAGTCAGTTTTGGTCCAATGCCTATGTTCACACTGATGTGCCTTCCGGCCAAATTTCTGTTCGGTCATTGGTCAACCAAAAACAAGTAGAGGTTACACCTGATAGCATTCGTCGAGTGCTAAATTTACAAGATGATGCTGCTGTGACTGAGTACCCGAAGGGCACAACTGATATGTCCTTCATCAACAATGGGTACGACGGAAATCCTCGAGCTGCTACCATACTGAAGAAGAACTTCCCTGATGCTGAAAGACTGATATTTCATATGGTGAATGTTTGCTTAGCCTCGAAGACATCCTCATGGGATCAAATGTCTTCCCGGTGGCAACAGGTATATATTCAATTCTAGAACACCAACCTTTAAATTTTTCACAAATTGTATTTCTAGAAATCAAAGATCTGGCATAGAAACCTGTGGGAAACAGATGGCTATTATATCCCAGGTTTCTAATGGCCATAATTTTAAATGAATTACAAACTGATGGCCTTGTTGGCCTTGGAGTCCCTGCACCAGCTGTTCTAGCTGAGGTATACTCCAGGCATAACTCCGACCAATCTCTCAAAGAAGCTGCCCGTTTGCTCAAACCCAAGCAAAGGGAACCCACAGCTTCAACTGCCAGATCCAAAGTCCCCACCAAGCCAAAATCCAAACCCAAACAAGCTAATCAGGGAGATGAGTCCCCTGATGATGCTCCTGTACCACCCAAACAGGATAAACCTACTGGTTCAAACCCTCCACTAGTGTTAAAGACTCAACCAGCAACAGCCGCACAGGTATCCTCTCAAAAGGATCCTGTTGCAACCACTTCAGGGGAAACCACATTACTGAGACCTCTCTCACTTGAGGAGGTTATCATTGAAGAGCATCCCTCTCCCCGGATGCAATCAGCTTCTATCCCCTCTCCCCATGCAAATGCCCCCCAAAGTCCAACCATTATAATTGCTAATGTGCTGACTCAGCTGCAGGCCTCTCTCCTCCCCTACAACCACCAAAAAAAAGGGAGAACAACAACAATTGAGGAAGAGGATACACATGCTTCTGAAAACCCACAGCACCGGGGTTAAATGTTCTATCTCTGGTCTGGATATGGAAATCCGAACATCTGGTGAGGCTGCCACCTCTTCTGAATCAGCATATGATCAGACTGAGGTTGGTAACATAACTAAGACCTCACCAGAGGCAACAGCTGATGAAGGACAAAGTCTTGAGGCTGGAAGTCCCCAGTTCCAAGACAAAGGGGCACATGCTACATCTGGTCTACACCCTGTGCATGTACATCCTGCTCCAAGCAGGAGGTCAGGTGATTCAGATCTGCTGATGATGACCTGGGCTTCTTTTATGATGTTCTTGCCCAGAACATAACCTAGAGGAGGAAGTCAGTAGGCTGCAAAAACTACTTGACCAACTCTCTCAGGGAGAAAGACCATCTGCCACCACATCAACCCAACAGATGGCACCTTCCTCTGAAGGTCACTTAAACACATAGCCACTCAAAGAATCTCAGCCACCTGCCTCTGTTTCTGGCACCATTTCTCAGGACCAAAACCCCCCTGAGCAAATGGATGCTATCCCTCAAAATCCCCTATCTCTCATCACACCGTAGATAATGAACTTGTCATTAAAACTGTTGATGAGAGACTTTCTTCTGTCTTACAACCTATGGTGGAGGATGTACTGAGCCAAAAGCTTTCTGCTGATCAAACCCTTAAAACCAATGCACCCAAAAAGGGGGAGATTCCAGCAGTGAAAGCTAAAAGAAAGAGGATGGAGAAGGGAAGAGAAAGAGAAGGACAAAGAAGTGGAAATAGAGAAGGACTGTGTGTATGAGACCGAGAAAGAGAAGGAGAATGAGAATGAGAAGGGAGCTGAAAAGGAGAAAGTACATGAAAGTCAAAAGGACTTTCATGTCACATATAAGAAAAAGAAAAGTGCTGAAAAAGAGAAAAACTTGAATGAAATGGTTAAAGAGGCTGATGTTGAACACAGCAGATCAATGGACAATATCATTGATCAGCTGTTTAGGCAAGGTTTCAGTACTGAAAAGCTGGACTCTGAAATAAGAAGATTAGAGATCGAAGAGATTCAACAAAGATGGGCCAGCTACAGCACAATGGATAGAGAAAGACTTGAGATCATGATCAGATTTATCAGCAAATACCTTGGGAGATCATTGATCGAAATAAAATCATGGACCAGGGACAGCATCTTGGCCATAACCTCCAAGATTTGTTTGTCTGAGGCATATACTAAGGGATTAGTAATAGAAGCTTTGAATGAAGCAGGAGCAGGGAGCAGGACTGAGCTAGCCAAACACTCAAAAGCCACACTCACCTCCAAAATGCTAACTCAGCCTGTCAACATTCCCTCTCCAAAACAACCCAACCACAACCCACAAAACCAACTCCCTTACCCTTAAAACCAACAGCCGATGATGCACCTAAGCAGAAGAAGAGAAAGGTATTGAGGCTGGAAGAAGAAGAAGATGATGATGAAGACAGGCTGCCGATCTCAGCTGTTCTGCAGTTGCCTAAGGCCAAAGATCTCTCTCTTGCAATAACTCCTGAGCAACAAAGAGATGCAATCAAAGTGAAATTAGAAGAAGAAGAACAACACAGATTGCACGATGAAGAGTTATTGAGGAGAGTAGATAAAGCATATGCAACCACTTCCTCCATCATTAATATGAAAAAACAAGCTCAGAGGATTTATACTCTTAGACATACTTTTCAGTATGTGAAAGAAAGAGTAAGAATTTGGCCTGATCCCAGGGTAGCTCATAGAATACAAAAGAAAAATATCCCTCAGAGATACAATGGGCAAGTGAAAAAGATTATAGATGAAGTGATCTCCTTAGCCCTTGTAGTCTCACCCTGGGAAATCCTGGAAGATTTCAAAAAGGCCTACACCTCAAACATGCCCCCACAAAAGATGCTGGAGAACAGAATGATCAAAAAAGGGCTGGTGTATAAGAGGCTGAATGAGATCAGAAAGGATGAGTTACCACTGCTGTTAGAAGGTCATCATCCTGATGAATTTGCTTACAGACAGATTACAACAGTAGTACTCAAAAATGGAAAACAGGTCAAATTCCTGTCTGAGTACTATGGGCCAGAAGGATTCTTTGATGGTGAGGCAGAGGAGCTCACCATGGAGGAACAAATTGTATTTTTGGAGGCCTACACCAGGGAATCCTACAAGCTCATAGTTGGGAAGTGAGTCTCATGGATGGGGGAACAGCTCAGTGTCCAATTCCCCAATACAGAGCTCCCATCCATACATTGCCAACCAAATCATCAGAGACTCATTCCCAGGCCAGGGCTTATATGGGTCATCTTCTCAACTGATCAAGAAGGAAAAAGACCAACCATTCTGCCAACAATAAGTGGGAAAATAAATCAATTAGAGGTTTTGGCTGTATTGGTTCAGGGGGAGTTTGTTGGACAAAAGAACCAATGAGCCAAGATCAGAAAACCTCTAAGTCCCACATGATATCACAACAACTGCTGAAGGCTTCATCAGCAGTTCGACAAGTGCTGAAGACTTCAACAGCTGAAGATCAAGTACTGAAGACTTCAACAGCTGAAGACTAAAGTGCTGAAGCTCAACAGCTGAAGAACACAGTGCTGAAGCTGAAGACTAAAGTGCTGAAGCTCAACAACTGAAGAATACAAGTGCTGAAGCTGAAGACCAAAGTACTGAAGTTCAACAGCTGAAGAGTCCACAAGTGCTGAAGATCAACAACTGATGTACAAAGTCTGAAGACAAGACTGAAGACATCAGCTGATGACATCTACTGAAGTCATCAGCTGATGACGTCTGAAGTTCAAGTCTGAAGACCAAGTGTTGTAGTTTCAGTAGTTTCTTATCAGTAGTTTAGTTTCAGTAGTTTAGTTTCAGTAGTTTAGTTTCAGTAGTGTAGTATCAGTAGTTTTATATTTTGTGCTTAGCACTCTCTCATATGTTCTCAGTAGTTGTGAACATTTTAGTAGTTTGTTAAGTGTTAGTTATTTTTGTAATAAATCTGCCAGATGTCACTATCCCATGATATCAGCAGTGATTGCACTCTATATAAGGAGTGTCAACCTAATTGTAAAAAGTGAATGATTGAGCAGAAACATTTGATATAATTGAAACATTCCTTTTCACAGAAATATATTCTCTCGTTACAACCGTATTTGTTCTTAATGCATACGAATATCAAATTCTTGCTATAATTTGTCTAATTCTTGATCTTATTCCGTTGCGTTACACTCTAATCCATCAAACTTGAGATCACTGATCCTGTCAAATATGTTTAGTTTTTGAGTGCTAAACTGGATTATTAGTTATGAAAACAGTTGTTGTGTTGTCAATGTAAATTGACGTGTGCAAGAAGTTAAAACCATTATCAAGCATCTGGTTTTGAATCCAAAATACTTGAGAGCAACAAGCTGATGCTGCAATATACTCAGCTTCTATTGTGGACACATACATTTATCTGCTTCTTGCATTGCCAAGATACTAGTTTGGGACCAAGAAATTGACAACCGCCATAGGTGGATTTTCTATTGAAGTTGCATCCTCCATAATCACTTTTTGTGAAGGCATAGAGATTAAATTCTTCTTCCTTTGGATACTATAACCCAAGATGATAGGATCAGTGATCTAAGTTTGATCAATTAGAGTAGATTGCAGCGGAATTCGAACAATGAATTAGACAATTTAGCAAGAACTCAATTGATATTCAATAGAAAAGCACACGGTTATAGAGAGAGAGAGAATTCTACAGAAGGAATATTTCATTCAAATGCTTTTGTGGTTGCTGAATGTCACACGTTACAACTAGGTCAACATTCCTTATATAAGGAATGTGACGTCTGCTGATGTCACTTGATAGTGACATCTAATAGATTTATACAAACAACTGAAACTATGCAAACTACTGAGAATGTTCTCAACAACTGATCACATCTCACAGAATGCTAAGTACTAGAACATAAAACTACTGAACCAAAACTACTGAAACTATAAACTACTGAAAAGGTAAATTACAAGTACTGAAAAGGAAAACCATCACAACTACTGAAGTTAAGAACTTCAGCTGTTGTGACAACTACTGATCACTCTGGTCTTTAGTCTTTGTATTCAGTCTTTGTTCTTCAGACTTTTACTTCAGACGTTGTCTTCAGCTGATAGCTTCAGACTTTGTCTTCAGTACTTCACTTTCAGACTTTGTCTTCAGTACTTTACTTTCAGACTTTGTCTTCAGTAGAAATCTTCAGATCTTGTCTTCAGACTTTGTCTTCAAACCTTGAAATCAGCTGATGTCTTCAACTGTTGTGATCTTCTTCAGCAGTTGTAATGTCTGTGGGACTTAGAGGTTTTTCTTATCAGGCTCATTGGTTCTTTTGGTCTAACAAACTCCCCCTGAACCAATGCAACCAAAACTTCTAAGTTTATTGATGATCCCACTTATTCTTTGGTAGGAACACCCTCTTGATCAGCTTCAGAGGTAATCATGTAAGCACAGGCCGGGAAAAGGTTTCTGATCTTTTGATTGGCTAAGTATGGAAAGGGAACTCTGTCTTAGGGAAATTGGACACAGAATCTTGTCCCAACCATGAACCCTAATTCCCATTGATGAGTCTGTAAGACTCACTTGCATAGGCCTTAAGGAGAACAACTTGTTCCTCCTTGGTGAGTTCTTATGCTTCTCCTTCAAAGAAGAACTCTGGGCCATAATATTCAGACAGATATCTTACTGTCTTCCCATTCTTTAACTCAACAGTTGTGATCTCTCTGTATGCAAATTCATCTGGATGAGAGCCTTCTAGCAACAACTGGAGTTCACTCTTTTGAAGATCTTCAAGTCTCTTGTATAACAGCCCCTTCTTGATCATTTTTTTTTCAAGTATAGATTGAGGGTTTGTCTTTGAGTTGTGTGCTCTCTTGAGTTCTTCTATAATCTCCCAGGGTGAGACTACCATAGCCAACATAATTGCAGCATTCAAGGTCTTTTTCACTTGGCCATGATATCTACTTGGTATGTTCTTCTTGTGAATTCTGGAACTTACCCTGGGGTCTGGCCAAATTCTCACTCTTTATCTTTGATGTTGGAATGTATGTCTAAGAGTGTACAGCCTCAGAGCTTGTTTCTTCATTTCTTGAATGGATGAGGACTGAGGGAAGTCCTTGTCAACCATTTTGAGAAATTGCTCATCATGCTGCTTCTGCCGTTCTGCTTCTTCAATCTTCACTTTCACCATTTGCATTTGCAAGTCAGGTGTGATCATCTATTGACTTCCGGGCTCAGGTGTTTTAAGTTTGAGAACAGCAGAGATTGGCAGACCGTCTTCATTATCATCCTCTTCTTCTTCTTCTTCTACCCTCAACACGCTTCTCCTCCTTCTGGGTGTATCACTGGGTATGGTTTGAGATGGTTTTGGGGGTAATGGAATTGGTTTTGTGGGTTGAGTTGTGGGTGGTTTTGGTTTAGGGATAGACTTGGCAGATTTTAGAGATGATTGCTTTGAGGGTTTTTTTGAGTGGGAGTATGAGAAGGCTGATCTAGCAATTTAGTGGTGAGTTTGGCTTTTGAGAGCTTTGCCATCTCAGTTCTCTTCCCAGCACCTGCTTCATCCAGTGCTTCGATGATCAACCCTTTGTTGTAGCCTCCAGCAGAATAGATTTTCTTGGTTATCTCCAAGATACTGTCTCTGGACCAAGACTTTATCTCTATCAATGATCTTCCTAGATATTTGGCAATAAACCTGATCATAATCTCCAATCTTTCCCTATCCAACACACTATAACTAGCCCATCTTGCTTGAATCTCATTTATCTCCAGCCTTCTGATCTCAACATCTAAGGTGGCTGTGTCATGACCCTGTCTGAAGAGCTGATCTATTATTTTGTCCATAGATCTGTTGTGAGCTTCATTAGCTTCTTTGACAAGATCTTCTAAAGACTTTTCTCCATCAGACTTTGACTCAGCACTTCTCTTCCTTTTGTAAGTGATCATCTGATCTTTCTGCTCTTTGTCTGTGCTCAGCTCTTGCACTGTGATCAGCTGTTTCTCTGAGATCAGTTCTTGTTCTTTCTCCAACTCCTTTTCTTTTTCTGGTTCTTTCTCATCTTCTACTCTCTTCCTTTTCCTTTCTTTCACTGCCATAGACGTAGTAGACTCCCCCTTTTTGGATGCATTGGGATCAGGGGCTTGAAAGGCAGAAAGTGACATGTGAACAGCATCATCAATAAGTGTGTGGAGATTTGAGGAGATCCTCTCATCAATGGCTTTATTTACCATCTCAGTGATGATGGGAGTGATGAGAGGTAAGGAGTTTTGAAAGGTTGCAACCATCTGCTCAGAGGGGTTCTGTCCCTGAGAGGTGGTGCCAAAAACAGTGGCTGGTGGCTTAGTTAAGTGTATTGGTTGTGTGTTTGGTGAACCTTTAAATGAAGGTGCCATCTGTGGGTCAATGGGGTTAGATGGACTTTCAACCTGAGACGTTTTGGCTAGCATCTCTTTGAGTCTGCTCACCTCAGTCTCTAGGATTGTGTTATGGGCTAAGACATCAAAGAAAAAGCCCAGGTCATCATCAGTCTTTGCTGAATCATCTGACCTCCTGATTAAATTAGGATGTACATGCCCTGATGTGCCCCTTGTTCTTGGTTCTGGGGACTTCCTGCCTCAGGACTTTGTCCTTCATTGGCAGTTGCCTTTGGTGAGGTCTTATATATGGTACCCACTTCATCCTGTTCATTAGCTGAATCAGTAGAAGTGGCGGCCTGACCAGATGTTCTAACCTCCTCTTCTACACTTGGAGATTGAACATTATAACCCCTGTGCTGTGGGTTATCAGCAGCATTTTGGTCCTCCCCCTCAGTTGTTGAGGTATTCCCAGTGTTAATTGGTTTCTGGGGAGGGGGTGAGGAATGCAGCTGACTCAGCACTTTAGCAACTATAAAGGTTGGGCTTTGAGGGGCGGTTGTAGTTGGAGATTGGTCAGAAGCAGATTGCACCCGGGGTGAGAGATGCTCTTCAATGGTAACCCTCTCAACTGAGATAGGTTCCAGTAATGTGGTATCCCCAAATTTGGTTGCAACAGGATCCTGTGGAGAGGATACCTATGCGGTTTCAGCTGGTTGAGTCTTTGACATGACTAGGGGGTTACAACCAGTATGTGTTTCCTGTATTGGTGGTACAGGGGCATCCGCAGGGGACTCATCTCCCTGAGTAGCCTTTTTGGGCTTTTGGGGTTTGGGTTTGGTGGGGACTTTGGATCTGGAGGTGGAGGCTGTGGGTTCCTTCTTCTTGGGTTTGAGCAGCCGGGCAGCCCCTTTGAGAGTAGGGTCAGAGTTATGTTTGGAGTATACCTCAGCTAAAACAGCTAGAGTAGGGACTCCAAGACCAACAAGGCCTTCAGATTTTAATTGATTTAAAATTATGGCCATCAGAAACCTGGGATATAGTAGCCATCTGTTTGTCATAGGTTTCTGAGCCAGATCCTTAAGTTCCATAAACACTATCTCAGAAAAATTTAGAGTTTGTCGTTCAAAGATAGAATACAATACCTGTTGCCATCTTGAGGACATCTGATCCCATGAAGATGTCTTTGGAGCAAGACAGACATTCACCATGTGGAAGATAAGTCTTTCAGCATCATGGAAGTGCTTTTTGAGAATGGTTGTAGCACTTAAGTCTCCTTCATACCCGTTGTTGATGAAAGACATATCAATGGTGCCTTTCGGGTATTCTATAATACAGGTGGCGTCATGCAAATTTAGGGTTTTGCGAATGATGTCAGGCGTGATTACCACCTTTTTCTGGTTAACCAACGACTGGAGAGTGATTTGGCTATCATTTTCACCAGTTGTGACAGAGACGTTGGTCCAGAATTGGTGTAAGGAATCGGGTATATGGTAGGATTCAAAAGAAAGGCGGTTCGGTATTGGGAATCCACCATAAGATCGATGGCATTATCAAATTTGTTCCAGAAGGCCGATTTCGAGAGGTAGGCAACACCGTTGTGTCGAGGTTTGAGTTTCATGGTCGCCATTGTTGAGAGAGAAAAGGATAGAAAACGGCTAATGAAACGTTCGGCTGGTTTGCCCTTCAGATATCTGAATATCCTCTAGACTGCATTCACATGTGATTCTTTTGGATCAGCTTGATATTTGGCACACACAAACACCAAACATAATGTCATGCCTACTAGTTGTTAAATACATAAGTGAACCGATCATTGATCGATAGTGAGTCTGATCCACTAATTTGCCTTCAGGATCAGGTCCAATCTTCACTTTAGTATCCACAGGAGTTCTGATAGACTGACAGTCAGCAAAGTGGAATTTCTTCAACATGGTTTCCACGTATTTTGATTGATTAATTGATGAAGATTCCATCGACTGTCTATTGGACTTGCACCCCTAGAAAGAAGGTGAGTTCCCTCATAGCACTCATTTGAAATTTTGGTCTTTAAATTCTTTGCAGAGTTGCTTGTTTGTAGAGCCAAATATGATGTCATCTATATAGATCTGGACTAACAGCATATCTTTTCCTCTTGTTCTTCTGAAGAGAGTCTGATCAATCTTTCCTCTTTCATATCCTTGTTCAAGAAGAAAGGATGATAGAGTCTCATACCACTTTCTTGGGGCTTGATGAAGACCATACGGAGCTTTGTCAAGCTTGTAAACTCTATGAGGGAAATCTAGATCTTCAAAGCCAGGTGGTTGACTCACATAGACCTCCTCAGCAATCTTTCCATACAGGAAGGCACACTTTACATCCATTTGATAAACAATAAATTTCATGGATGTTGAATATGCTAGAAAGATTTTGATTGCTTCTATTCTGGTAATAGGAGCAAACATTTCATCATAGTCGATTCCTTCTTCTTGAGTGTATCCCTGTGCTATTAGTCTTGCTTTGTTTCTGATGACGATCCCTCTATCATCAGTCTTGTTCCTGTACAGCCATCTGGTATCGATAAGGTATTGTCCTTCGGGAAGATCTACCAGTTGCCATACTTCTTGCTTCTTGAATTGGAGCAATTCTTCCTGCATTGCTTCAATCCAACTATTATCTTGAAGTGCCTCTTTGATGTTCTTAGGTACTCTTTGACACAGAAAGCATGAGAATAAACAGATGTTTGCAATACTAGATTTGCTTCTTGTCACCATCTCATTAAGATCACCAACAATGGTTTCAACTGGATGATTCTTGTATATTCTTGTGGTTGGAATGGAGTCACCAGTAATTGTTACATAAAGATTGGAGACATTCAGTTCATTATGGTCAGAGGCACATTCATCTGGTACTATTGTTGAATTATGAAGATTGTCAGACTTTATTTCAGTTCCTGCTACAGCTTCAGCAGCACTGTGATTGATTACATCATTTGATGTCCTTTGTGTTTCAACTGGAGGAGTAGCCTGTTTTTGATTTTTGATCTCATTTGACAAATCATCTAAGAGAGATGGTACCAGGCTTGGACCTCCTTCAGAAGAAACATTAAGGTTTTGTGAAGGTTGTCTGATGGGATCAGCTTGAAGAGGAACATCTTCATTCATGCATTCATCAAATGTAGGAGGAATCAATGGAAAATTATCTCTTCTTTCTACAACTGATGAAGTATCACTTGAATTATATTTCCTGCATCAGACAAGTGAAGTTGATCAAATGATTTTGTAAACGTGTCAATATCAAACAGCCAATCGGGACCATTTGTAGATTTGGGAAACGAATGTTCCTTGAATTGAACATTTGTTGATTCATCAATAATGTTTAATCTAGGATTAAACACTTTGTAAGCCTTTAAACAGAAGAATTGCCTACAAAGAATCCTTCATCAGACTTGGATGAAAACTTTCACAAATAGTCTCAGGTGTTTAATATTAAGACAAGACTACCAAATGATTTAAGAAATCCAATGAATGGTTTTCTATGAAAGAGCAGTTCATAAGGAGTCATGTTGTTTTCTTTGACAAGTAGAGTTCGATTCTGTACAAAGCACGATGTATTAACTGCCTCTGCCCAGAAGGTGATTGGTAGTTTAGCATCGGCTAGCATCGTTCTTGCTACTTCAATCAGTGTTCTATTTCTCCTTTCAGCTACCCTATTTTGTTAAGGAGTTCTAGGTGCACTGAATTGATGAGCAATGCCTTTGGTTGCACAAAAAGAACTCATACTTTCATTTTTGAATTCAGTACCATTATCACTTCTTATTATTTTGACCTTAAGATCAAGTTGATTTTCAATTTTAGTGATTCATTCTTGTATGATTTGGGATGCCTCATTTTTATGAAGTAAGAAGAAAACCCATGTGAATCGTGAAAAGTCATCAATGATCACTAAACAATACTGTTTCTTTCCAATACTCATTACATGAGTTGGTCCAAACAGATCCATGTGAAGTAAATTCAATGGAGTATTGTTAGTGTTCATCAACTTGGTTTTGTGAGACGATTTGTGTTGTTTTCTTTGAGGCACGCTGAACAGTGATCAATAAAATGAAATTCCTTTTGAGGAAGACCAATGACATGGTTTCCTTTGACCAACTTGTTCATGTTTTTAAAGTTTGTGTGCCCCAAACGTCTATGCCAAAGCTGTGACTCATCAAATGATGCTTTTGACAAAAGACATGTTTCTTCTTTAGGTGATGCAGAACACAGGTTTAAGACATATGTATTGTTCTTCCTTGGGGTCTTTAAGACAACCCATTCCTCAAGGATCTGAAATCCAGGTTTCAGAATGTAGCAATGAGTGTCTGTAAAGTGAGTAGAATATTTCTTGTCGCGGATCTGAGACATGCTTAGCAGATTGAAATTTAGTTGTTCACAGTAGTTCACTCTATCAAAGCTCAGCATCCCGTTTGTCACAGATCCTTCACCTGTAATTCTACCACCCTGTGAATCTCCACCAAATGACACAGTAGTTCCTTGTACATGCTTGAACTCATGAAAGAGGGAACGATCTCCAGTCATGTGTCGGGAGCATCCATTGTCCACGTACCATAAGCTATTGGACCTGTGTGGATGAACCTGCAAGCAAAAAGAGCTAATTAGAATAAGGAACCCAAGCCATGATGGTCTTGGGTTTCCCATTCCTATTCATGATGGTGACTTCTTGGTATTTCCCTCTAAATTGTGGTTTAGATGGAGGTGTCCTCGGAGATTTTTGGTAATGACTGGGTTGAGTCATCTCATCAACATCTACTGAAGATTCAGATGAGTAATGAAATCGTTGGTCTTTGTTTCTTTGTAGAAATTTAGCCCATTTTTCATTATCAAAAGTAGGTTTTTGCTTTGGAAGGTCAATTTTGTGGTTCATTTTAAGATGTTTTGTTTGACCCTTCCATAACTTCTTCAAATTATTCCTATCATTTGTTGATCTAGATGTCCTAGATTGAGTATTGTGTAAATGAGGTTTGACAGAATGTGTCACAGTGAATGTTTTTGAGATGGACTTGTGTTGGGGAATTCTCAAACCCTTCTGATTGAAGTAACAATCAGATGTATTGTGATTGTTCATGTCATAGATTGAACAATACTTGTTGAAATAGCAGTTTTTGGTGGAGTGATTGTTCATATCATTGATAGAGCAATATAGATTAAAAAATCATTCATCTGTCTTGTGATTGAACATTTCACAAATGTCACAATACATTTGTTTGTTTCTTGAATCAGATTTTGCCTTGTGTGACTCAGCTGATATTTTCTTTTGCTAAATCACTTTCTTTTCTGCAGGATTGTTGAAGGGTGTAAGTTACAACACAACAACACAAAGAGGAGATAAACTAAACTTTAATCAAACAGTAAACTGGATTAACCAAGATAAGATACTAAGAACACAAGTAATGCAAGAGACAGAACACAAAGAACATAAGTATTTGGTTTTCAAGAATGCAGTATATTGCCTTCTCTATGTTCTATTACAAGTGTTACAAAGCATATTCGAAAGATACAAGAATATGAGATACTTATACTACATCCTACAGCTGGCTATACTTTGAAAGCCAGCTAGATAAAATTGACTAGACACAAACAAAATCAATTGTAGAGTCAAAAGGCAGATTGCCTTTTGACTTGTGACTATGACATGCCATAGCTCACATCCTTATCTATTAAAAAAAGGATAAAGTACATAAAGTAGTAAGTTACAGACTCAAGACCTCAATGTACAGTTACCAAAAGCATGGACCTTTTCACCAACTCATGTAAGTTGGTGACTTGCAGAGGTGCAGCGGAAAGGTTGTGAAGTCGGTTTTTGGATCGATAAACATCCGAGCATGTTCTTGAGGGAAGGATAAACAACAACACAAACCAAAAGTCAAACAGTAATACGAACTATAATTGAATGGTTTCATTGATAAAACCTAACGATTACAAGCTCGTTACAACATAAGAATCAAGACTCTTGGCCGAGCATGATCTCCCCTCTCATCCGAAAGCCCTAGGCTCCGGGCAGACTTCCTCTCCAAAAACCTTTGGAAATCCCTAATCTCTCTACATATTGAAACTGGTATATATAGGCCTCAGCCCATATTATATGCGACTGGGCCCATTCGTGCGATTGGACCATGCGTATGGTTCAATCGTACGACTGGACCATGCGTATGGTTTAATCGTACGACTGGACCATACTTATGGTTCAGTCTTACGAATGTCCCAATCGCATCTCTCAGTCCCACGACTCGTCCATTAGCATGGCTCAGTCGTACGACTGAGTCTCATTCGCATATGCTCCTGCGAATGACCCAGTTTCATGTGTTTACAACATATCAGGTGTATAACATTAAGCCTAGACTATTCGACAAGTGACGGACACACTATATATGACTATATATGCTCCAACAAATTACCCCTTGGATGTTGCTTGCGAATAGTAGATAACACCTCTTACAATCTTCAGTCAATCTTTGCTCTGGTTGCCAATAGGTACAAACGAAAACCATATTAGCCAACGTTGACAATCTGTCAGGTTACACACATCCCTAAAAATGAATTTAGGCATAATATCTTTCGTTTACTTTGCAGAACACCATCATAGCAGCAAGATTCCCCATATGACTGATTTTTCCAGATAATGACATGAACAGTTTTCCATTGCTTCAATCTTCACACAGGCTAACCTGATTAACATCACCACCTACAGAAATTCCCCCTCACATTCAACATATCCCAATATATAAACATTGTGCTCTTCTGGCATCTTCACACGGTGTATTGGCAAAAGGTTGAAGGTTCCAATCCACAGCTGATAATATCAAACAAATCAGCATGCATGTAGATTCATCATCAGAAACCTGCTCACATCATCACTTTCTGATTGCGTCTTCAATTTCTTTATACATGGATTCCCCCTAAGAATGAGAATCTTCTTTGTGTGGATAAATATAACTTGATTGGCCCATAAGTAGTCAGATGCTCCTGACTACCCCACAAAGTCAGCACTAACTACTGACATCTTCTCTTCTCTCTTTCGTGTTCCAATACATTCACCTATTCTAGAAGTCTGACGAATAATGAGGTACACATCGAACTTATTTGACAAAAGAACCTCAGGGTGAATATGCTTTGCACATCTTCAAATCTATGCAAGAAACCGTTCCAGACTCCTTTTTTTTTGTCTGGAACAAATGCGGATGGCTCATTCGTGCGATTGAACATACGACTGGTCCAGTCGTACGACTGAACATACGACTGGTCCAGTCGCATGAATGGTCCATTCGCATGGATCATTCGTACGAATGGTCCATGTCCATTCACATGGCCCAGTCACATTAACGGGTCTGCACGCAAATTTTCAGATCTGCAGCCGCCAAGGCTGCCCAAAACCCTAATCTGACAAATTTAACATGAACCGAAACAAAGTAGGCATCATCAGATTCGAAAGGGTGATAGGAACGTGATTTCGAATTCAATTTTAACATTGAAGCAACACACGTAACATGATCTGAGCAAAACATGAAGAACACGAAGTGGGCTTAACGTCAAGATCTGAAATTTGATCTAGAAATCAAGAGCTCGGGTTGCTAGAATGATTGTGAGATCATTCCAGCAGTAACCAGCTCTGATACCAATTGTGAAGTCGGTTTTCGGATCGATAAAAATCCGAGCATGTTCTTGACGGAAGGATAAACAACAACACAAACCAAAAGTCAAACAGTAATACGAACTATAATTGAATGGTTTCATTGATAAAAACTAACGATTACAAGCTCATTACAACATAAGAATCAAGACTCTTGGCAAGGTGAACATCGAGCATGATCTCCCCTCTCATCTGGCAGCCCTAGGCTCCGGGCAGACTTCCTCTCCAAAAACCTTTGGAAATCCCTAATCTCTCTACACATTGAAACTGGTATATATAGGCCTCGGCCCATATTATATGCGACTGGGCCCATTCGTGCAATTGGACCATGCGTATGGTTCAATCGTACGACTGGACCATGCGTATGGTCCAATCGTACGACTGGACCATACTTATGGTTCAGTCTTACGAATGTCCCAATCGCATCTCTCAGTCGCACAGTGGTCCATTAGCATGGCTTAGTCGTACGAATAAGTCTCATTCGCATATGCTCCTACGAATGACCCAGTTTCATGTGTTTACAACATATCAGGTGTATAACATTAAGCCTAGACTATTCGACAAGCGACGGACACACTATATATGACTATATATGCTCCAACAAAGGTGTCCAGCTTTATGGAACAGTACATCAGATAAAGCATGTTACTAAAAGTCTTTGGAAGAAATCTGTCTTCATGAGTTGAAGCTTCGGAAGACTTTGTCTCTAAGGCTTCGGAAGACTTCATGTTTGGCTTCGGAAGATATTGGTCTTGGCTTCGGAAGATTTCACACTTAGAGTATTTTTTGTTTCATTTGTGAAACTTCCTAAGCTTCTTCTTTAATGCACTTGTGCAGCATGCAGGAAAGACTAAAGATGTTTAGGTTGTATCAGCCTCTTCATTAATCTCTACAAACTCCCCCTAGGCTGATGCTACCATAACACTTTGAAAACCAGATATTAACAGTCCTCATTAGGATGATCACCATTCCTTTCTTCATAAGATGATTAGGATCCTTCAGGCTGTCAAAGTGTCTTCTCATGTCAAAGAGGTCATGCAGAGGCAACTGAAACATATCTTGCCATGTATAAATGTCTTCAATGCCTTGATCTTTAATAACATGCCATCTTTCTAGATTTGTGGTGTATGTCCAAGACAAGATGGGTCTTCCTATTGCTAGAGGATCTATTTGAATTGGAGTTGGTGTAGCTTCCTTTGGCTGCACATCCTCAGGCTGTTCTGATTCATCCTGAGGTTTTGAAGAGGGTGCAGGCTTCTTCTTCTTCTTAGGATTTGGTCTAGAAGCCATCTTCTTCATTCTCTTTCCAGATTTTAACTGAGAAGACTGGCCTGCAGTACCAGATTGATCTCTGTTGTCTCTCTCAGTTGGGACTTCCTCTCTCTCAGGTTCAGATGGAGAGGGAGGTTGACCCTGCTGTGGATCAGAAGATGGAGCTTGCTGAGCATTAGCAGGAGGTTTGGGTTGTGTTGTCTCTGGTTGTTCAACCTTAACCTACACTTCAGGTGGAGCCTGATTTGGAGTGGAGTGTAAGTCAATGAGCTCTTCACTCTTAATCTTCTGCTTGATTACCCTGATATGCTCATCCATAGTGGATAGAGACATGGGTCCAAGTCTCCTTCCGGAGAATTCATACAGCTTCAAGAAGCTCATCATCCTCTGCCTGTCAGCAGACTTCTTCATGCTCTTTTGGATGATGACTCTTGACTTTGCAGCTTCTTCCCTTAGCTTTCTCTTTGTTGTCTTTCTTTCCTTGACTAACTCAAGCTCAAGTTGTTTTAAGTACTCAAACTCAATATAGTCATAAGGCAAGGGAAGGAGTGCATTTGCCTAGTAGAAGCCTATGGCACTCAGGTAGTTGATCATCTTGATCCTTTCTTCTTCTTTGTCTACCTGAGGTTCTTGTTGAACCACATCTTCTTATGCAGGACTTTCCTGAACTGGGGAGAGGGTAGGCATATCCTTGAACAATCTTTTTCTTCTTCTCTCTTCTTTGACTTGCACTTGGAGTTCTGCATCTTCTACCTCCTTCTTCTCCCTTGACCTTTCCAGGTCAACCAGTTCATTCAACTCATCTAAGGGAAGAGAAATGACACTATCTATGTCATAGTTCCTAGTCTACAGATAGTTAATCATGATTGCCCTTAACTCATCATTCTGAGTATCTGGTCTGGGGGCAGCCCTGATTGCAGACTCCATGAGTCTTGAAG
Organism: Flaveria trinervia; assembly: GCA_025506515.1. Lineage (NCBI taxonomy): Eukaryota > Viridiplantae > Streptophyta > Magnoliopsida > Asterales > Asteraceae > Flaveria > Flaveria trinervia. The sequence goes on from CM046442.1 coordinate 31,581,420, forward strand.
ACTCAGCAGAGGAACTTTCTCCCCTTAGCCTCCTTTTCCTCTCTCTCTCTCTCTCTCCTCCTCCTCAATCTCCTCAGATGTCATCTTTCTTTTCCCTTTTTCACTCACAGACCTTTGTGACTCAGGGTGGAGAGAGCTTTGTCCTTCATTGCTTGTTGCAGCATCTGAGCTCAGGCTAGAGAGAGGTTGAGAAGCACCTTCACCAGCAGGTGTCTCAGAAGGAATGTGGATCTCTGCAGCAGTTGGAGATGATGAGACAGGGCTCTCGGGTTCTGTCACTAGGCCTTCAGTCAAGGTTTCCCCTATGAAGCTAATCTTAGGGTCTGCCTCAACATCCAGTTGACCGATGACATTGCCTGATTGCCTAAGTCTCCTTCTTAAGCTGAACTCTGTAGTGATCCTATCTTGGATTCTTTTAGCCAGTCTGTCAGCTTGTCTTGATTGGCTTAGGTTGACAAGTGGCATGTTGACTAGATCCAGACCTTCATAGTAGTCCAAGGTCTGAAAATTGAAGACTTCTTGCTGTCCTTGAACTCTTATGATGATTAGGGCCTTCCTGATGTTGTCATACCTCCGCCCAATGATATGATTGAAAGATGGTGAAGGTGACATAGCCCTTGGTATCCCATCCTCAAACAGACTTTGTATGAAGGAGTCTGTATAGTCCACATCAATGTGAACTAGAGGAGGTTGCTGAGAATGCACAGTTGCAAGTGAGGATGGTGAGTCTTCAATGTCCATTCTCTCTGAATAACTCCCAGGTTTTGTGATTGTTATGACTTTCTCCCCCTTTTGGTAGCATCACCCACTTGCATAGGTGAGCTGGAAGATAGGTCTATCACATCCACAGGTTCTTGTGTTCCTGGTTGAGCTCTCCTTAAGGGTCTCCCAGCTAGTTTTTCCTTAAGATATGAAATCTCAAGTTGCTGATCATTGATCCTGTTATGTAAGGTAGTCACCTGAGATTCAAGGTGACTGACCTTTAAGACTAGGTAAGTGCATGTTTTAGACAGTTTTTGCACCAGTAGTCTCAGATTCCCCTCATCTTCATCAGAAGATTCATTAGGGGATGAGATGATTGGACCAGAGTCCTCTCTCTCACCACTAGCTTGAGATTCTTGGCTGATGGTTTTCCTCTGCTCACCGGCAATCTCAGTTGAGATGTCAGTGGGTTGAGTTGCCATGGTTGAGGTCTTAATGATGTAATCACTTTCATAAGTGAGAGCCTCTTCCATATGGACATCCTGAACAGGTTCAGGAGTGTCCACCTCAGTTGTAGGTGACTGATGTGGGATAGATGTAGGAGACTCAGGAGTACTCATCTCTCTTTGAGTAGGGGGAAAGAAGAGAGATTCATTATACTCACTGAAACCTATATCTTCATCAGTATAGAAGTCAAGATTGAGAATTGGTTGGTTGAGATCTATAGGCTGGGGATAGTAGTTGTCCCCTGAAGGTTGATCACTTGAGTGTTGAGACTCAGAGTGATGGCTTAAGGTAGTTGGGCTAATGAGCTCATCAGGCTGAGCATGAGGAACCTCAGCACTGATTCTTGAAGAGATGGGAGTGGTCTGCTCCTCAGGAGAAGTGGGAGCTCCAGTGTCTACTTCTTCCCGTATGGGTGAGTATATAGGGGCCTCCACAGACTGAATAGCCTGAGCAGGGGTTTGTTTGGATTTTATTTGGTAAGTGATGGTGATTGAGGCTGTGAGAGTGGTTGGGAAAAAGCAGGTGTGAGTTCAATACTAGCTTGTGATGCTAGGTTGTCACCTTGAGCAATGAGCTCTAACATTTGTGGGACTAGGGCTGTTTCTACCCTAGAGAATCCAACAGTGGGCTTTCTCAGTATTTTAAAGATGGCAGGCTTCATCTGTCCCAATTTAAGAATGTTACCTATTTCCCTCAACTGTGAGTCCAGTTCACAGTTAAGAATGTACTGGACATATCTAGGAAACATGTAATATTCTGAGTCTAAATTTGCAAGTAAATAAGAATAGACAAATTGAGAATACCTGAATTTGACCCCTTGAACCATTCCATGGATTATGAAGGATAGATCCTCAGGAATCTGGTCCCATCCACCATGCTTGTTTGATAAGTTATGGATGATCACATGGAGCAGGAATCTCCATTGGGATGAGACCTTCCCTTTCCTAAAGGTCTTTACAGAGAAATCTCCTCATATCCCATCTGCTCAAAGGAATGATTGACAGCTTCTTTTGGGAAAAACACCTCACTTCTTCATCATCCAGCTGAAGATGTCTATTGATGATGGCCGGAGTGATGAAGATTGTTCTCCCCTGCACTGTGGCAGACAGTGCCTTCTCCCCGCCCATAAAGTTGGGACCCATCTTGTCTTTTCTCAGAGGTTTGCTGTTTTCTAACTCTGTCAAACTACTTCACATCCCTAACCATTGATCCTTGAGTGCTGCACAGGGTTCTAGGTGATTGAGATAGCATTGTTGTTGTCTATGTGAATGGGAGTCTCCTTGAAGTTTAACCCATAGTCCAGCATCTGATTTTGAATCCAAAGTACTTGAGCACAGCAGCTTGCAGCAGCAATGTATTCAACTTTAGCAGTTGATGCAGAGACACAGGATTGTTTCTTACATTGCCATGAGACAACCCTTCCACCAAGAAATTGACATCCCCCAGATGTAGACTTTGCAGTCATGTTGCAACCACCATAATCACTATCTGTATAGGCATACAGATTGAAGTCAGGATTCTTGGGATACCATAGGCCAAGTGTTGATGCACCTTTGAGGTATCTTAGAATTCTCTTGACAGTGATAAGGTGAGACATCTTAGGGTTGGCTTGATATCTTGCACAAATGCATGTAGCAAACATGATATCAGGCCTGCTAGCAGTAAGATACATAAGAGACCCAATCATAGCCCTGTATAAGTGCTCATCTACACACTCCCCCTCAAGATCAGGACCAAGGGAGTGGTTTTTGGCTATGGGTGTCTTAGTAATCTTACAGTCAGTCATATTGAACCTCTTGAGTATGTCCTAAACATACTTTGACTGACTTATGAAGATGCCATCTTCAACTTGCTTCACTTGAATTCCCAGAAAGAAATTGAGTTCCCCCATGGCACTCATTTCAAATCTGTCTTTCATCAGCTTCTCAAAGTCTTTGCAGAGCTTTGGATTAGTTGAATCAAAGATGATGTCATCCACATATACTTGAACTAGCAATATGTCTTTTCCTTGTCCTTTGATGAAGAGAGTTCCATCTATAGTACCTCTCTTGTATCCATGTTTACAAAGATACTCCATAGTGTCTCATACCATTTCCTGGGTGCCTGATGCAGCCCATAGAGAGCTTTGTCAAGCTTGCAGACATAATCAGGATGATCAGGATCTACAAAACCAGGTGGTTGTTTGACATAAACCTCTTCATCTATCACTCCATACAAAAAGGCACACTTCATATCAAGTTGAAAGACCTTGAAGTTCTTGGATGCAGCAAATGCCAAGAATATCCTAACAACTTCTAATCTTGCCACTGGAGCAAAGACATCAGTGTAGTCAATCCCTTCTTCTTGTGTGTATCCTTGAACAACTAGTCTAGCTTTGTTCTTGATGATGATGCCTCTATCATCTTTCTTGTTCCTAAACACCCATTTGGTTCCAATGGTAGTCTTCCCAGAAGGAAGAGGACAAAGGTTCCAAACTTTCTGCCTTTTTAATTGAAGCAGCTCTTGTTGCATAGCTTTAACCCAACTTCCATCTTTTAGAGCTTCATCAACTTTCTTTGGCTCTATCTGGGATAGAAAACAAGAGTGAAGACAAACATTTGCTTCATGGGTTTGTCCTCTTGTTTTTACCCCTGAGACAACATCTCCAATGATGTTTGTGGTAGGGTGAGACTTGTGGATCCTAAGCTGAGGGATCACAGCAAGTTGTTGAGAAAGATCAAAAATAGAGAAATTTAGATCTGGCATGGATGTTTCTCCCACCACATCAGCACACTTTTCAAGTGAAACTTGATCCAAGCAGTGTGTGAAATCATTGATGTTCTCATCAATGGTGTGGTTAATGGCATCAAGAAATTATTGGTCACTGTCACCACCACCATTGTTGTCTTCCACAGTTGAGGTGTTCTTATCTAGTTGTAGAGCCTCTGAGCTGGAATTTGAAGGCGTACCAGATGTATCAGCTGAGTTTGTCATTGTTGTGCTGACAGAAACCTCATTTTCAGAAGTGGTTCCAACTGGAGCTGAAGATGTATGACTTGAGGATCTTCCTAGCTCAAATCTTGGATCAGGATCATCTGTATTTAAATTTTCTACAGATCCTGAAACCTTCTCACAAGATTTGTTAAAACAGTTGGTAACCAAATCAAGATCAAATAACCAATCCGGACCAGAACCAGCAACACAGGGTGTGTGTTCATTGAAAGTCACATTGGCTGACTCCTCAACAATTCTAGTTCTGAGATTGTACACTATGTAAGTGTTAGCTTGGGAAGAGTATCCAATAAAGTGTCCATCATCTGATTTCTCAGCAAACTTGGCAATTTGATCTTTGGTATTCAAGATGGTGCAAGGACATCCAAATGACCTGAGAAAACCAATTAAAGGTTTCCTCTTATGCCAAAGTTCATAAGGAGTCTTGCCATGAGTCTTGACTACTAAAACTCTATTCTGCACATAGCAGGCGGTGTTGACTGCCTCTGCCCAGAAGGTGATGGGCAGTTTAGAGTCAGACAGCATGGTTCTTGCAGCTTCAATTAGTGTCCTGCTTCTCCTCTCAGCAACACCATTTTGCTGAGGAGTCCTGGGAGCACTGAATTGTCTTGTAATACCCTTTTCATCACAAAATGTATCAAGGATTTGGTTCTTAAATTTGGTTCCTTGATCACATCTTATGATCTTGACCTTGTGATCAGACTGATTCTCAATCTTTAAGATGAAATTCTTCAGAATCTCAGGAGTCTCATCCTTAGTTCTAAGGAAGAAAACCCAAGTGAATCTTGTAAAGTCATCTGTGATCACTAGACAGTATAAGGTCCTTCCTAAACTCATTACACTAGCGGGCCAAAGAAATCCATATGTAACAAGTGTAGGGGTGTAGTGATGGAGTTCTTTTCCCTAGGCTTGTGAGATACCTTATGTTGCTTCCCTTTCAGGCATGCAACACAATGGTCATCACTTGTAAACTCTTTCTTTGGCATTCTAGTTACCAAATCATGCTTAATTAATTTATTCATGTTCTTAAAGTTTACATGGCACATTCTTTTATGCCATAGGAAAGATTCATCACTATTTTCTTTGGACAGAAAGCATGAAACTTCTCCAGAGGGAGAGGTTTCTTGCAAATCCATCTTGTACATGTTTCCTTTCCTGGGGGCTCTAAGTAGGATATGCTCATGAGGAATGACCACACCATGCTTAAGAACAATGCATTCATGCTCAGTTAAGAGCATGTTATGACTCTGATCACAAAATTAAGATACACTCAGAAGATTGTATCCAAGCTCCTTAACAAAATTTACCTTTTCTATGTTGAGCTTACCATTTGTGACCTTGCCCCTTCCAGAAATGTAACCACCTTCATCTCCTCCAAAAGCAACTGGTCCTCCATCAATCCTTTCAAAGTTCTGGAGTAGTGACCTATTGTCTATCATGTGCCTAGAACAGCCACTATCTATGATCCAGACATTTTTATCTGTCTTCAGTTGTCCCTGCACAAAGAAAATGATTAGTTATATTTGGAAACCCAAGCCTTGCTTGTCTTGGGCTCATTTATAGAAGGTAATTCAATAGTAATAGATCCTATGGTTGTACTAAGAGGATCTTGAGCTGTTGTTGATGGAGAATTCTCAGTCACTTGGTCTTTCTTAGACATCCACACCACGTTTGGATTCTTGGACTTGACCTTCAAAACTTTGGAAGCTTTTGGAACTTCGGAAGTTTTGATGACTGAACTTTCGGAAGATTCTGCAGACACTGCAGCAGACTTCAGTGCTTCGGAAGAACTCCTTTCTTCCGAGACCAAATTTTCTTCCGAAGGGAATTTTCCACTTCCCTTCTTGTTAGATTTTGAGCTTTCGAAGGAAACAGGTTTTCCTTCCGAAGCTTGAATCTTCTTCAAACTCTTTGAAGTCTTTGTTTTGGTCATATGGACAGTACGTTTAGGATTGAAGGGATAATCCTTGGTAATGCGAGTGGTACTTTCACATATGACACAATTCATCTTCTTCTTCACAAGAGCCTTTTCCTTGGAATAGGACTATCTTTGGTCACATCCCTTCTCCACCTTTATCTTTGCAGATGATGAGACAATCCTCTTGGGCTGAGGACTGTGCTTGGAGTTTGATGGTCCAGGCTATGCAGCAGTGGTACACAGCAGATCAGGCTTCTTCTTGCTGCTAAGATGAGTTGAACAAGAACCAGAACTCTTAGCAAAAGAGTTTTGGTTGATGTCTTCAGTCTCTACCACTTTAAACCCTGCAGAGATAAAAACTTGTTTCTGCTTAGAGTCAAAAGTAGCCTTGATCTCTTGAGCCTTCCTTGCCTTTCTTTTGCTCTTTCTGATCAAGTTCTTTCTCATGGACTTAGTCATCACAGTCTTTACTTTCTCCTCCAAAGGATAGTGACCCTTCTTGGAATCCTCCTCTTCACTCTTCTCAAAGGGATTCTTCACTATCTCTTCTTCATCCTCTTCACTCATAGGATCTATAAGAGGAAGCTCATCTTCACAAGTTCCACACCTAGGAGATCTTACTGACAAGATTATGTGTGGAGGAGCTATCTCATTGGATCCCAGTCCCTGTCTGTTTTGATAGCACACTTTGTTGTGCAGGGATGAGGATAACATGTTCTTGAAGGTCTCTTCTTCAAGAACACTCTTTTCTGCCCTGGCTTTGCTAATCACAAGCTTAGCCTGGCACTCAGTTAACTTGGTTATAAGATCTTTGATTTGAGTCCTAAAATCTGTGTGTTCATGTTTTAGAACTGAAATGGTTTTCTCTAAGTCCTCTATCTTCAGTTTATGATCATTTTCAGACTTTCTAAAATCAGATTTTAAAATGTTTAAGGACTCAAGGTCAGATCTTAGTTCCAAGTTGTAGGACCTGTATCTGTTAACTTTAGCCATGCATTCAGGAGTACAGAGATGTTCTAATACCTTGGCTTCATCATGATCAGCCATTAGTGCTTGGTTTGGAGAAGCATCTTCCACCTGAAAGCTCAGTCAAAGCCTCCTTCTTCAACAGCAACAACAGCTTGTTGCTTTGACTTCTCATTCTAGAGAGCTTTGTCAGTGTAGTTTGGTCTGGATTGTGTTTGACCACCATTTGTTCTAGGTGCCTTACACTCTCTGGAAAAGTGGCCCATCAAGTTACAATTGTAACACTTGACTTTGCTTTTGTCCGGTCCAAACTTTCCACGGGTTGCATTGCTTGGAAACTTCCTTCTAGTTCTCTTGTAGAACTTCTTGGCTCTGTGAGTGAGAAGAGCCATTTGCTGGACTATTTCCATATATTCCAGATCATCTGGATGGATACAGTCCAGGTCTTCAAGAGTGAAAAGAGAGTTGCCACAGCTTTCATCAGAAGACACAAAGGCTTGAGAAGAGCTTGTCTCTTGGAATGGGCTTCCTTGAGTGTAGTTCTCCCTTGGTGTCTTTGGGAAGGTGATGAAAGGACCCTTTGGTGAGTAGTATAAGAGATGATGTTTGGGTTCTATGCTATCCCTTTCAACCACATGTAGGGCTGAACCCATTTGATTGCTGGAGTTGCCAGATGAACCTTGCATGTTCATCTCCATCTGGTAGCCACTGAGAATCCCATATAACTCTGTTAGAGTAAGAGTTTTGAGATTTTCTGTTCTCTTGATCACCACACAGTAGTGTGTCCATTGCCTAGGAAGTGAGGACATGAACTTCCTTACAATGTCTCTGTTTTCAAGAGAAACTCCTCCATCCACTAGGGTATCCACAATCTCAACATACCTGAAGTACTGCTGAGTCATGGTTTCACCTGTTTTGAAGGTGAAGTTTTCAAACTGTTGCTTCAGGAGATCCTTCTTGTTCTCCTTGGCTTCAAAAGAACCCTCATACATCAGTTTTAGTGCATCCTACAACTGTTTGGCTATTTTGCATTTCTTGAAACCTCTATATACAGAGTTTGGAAGGGCAGTTTGAAGAGCTGTCATGGCTTTTCTATCAATCTCTACTCTCTTCCTATCTTCATCAGAGTAGTTAGCCACATCTTTGGGAATTATACCAGCACCAGTAGCAGAAGGGGTGCTGGGTATGAAAGGTCCATTCTTAATAGACTCCCACATTCTTGAATCAAGAGACCTGATGAAACCTTCCATTCTTAAACACCAGATATCAAACACATCAAGAGTGATCAGTGGGGACTTGTTCATGGTTCCAGTTTCCATGTCAGTTTTGGAAATGGCTGCCATTTGAAAAGTTTAGTATTTGTGTGTGAGGGATCTTAAGATGGTGAGATCTTATATCAAGAGCCTGAAATGCTCTGATACCAAATGCGGGATCGTTGAAGGGTGTAAGTTACAACACAACAACACAAAGAGGAGATAAACTAAACTTTAATCAAACAGTAAACTGGATTAACCAAGATAAGATACTTAGAACACAAGTAATGCAAGAGACAGAACACAAAGAACACAAGTATTTGGTTTTCAAGAATGCAGTATATTGCCTTCTCTATGTTCTATTACAAGTGTTACAAAGCATATTCTAAAAATACAAGAACATGAGATACTTATACTACATCCTACAGCCAGCTATACTTTGAAAGCCAGTTGGATACAATTGACTAGACACAAACAAAATCAATTGTAGAGTCAAAAGGTAGATTGCCTTTTGACTTGTGACTATGACATGCCATAGCTCACATCCTTATTTATTACAAAAAGGATAAAGTACATAAAGTAGAAAGTTACAAACTCAAAACCTCAATGTACAGTTACCAAAAGCATGGACCTTTTCACCAATTCATGTAAGTTGGTGACTTGCAGAGGTGCAGCGAAAAGGTGTCCAGCTTTATGGAATAGTACATCAGATAAAGCATGTTACTAAAAGTCTTAGGAAGAAATCTGTCTTCATGAGTTAAAGTTTCAGAAGACTTCGTCTCTGGGGCTTCGGAAGACTTCATGTTTGGCTTTGGAAGATATTGGTCTAGGCTTCGGAAGATTTCACACTTAGAGTATTTTTTGTTTCATGTGTGAAACTTCCTAAGCTTCTTCTTTAATGCATTTGTGCAGCATGGAGGAAAGACTAAGGATGTTTAGGTTGCATCAGCCTCTTCATTAATCTGTACATTTTCTTTAGGGGATGAATCAAAATCAGCCTTTTTGTAGTTTGCTTCACAACACTACCTTTGTTTAATGTTTTAGGTTGTTTATGTTTCTTCAACCCATTTCTCACCTCTTCTCAAACTGGTCAACATGTTCCTTGTTGCAGATATCAAACCCAACTCCCTACCTTAATCTTGAAGAATGAGGGTCTGATAATGTTTTATGTGTTGAACTCAGTGATCCTATTTGTTTTTTTTACAGTGAAACCTTTTTTGATTGCTTGATTTTTTTGGAGATATGATCTCATTATCAGAACTGCTCTCAATAGTCGGTCTCACTGACTTCACATATTTCTTTTTACCTTGTAAAACAAAGGGTATGAATTTTATAAAAAGGAAAATTGCTTTTATAGGGCTTGAGGGTTTCATGACACTCACTGTCTTGTCTGAACACTCTTTGATTTTGATTGAGTGACCTAACTTGATTTTACCCTCATTGGTTTCAATATAAACATCATGTTTGTTTTGAGGATTGGTCGCTTGTTTTACTATAGATTTAGGTTCCATAGTTTTAGTTTCAATTTCTTCAGTGAGTGAGACAAATTTAGGCATGACAGTGTAGTTGTCATTGTATGGTGGAGGACATGAATTATACCTAATCCCCGACATGTCCTTTGGATCCTTTTGAGAATCAAGCATCTCTTGTAGCTTGACTGAAGACATTTGAAACTTTTCAAGTTTCACCTCAGTCAGTGAATGTTCAGCCTTAGATTGAGCTAACTTTTCAGTAAGGAGCTCATTCTCAACTACAAGAGTGTACTTTTCACCATGCAGTTTTTCTATGTCAGAGATAAAAGATTTGATATTGATTTCAAAGCCTTTTATTTCCCTCTTCATCATCTTTGACATTACCTTTTCTTCCTTAATTTTATCTACCAGTTTATGGTTATGCTCCCTATAACCTTGCAATTCATTAATACATTTTTCACTACAAATGTTAGATTTTACCCTAGTATGCGTTGGAGATGGATTAAATAAGATAATGATTTCTTAAATTAAAATAGATTAAATAATTATTTTTGTATATCTTCTATTCAACATATGTAATACATAGGTCACTAATCTAGTTTATTTATATGATGTTAAAAACTAAATAGTTTACTTAATAAATATAAAGATTTTGATGATGTAGGAAAGGCAAGGAAGTTTTTGTGATAAATACATTAACTAAGAAAGGTTAATAGGACTATTACAGGTGTTGACTGGGTAAGTAAGATTGAGATTCTTACTGAGAATCGAATATGGTAATCAAGTCAGTGATTGAACGGCGGAAACAAACAATCAAAGAACATTCAATGCAATAATTATACTCATAAATGCTTTTGTATTATATATATGAAAGTTGATTGATTACAGAGAATAAATGACAACAAAAATTCTCTAAGTCTATCAGCCGTCACCTCATGTACGAGGTTATCTATTCTATTTATAGGCCGACAAGATGCCTTTTACAAAATGACTAAACTACCCCTGACCTATTACATCAGAACTAGTCTAAGTCTTGATCCGCATCTTTGCTTGTTCATCCGCATTGACAAATGCTGATGAGTTAACTTGATCAGCATTTCTTCACTTGATCATCCGCATTAGTATGTTGGTCATCCGCATTGGTTAATGTGGATGAACAAATACTTATGCGCATTTGTTCGGTCATCCGCATTTGTCAAATGCGGATGAGCAAAGTCTTGTCCGCATTGAGTCTTGGTCTTCCGCATTTGTTAATGCGGAAGAACAAATACTTGTTCGTATTTGTTTCATGTCTTCCGCATTGAAAAATACAGAAGACAACACTTGGTTTTTCTGAGCAGGATCTTCATCCGCATTTCTTCTTGGACTTGTGGGATTCCATCAAAACAATCATCAAATCACCCACTGAATTGGCATGGATGATCCTTTCAGGATGTTCAGGGTGCAACAAATGCTAGACATGTGTGTTAGATGAAGAACATTTTTTCAAATGTCTTTTCCTTTCATAAATAAAAATATATTATAACAAAAACATAGATAGATATAATTGATATATCTAAAAGTCCACTAATAAAATTATAAACTAAAGTATATTAAACGAATCATTCCTGAGTTTTGTTCAAATTTCAACTTTCGTCATTGAGAATGAAAAATTACAAGTTTAGTACAAAAGTTTGAAAAGACGTAACAATTTTCATCCCTAGGTCAAACAACTTTTAATTTTTTTCTGTTAAATAGTTGTAAATTGACCATTTTACCATTCTTATTCCTTATTAAACCCCATCTCAACCACCACCACCACTCTTCCCTGCCACTACTACACACCCCATCTTCACCACCACACGACACACCATATCTCCACCACACCACCACCACCCCATTTCCACCACACCACCACCACCACTATAATTCAATCTCTCAGGTCCAGTTCGCATAAAAATACTAATCGAACTAGTCTTCTTTGCTCTGACAAAGCCGCTAGAGATACTTACGCCTCCGATCATAGAGTTTCTATACAACACCACAACATTACAATCGTCAAACCCGTACCGGCCGAAGTTCCGGTTGCTCACGACCATCTCTATCAACATTGTGATGTTCAATGACATTGTATTGGTTTTGTTGATGTTATTGTACTAGAAGTTTTGGATCGTGAAAGTGTTTAGCCAGAGCTTAGGGATCGTAACAATGGTGAGTACGTGAATTAGAGTCTTATTGTCGTCAATGTGTTGTTAAAATATTACCCATTGAAGTGGATATAAGGGTGGTGGTAGTATGAAGGAGCAGTGTTGGAGATGGGGTTGTTTTGTGAAGGTGGAGATGGGTGGTGGTGGTGGCGACGGAAAAGAGTGGTGGTGGAGTGGTTGAGATGGGGTTATGATAGAGAATAAAGGCAAAATGGTCAATTCACAACTAGTTAACGAATATATAAACAACATTTTGACACAGGGACGAAACGTGTTACGTTTTTTCAAACCTTATGACTAAATCTGTAATTTTTCAATTCTAGGGACGAAAGGTAAAATTTGAGCATCCCTTAGGGATGACCCATGTAATTTACTCTATAAACTATCTAAATCTAAAATTGAATTTTACTAATATATTTTTCTTGTCTTACCTATTACATAAAACTAGTATTAAGCCCCCCGTATCGAGCGCAAGGATGTAAAACCATGTTAAGTAGCATCAATGTCACACTATCGTTAGCGAGCACCAACAACGAGAAAGCTCAACAAAATTTCATCCAAAGACAACACCAAGAAGAATCGTCGATCAGAAATCCCAAAGGGTTAACCATCGTGTCATTGAAAATACAACAAAAACCAAGAGAAAACCAATCTAGGACACTCGTGTTGCATTGGGCCAGTTAAACAAAAAACAAAATCGGTGTGAAAACGTTTAACCACACATGTACGTTACGCCGGGTAACTTGCAAATTTTAGAACGTAACGTAAAAAGTAAATTTTATAAATTATAAAAAGTACTAAGTGACAAAAGTTGAAAGTGAAAAAATAAAGGTTAAATTGTAAGATATATAAAAGTCTATAGTTAAAATTAAGAAAAAAGATTTAAGAAAAAAAAGAAACCTAGATACATCTCACTAAAGCATAATATACAAACTATAAAGCATATGCAAGTTGGTAATTAGTATTAAACTAGAATTTAGTTTCCCACGTTATGGGGGGCATAAAATCATGAAAAATAACATCAGTGCCATATCACCATTAATAACTATCAACATTGAAAGTACGGTGTGTTAATATGGAAAAATAAGACCAAAACGCTAAACATGTGATAATATAACTAAGTCGATTTAGGACTCAATCGTTGTGACGAACCTGTTAAAGGGAGAAAATAGACATAAAAACTATAAATCACACACGCACGTTGTGTTGTGTTAACTCACAAAATTTATAATGATATGTAAAGTAAAACGTAAAATTGGTGAGTCGCACGTGCATGTTTGTGTCCTGTTAACTTGCAAGAACAAACATGAAATGAAAAGTTGAAGAATATAAAAAATATATGGGACCAAAGTTGAAAATATAAAATTTTATGAGATTAAATTGCAAAAGATGAATAGTTTTAGGTTTAAAGTAAAAATAATCATACTTTAGAAGGTTACTTTGAAAAATATAAAAACATTTGGGTTAAAAGTAAAAAGTCATTTTTTTTGAAAAACTCCTTATGCATAATATACAACACCATTATGCATAAAAAAGTTGATAATTAGTAATATATAAACTAGTATTATAGATCCTGCGTTACAGCAGGGGGCCTAAACCTATGGCAAGTAGCGTCATTATTACACCACCATCAGCAACCACTAAAACCTGAAAAACTCGTATTAAAAATGAAATAAAAACGAAAAATGTAAAACTAAATGTAAAAACATTGAACCACATACGTGAAACATAAAACATTAAAATTAATAACTAAATCGCTCTAAGACCAATGCGTAGTGACAAGGCCGTTAAACATGAAATATACACATAAAAACATTGAACCACACACGGATGTTGCGGTATGTTAACTCATAAAATTTTTAGAACGAAATGCAAAACAAAAAAATTATAAAAGATAAAAAGTATAAGAGAAAAAGTTTAAAGTGAGAAAATATAAGGGTCAAATTGTAAAAGATATGAAATATTGGGATTAAAAGAAAAAAATTAAAGATAAAGGTCCTAAAAATATATACAACCAACTATCTAAGATATAATTATTATGCGTACAGAAATTAGTAATTATTATAATTTAAATTTATATTATACTAATTATCAACCTTTTTATGTATAATAGTGTTGTAATTTATGCATAAGGGGTTTTCAAAAAAAATAATTTTTCACTTTTAATATAAAGTTTTTTCTTTTTTTACAATTTAACTTCTTAAATTTGACATTCTTCATTTTTAACCCAAAACGCTTTATTTTTTGCAATTTAATCTTACAACTTTTATATTTTTAGTTTTGTTCTTCTATAGTTTTCATATTTCGCAAATCTTCGTTTTACGTTCGCTCTAAGTTTTGTAAGTTAATATGACACAACATGTATGTGTGATTTAATATTTTTATGTTTCGCTTTACGTTTCGTTCTAAATTTGGTAAGTTAACAAAACACAATGAGCGTGCGTGGTTCAATATTATTATATTTATTTATTTTTCTTTTGAAGGGTTCGTCACAACACCCGGATTTTAAATCGACTTAATTATATTTTTCTATGTTTTACATTTTGGTCTAAGTTCTTCGTATTAATACACCGCAACTTCAGTGTTTGTGATCAGTAGAAGTGGGGTGACATTTGTGTTGTTTGGCACGGTTTTATGTCCCCGCTATAACGTGAATAGCTTATTTCTAGTTTTTACTAATTAAAAAGGTTAAAAAAGTATATTACCCAATCCGGCTAAATATATTACTAACATATTTTTCTTCTCTTAAACCCGTCACCCAATCCAACTAAAATTTATAGGTGTTGACCCTAAAACTTGTTTTGTTTTATTACCCGATTCATCTAAACCCATATATTTTACCCACTTATTTAAAAAAACCATTAATGCTTGATAAAAGAAAAGTTGTATATTTTCATCATCAATGTTATAACACTTGAGAATATTTTTCTTGAACATAGTAGCGAACGGCACTTCACGAAAACAGCGTATACCCGCATGTACCTAATCTCCCCACCCTCTAAACGGAGATAACATCGCCACCGTCGCCGGAGATCACAACTCCGATCAGATCGCCACCGAGTCGCCACCGATTCAGATCAAAGCATGGAGGGCGTTGGGGCTCGACTCGGCCGATCCTCGACTCGGTACGGTCCCGCCACCGTGTTCACCGGTCCGGTGAGGAAGTGGAAGAAGAAGTGGGTCCATGTAGCGCCACCGAGCGCCGCCGCGTCGAACAATAATCACCATCACCATGCTGGCGTTAACGGTAACGGAAATTCGTCTTCTAATGGTGGTAGTGAGAACGGATCTCATCTTATGCTGTATAGATGGACTCCTGTTAGTCAAAGTCAAAGCGCCGCTGCGGATAGCGGTGGCAATGGTGATGCGAAGGATGAAGCTGCCGTCGCCGGAGAGGAGGAGGAGCCGCCTCGCCGGAAGATGAAGTATATTCCGGTATCGGTTCTGTCACTTTTTGTTGATGGTTTGATCTGATTGTTAGGTTTGATAGGTGAACTCTAGAACTAGATCCGTTTAAGTTAGGAGAGAAACTACTGCTGATTTGTTTGATAATTTGTGAAGAGTCTGTAGAAAACGTGAAATTAGGGTTTATATTGTCTGATTTGAAATGCTAAAACTGTGTGAGGTTTGAACTTGAAATATTGATTTATAAACAATCTGTAGAAAGCATCAAATTAGGGTTTTTAGTTGAGTTTTGAGTCTGAATATGATATAAGAGTGTTTGTGTGCTTGAAGATTTGAATGGGATATTGAGGCATTTGATATGCGAAGGGACTCTTAGTAGATTAAAGTTTCGGGGCATTGCATTGTTTCTGGCCTGATGTTGGTGTTTATTGTATGAAAGAAACTAATCATAAGGTAGAATGTGTTCTGGATAGAACTGAGGTTGAAACATTAATGCTGCAAGAAAGAGCAAGCAACATTAGAAATGTAGAAAAGAACACAAGTAATCTAGGGAAGTATGGTTTCTGTGCACCATATTGTATCACTATTATTATAGCAATGAGTTCTTACAAACTAAATTAGTATTATGTTTGGGATGCTGATAAACTATATGACTATATCCATTGTCGGGTTCTTAATTTAGGTTTGGCACTAGTGAAATCTTGATCATGATTTTCATCTAGGTAATGTATATAGTTAAAGATCAATTTCAAGTTTTCTCCCAAACTTAAAATCAATGTTGGTGGAAGATTCTTTTGGTATAAAAAATATTCATGGCTGCATAATTTGTGTTTTAGATTTGAAATATAAATACTTTTCAAGGAATAAATTGAAACTTGCAAGACATTTGTTAATATATCATATTGATATCATGATTTGCATTTCTAAATTTTACAATGGTGTTTTCTTTGTAAAATGGTGCAATGCGGAAACCTCTGAATGACTATTGTTAAAAAAGGAGTCCTGAGCTTGAGGGGTATGCACATTTAAAGGGTAACATTGGGAACATTTGTAAATGAATATCGTTTATTTGTCCTTTGAAAATATCAAAAATTACTTGTATGGTCAAATAGTATTATAGATGTTTTAAGTATTTAACTACCAATTAAACATTTCTTTTGGAAGTCTCTTCTTTAATGTATGATGGTTTCTTGTGAATGGCTTACATTAGATAGCCCTACTCGAAGAACAAAAGAAAGAGTCGCCAGAGGAGCATAATGATGAATCCGTGGAGGCAGACCCAAATTCAAAGGTTGAAGACGTTGATGGAAAAGACATAGATGGAAAACCAGACATTAATGATGTTCCCATGGAAGAGAATGAGGTAACTTAGTTCATGTGTTCATTTGATTTTAAAAGACCCAAGTAACCGCGCCATTGATTCATTAATGATGTTCCCATGGGAAGAGAATGAGGTAACTTGGGTCTGTTTAGGTTGCAATTCCAGCACTTTCTAAACTTTGTTTTTCAGGTTTCTGAGCAGACAGATGCAGGAAGGCAAGATCTTAATGAAAGCAAATTGGACCTGAATGCTCGTGACGGAGACGAAGATGGAGAAGAAATGGGAGATCAAGAGCGATAATCGTTTTGTTTTTTTTTAGTTTTTTTTTTTTAAATGGGAAAGAATGTGAAAGAAATTGTCAGTAATTGAATTGTTTCTGGACGAAATTGAAGATTGAGAAACATTGTTTCAGATTGTATTGGTGATTCAAGTCTTAAAGTACACTTTTGACTTTTTTAGACAAACAAGTTCTGAGAATATTATCTGTGAATCATGTCATTTTTTTTTTTCATTTCAGTTTCTGAATTTATCAAAATGGAAGTTCATGAAATGAAAGCATTAAATGCACAAGAAAAAGAACAACATATGACATTATTTTAGAACAAGCAACAAGCTCCCAACGTTCTTCAGAAAACAAACCTAAAATGACAACACAGAATTTCAATAAAGCGAATTGTTTTATGGCAAGATCTTGATCTTGTTGCCTTGAGTTTCTGATCGTCATTCCTTTACAGCGGCAGTTTCCTCTTCGTTAAAATAGTCGTGCCTGCCAGTCGATGCAAACAAGATCATTATCCATAGTAACTATCATCATATAGTAAAAAGTTCCATGTCAATTTTAAAATTAAAACTATGAAATTTGACCACAAAAGTCAATATGGTCTCTATTTTGTACAAAGTCAACTTTGAAGTGCAACAAATTCAATCTTGAGATGTCTCATGAACCTAACATTAGGAAATTTCCTACTTATATGCACAATCTTGAAAGACCCAAAACTGCTGAAATTTTAGTCACAGCTTATAACATTCCCTTAAACTTTGTATCGACATATAGTGTAGACATTTGACAAAAAAGATAACATTATCTTTGCTTGCCTTGTCAAACTTCAGGTTTTTTTAGCAAGTTTATCAATTTATTCAAAATTTCCCCTCTTCTAACATAATTCCTAGAAACATAGCACCTCTGCACCTGGAAACTGAATGATAGTAATCCCATAGTTTTGACTTACTGAATTTTCCGGGAGAGTTGATACAATCCTGTTCCAGCCATCGCGAGATTTACACTAAAAAGGTTCCAATTTTTCTGTAATAAAATGTATCAAAGATGATCAAGATGACAAAATCAAAAAAAAAAAATGCAAGTCCTGCAAGACAAGGAAAAACTTTTACCAAGTTTAACAACTAAATTGTCAAGACAATTTGAACAATGAGTCAATGACCAATGTGAAGTGTTTGATTATTCAAATTTCACAGAAATGCCGTGTCAGCACATTTACTAATTGAACAGGTTATCATGTGACCGAACAACTAATATGGGCATATGGCACAACTTTATGAGATTGAATGACCAATTCGACACAACAATTTGTACAAATACTAGTAGAACTTTGGACAACTTACATTGCTATAATAGGACATAAACCCTTAAAAGATATCCAAATGTTCAATGTCACTACTACTTAGGGTCCAGAAGTTCATATATTCATCTTTATTGAAGGGTATTTGGCACATAAGATAGAATTCTTCATTGAAATTTCAATGGCATAGATAGACTGTAGAATTCTTCGTTGAAATTTCGATGGCATAGATAGACTGATAAAGTATAACAATTTGACCTACCGGGGTGATCACCATGCTGTAGCGAGACCAGATTATACCAGTGCACGTGACAGCTGTAGATAAAATAATAAGAGGTAAAGATAGCAGCAATTGTGTGATCAATGACCCTTGCCTCCCCCTGAGCCCAAAAGAAACAATCCATTTTTTTTGTTTTCAAATATTCAAACTTCTTTCCTCCTAAATCAATTGACATAGATTTTCATTTTCTTTTCAATGTTTTATAATCCTAATGTTTTGATAATTTATATAAACGTATAAAGTAGAAAAAAAGGTAACAATACCAGAAAGACTCTGGTCAATTCATCATAAAGTGATTGACTTTACATTTGGAAAACAAATATGGGAATTTTCTTAAGAAAAGGAAGAAGAACAGTTGCAAGAAGTAAAACATTTGCAGCAAAAATAAAAAAATATACCGAATTGTTGAGGGTATGAAAGTTTCTCAGGTGGTTTGGCAAAATCTGCAATATTAGCTATGCTGATTCCCCACTTAAATGTTGGAGCCCAGAAATGAACTATAAAGAACACATTAGTCGATTAATACATAAATACATACTCAATACAGAACTAACTTTAACTAGAGAACTACGAGAACCTCAAAAACACTTGTATCTTTCACTTTAATTGTGATAAATAAGACAGTGATACTTGTATCTTTCACTTTAATTGTGATAAATAAGACAGTGATACTTGTATCTTTCACTTTAATTGTGATAAATAAGACAGTGATATAACCACTTACCCCAACCTCCTTCTAACTCTCATTGTATCCGTCAAAGTTCAAACACACATACAAGTAATTATGTGGTTCTCATGATCATCTACTTAATATTGGTTATTTATCGAACACCCATGTATATATATGAACACCCATGTATATATATATGAGCACATACAAACTTCAACATTTGTTTACAAAAGTTTTAACCACAACTAATTATAGTCCTCACTCGCATAAACATAATCTAAGACCCCTTAAGATTCACATGAATTTTCTTATCAATCAATACAAACCCTATTATCAACAAACTCTAATGGTTTTCTCACATTGTAATCCTTTGACTTTGGCAGTCAAACAGGTTACCAGTCAACTCTAAATTGTTTGTGGGATCTGAATATTTCCACACCAAATTTGATAGATATTTGTTTTGCATCTGACGTAAGAAGTCAAATTGTAGCTCATCTATGAAAGGCCGTATAACAATTCCAATGATCAAATTCGAAAATAATCACCATCGCACGCCGATGATGAAGTAGGTCACGAGATGCAAGATAGCTTAATCTTTATGCAATCGAACAAGATATAAATCAGATCATCAATCCACCTAAAAGGACTAAAATTTCCCTAATTTGAGGTGATTATGATGATTAAAAATCTGAAATGAAAAGGTTTAGAAGAAAGAACTCACTGGTTTTGGGGCCAGCAGGGTGATTCCAGAGAGCTTGTAGCTTCGATGTCGCCATTGATAACTCTAGTTTCTCTCTCTGAACAAATTAAAAAGAACGATGGGCCACTATAACTATTGGTGAGTATCATATATATAAGAGTCAAGTATATTATTAATACTAAAGCTAAGTAGTAATAAGAAAAAGTTATTATTAGTTAAGAGTTATTATCTATACCATAAAATAAAAATAAAATAATGCAATTGGTTGGTGAGGATAAAGACTATGGAGGGAAGTCGATGACTCTTAATCTTATTGGGACGAGGGAGGATTATTTCATCAATGATCAAATGCTTTAACAATAGCATAGAATTTTTTATCATACGTTGAGTGTCGACGTTTTGCATTGGAATAGAGTATAAATTCTTTACAAATCAAATAGCCGGCCACTTTGAAGTTTATTTGCCAAAGGCTCAAACATTATATTGAGTATTTGATTAAACGGTGCTTGGTTTGTTAAATAGCCAAAATTCGATCCACTAATCAAGGATTGCACCTTCCTTTACCGGTATCAAAACCCCTTGGCAAGATGTTAGCCTTGACTTGATTACTAAACACGAGGTATGGACTTTATCATGGTTATTGTTGATTGTTTTTCTAAAATGGCCCATTTCTTGGCTTGTCATACCACAAACGACGTTGTTAAGATTGCTAACCTTTACTTTAAAGAAGTTGTGTGATTCTAACAAGTGTAGTGGCCACAAGGGCGTGTGAACGGCAGGCATGGGCATGGTACCATGCAATGGCGGAGCTTGAACATCTCCGTAGAGGGGGCGGGGGCAAAATAATTTTTTAGAGGGGGTGAACTCGATAATTATATAAAAAGTTATACTACTGTGCCAAAAATTTACACTAACGACGAAAAAAGGAGAGGGACGGCGCCCCCCCCCCCCCCGGCCCTCACTATCCTCCGCCCCTGTTACCATGGGGCCGGGGCCGGGGCCGTGTTTGGCTAGTTATGATAAGCATGTTCAATTTTGGAGTTTCTTTTTGTTTTTAAGTGTGAACTTCGGGGGCATACCTTACTAGGCAAGCCCCGTGCTTGTCTTATATTTCAACATCTTCTTTGATTTTCTATATATCTTCATCCGCATGTTAAATTAGAAGGCATTCATTTATGCAAATGATAGTAGACGTGATTAAGTATGGAAATAATCATAATTTGGGCGATAAATTATATTTAAAAAGATGTGTATTTCTATGTAAATCAATAATTGATCTTCTAGAAAGAAAAGAAAAATGTTAGAACTACAAAAGAAAGAGATCGAAATGAAAAACCTTGACAACAAAATTACGACTTGGTTTGCAGTTTAAGTATCTATGCAGGATCACGTTTTCCCATTAGGCCAAACTGCATCCACAAGTTATTTTATGAATAAAGTTCATCCGTTGAACGCACATATTGTTGTTCTATAGTTAGACGCATACAGATTTTTACCTATTGTTGTTCTATAGTTAGACGCATATAGATTTTTACCTAGAAGAAGGTGGAAAGGTATTCGACCTAGAATTATCATACTTAAGTGCCATTGATGTACTTCTCTATATTGCACAAAAATGAGATATGATTTGCGTGCTTGGTACATGTGCTAGTAAAATGTAGTTTGAAGCTGAAGATGTAGACACTCAGATGGATACAAACTACAAAATATGTATTCTAGTATATTTCTAGCATATGATGCCAATGAGGGAAATGTATTCACATTCGGTTGGAACAAATCAAGAAGGACTTGACTACTAAGACACTACTTGCATAGCTCAGTTCAGAGAATGATACATCAAAACTATTACTTTGAAAATATTTTTCAACAACAGTTTTATCCAAACTTATACGATTAACAAAAAAATTTAATCAACAAATATATGGATTCCCTGCTAGGGTTATACAAAACAAAATAAGCAGACAAATAGGCTAAAATATTAAAAATCGCTAATCTGGTGTTGGTATTATTATTATTGATATGATAAACATTTCTTGAAACTCACTTATTAACAACACACTACTTGCCATGGTAGCAACCAATGCATGAGGGATTTGACTTCAAAATTCAAATCCAGGCTTACCCAAAGCTCTTAACCAAGGAATTTCAACATGGAGTTTTTTGTTTTGTGAGGTTGGCTCTGTTATAGTTAAAAAATATAGGAAGTCACATTTCGTGCATTACGGTTAGAGAACGTACACGATGCACACAACCTCTTTCTTAAGGTTAGCCTCGTCTCAGCGACTCTAACACATCAATCTACCATGATATATAAGTTATAAAGAAGGTTGTTTTCATAAGTATAAATGCTCCAATGGTCATTGGGATTATATAGATATATGCAGCTTAGACTTTATATTGTATACCTGATGAAATGCTGAATTTATCAACACTCATTTTATGCAACTTAGACTTTATACCTTATGTGAGTAGCCTAATGATATTTATAGAAACGTGACCGGTAACATCATCATTGGATAAAGAAAGGCACAAAATAACAAAAAATATGAATATAGTGACTGTGAGAGACATGTGGTAACGATCACTTAGCTTTAGTGGTAAAGTTTGTATAAGAACATAAGCAACAACAATCCTAAATGTTGTAGATCTTACAAGTGCAATAACAATAATATTAGGTGACTTTATTTACTTGTAAATAATAATGTCTAGTGGAACATGCATATCACAATATGATTATGGTAGTCAAATACACTTTGTACTGAAACTTCATATCAGCCACAATTATTTTTGGAAATGTCATAATACTAATCACAATAACATGCATATGTGAGATTGAAATATGTGGGAATGATTTGAATCTTATTAATAAGTAGAAGGATAACATCGAGGAAACTTATCAGATTAAAAACTACAGAAGTAAAAAAATAATACATTTTCTTTAAGCTCAAAAATTAAAAAATTTCACACTAAATTAAATAGGAAGATATAATAAACATAGAGAAACTTTTACATCTATAATTTATATACTAAATATGAGACCAACAAATACCTCAACATAACGAGCACCAAAAGAGTATGTACTTGCAAAGAGTAGCAAATCAGCCAGAAAAAACCCACCTTGCTTTACTTGCGTCAAAATAAACCATAATCAATTGTCACAAAGTGTAGCCTAATAATTCAATAAGCCAGATGAAAACTTTAAATTTAATTTATAATAACTAAAAAGAACATAATTGAAACTTAAATGCGATCAAACAAAGATTTACATAAAGAGGATACATGTTCTAGAGCATTACATTACCAAAATGCAAAATAGAAACGACGGAGGCTGAGAATTTTTAATGGTGAAATTAGATTAAGAACCAAAGCAAGAACAAAATAATATTGTAGATGAAGCAAAGTGAAGCTGGAACCAAACTGTTATGGAAGAAGAAGAGGAACAAATAGTTATGGAAGAAGAAGAAGAACAGAGAGAAAAGTATCAACAGTTGACTAACTACTTCTCATTAGCTTTTAACATCCATTTAACCAACTTACAAGTGACCGTTTAGTTAATTAAGAACTAAAAACTAACCCCCTTTAACTATTAGATAATGACAAAAGTAATCTATTATTTATTTATTTATTACACCGCACTTAACAACATTCTTTTCCTCAAGAAGGGAACCGAAGTCTTCCAAATCCTCCTATGTGGCTTCAATAGGAAACACGGAGTTTTAATGAACTAAGACTTACATAGCAACTCTGTGACCACATTAACCATCTTCATATCCAAAATAGCTACTAGATGCAAGTAGAAATGAGGTTCTGTAAGGATTCCAATAAGTCGGATGCAGTCAAAGATTCAAAGCATCCAAAGTCTCTCTGCATGCATGCACTAAAAACTAAAGTAGAAATGCTTTGGAAGTTTTACACCTCATACAAGAAATATTCTAAGTGTAAAAGCTTCCAAAGCCAAGACCAATATCTTCCGAAGTAGAAATGTTTTGGAAGTTTTACACCTCATACAAGAAATATTCTAAGTGTAAAAGCTTCCAAAGCCAAGACCAATATCTTTCGAAGCCAAATATGAAGTCTTCCGAAACTTCAAAGACAAAGTCTTCCAAAGCCAGTTTATGAAGACATATTTTTTCCGAATACTTTTATGAACATGCTTTTATCTGATGCACTTTTCCATAAAGCTGGACCACCTTTTCGCTACAATTCTATTTGACTCACCAACTTTCACAAGTTGGTGAAAAGATCCATGCTTTTGGAAAACTGTACATTGAGGTCTTGAGCTAAGCTTTCTACTTTATGTACTTGATCCTTTTTGTAATATATTAGGATGTGAGTTATGGCATGTTATAGTCACAAAGTCAAAAGGCAATCTGCCTTTTGACTCTACATTTGATTTTGTTGTCTAGTCTTATGTATCTAGCTGGCCTTCAAAGTATGGCCGGCTGTAGGATGTAGTATATGTATCTCAAGTACTTGTAACTTTTCATTATGCTTTGTAACATTTTGTAATAGAACTTGAGAAGCAATATGCTTCATTCTTGAAACCCAATACTTGTGTTGCTATCTTGTTCTGTCTCTCATTTACTTGTGTTCTTAGTATCTCTTATTCTAGTTAACCAGTTCCCTATTTGATCTATTAAGTGTTCTAAAGAACTCTCCTCGGTTGTGTTGTTGTTGTAGAGATTATATAAAGCGGCTAAAGCAATTAAACACTCAAAGTTTTTCTGCATGCATGCTGCACAAGTACTGAAGAAGAATGCTTCGGAAGTTTCACACAAGCAATAGAAATATTCTAAGTGTGAAATCTTCCGAAGACAAGACCATAATCTTCTGAAGCCAAGACCAATATCTTTCGAAGCCAAAGATGAAGTCTTCCGAAGCTTCAGAGACAAAGTCTTCCGAAGCTCACTCTTGAAGATAGATTTCTTCCGAAGACTTTTAATAACATGCTTTA
Source organism: Flaveria trinervia (assembly GCA_025506515.1). Classification (NCBI taxonomy): domain Eukaryota; kingdom Viridiplantae; phylum Streptophyta; class Magnoliopsida; order Asterales; family Asteraceae; genus Flaveria; species Flaveria trinervia. The sequence continues at coordinate 31,606,322 of CM046442.1, forward strand.
TCTAATATATTTTTCCATAAAGCTGGATCCCTTTCTGCTACAACTCTGTAAAGTTACCAACTTACATGAGTTGGTGAAAAGGTCCATGCTTTTGGTAACTGTACATTGAGGTCTTAAGTCTGCAACTTTCTACTTCATGTACGTTATCCTTTTGGTAATAGATAGGATGTGAGCTATGGCATGTCATAGTCACAAAGTCAAAAAGGCAATCTGCCTTTTTGACTCTACAATTGATTTTGTGTTGTGTCTAGTCAATCGTATCCAGCTGGCTTTCAAAGTATGGCCGGCTGTAGGATGTAGTATAAGTATCTCATGTTCTTGTAACTTTCCTTTATGATTTGTAACACTTGTAATAGAACATTGAGAAAGCAATATACTACAATCTTGAAAACCATCTCCTTGTGTATCTTGATCTTTTGTTTTGTCTCTTAATTACTTGTGTTCTTAGTGTCTTTACTTGTGGTTAATCCAGTTCATTGTTTGATTAAGTTAGATTACTCTCCTCTTTGTGTTGTTGTGTTGTAAGTGACCACCCTTCAACGGTCCTACATTTGGTATCAGAGCTTTCCAGACTCTTGATATAAGATATCATAATCTTAAGATCCCTCACACACACAAATACTCAACTTATCAAATGGCAGCCATTTCCAAAACTGATATGGAAACTGGAACCATGAACAAATCCCCACTGATCACTCTTGAAGACTTTGATACCTGGTGTCTAAGAATGGAAGGTTTCATCAGCTCTCTAGACTCAAGAATATGGGAGTCTGTTGAGAATGGACCTTACATACCAAACACCCCTTCTACTACTGGTGATGGTATGATCCCCAATGTTGTGGCAAACTACTCTGATGAAGACATGAAGATAGTAGAGATTGATAGAAAAGCCATGACAACCCTTCAGACTGCTCTTCCAAACTCTGTATACAGAGGTTTCAAGAAATGCAAAACAGATGCATTGAAACTAATGTATAAGGGTTCCTCTGAAGCTAAGGTGAACAAGAGGGATCTCCTGAAGCAGCAGTTTGAAAACTTCACCTTCAAAGCAGGTGAAACCATGACTCAACAATACTTCAGGTATGTTGAGATGGTGGATACCCTTGTGGATGGAGGAGTTGCTCTTGAGAACAGAGACATTGTAAGGAAGTTCATGTCGTCACTTCCTAGGCAATGGACACACTACTATGTGGTGATCAAGAGGACTGAGAACCTCAATAATCTCACTCTGACAGAGTTATATGGGATTCTCAGTGGCTACCAGATGGAGATGAACATGCAAGGTTCATCTGGCAACTCCAACAATCAAATGGGTTCAGCCCTTCATGTGGTTGAAAGGGATAGCATAGAACCCCAACATCATCTTATATGCTACCCTAACAATTCACCAAAGGGTCCTTTCATCACCTTCCTTGAGACACCAAGGGAGAACTACACTCAAGGAAGCCTATTCCAAGAGACAAGTTCTTCTCTAGCCTTTGTATCTTGTGGTAGCTTTCTTTTCACCCTTGAAGACCTAGACTGTATCCATCCAGATGATCTGGAGTACATGGAGATAGTCCAGCAGATGGCTCTTCTCATTCACAGGGCCAAGAAGTTCTACAAGCGGCCTGGAAGGAAGTTCCACAGCAATGCAACCAGTGGAAATTTTGGGCTGGACAAAGGCAAAGTCAAGTGTTACAACTGTAACTTGATGGGCCACTTTGCTAGGGAGTGTAAGGCACCAAGAACAAATGGTGGCCAAACAAAACTACACTGACAAAGCTCCCCAGAATGAGAAGTCAAAGCAGCAGGCTGTTGTTGCCGTTGAAGAATAAGGCTTTAACTGGAGCTTTCAGGTGGAAGATGCTTCTCCAAACCAAGCACAGATGGCAGATCATGATGAAGCCAAGGTATTGGAACATCTCTGGACCCCTGAATGCATTGCTAAAGTTAACAGGTATAGGTCCTACAACTTGGAAATGAGATCTGATCTTAAGTCCTTAAACATTTTAAAAGCTGATTTTAGAAAGTCTAAAAATGATTATAAACTGAATATGGAGGAGTTAGAGAAAACTACTTCAGTTCTAAAACATGAGCATACAAACTTTAGGACTCAGATCAAGGATCTCATAACTAAGCTGACTGAGTGCCAGGCTAAGCTTGTGATCAGCAAAGCCAGGGCAGACAAGTGTGTTCTTGAAGAAGAGACCTTCAAGAACAAGATATCCTCATCCCTGCACAACAAAGTGTGTTATCAAAACAAGCAGAGACTGGGATCAAATGAGATAGCTCCTCCACACACAATCTTGTCTGTAAGATCACCCAGGTGTGAAACTTGTGAAGATGAGCTTCCTCTCATAGATCCTTTGAGTGAAGAGGATGCTGAAGTGATAGTGAAGAATTCCTCTAAGAAGAGTGAAGAGGAGGATTCTAAGAAGGGACACTATCCTTCTGAGGAGAAGAAGAAGACTACGATGACCAAGTCAATGAGGAAGAACTTGATCAGAAAGAGCAAAAGAAAAGCTAGGAAGGCTCAAGAGATCAAGGCTACTTTTAACTCTAAGCAGAAACAAGTTTTTATCTCTATAGGGTTTCAAGTGGTAAAGACTGAAGACATCAACCTCAACTCTTCTTCTAAGAGTTCTAGTTCATGTTCAAATCATCTCAGTACAAGAAGAAGACTGATCTGTTGTGTACCACTGCTACATAGCATGGACCATCAACTCCAAGAACAGTCCTTAGCCCAAAAGGACTGTCTCAACATCTGCAAAGATAAGGGTGGAGAAGGGATGTGACCAAAGTCAGTCTTGTTCCTAGCAGAAGGCTCTTGGGAAGAAGAAAATGGAGTGTGTTATGTGTGAAAGTACTACTCATCTTGCTAAGGATTGTCCATACAATCCTAAAGGTACTCTTCACATGACCAAGACAAGGACTTCCAAGAGTTCCAAAAAGATTCAATCTTCGAAAGGAAAATCTGTTTCCTTCGAAAGCTCTAAAACTAAGAAAAAGGCAAGTGGAAACTTGCCTTCAGAAGAAAAGTTGGTCTCGGAAGGAAGGAATACTTCCGAAGCACTAAAGTCTGCTATAGTGTTTGTAGAATTTTCCAAAGGCCCAGTCATCAAAATTTCCAAAGTCTCAAAAGCTTCCGAAGTGTTGAAGGTCAAGTCCAAGCTTCCAAAGGTGGTGTGGAAGTCTAAGAAAGACCAAGTGACTGAAAATTCTCCATCAACAATAGCTCAAGATCCTTAAAGCACAACAATAGGATCTATTACTATTGCATTACCTTTTGTTTTTCTTAGTGAGCCCAAGACAAGTAAGGCTTGGGTTTCCAAATGTAACTAATCATTTTCTTTGTGCAGGGACAGCTCAAGACAAACAAAAGTGTTTGGATCATTGACAGTGGCTACTCCAGGCACATGACAGGCAATAAATCACTACTCCAAAACTTTGAAAGGATTGATGGAGGGCCAGTTGCCTTTGGAGGAGATGAAAGTGGTTACATTTTTAGAAGGGGCAAGGTCACAAATAGTAAGCTCAACATTGAAAAGGTAAACTTTGTCAAGGAGCTTGGGTACAATCTTCTAAGTGTATCCTAATTTTGTGATCAGAGTCATAACATGCTCTTTACTGAGCATGAGTGCATTGTTCTTAGGCTTGGTGTGGTCATTCCTCATGAGCATATCCTGCTCAGAGCCCCCAAGAAATAAACATGTACAAGATGGATTTGCAAGAAACATCTCCCTCTGGAGAAGTTTTATGCTTTCTGTCTAAAGCTAATAGTGATGAGTTTTTCCTATGGCATAAAAGAATGTGCCATGTAAACTTTAAGAACATGAACACATTAATTAAGCATGATTTGGTAACTAGAATACCAAAGAAAGAGTTTACAAGTGATGACCATTGTATTGCATGCCTGAAAGGGAAGCAACATAAGATATCTCACAAGCCTAAGGAAAGGAACTCCATCACTACACCCCTACACTTGTTACATATGGATCTCTTTGGCCCCACCAGTGTAATGAGTTTAGGAAGGACCTGTTACTGTTTGGTGATCACAGATGACTTTACAAGATTCACCTGGGTTTTCTTTTTTAGAACTAAGGATGAGACTCGTGAGATTCTAAAGAACTTCATCTTAAAGATTGAGAATCAATCTGATCACATGGTCAAAATCATAAGATGTGATCAGGTAATTGAATTCAAGAACCAAATCCTTGATGCATTTTGTGATGAAAAGGGTATTACAAGACAATACAGTGCTCCCAAGACTCCTCAGCAAAATGGTGTTGCTGAGAGGAGAAATAAGACACTGATTGAAGCTGCAAGAACCATATTGTCTGACTCTAAGCTGCCCATCACCTTCTACGCAGAGGCAGTCAACACTACCTGCTATGTGCAGAACAAAGTTTTAGTAGTTAAGACTCATGGCAAGACTCCTTATGAGCTTTGGCACAAGAGGAAACCTTTCATTGGTTTTCTTAGGTCATTTGGATGTCCTTGCACCATCTTGAATACCAAGGATCAAATTGCCAAATTTGTTGAGAAATCAGATTATAGACACTTCATTGGATACTCTTCCTAAGCTAAGGCTTACAGAGTATACAATCTCAGAACTAGAATTGTTGAGGAGTTAGCCAATATGTCTTTCAATGAACACACACCCTGTGTGGCTGGTTCTGGTCCTGATTGGCTTTTTGATCTTGATTTAGTTACCAACTATTTTAACAAATCTTGTAAGACTGTTTCTGGATCTGTAGAAATCTTACCTACAGGTGATCTTGATCCAAGATTTGAGCTTAGAAGACCTTCAAGAAATAAATCTTCAGCTCTAGTTGGAACTACTTCTGCAAATGAGTTTCTATCAGCACCACAATGACAAACTCAGCTGATACATCTGGTATGCCTTTGAATTCTAGCTCAGAGGCTCCACAACCAGATAAAGATACTTCAAATGCAGTAGACAATGATGGTAGTGGTGACAATGATCAAGACTTTCTTGATGTTGATAACCACTCTATAGATGATAACATCAATGATGGCACACACTCCTTAGATCAAGTTTTTCTTGAAAAGTGTGCTGATGTAGTGGGAGAAACATCTACGCCAGATCTAAATTTCTCAAAATTAGGTCTTTCTCAGTAACTTGCTGTGATCCCTCAGCTAAGGATCTCCAAGTCTCATCCCACTACAAACATCATTGGAGATGTTGTCTCTGGGGTAAGAACAAGAGGACAAACCCATGAAGTAAATGTTTGTCTTCACTCTTGTTTCTTGTCATAGATAGAGCCAAAAAAAGTTGATGAGGCTCTAAAGGGTGAAAGTTGGGTTGAAGCTATGCAAGAGGAGCTGCTTTAATTCAAAAGACAGAAAGTTTGGAACATTTGTCCTCCTCCTCATGGGAAGACTATCATTGGAACCAAATGGGTGTTTAGGAACAAGAAGGATGATAGAGGCTTTATCATCAAGAATAAAGCTAGACTAGTTGTTCAAGGATACACACAAGAAAAAGGAATTGACTACACTGATGTCTTTGCTCCAGTAGCAAGACTGGAAGCTATTAGGATATTCCTGGCATTTGCTGCATCTAAGAACTTCAAGGTCTATCAACTTGATGTAAAGTGTGCTTTTATTTATGGAGTGATTGATGAAGAGGTGTATGTTAATAAACAACCACCTGGTTTTGTAGATCCTGATCATCCTGATTATGTCTGCAAGCTTGACAAAGCTCTTTATGGGCTGCATCAGGCACCCAGGAAGTGGTATGAGACTCTATCTCAGTATCTTTGCAAACATGGATACATGAGAGGTACTATAAATGGAACTCTCTTCATCAAAGGACAGGGAAATGACATATTGCTAGTTCAAGTGTATATGGATGACATCATCTTTGGTTCAACTAATCCAAAGCTTTGCAAAGACTTTGAGAAGGTGATGAAGGACAAATCTGAAATGAGTGCCATGGGGGAACTCAATTTCTTTCTGGTAATTCAAGTGAAGCAAGTTGAAGATGGCATCTTCATAAATCAGTCAAAGTATGTTCAAGACATACTTAAGAGGTTCAATATGATTGATTGTAAGATTGCTAAGACACCCATAGCTAGAAACCACTCCCTTGGACCTTATCTTGAGGGGGAGTGTGTAGATGAACACTTATACAGGGCTATGATTGGGTCTCTTATGTATCTTACAGCTAGCAGGCCTGATATTATGTTTGCCACATGTATTGTGCAAGATATCAAGCTAACCCTAAGATGTCTCACCTTATCACTATTAAAAGGATTCTAAGATACCTTAAAGGTGCTTCCACACTTGGTATGTGGTATCCTAAAAATTCTGACTTCAATCTGTATGCATATATAGATAGTGATTATGGTGGTTGCAACATCACTGCAAAGTCTACATCTGGGGGATGTCAATTTCTTGGTGGAAGGGTTGTCTCATGGAAATCCAAAAAACAATCATGTGTCTCTGCATAAACTGCTGAAGCTGAATACATTGCTACTACAAGCTGCTATGCTCAAGTGTTTTGGATTCAGAATCAGATGATGGACTATAGGTTAAACTTCAAGGAGACTCCCATTCACATAGACAACAACAATGCTATCTCAATCACAAAGAATCATATGCAGCACTCAAGGACCAAACACATCAACATCAGGTATCATTTAATAAGAGGTAATTGTGAAAAGAGATTAATTAAACTAGTCAAAGTCCACACAAATGAACAATATGCTGATCTGTTTACAAAAGCTTTTGATGAGAAGAGATTTATATATCTTGTATCAGCTATTGGGATGATAAACTTTGACTAGGTTTTTCTTAAAACTAATTCTTATTATTTCTTAAAATATGTGTGTCCTAAGTTGTCTTGTTCATTACTTCCATAAGCTCTTGTTTTCTTTGGATGAAAATATTTTTGAAGACTTTCCTTAGATTTCTAAAAATTTTGATCCTTCAGAAGAAAATCATGCCTTCAAAACAAATAACTGTCTAAAAAATTTACCTTCGGAAGAAATTTCTGAAATATCTTCCGAAGCTTAAGTACTTGTCTCAGACACTTATCTGTTTTCAAGGACCATTTTCTTCCGAAGCAAATTAACTCTCGGAAGCTTTGTTCTTCTGTACAAAGCATTCAAGTCTTAATTTTTCTTCCGAAGCAAAATTTTCACAACTCTTAGGAAAATCTTCCGAAGTCATTTTAGCTTCTGAAGCTTTTTCATTAAAACTTTCGAGGATAATTGACCTTCGGAAGCTTTTTGACTTCCAAGAAAACTACTTTTTGAGCAAAAGTAAACTACTTTTTCAAAGGTGGGACCGACATTCGGATAATTTATCTGAAATCCTTTTTCATATATAAACCTAACGGTTTCTCCCTCTTTCTCTCATCTGCTTCTTTCCTCCAAGCCTAAAACCCCAAATTTCTCTCTGAAATCACTTTCTTTCATCTTTCTTCATCCTTAAGCTGTCTCCAAATGGTTAACCCTCATCACAAAAATGTTCAGTACATTCTTAACTGTGAACTGGGCTCATAGTTAAGGGGAATAGGTAATATTCTTAAACTGGGACAGATGAAGCCCAACATCTTAAAATTTGAGAAAGCCCACAGTTGGCTTCTTTAGGGTAGAAACAGCCCTGGTCCCAAAAATGTTAGAGCACATTGCTCAAGGTGACAACCTAGCAGCACCAGCTAGTGTTGAACCCACACCTTCTACATCCCAACCACCTCAACAGCCACAAATCACCCTCACCTACCAAAGAAGATACAGAAGAACCCATACTCAGGCTATTCAGTCTGTGTAGGCCCCTATACACTCACCCACACAGGAAGAAGTGGACACTGGAGCTCATTTTCCAGAGGAGCGGACCACTCCCATTACTTTAATGATTCAGTGTTGAGGTTCCTCATGCTCAGCCTGATGAGCTCATAAGCCAAACTGCCTTAAGCCATCACTCTGAGTCTTAACACTCAAGTGATAAACCTTCAGGGGACAATTACCATCCCCAGCCTTTAGATCTAAACCAACCAATCCCCAACCTTTATTTCTATACTTATGAAGATCTAGGTTTCAGTGAGTATCATGACTCTCTCTTCTTTTCCCCTACTCAAAGAGAGATGAATGCTCCTAAGTCTCCTATTTCTATCCCACAACAGTCATCTACTATGAGGTGGACACTTTTGAACCTGTTCGGGATGTCCATATGGAAGAGGCTCTCACTTTTGAAAGTGATTAATCATTAAGACCTCAACCATGGCAACTCAACCCACTGACATCTCAACTGAGGTTGCCAGTGAGTAGAGGAAATCCAGTAGCCAAGACCCTCAAGCTGGTGGTGAGAGAGAGGACTCTGGTCCAATCATCTCATCCCCCAATGATTTTTCTGATGAAGATGACAGGATTCTAAGACTAAAGGTGCAAAAACTGTCTAAAACATGCACCTATTTAGTCTCCAAGGTTAATCACCTTGAATCTCAGGTGACTACCTTGCAAAACAGGGTCAATTATCAGCAACTTGAGATTTCATATTTTAAGGACAAACTAGCTGGGAGACCTTTAAGCAGAGCTCAACCAGGAACACAAGAACCTATGGATGTGATTGACCTGACTCCTGGCTCACCTATGCAAGTGGGTGATGCTACCAAAAAGGGGGAGAAAGTCATTACAATCACAGAACCTGGGAGTTTTTCAGAGAGTATAGACACTGAGGACTCATCATCCTCACTTGCAATTGTGCATACTTAGCAACTTCCTCAAGTTCATATTGATATGGACTCCATAGACTCCTTAATACAGAGTCTGTTTGAGGAAGGGATACCAAGGGCCATGTCATCTCCATCATCTTCAAATCACATCATTGGGTGGAGGTATGACAGCAATAGAAGAGCCCTTATCATTCTTAGAGTTCAAGGGCAACAAGAGATCTTCAGTTTTCACTCCTTGAACTTCTATGAAAGTCTGGATCTAGTCAGCATGTCACTTGTCAATCCAAGCCAATCAAGACAAGCTAACAGGATGGCTCAAAGAATCTAGGATAGGATCATTGCAGAGTTCAGCTTTAGAAGAAGACTAAGGGGGTGTTTGTTTTTTGAAAAAACCTCTTCCCCACCTCTTTATCTACGTGCTCGCAGACGCGGGAAGAGGTTTTTACTTCCCAGACTGTTTGTTTTCTGGAAGACGTTTTATTAAAAATGTCTTCCCCCCCTCCGCACGGAGAAGAGGTGGAACAATGTCTTCACAACCTCTTCTAACCTCTTCTCTCCTGAATGAGCCCTAACATACCCACCTTCATCTTCATTCCCCACATACCCACCTCCCCCACTCCCCTTCACAACCACCTCACCACCCTCGCCTGCTTGCCCACCGTCGCCACCTCGCCACCATCACCCATAATTGTAATGTTTTCGATTCAAGATAGGCAATATAGGCCCAAGATTGATAATCTTCTTGTCCTCTTAATCGGAGGAATCCCAATTGCTATGCCTACTGTTCTTTTTGTAACAATGGCTATCGGGTCTCATCGATTCGCTCAACAGGTTCCTTTGACTTCTTACATCATCTTTCTTTTATTAGTTTTATAGTTTTGTAGATATTGTTTTTAATTTAATGATGTGTGACAATTTGTATGATTACTATAGGGAGCAATTACAAAAAGAATGACAGCGATAGAAGAAATGGCTGGAATGGATGTTCTTTGCAGTGATAAAACCGGAACTTTGACTTTGAACAAACTTCCTTTACAGTGGACAAGAATCTTATCGAAGTCAGTCTCGTTGATGCTTACTTATTTTTATTGCAAATTTGTGTTTTTTACTCTTAGTTTGACTTTTTGAGTGGGTGAAACTCGCGCGGTGCGGTGGGGTATAGATATTTTTTCACACTTTAATTACAGAATATTTTAGCTTTTTGCAGATGTTAAAAAACAAACAGTATTTTTCTTGCAGACTGCAGACATTTGGTCCACCTCTTCTGCTGTAGATGTTTGCAGATGTGGTCCGCAGACTGCAGACGTTTTCCTGCAGAAAAAACAAACAGCACCTAAGGCAATCAGGCGATGGCATCGGTCAACTGGATGTTAAGGCAGACCCTAAGATTAGTTTCATAGGGGAAACCTTGACTGAAGGCCCAGTGGCAGAACCTAAGAGCCCTGTCCCATCAACATCAACTGCAGTAGTGATCCATACCCTTTTTGAGACACATGCTGGTGAAGGTGATTCTCAACCTCTCTCTGGCTAGAGCTCAAAAGCTACATCAAGCAATGAAGGCCAAAGCTCTTTCCACCTTGAGTCACAAAGGTCTGTGAGTGACAAAAGGAAAATAAAAATGACATATAAGGAGATTGAGGAGGAAGAGAGAGAGAGGAAAAGGAAGCTAAAGAGAGAGAGGAAAGGAATCTGAGGGGAGAAAGTTCCTCTTCTGAGTCTGCAAGACTCATGGAGTCTGCTATCAGGTTTGCCCCCAGACCAGATACTTAGAATGATGAGTTAAAGGCAGTCAGGATAAACTACCTGCAGACAAGGAACTATGACATATACAATGTCATTTCTCTCCCTTTGGAGGAACTAAATGAATTGGTTGACTTGGAAAGGTTAAAGGCGAAGAAAGAGGCAGAAGATGTAAAGCTACTGGTACAAATCAAAGAAGACAGAAGAAAGAAAATATTGTACAAGCATGTGCCTACTCTCTCCCTAGTTCAAGAAAGTCCTGCATATGAGGATGTGGTTCAACAAAAACCTCAGGTAGATAAAGAAGAAGATAGGATCAAGATGATCAACTACCTGAGTGCCACATGCCTCTATTAGGCAGAAACACTTCTTCCCTTATCCTATGACTATGTCGATTTTAAGTATCTCAAACAACTTGAACTTGAGATAGTCAAGGAAAGAAAGACAACCAAAAGAAAGCTAAGGGAAGAAGCTACTAAGTCAAGAGCCATCATCAATAAGAGCATGAAGAAGTCTTCAGACAGGTAGAGGATGTTGAGATTCTTGAAGCTGTATGGATTCTCTGAAAGGAGACTTGGCCCCATGTCTCTATCCACTATGGATGAGCATATCAGGGTGATCAAGCAGAAGATAAGGAGTGGAGAGCTGGTTGACTTACACTCCCCTCCAAGTCAAGCTCCACATGAAGTGGAGGTTAAGATTGAACAACCATAGACAACACAACCTGGACCTCCAGCTGAATTTCAGCAAGCTTCATCTTCTAATCCACAGCAGGGTCAACCTCCCTCTCCTTTTGAACCTGTGAGAGAGGAAGACCCAACTAAGAAAGACAATGAAGATCAATCAGGTGCTGCAGGCCAGTCTTCTCAGTTAAAAGTGATAAAGAGAAAGAAAAGGATGGCTTCAAAGCCAAAGCCAAAGAAGAAGGAAACTGCATCCTTTTTTGAACCTCAGGATGAGCCAGAACATCCTGAGGGTGTGCAACCAGAGGATGCTCCATCAACACCCAATCAAGCTCCTCTAGCATTAGGAAGACCCATCTAGTCCTGAACATATACCACAAATCTGGAAAGATGGCATGTCATTAGATATCAAGGCATTGAGGATGTCTACACTTGGAAAGACATGTTCATTCTGCCTCTGCATGATCTCTTTGACATGAGAAGACACTTTGAGAGTCTGAAGGATCCTGATCATCTCATGAAGAAGGGATTGGTCATTATCCTAATGAGGACTGTTGATATCTAAAGTCTTAAAGGTGTTTTGGTAGCATCAGCCTAGGGGGAGTTTGTAGAGATTATATGAAGAGGCTGAAGCAACCAAACACTCAAAGTCTTTCTGCATGCATGCTGCACAAGTACTGAAGAAGAATGCTTTGGAAGTTTCACACAAGCAACATAAATTTTCTAAGTGTGAAATCTTCCGAAGCCAAGACCAAAATCTTCCGAAGCCAAGACCAATATCTTCTGAAGCCAAGGCCAAAATCTTCCGAAGCCAAGACCAATATCTTCTGAAGCCAAAGATGAAGTCTTCCGAAGCTTCAGAGACAAGTCTTCCGAAGCTCAACTCTTGAAGACAGATTTCTTCTGAAGACTTTTAACAACATGCTTTATCTGATGTACTTTTCCATAAAGCTGGACCCCTTTCTGCTGCAACTCTGTAAAGTCACCAACTTACATGAGTTGGTGAAAAGGTCCATGCTTTTGGTAACTGTACATTGAGGTCTTGAGTCTGCAACTTTCTAATTCATGTACTTTATCCTTTTTGTAATAGATAAGGATGTGAGCTATGGCATGTCATAGTCCCAAAGTCAAAAAGGCAATCTGCCTATTTGACTCTATAATTGATTTTGTGTTGTGTCTAGTCACTTGTATCCACCTGGCTTTCAAAGTATGGCCGACTGTAGGATGTAGTATAAGTATCTTATGTTCTTGTAACTTTCCTTTATGCTTTGTAACCCTTGTATTAGAACATTGAGAAAGCAATATACTGCAATCTTGAAAACCATCTCCTTGTGTATCTTGCTCTTTTGTTCTATCTTTTAATTACTTGTTTTCTTAGTGTCTTTACTTGTGGTTAATCCAGTTCACTGTTTGATTAAGTTAGATTACTCTCCTCTTTGTGTTGTTGTGTTGTAAGTGACCACCCTTTAACGGTCCTGCAATTGTGTTGTAAAGTGCATCACCCCCTTCAAATGGTCCTGTATTTGGTATCAGAGCATTTTAAGCTCTTGATATAAGATTTCACCATCTTAAGATCCCTCACACACATAAAAAACTTCAAAACTTAAATGGCAACTATCACTAAGGCTGATATGGAAACTGGAACTACGACAAAGTCTCCATTGATCACTCCTGGAGACTTTGATACTTGGTGTCAAAGAATGGAAGGCTTTATCAAGTCTCAAGACTCCAAGATATGGGACTCTGTTGCTAAAGGACCTTACATAACAAGCACCTCATCTGCTACTAGTGGTGGTATGATTCCAAAGGTTGTGGCTGAGTTTTCTGATGAAGATAGAAAGGGAATAGAGATTGATCAAAAGGCCATGACAGCCCTTCAAACTGCTCTTTCAAACTCCATCTACAGAGGTTTCAAAAAATGCAAAACAACTAAGCAGCTATAGGATGCATTGAAACTAATGTATGAGGGTCCTACTGAAGCCAATGAGAACAAGAAGGATCTCCTGAAGCAGCAGTTTGAGAACTTCACATTCAAAACAGGTGAAACCATGACTCAATAATACTTTAGGTATGTTAAGATTGTGGATACTCTAATGGATGTTGGGGTAACACTTGAGAATAGAGACATTGTGAGGAAGTTTATGTCCTCTCTTCCTAGACAATAGACACATTACTATGTTGTTATCAAGAGGACTGGGAACCTTAACACTCTTACTCTGACAGAGTTGTATGGTATTCTCAGTGGATACCAGATGGAGATGAACATGCAAACTCATCTGGTAACTCTAGTAATCAAATAGGTTCAGCCTTTCATGTGACTAAAAGGGATAGCATAAAACCTCAACATCATCTCATATACTACCCTGAAAACTCACAAAAGGGTCCATTCATTAACTTCCCAGAGACTCTAAGAGAAAGCTACACTCAAAGAAGTCCCTTCCAAGAGACAGGTTCTTCTCAGGCTTTTGTTTCTACTTATTAATCCACAGACAACTTTCTCTTCACCCTTGAATACTTAGACTGTATCCATCCAGATGATCTGGAGTATATGGAGATAATTCAGCAGATGGCTCTTCTTACTCATAGTGCCAAGAAGTTCTACAAGAGGACAGGGAGGAAGTTTCCTAGCAATGCAGCCAGTTGAAAGTTTGGGTTGGATAAAAGCAAGGTAAAGTGTTACAACTGTAATCAGATGGGACACTTTGCTAGAGAGTGCAAGGCACAAAGAACAAATGGTGGCCAAACTCAACAGACCAAACTACACTGAAAGAGCTCCCTGGAATGAGAAGCCAAAGCAGCAAGCTGTTAGCTGTTGAAGAAGGAGGCTTTATTTGGAGCTTTCAGGTGCAAGAAGCTTCTCCAAACCAAGCACTTATGGCTGACCACGATGAAGCCAAGGAACAACTCAAGACAAACAAGAATGTATAGATCAATGATAGTGGTTGTTCTAGGCACATGACAGGTTCCCCACAATTATAGCAAACACGATTTGCAATCATCGCTGCATTATTAGGTGCACAGTGACAAGTCGCCACTAAGTGTCCATATTTACCGCATAAAGTACAGATGTGGCACGAAGTATTCCCCGAATGATGTTACCTACAAATGTTGCACATAGGTTGAGGACCACCATAGGCCCTTGCTACATGTACTTGCGCCACAGGTGCAGCCACAGGTACGAGTTGTCTTTGAGGTGGTTTGGGTGCAGCCACAACAAAGTTGTGAGCCGGTGTGAACTTGCATTTGTTGTTGTTGTTGTTGTTGTAAGACGGTTTAGTTTTGGTCTCCTTAACAAATTCAGTAACCGTCTTCTCCATCTTCTTTGCACCCTTCACAGACATGGTGTCTGCTCATATATGATTCTCGGTGAGTTGAGCATTGATAGTGATGGCTTTCTCCAAATTTGTGGGTCGACTACCCACCACAACATCTTGAATTTAGGGTGGTACCCCCTTGATGAACTTCTCAATGTTATAAGGAATGGTGTCAACCATATTGTTGGATCAAGAGAAGGCTAATGCAACCAAAACTAAGTCACTTAGATAATTTTGGTGCTGCATACAAAGGCTTTCGAAGCTTAGCATGGAACTTCTGAAGGTTGTAGAATTCTTCCAAAGACAAAGTGAAAGATCAACTTCTGAAGACAGAACTCTACTTCCGAAGTCAAGTGTAAGTTCAAGTCTTAGAAGAATAAAATAAAGACCACTTCCGAAGTATGATGAAAAGAAGAAGTCTCCAAACCTTGGAAGAAGCAGTCTCTTCCAAAGTATAAGTGGCTTCGGAAGTACTTACTCTTCCGAAGCCACTTAACCTTCGGAAGAAACTGCTATGAACCAGTGGACACAAGTATGGTCTCTGACACTCCACTGCAGACCTCTGATACTGTATGGATTCTTCCTAAAGAGCCATGTAGTTGACCATACTTTATTCCACTATTCACCTTTTATGATAGTACAAGTTACCAAATTTATTTGGTGACAAAAGGTAAGTCAGGGACATGTCCTGACTACCAAATCTCAGATAAGACTTTATCCGAGATACCTTAAACTTTAGTCCTGTAGTATAGGCTTTAGCTATAGGATCCTAGCTGGTATCAAAGTATATCTGGCTGTAGGTAGTATTATATATAGGCTCTCTTTGTAACTCATTGTAACAACGACTGCTTGTAAGAATCTTGTATTATTGAGTTGAGAAGCAATATAAAAGTACCTTGAAAATTACTTCCTATGTTCTTTATTACTTTCTATATTGTGATCAACTCTTACTGATTCCATCTTATCCAGAGTGTTGTTCTAGGTTAGTTTGAGAGAAAAACATAAGTGTTTAGTGACAAACATCAATCCTGCAATTGGTATAGCTTCTCAGGCTCTTGATTGCGTGATCTAACAATCCAAATCAACCTGTTTTTCAATCCTCCCTACAACCACTCACTCTAATGGCCCTTAACAAGTCCGAGGTAGATATGGGAACCATGACTAAGGCTCCCATCATTACTCATGAAAATTTCAGGTCTTGGAGTAGGAGAATGGAAGGCTTCATCAGATATCAAGACAGCAAGATGTGGAACTCAATTGTCAATTGCCCGTATAAGCTTAAGGTGGCATCACCTGGTGGAAACGGTTCCATGATAGAAAAGGTTGTGGAGGATTACTTTGATGAAGACAGAAAGAAGATGGACATCGACAGAAATGCTATGACCATTCTCATGACTGCAATACCGAACTCCATTATGGTGGGATTCGAGCATTGCACGATTGCCCAAGAATTTTTTGATGCACTTGCTCAGATATACTCAAGCTCCAATGACTCAAAGAAGGACTCACTGAAGTAGCAGTTCGAGAACTTCACTCATATTGCTGGAGAGACCCTCAGCCAGTAGTACTTAAGGTACATGGATCTTATCTCTTCTCTTCAGTCTGTGAAGATCACTCCTGAACTTAGAGATCTTACTAGAAAGTTCCTGAGTGCTCTTCCAAATGAGTGGACATTTTACTGTGTCTCCATCAAGAGAACAGAGAACTTGAACACTCTCACCATGACTGAACTCTATGCCATCCTTGATGGATATCGCCTAGAGATGGAGAGAAGAAGGGCCACCAAACAAGCAGACCCATGAGTCTTCCTGCTAGAAACACTTTAATGGTTGTTGAAGGCTCATTACCCCTACAACCTCAGCATTACCTGACTTATCAGTAGCCATCCTGCTCCTCTGGACCTTACATCACTTTTCCTGAGACTCCAAAGTCTCTGTGACATCTTATATTTTCGTTAAATTAAAAGTAAACTTTGTTAAGTTTTAAAAGGACCTTTTATGTCAATTTTGAAACTTTGAGGATTTATTATGCTTAATAAATAATTTGGTGATTAAATAAATTATAATAATAATAATAATAATAATGTACTAATAATGAAGGCTTTATTAATAAAACTAATAGAGATAACTATAATAATTTATGAAAATATTAAACTTGTAAGAGTTAAAAACTTAAAGTAATTAAGTTAGGGGGTTAATTTGTTAATTTTGAAACTTTAAATGAAAATTTTAGCATGAAATAATAACATTTGAAAGTTGAGGGACCATTTGTGTAAATAACCAAAACTCCAATTTGATTCCCTCTCAACCCACGTTTTTCCGGCGGGTCTCCGGCCAACTCGCCGGCGACTCTCCGGCCACTTTAAAACTTTGAAATCCGACGTTTTTAACCTCAGAAACCGACCCAAATCGTTACATTTACATGTTTCGAACTTAAATTCACGATTTAATTACGTTTAAACATCGGTTTCAAACCTCAATCGATGGAGTAACCGAAGCCATTAAACCTTAAGCCGTTCAAACATTAAAGTACAATAATAATCGAATTAACTTAACATAAACAATCGTTTATCCATTCCTAACGTTGTAATCAAGCTAATTTCTCCTGAGAAACACACAACCATTGAATTCGAGTATCACTTTCATCGTGAACCTGCAACTCGAACAAAGGCTACTTTCTGAGCATTATTGATTTCAATTGATAGAGGGCTTTGGTTCACCTAGGCCTTCAGATGCTTTCTGCAAAATGAATTCGACTATCGTGCACATTTTCATCGTGAACCGATTCCGACCAAGCCGCAACGTGTTCTTCATTTGTTCTTATAGTGGTCAACTTCGAATCGGGTAATTAAACGCTGCTATAGACTCGTTTTCATATAGAGAACACAAGCCCTAAGTTGGTTTACACAAACAATAACAGTTTGATCTTCAATTTGATCAATGACGATTCTAGGGTTTATGTAAATTGGGATTCTTTTGTGGGTATGTTTTTAACATTTAAAACCGGGTGATACCGCGGCTGTATGCCTTGGTTCACCGGTTAAATCATCACATTCTAACTTGGAGGTCCCGGGTTCGACCCCGGGCACCCCCATATTTTTTTTTAAATGGCTTTTTAAGCCTTAATCAACTTTAGAAAATTTTTAATAATATAGAAAAATATTTTATAACCTTTAAATATATTTTAAGTTGTCAAAAAGCTTTAGTAATATTTTAAAATACTAAACAACTAAAAACCTTTGTAATAAAACATTTTAAGGTTATCTTTGAATTATTAAAATAGATTTTAAATAATTAACAAAATAGTAGTGACCCGAACTGTCCTTAAATTCTATCGTTTAAATCACGATATTTTAAATGGAGTTTTATTTTAAAACGTTATAAATTCTTTTGTGTAATAAAACTATATATGTTTCAAATTATATTAATTATAAATCTAAATGATAAATAACTAATTCTTCAAGTAGTTGTTAAAATGATTATGTGAATAATATGTTATTATCTAATCATTTGAGCATGTTATATCATTTAATGAAGTTATTCGTTAACTTTTATTTAAATTCTTGAAAATTATAAAACAATATAAATTGCTTTAAGTTTTTAAAACTTTATAATAAATTATTTAAAAGCTCAAAACTTTATAAAATGATTATAATATGTAACCTCCTTATCAACTTTTAAATAGTTAATTTTTAAATTAATAATTTTCTTTTCACATATTATATTTCTATAAAATCAATAACTTAAATTGTTAAGACATTTTCAATTATTATTGGTTTAATTGATTTAAATTATCTTTATTAAACCTAAATGATTTATTATTAAACTCCCAAATTCCATTTGAAACCCTAGTTCATGATTTATTGTTAATCTTATTACCAAACCTAATCTTGGAATCTATACGTTTAAACAACTTGTAAAAGAAACCATTTGGAACCTCATCAAAACCCTAAAACTATTGAAACCCCAATTCTTATTTAAACATTAATCAATATATTAACCTTAATCTTCATCTTGTAAATTATATATTTAGGTGCTTGTAATGGACACTTGGGATTTATCTTGTAATCTTTTATATCATCTTGAAATGCTTATTTCCATGTGAGTATTTCCATACCCCTTTTGCTTATTTTCACACTTTGGGGTGAAACATGTTAACATATTATCATTGCACTTGTAAACTTATTTGAGACTTGTAAACCTATGGCAATTCATCTTGTAAAGTTGTGGTTAGTTGAACTTTTGTGGTTACCATGTTATGGCGTTATATGTACAATCATTAACTATTGCTAGCCCAGCGAAGTCATAGATCTATGGGTAAGACAAGCCTGCTTGGTTGATCCGAGTACACTTAGCTGATCGTATATACTTCTAACGTTTGAGACTTGTAAAAATTTTGTCGAGGTTTGATTGTTGCATTGTTCATAACATCCCTAATCACTTTATTCACTAACTTATGACTTGAATTGCCATCTTTTATATAATCTATGTATTGAAACTATGGAATGCTCACCAACATTTTATGTTGACCCTTTTTATTTTTAACATGTTTCAGGAATACCTTAAGTATGTGTTCTACTCTTTGAGGCTTATCACAACTAGGATTGGACCTAGAGATAAGATGGAAGATCATGTTATTTGTAGTATTTGCACATGATGTATTCTTTGTTGAAACTTTTGCTTGTAATGTTACTAATGAAACTTATGAATAATATATTTGGAATTAATAAATAGAGTTATGTGGCTGTGAACAATCGTAACCCTCACATCTCGACGTTTCCGCCGTCAAGGTTGGGGTGTGACAGTCTCAACAGGCTCAACACAACTCCTTTCAGGAAAGTTGTGCCTTTGTCTCAGGAAGTGGACACTCTGGTGATTTTCAATACTGCTTTGATGATCTTGAGTGTTTCAGTCCAGATGATGTAGAGTAGGTGGACATTGTCCAACAGACGGCTCTTTTAACTTATAGAGCGAAGAAGTTCTTTAAGAGAACTGGAAGGCACTTCCCTCAAAACCCAACTACCTGCAAGTTTAGGTTTGACAAGACCAAGGCAAAGTGTTACAACTATAACCAACTGGGTCACTTTGCAAGGGAATGCAAGGCTCCCAAGACCAATCCGGGAACCCCACAGGCCTCCACACATCCCTCAACCTCAAAGCCCGCTGAGAAGTCAACTGAAACAACTGCAATGGCTCAAGAAGTTGACTGGAGCTTCATGGTGCAGGATGTGACTCCTGCTCAAGCTCTCATGGCTGGAACAGATGATGCCCAGGTATATGAACATCTCTGCACTCCAGCCTGTATAGCTAAAGTTAAACTCTATCAGGATTACAATACGGAAATCAGATCTGATATTGCGTCTTTAAATATCTTAAAATCTGATTTTAAAAGAGTTGAATCTGACTATCAAAAGAAAATTGAGGAGTTAGAGAATACTGTGTCTCTTTTAAAACATGAACACACCAACTACAAGACTCAAATCAAAGATCTGATATCCAAGTTGTCTGAGGCTCAAGCCCAGCTTGTCACTGCTGAGGCTCAGGCCAGGAAGCATGCTATTTCTGAGCAAAACTTCCAAGCTATTCTTGCATCATCCTCCCACAAACTCTGTTATTAGAACAAAGGAGGGTTTGGAACCAATGAAATTGCTCCACCACACTCCTATGAGTCTATTAGACAACCTAGATGTGGTACTGAGGAGCAAGAGGTTCCAACTGCTAACCCTTCCTCACCAGAGTTGAAGGATGAAGCAACAATAGTGGTCACCACAGGGAAGGAACAGGTAGATGTACCCATCTCCTCCTGCAAAGAACAAATCCTAACCTCAAAGGCCAGAAGAAGCAGAGCTAAAGCTGCTAGGAGAACTGCAAAGAAGGTGGCTGAGTCCAAGCTTAAGATTGACCCCAAGCAAAAGGGTGTCTTTATCTCAGCTGGATTCCAAGTGTTAGGTACTTCTGATTCAGGAAAGGAGTGTAATACCAGCACTTTTGTCCTGCCAAAGGATCAGAAATTGAAGGGAAAAGTTGTTGATGAAGAAAAGAAGCCCAAGAAACAGCAACCCTCACATTCCCAAAGAACTAACATTGCATGCATAATGTGTGTCTGTAAAACCACATGGCAAAAGATTGTTACTACAATCTTGCAAGCACAGATTATGAAAATAATGTTAGAAAAGAAGGAGTCAAGGAAGGTTTCACATTTGGACCTTTTCATACGGTTCAAGTCATGAAAAAGGGAAAGCTAGTTTCAGAAGCCGGGTTGCTCTCGTAAGAAACTCCTTCTTTCGAAGGGAAAATAGCTTCGGAAGCAAAAGCTATTACGGTTTGGAAGAACAAGAAAGTTCCTTTGAAACCTCCCCAGAAGAAGACTGCTTCGGAAGAAAATGTGGTGAAGGCTTCTTCCGAAAAGAAAGAATCGTCGGAAGAAGGCCATGCTGCAAAAGCTTCTACAAGCTCATCCTCCAAGATCAGCCAAAGGGTGGACTGGAAGATCAAGGAAGATGTTGCAGCCCAAACCTCTTCTTCAAAGACCTCTATTGAACCCCCATCCATAACATTTGGTTCAATTTTGTCATTATCTTTGGAAGAACCCAAGACCAGCAAGGCTTGGGCTTCCAAACAAAACTGACAATCTCATCTTATGTGCAGGGACATCCATATGACAAGAACAACAATATCTAGATTGTAGATAGTGGATGCTTCAGGCACATGACAGGGAACAGATCTCTCCTTCAACAGTTTCAGAACTATGATGGAGGTCCTATCCAATTTGGAGGTGAGGCCGGAGGATATATTTCTGGCAGAGGGAGTATATCCAATGGTAAATTAAAAGTTGACAAAGTTCACTTTGTCAAACAGCTTGAACACAATCAGTTAAGTGTTTCTCAATTTTGTGATCAAAAGCACTAAATGCTTTTCACAAAACATGAGTGCATTATCCTCAAACCTTGGATGACAATTCCTCCGGAATTGGTGCTTCTTAGATCTCCCAAAAAAGGGGATATGTACAAGCTTGATATGAACAATGCTTCCCCAATGGGAGAAGTATCATGATTTCTTTCCAAAGCTGATAGTGATGAGTCAACACTATGGCATAAACGTATGTGTCATGAAAATTTTAAGACAATGAATAAATGGGCTAAAAATAACTTGGATAAAGCTCTATATGGGTTGCACCAAGCACCTAGGTTGTGGTATGAGACTCTATCTCAGTTTCTTCTGAAGAATGGCTATACTAGAGGTACCATTGATAAGACTCTCTTCATCAGAAAGTCTGGAAAGGACATTTTGCTCGTACAAGTCTATGTTGATGACATCATATTTGGTTCCTTAAATGACCAAATGTGCAAGAACTTTGAGGGCATTATGAAGAAGAAGTTTGAGATGAGCTCCATGGGAAAAATGGACTTTTTTCTTGGAATTCAGGTAAAGCAACTTAAGGAAGGGTTCTTGATTAATCAATCTAAATATGTCTCTGACATCTTAGAAAGATTTGAGATGAAGGATTGCAAGCCTGCCAAGACACCCATACCCAGAAACCATAATCTTTGTCCTGACCTTGAGGGGGAGGATACTAATCAACACCAGTATAGGGCAATTATTGGTTCTCTGATGTATCTAACAGCCAGTAGACCTGATATCATGTTTGCTACTTGCATTTCTGCAAGATATAATAGGCTGCTCCAAAGGTGTCTCACCTAGCTGCTGTTAAGAGAATCCTCAGATACCTCAAAGGAGCACCTAAACTAGATCTCTGGTATCCCAGAAACAAGGATTTCAATCTTTATGGATACATTGACAGTGACTATGGAGGCTGCAATATTGACAAGAAATCAACATCAGGAGGATGTCAATTTCTTGGTGGAAGGATCATCTTATGGCAATGCAAGAAACAATCCTGTGTCTCTATATCAACTGCTGAAGCTGAATACATTGCTGCTGCTAGCTGTTGTGCTCAACTACTATGGATTCAAAATCAGATGATAGACTATGGATTCAACTTTGTGAGTACTCCTATCCATATTGACAACAACAGTGCTATCTCCATTACTGAAAATCCGGTGAAGCACTCCAAGACTAAGCACATTGACATCACATATCATTTCATTAGAGACATTCATGAGAAAAATCTAATCAAGTTAATCAAAGTTGATTCAAATGAACAATATGCTGATCTGTGTACCAAAGCTTTTGATGAACAAAGGTTCAAGTATCTCATAACAGCTATTAGGATGATAAACATTGATTAATTTGATCTCTTTTGAAAACTTTTTTAATATGTAAGTCTTGTGTCAATACAATTTAAGCCCTGTTACAAGAATTTTCTCTGAAATTTTCTAAGTGTAAATTCCTTCCGAAGAGAAATTAACCTTCGGAAGACATTCTCATATCTTCCGAAGCAAAATTTCTCAAAGGATAACTTTCTTCTCGAAAGAATTTTTGGCCTCAGAAGAAGCGATTGATTGTATATAAGATCTACTTCCGAAACTTACAAATTCTCTATTCGGAAGCAACTCTAACCTTCGGAAGCAAAGTTTTGGCTTCGGAAGTAAGAATTGCCTTCGGAAGACAAGTTACCTTCGGAAATGTTTTACAATCACATCACCTTATCCTTACCGCCTTTCCACAATCTTTTAAGTAATTTCAACTATTCAATTTCAATCTCTTACTTGCAAATTTTACTGCCTTTGAAATTTCTCCTACTCAACTTTACCCCGGCTCAAATCATCCCCATTCACCTTTCCAATTGGCCCTTCAACCCTCAGCACAACCAAGTCACACTTCTTGATTCTTCAAGAGATGCTGACTTCTCAGATATTATCTCCTTTCTAACATAATCTTCTTACTACACCGCTCTGACTGTAAACCCCACAATTTTCTCAAACCATATGTTTGAATTTTAGGCAAATGGTCAGATTGAAACCCTAAATGGGGTTCGTGTCATTCGATCGAGCATCTGTGGTCAGGAGTTGGTCATTTTTGAACAGATCATCAGGGAGCATCTAGAGTTTCATGATAAGGGCGCTCTAACGGAATTCCCCAAAAAAGATTTAGACAATTCTTATCTCCAAATGGGATATGGTGGAGACGTTAGCAGATCAACTGTCTACAAATTTAACTTCTCGTACAAATGGAAGTTCCTGCTACACGTGGTCCTTCACTGCCTGTCGAATAAATCTGGGGGATGGGATCAAATCCCATATGAACTTGGGTGCCTAGTTCATGGGTTGGTGAAAAACCCCCGCTTCAACTATTCAAGATTTGTGCTGACTAACCTCATGGGAAATCTTCAAAAGGACACATTCTTCATGTATCCCAGGTTTCTCCAGCACATAATCAACTATGAGCTGGACCAGAGCAAGCTTGTCTGTGCAGCTGTTCTGACTGCTCCTCAAATGAGGTCGACCATCTGCAAGACTTTGAATAGAGTGTCCACCAACTTCACAGGAAGAGATACTGCACTTCTTCCGGGTATGACTGAGCAAACGGCTACTGGTGACATCCCTGTCAACCCCACAGGTGATGAACCCACACCAGCAACTACCCCCATTTTGCCAAATCTACCTTCTCCAACCATTACCTTTACTTATCAGAGACGTTCCAAACGAACCCTTGTTCAATCTTCTCTGATTGAACAAGCTCCTCATGTTCTACCCAAAAAGGCTAGAGTGTAACAAAGGGCTCCCACTCAGCTTGAGGTCCAACCATCCTTCACAATTGACCTCAATATGGGTCTTGAGTCTCCTCAGTCTCAGACCCATGAGCCCACAACCCAAGCTGAAAGCCCTTAGGGTGAGTCTCCATACTCCCCTGAGCAGCCAAAAAGGGACAGCCCTATCACAGGCTCAATGCCTTTAGATATTGATCAAAGTCCCGGGTCATTAGGTTTCACTTCCATATCCTTTACTGACCTTTTAATTGGAACTGATGAAGATATTATGTCTCTTAAGGGCAATGAAGTTGATCCACAACACCCTCTCAAGGATCAACAGAGCCTAGAGAGACCTCTTATCTCTAGCCCCCATCAGCAAAGCTTTACTGAGGTGAGTCCCACTGATGTGGAGGGGACTCATGTAGATTCAGCTGCCACTACTAAAGGATTCTCAATGGATCCTCAGGATAGTGATAACATCACTGAGACTGGATCTAAGGCAACCATGCCCTTTGATGACTCTGAAAGAGACATCTTTGAGCAAGGGAAACCAGGGTGCCCAGAAGCCATATCTGGCGGTGAGGATGACTATACAAGGTATGTTAGCTCATCTCCCCATGATTCTTCAAAAGAAGATGAGGGAAGAATGCAAATTACCATTCCAGACCTACTTTCTAAAGTCTCAAATCTTGAATCCAAGGTTAAGACTTTAGAGGATAGGTCTACCACTCAGCAACTTGAGATTGAAACTCTCAAGGCCAAACTAGCTGAGAAACAGATTGAGAGGTCTGTTAGGCATGTACCAATTCAGGTCTCTTTGACCTCTTCCTCTAGCTCATCAAGCTCTCAGGATGATGCTACCAAAAAGGGGGAGAGTGTTCAGAGACAAAGTCAAAGGCAAGAGGAAACCCAAAGTCAAGCTCTCACTTCCTTGAGATCAAAATATCCTGTGCAACAAGCTTCAATCTTCCCTGAGCCTCCTCCAGTTGTTATTCAAGTGGATTAAAGGATGCTCCAAGATCTCAATAGGTTCTTTAACAAGTTCCTGTTGGAATCTCTCATAGAACAGCCAAGTCTTGATATGTCTGTGATTTACTTTGGAGCTCAAGAGCTTCGGAGGTTAAATGCACCTTCTACCACTATTGAGGAAGTTGGTCAACCTAAGGTCCAAGTGGAACCTAAGATTAACTTCGATGGGGAAACAAGGACTGATGGCCCAGCAACTGAAACTGTTGGGACAGATAGTGCATTTTCAAAGACTTCCGAAGCACAATTCAAAGCCTCGGAAGAACAAGTTCAAACATCCGAAGCTGAGATTGCTGCTGCGGAAGGACTTTTCTCATTATCTGATGATCTAATAGTCACAGATGCAATCCCGGAACTCGCATCTGAGGTTAATAGGGAGGATTTTCTCACTCAACCTTTAGCTCCAACATCTGCATTAACTTTAGCTCCCATCTCTACTACTCAACCTGAATCTTCTATCCAAGAACCTCCAAAGTCTAGTACTTCCGAAGACATCAAAGGAAAAAGGAAGATGACTTCGGAAGAGCTTCAGGAGGAAGAAAGGTTGAAGAAACTCAAAATAAAAGTGGGCTAACAACTGGAAAACTATTAGCTGCAAGTACCAAAGCAGTGCAGCCAACCAGGAGGCAGTCAACAACCGAAAAAGGGTAGAGATTATCGATAGACTTGTCAGTCTAGAAGCTGCAACTGAGGATGCACTCCTACTACTATTAGAGGAGTTAATAGAGCTGGAAAAGGCAACCTTGCTCCTAAAACAGCAAAAAGAAGAAGCTGCAAGGTTGGCCTTGGAAGAAGAAAGGGAGAGAAAGGAAAAAGAAGCTGATCTATAGCTCAGGAGGGAAAGGATAACTTTCCTAACCTCCAGAGGTTTCTCTCAAGAAGAATTATCTCCACATAACAATGATACGATCTTATGGCTCTTTAACAAAGAGCAAGATCAAATGGAGAAAGAGAGAAAGAGAGGTGAAAGGGAAAAGCTATTCCAAAAGAAGAAGAAGGAAGAGGAAGCAGGACTGACCGCTGCCAAGAAAATAGGTGAGAAGGCCTGGATGAAGAGCTATCTCAAAGCTCATGGCTTCTCTGGCAGGCAGGTGGGTCCTATGTTAGAAAAGACTCCAGCGACATGTCAGTGACATTAAGGCTCACATTCACGCGGGGAAGAGGAAGGAGATGTACAGAAGGGGACAGGGTATGACCTTCAAAGCAACCACTCGACCCAAACTCCAAACCTAACCACAACCTGAAACCATACCTTTTTCACTCCCCATCAAAACCGAACCAACCACTGAACCATACACCCCTGAACCTACACCATCACTCCTACCAACTCCTTCACCTCAACCACCTAAACTTCCCATCCTTCAACCCAAAACTCTAGCCAGAACCCAAACACATCAACCTACCCATCAACCCATTAAACCATCCCCTCAGCCTTCTAAACATCTCTCCTTAGAAGAATTCAAAGCAGTCAAGACAAAGCTCATAAAATCCACAACTCTGAGTGATATCTTCTGTGTGGAGGATTTCGTTAATTTGACTTATGTTGACGGATCCTCAAGTTCCCTCACTAGAGATCAATTTCTTGATCTGCCCAGAGGAACATTGGACCAAGCTGCAAATCTCCTTGGCCTCAATTCAGACACTTTGAATGAGGAAGAAAAGAAGTTAAGGAGAAGGCTGGTGACTCTACTGGATACGAAGAAAAGTGACAGGGTGCCAAGACAACCTCTTGCACCTAGAAAGAAGATCATCTGGTGGAGTTTCAAAGACTCTTCTCACAACTTTGTTGTTGAAAGAGAGAATGGAGAGCTCAATAGGCTGAGTGCCTCATCTCTATTACACTTAAGCTGATTTGATATTGCTGAGTTAGCAAAGAAGACATTCTCTAACCCTTCAAACTCTGATGTAGCTGCCCATATCAGAAATCATCTAGGCAGCCTTCATATGGCCGAGTTAACTGCTAGAAGCAAGGTTGAAGCAGAGTTGAAACTGAGAGAGGAGGAGGAAAGGAAGGGATCAACAACCCAAGGCAAAGCCTTTTTACAAATGGTTGAAGGTCCTGAACTAGAATCCATAGTTAGATGGGAGTATGACTATAACTCCCGTCAACTAACTCTTTTCAGGGGGCACAACAAAGGGTACATGTCATTCAACGTGATAGACTGGATCTCCTATCCACCAATGACTTGTAGAAGCTTCTCAGCACCACTTCAGGGAAGAACAAAGAGACAGACAAATATCTTTTGTCCCTGGTGATGAAAGCTTTGAGAAGCAGGAATAAGTGAGGCTTTGGTAGCATCAGCCTAGGGGGAGTTTGTTAGATCTAGAAAGGATGGTGCAACCAAAACCAAGTCACTTAGAAGATTTTGTTACTACAAGTAAAGGACTTCTGAAGCTAATTGTGGAACTTCCGAAGGAAAAAGGAGCTCTTCCGAAGAAAAAGTGTAAAGCTTACTTCCGAAGGAAAAGTTCCAACTTCCAAAGACAAAGAACCTACTTCCGAAGTTCAAGACTTAGAAAGAAAGATCTGAAGTCAACTTCCGAAGTACAGAAGTCCTCAAGCCTCAGAAGTATAGAAGCCTTTTCCGAAGTATAAGTGGGTTCGAAAGAACTTGTTCTTCCGAAGCCAACTTACCTTCAAAAACACTGCTATTATCCAGTGGACATAAGTATGGCCTTCCTGACACTCCGCTGCAAATCTCTGAGATACTGCATGGCGTTTTCTCAAAAGCCATGCAGTTGACCATACTTTAATCCACTGTTTACCTTTTTTTGTTAGTACAGTTGCCATCTTTAGTTGGTGACAAAAGGTAACTCATGGACATTTCATGACTACCATATCTTAGATAATACTTTATCTAAGATACCTTAACTTTAGCATTGTAGTATATGCTTTAGTCCTAGGTTTCCAGCTGGTATCAAAGTATATCCGGCTGTAGGATCTAGTATATATAGTCTCTCATTGTAACTCATGTATCATGCTTGTAAGAGTCTTGTAATATCTTGAGTTGAGAAATAATATATACAAGTGCCTTGAAAATTTATTTCTGTGTGTTCATTCACTACTTATTATATTATTATCAACTCTTGTGAAAGACTTTACTTCATCTGAATTGAGTGTGTCTATAAGTGAGTTTGAGAGAAATCCAAGTGTTTCTATGACAAACCCGATCCTACAACATGCTATGTGCAGAACAGAGTTCTTGTAGTTAAGCCCCATGGAAAAACCCCTTATGAGCTATGGAACAAGAGGCCACCGTTCATTGGCTTTCTAAGGTCCTTTGGCAGCAGGTGTACCATACTTAACACAAAAGACAATTTAGCAAAATTTGCTGAAAAGTCGGATGATGCTATTTTTGTTGGATACTTTTCTAGCTCCAAAGCTTACAGAGTATACAACATTAAGAATCAACAGTTTGAGGAGTCATCCAATATAGTTGTTAATGAGCACACTCATTGTGTTAGGGGGAATGGCCCTGATCATATCTTTGATTTAGAATTGTTTCCAAACTATTCTAAACCATCTTGTGAGAATGTTTTAGTTGGAACAGGTGATCAAAGTGATGCTGATGTTGCTGCTGATAATCAACTGTTTGAGCTACCCAGACCTAGTCCAAATTCTCCAAGAGCTGCAATAAATGAAGTTACCACCATTCACAGATCTGATAGCTTGACCATCTCAAGGAATAGTGAAGCTTCTACAAGTGAATCACTTACTGAGCCTCAAAACTCATCAGGTGATCCACCACAACACCTGGCAGAAGGAAGTAGTGTTTTGAAGGGACAGGAAACTGTTAACACCACTTCACAGCTAACCATTGATGATGTTTCTCACTCATTCAATCAGTCCTCATTGAATGATTTTGAAACAGTAGCTGGACAGAGTGTTCCAATTCCTGAGCAGAATATGTCCAACCTGGATCTATCTCTGCAACTGGAAGTGATTCCTCGCCTTAGGATTCATAACACTCATCCTACTGAGAACATCATAGGGGATGTCACTAAGGATGGAGAACAAGAGGACAGACTCATCATGGGAATGTCTGCTTGTACTCATGCTTTCTATCCCATATGGAACCCAAAAAGGTAGAAGATGCCTTAAAAGATAGTAGCTGGCTTGAATCGATGCAAGAGGAGCTACTTCAATTCAAGAGACAGAAGGTATGGAACCTATGTCCGCTACCATCTGGTCAAGTACTAATAGGCACTAAATGGGTTTTCAGAAACAAGAGAGATGATAGAGGCTTGATCATCAAGAACAAAGCAAGACTTGTAGTTCAAGGATACACACAAGAGGAAGGAAATGATTATACTGATGTCTTTGCACCAGTTGCAAGACTTGAGGCAGTTAGGATCTTCCTTGCTTATGCTGCATCCAAGGACTTCACTGTCTACCAACTTGATGTCAAGTGTGCATTTCTATATGAGGATATAGATAGGGAAGTCTATGTATGCCAACCTCTAGGATTTGAAGACCCACAGCACCCCAACTATGTGTGCAAATTGGATAAAGCTCTATATGGATTGCACCAAGCGCCTAGGCTGTGGTATGAGACATTGTCTCAGTTCTTCTGAAGAACGGCTACACTAGAGGTACCATTGACAAGACTCTCTTCATCAGAAAGTCTGGAAAGGACATTTTGCTCGTTCAAGTCTATGTTGATGACATCATATTTGGTTCCTTAAATGACCAAATGTGCAAGAACTTTGAGGGCATTATGAAGAAGAAGTTTGAAATGAGTTCCATGGGAAAAATGGACTTTTTCCTTGGAACTCAGGTGAAGCAAATGAAGGAAGGGTTCTTCATTAATCAATCTAAGTATGTTTCTGACATCTTAGAAAGATTTGAAATGAAGGATTGCAAGCCTGCCAAGACACCCATACCTAGAAACCATAATCTTTGTCCTGACCTTGAGGGGGAGAATACTGATCAACATCAGTATAGGGCAATTATTGGTTCTCGGATGTATCTTACTGCCAGTAGACCTGATATCATGCTTGCTACTTGCATTTGTGCAAGATATCAGGCTGCTTCAAAGGTGTCTCACTTAGCTGTTGTTAAGAGAATCCTCAGATACCTGAAAGGAGCACCTAAACTAGGTCTCTGGTATTCCAGAAACAAGGATTTTAATCTCTATGGATACTCTGACAGTGACTATGGTGGCTGCAATATTGACAAGAAATCAACAACAGGAGGATGTCAATTTCTTGGTGGAAGGATCATCTCATGGCAATGCAAGAAACAATCCTGTGTCTCTACATCAACTGCTGAAGCTGAATACATTGCTACTGCTAGCTGCTGTGCTCAACTGCTATGGATTCAGAATCAGATGTTAGACTATGGATTCAACTTTATGAGTACTCCTATCCATATTAAACTAATCAAAGTTGACTCAAATGAACAATATGCTGATTTCTTCACTAAAGCTTTTGATGAACAAAGATTTAAGTATCTCATAATAGCTATTGGGATGATAAACATTGATTAGATCACCTCTTTTGAAATCCTTTTAATATGTAATGTCTTCTATCAATAAAAATAAGCCCTGTTATGAAAGATCTTTCCGAAAATTTTCTAAGTTTAATTTCTTCCAAAGAGAAATTAACCCTCGGAAGTTATTTTTATATCTTCCGAAGCATAATTTCTCAAAGGATAATTTTTCTTCTCGGACGAACTTTTGGTCTCGGAAGAAGCGATTGATTACATATCAGATCTACTTCCAAGGCTTACAAACTCTCCATTTGGAAAGCAACTCTAACCTTCGGAAGCAAAGTTTTTGCTTCGGAAATAAGAATTGCCTTCGGAAGACAAATTACCATCAGAAATGTTTTACATTCGAAAGAAAGATTCTACTGTGTAACGTAAATCTCTTGGGCCCCACACTGTAAAAAGCAAAGATTTTGTTAATGATGTCGGAATATTTAACTGATTTTAACCTTACCACCACTGTCATTTCTTCCACTAAACCATCACATCACCTTATTCTGACCCCCATTACCACCTTCCCACCCTCTTTCAAATAATCTTGACTGTTCAATCTAATCTTCTTACTTGCAATTTTTACTGCCCTACAAATTTTTCTCCTCAGTAACTATACCCAAGCTCAAAATCATCCATATTCACCTTTCTCCAAATGGCACTTAACCCTCGGCATAACCATGTCGCACTTCTTGATTCTTCAAGAGATGCTGACTTTTTTGAAATTATCTCCTTTCTCACCCAATCACCTTACTACACTGCTCTTACCATTAACCCCACTGTTTACTCCAACCACATGGCCGAATTTTGGGGAAATGGTAACCTTAAATGGGATTCGAGTACTGAGGTCCAGCATCTAGAGCTTCATGATGAGGGAGCTCCTACTGAATTCCCGAAGACAGATTTGGACAGCACCTACATCCTAATGGGATATGGCGGAGACATAAGCAGGTCCACAGTATAAAAGTTCAACTTCTCCTACAACTTGAAGTTTCTCTTGCATGTTGTTCTCCACTGCTTGTCCAACAAGTCCGGCGGATGGGATCAAATCCCATATGAACTAGGATGCTTAGTTCATGGACTAATGAGAGGCCTGCGCTTCAATTACTCATGATTTGTGTTCACCAAACTGATTGGGAATTTACAAAGGGAGACATTCTATATGTATCCTAGATTCATTCAACACATCATCAACTGTGAGTTGGACCAGAGCATGCTTGTCTGTGCAGTTGCTCTGACTGTCCCCCACATGCGGCCTACCATCTTCAAAACCTTGAAGAAGGTATCCACTAACTTCACTAGAAGGTACACCACTCTGCTTCCAGGTATGATTGAGCGCATAGCTCCTGGTGACATCCCTGTTCACCCCACAGGTGATGAACCCACACCAGCAACCACCACCACAATGCCAACACTGCCTTCTCCACCCATCGCCATCACATATCTAAGACACCCAAACGAACCCTTGTTCAATCTACTCTGATTGAACAAGCCCCTTCTGTCAATCCAAAAAGACTAGAGTGGAAACATGGGCTCCCACTTAATCTGAGGTCTCTCCATCCTTCTCTTTTGACCTCAATATGGGTTTTGAGTCTCCTCAGTCTCAAACCCAGGAGCCCGACACCCAAACCAGCAGCCTTCAGAATGAGTATCTACACTCTTCTGAACAGCTAACAAGGGACAGCCCCACCAGAGGCTCAATGCCTTTAGACATTGATCAAGGTCCTGGGTCAGTAGGCTTAACCTCCCTATCTTTTACTGACCTTCTCTTCAAAACTGATGAAGAGATAACATCTCTCTATGGCAATGAAGTTGATCTACAACACCCTCATCAAGATCAATAGAGCCCAGAGAAATCCCTTATCTTTAGCCCCCATCAGCAACTTATAATTGAGGTGAGTCCCACTGATGTGGAGGGGACTCATGTAGATTCAGCTGCCACTACAGAAGGTGCCTCAATGGACCCTGTGGAAAGTGGTAACATATCTCATACTGAATCTGCGGCAACCGAGCACTTTGATGACTCTGAAAGAGACATCATTGAGCACGGGAAACCAGGGCGCCAAGAAACCGCATCTGGTGGTGAGGCTGAACATACCAGGTATGTTACCTCATCTCCCCGTGATTCTTCAAAAGAAGATGAGGGAAGAATGCAACTCCTCATTCACGACCTTCTATCTAAAGTCTCAAACCTTGAATCTTTGGTTAGGACTTTAGAAGAAAGGTTCGCCACTCAGCAACTTGAGATTGACAATCTCAAGGCCAAACTAGCTAAGAAACAGACAGAGAGGTATGTTAGGCATGTACCTTTTTAGGTCTCATTGACTTCTTCCTCTGGCTCATCTAGCTCTTAAGATGATGCTACCAAAAACGGGGAGAATGTTCAGAAACAAACATTTGAGGGCCCACAATAGAGCCACACTTCAACTTCAACTTCATCTACTCCTATCATTACTGTGTTTGAGCCACCTCAATTCATTCTGCAGATTGACTCAAAGATGCTCAGTGATCTCTACAGACTCTTCACCAAGTTTCTGTTGAGATCCTCCATAGATTAACCAAGCCCATATGTTGCAATGCTCTACTTTGGAGCTAAAGAGCTTCAAAGGCTGACTGGAATTTATATCACTGTGGAAGAAGTTGGTCAACCTAAGGTCCACATGGAACCTAAGATTCATTTCAAAGGGGAAATGGGGACTGATGGCCCAGCAACTGTAACAGTTGGGACAGAATGTGCATCTCCTCCAACTTTCGAAGCTGAAGTTAAAGCCTCAGAAGAACAAGCTGAATCTTCCGAAGCTGAAATGGAAGCTGCGGAAGGACTGTTTAAAATGTTCAAGGAACTGATCATCACAGATGCAATCCTTGAAATGGCATCTGAGGTGAACAGCAAGGACTTTCTGACTCTACCTCCATCCCAGACACCATCTCTACCTCTCTCACAATCAGAATCCACTCTCCAAGAACCACCACAGTCAGGTTCTTCAAAGGATAAAGGGAAAATAAAGATGACTACGGAAGAGCTTCAAGAAGCAGAAAAGATTGAGAAACTTAAGAAGAAAGGAAGACTTCCAACTGAGACGTTGCTAGCTGCCAGCACAAAAGCAGCTGCAACCAATCAGGAGGTTGTCAACAATAAGAGAAGGGAAGAGATCATTGACCAGCTTATCCAAATGGGAGCTGTCAATGAAGAGACACTCTGCAACCTGGCTGAAACTTGAAGAAGAAGCCAGGTTGGCCTTGGAGAGAAGAAGAAGAAAAACAGAAGGAAGCTGAACTGCAGGTGAGGAGAGACAGGATAAATTTCCTACTCTCCAGAGGCTTTAATCTTCAAGAACTTTCTCCACACAATGATGAAACGATCCTCTGGCTCTACAACAAAGAGCAAGATCAAATGGAGAAAGAAAGGAAGAAGGCTGCAAGAGAAAAGAAAAAGGAGAAGAAGAAGAAGGAAGAAGAAACTAGGGTCACTGCAACCAGGAAGCTCACTAAAAAGGCCTGAATGAAAGACTATCTTTGGGCCCATGGCTTCTCTGGCACGCAGGTGGGTCCCATGTCTGAGAAGACACTTCAAAGGATTGTCAGTGAAATCAAGGCTAACATCCAGATGGGGAAGAGAAAAGAGATGTATAGAAGGGTAAGGGGATGACCTTCACTGCAATCACTCAACCTCAACCTGAACCCTCATCCTCACCCTTCACCATTAAAACTGAACCTTTTACCCCTGAACCCGCACCATTACCCACATCTTCTCCCTCATCACAACCACCCAAACTTCCAATCCCTCAACCCAAAACACTCGCCAGGACTTCTGAACCTCAACCTACCTAACAACCATCCCTTCGGCCTTCTTAACATCTCTCTCTTGAGGAGTTCAAGGTAATCAAGACCAAGCTCATCAACTGCATAATTCTGAGCGAAGTCTCATATGATGAAGAATCTATCAACATTACATATGTTGATGGATCCTCTTGTTCCCTAACAAGAGAAAAATTTCTTGATTTACCTAGAGGAACACTGGACCAGGCAGCTAGACTTCAAGGCCTCAACTCAGATTCATTAAATGATGAAGAGAAGAAACTTAGAAGGAAACTAGTGACTCTGCTGGACACTAAGAAAGAGGACAAGATTCCCAGTCAGTCTCTTGTGCCTAGAAAGAAAATAGTCTAGTGGAGGTTTGATGAAACTTCTCACAACTTTGTTGTGGAAAGGGAAAATGGCAAAGTCAATAGACTTAATGCAACCTCTCTACTACACTCCAGCAGGTTTGATATTGCTGAGTTACCAGAGAAGCCATTCTCCAACCCCTCCAACTCTGAAGCTGCTGCACTCATCAAACTGAAAGACCTTGAAGTTCTTGGATGTAGCAAATGCTAGGAATATCCTAACAGCTTCTAATCTTGCTACTGGAGCAAAGACATCAGTGTAATCAATCCCTTCTTCTTGTGTGTATCCTTGAACAAACAGTCTAGCTTTGTTCTTGATGATGATGCATATATCATCTTTCTTATTCCTAAACACCCATTGGTTCCAATGGTAGTCTTCCTAGAAGGAAGAGGACAAAGGTTCCAAACTTTCTGCCTTTTGAATTGAATCAACTCTTGTTGCATAGCTTAAACCCAATATCCATCCTTTAGAGCCTCATCAAATTTCTTTGGCTCTATCTAGGATAAGAAACAAGAGTGAAGACAAACATTTGCTTCATGGGTTTGTCCTCTTGTCCTTACCCCTGTGACAACATCTCCAATGATATTTGTGGTGGGGTGAGACTTGTGGATCCTAAGCTGAAGGATCATAGCAAGTTGCTGAAAGAGATCTAAATTAGAGAAATTTAGATCTAGCATAGATTTTTCTCCCACCAGATCAACACACTTTTCAAGAGAGCCTTGATCCAAGCAGTGTGTGATATCATTGATGTTCTCATCTATGGTGTGGCTAGTGGCATCAAGAAATTCTTGGTCACTGTCACCACCACTATTGTTGTCTTCCACAATTGAGGTGTTCTTATCTGGTTGTGGAGCCTCTAAGCTGGAATTTGAAGGCACCCCAGATGTATCAGCTGAGTTTGTCATTGTAGTGCTGATAGAAACCTCATTAGCAGAAGTAGTTCCAACAGGAGCTGAAGATGTATGACTTAAAGGTCTTCTTAGCTCAAATCTTGGATCAAGATCACCTGTATTTAAATTTTCTACAGATCCTGAAACATTCTCACAAGATTTTTTAAAATAGTTGGTAACTAAGTCAAGATCAAATAACCAATCCGGACCAGAACCAGCAACACAGTTTGTGTGTTCATTGAAAGTCACATTGGCTGACTCCTAAACAACTCTAGTTCTGAGATTGTATACTCTGTAAGCCTTAGCTTGGGAAGAGTATCCAATAAAGTATCCATCATCTGATTTCTTAGCAAACTTGGTAATTTGATCTTTGGTATTCAAGATGGTGCAAGGACATCCAAATGACCTGAGAAACCCAATGAAAGGTTACCTCTTATGCCAAAGTTCATAAGGAGTCTTTCCATAAGTCTTAACTACTAAAACTATGTTCTGCACATAGCAGGCAGTGTTGACTACCTATGCCCAAAAGGTGATAGGCAGCTTAGAGTCAGGCAACATGGTTCTTGCAGCTTCAATCAGTGTCCTGTTTGTCCTCTCAGTAACACCATTTTGCTGAGGAGTCCTGGGAGCACTGTATTGTCTTGTAATACCCTTTTCATCACAGAATGTATCAAGGATTTGGTTCTTATATTCAGTTCCTTGATCACATCTTATGATCTTGATCTTGTGATCAGATTGATTCTCAATCTTTAAGATGAAATTCTTCAGAATCTCAGGAGTCTCATCCTTAGTTCTAAGGAAGAAAACCCAGGTGAATCTTGTAAAGTCATCTGTAATCACTAAACAGTAAGAGGTCCTTCCTAAACTCATTACACTAGTGGGGCCAAAGAGATCCATATGTAACAAGTGTAGGGGTGTAGTGATGGAGTTTCTTTCCTTAGGCTTGTGAGAAACCTTATGCTGCTTCCATTTCAGGCATGCAACATAGTGGTCATCACTTGTAAACTCTTTCTTTGGCATTCCAGTTACCAAATCATGCTTAATTAATTTATTCATGTTCTTAAAGTTTACATGGCACTTTCTTTTATGCCATAGGAAAGACTCATCACTATTTGCTTTAGACAGAAAGCATGAAACTTCTCGAGAGGGAGATGTTTCTTGCAAGTCCATCTTGTACATGTTTTCTTTCCTGGGGGCTCTAAGCAAGATATGCTCATGAGGAATGACCACACTAGGATTAAGAACAATGCACTCATGCTCAGTAAAGAGCATGTTATGACTCTGATCACAAAATTAAGATACACTCAAAAGATTGTATCCAAGCTCATTGACAAAGTTTACCTTTTCTATGCTGAGCTTACCATTTGTGACCTTGCCCCTTCCAGAAATGTAACCACCTTCATCTCCTCCAAAAGCAACTGATCTTCCATCAATCCTTTCAAAGTTCTGGGGTAGTGACCTATTGCCTAGCATGTGCCTGGAACAGCCACTGTCTATGATCCAGACATTTTGTTTGTCTTCAGCTGTCCCTGCACATAGAAAATGATTAGTTACATTTGGAAACCCAAGCCTTGCTTGTCTTGGGCTTATTTACAGAAGGTAATTCAACAGTAATAGATCATATGGTTGTACTAAGAGGATCTTGAGCTGTTGTTGATGGAGAAATCTCACTCACTTGGTCTTTCTTAGACATCCATACCACCTTTGGAGTCTTGGACTTGACCTTCAAAACTTCGGAAGCTTTTGGAACTTTGGAAGTTTTGATGACTGATCCTTCGGAAGATTCTGCAGACACTGCAACAGACTTTAATGCTTCGGAAGAACTCCTTTCTTCCAAGACCAACTTCTCTTCCGAAGGTAATTTTCCACTTGCCTTCTTCTTAGATTTGGAGCTTTCAAGGGAAACAAATTTTCCTTCCGAAGCTTCAATCTTCTTGAGACCCTTTGAAGTCTTTGTTTTGGTCATATGGACAGTACCTTTAGGATTGTATGGAAAATCCTTAGCAATGTGAGTGGTGCTGTCACACATGACACAATTCGTCTTCTTTTTCACAAGAGCCCTTTCCTGAGAACAAGACTGTCTTTGGTCACATACCTTCTCCACCTTCATCTTTGCAGATGCTGAGACAGTCCTCTTGGGCTGAGAACTGTGCTTGGAGTTTGATGGTCCAGGCTGTGCAGCAGTGGTACACAGCAGAGCAGTCTTCTTCTTGTTACTGAGATGAGTTGAAGAAGAACCAGAACTCTTAGCAGAAGAGTTTTGGTTGATGTCTTCAGTCCCTACAACTTTAAACCCTACAGAGATGAAAACTTGTTTCTGCTTAGAGTCAAAGGTAGACTTGATCTCTTGAGCCTTCCTTGCCTTTCTTTTGCTCTTTCTGATCAAGTTCTTTCTCATGGACTTGGTCATCACAGTCTTCTTTCTCTCCTCAGAAGAATAGTGACCCTTCTTGGAATCCTCCTCTTCACTCTTCTTAGAGGAATTCTTCACTATCTCTTTTTCATCCTCTTCAGTCATAGGATCTATGAGAGGAAGCTCATCTTCACAAGTTCCACACCTAGGAGATCTTGTGTGTGGAGGAGCTATCTCATTGGATCCCAGTCCCTGCCTGTTTTGATAGCACACTTTGTTGTGCAGGGATGTGGATATCATTTTCTTAAAGGTCTCTTCTTCGAGAACACTTTTTTATGCCCTAGCTTTGCTGATCACAAACTCAGCCTGGCATTCAGTTAACTTGGTTATAAGATCTTTGATTTGAGTCCTAAAATCTATGTGTTCATGTTTTAGAACTGAAATGGTTTTCTCTAGGTCCTCTATCTTCAGTTATAATCATTTTCAGACTTTCTAAAATTAGATTTTAAAATGTTTAAGGACTCAAGGTCAGATCTCATCTCCAGGTATAGGACCTGTATCTATTAACTTTAGCAATGCATTCAGGAGTACAGAGATGTTCCAATACCTTGGCTTCATCATGATCTGCCATCAATGCTTGGTTAGGAGAAGCATCTTCCACCTAAAAGCTCCATTCAAAGCCTCCTTCTTCAATAGCAACAGCAGCCTGCTGCTTTGACTTCTCATTATAGAGAGCTTTGTCAGTGTAGTTTGGCCTGGACTGTGTTTGGCCACCATTTGCTCTAGGTGCCTTACACTCTCTAGCAAAGTGGCCCATCAAGTTATAGTTGTAACACTTGACTTTGCCTTTGTCCAGGCCAAACTTTCCACTGGTTGCATTGCTTGGGAACTTCCTTCGGTCCTCTTGTAAAACTTCTTGGCTCTGTGAGTGAGAAGAGCCATCTGCTGGACTATTCCATGTATTCCAGATCATCTGGATGAATACAGTCCAGGTCTTCAAGAGTGAAAAGAGAGTTGCCACAGCTTTCATCAGAAGACACAAAAGCTTGAGAAGAGCTTGTCTCTTGGAATGGGCTTCCTTGAGTGTAGTTCTCTCTTGGTGTCTCTAGGAAGGTGATGAAAGGGCCCTTTTGTGAGTTGTCAGGGTAGCATAAGAGATAATGTTTGGGTTCTATGCTATCCTTTTCAACCACATGTAGGGTTGAACCCATTTGATTGTTGGAGTTGCCAGATGAACCTTGCATGTTCATCTCCATCTGGTAGCCATTGAGAATCCCATATAACTCTGTCAGAGTAAGAGTTTTGAGATTTTCAGTTCTCTTGATCACCACACAGTAGTGTGTGCGTTGCCTAGGAAGTGAGGACATGAACTTCCTTACAATGTCTCTATTCTCAAGAGAAACTCCTCCATCCACTAGAGTATCCACAATCTCAACATACCTGAAGTACTGCTGAGTCATGGTTTCACCTGTTTTGAAGGTGAAGTTTTCAAACTGCTGCTTCAGGAGATCCTTCTTGTTCTCCTTGGCTTCAGAGGAACCCTCATACATCAGTTTGAGTGCATCCCACAGCTGCTTGGCTGTTTTGCACTTCTTGAAACCTCTGTACACAGAGTTTGGAAGGGCAGTTTGAAGGGTTGTCATGGCTTTTCTGTCAATCTCTACTCTCTTCCTATCTTCATCAGAGTAGTTAGCCATATCTTTTGGGATCATACCAGCACTAGTAGCACAAGGGGTGCTGGGTATGAAAGGTCCATTCTCAATAGACTCCTACATTCTTGAATCAAGAGACCTGATGAAACCTTCCATTCTCAAACCCCAGGTATCAAACTCATCAAGAGTGATCAGTGGGGACTTGTTCATGGTTCCAGTTTCCATATCAGTCTTGGAAATGGTTGCCATTTGAAAAGTTTAGTATTTGTGTGTGTGAGGGATATTAAGATGGTGAGATCTTATATCAGGAGCCTGAATGCTCTGATACCAAATGCAGGACCGTTGAAGGGGGTCAGTTACAACACAACAACAAAAAGAGGAGATTAACTAAAACTTAATCAAACAGTAAATCGGATTAACCAAGGTAAGACACTAAGAACACAAGTAATATAAGAGACAAAACACAAAGAATACAAGTATATGGTTTTCAAGAATGCAGTATATTGCTTTTTCTATGTTCTATTACAAGTGTTACAAAGCATAAATGAAAGATACAAGAACATGAGATCCTTATACTACATCCTACAGTCGGCTATACTTTGAAAGCTCGCTGGATACAATTGACTAGACACAAAACAAAATAAATTGTAGAGTCAAAAGACAGATTGCCTTTTGACTTGTGACTATGACATGCCATAGCTCACATCCTTATCTATTACAAAAAGAATAAAATACATGAAGTAGAAAGTTACAGACTCAAGACCTCAATGTACAGTTACCAAAAGCATAGACCTTTTCACCAACTCATGTAAGTTGGTGACCTTACAGAGGTGCAGTGGAAAGGTGTCCAACTTTATGGAAAAGTACATCGGATAAAGCATGTATTAAAAGTCTTCAGACGAAATCTGTCTTCATGAGTTGAAGCTTCGGAAGACTTTGTCTCTGAGGCTTCGGAAGACTTCATATTTAGCTTTGGAAGATATTGGTCTTGGCTTCGGAAGATTTTACACTTAGAGTATTTTCTGTTGCATGTGTAAAACTTCCTAAGCATTCTTCTTTAATGCACTTATGCAGCATGCAGGATAGACATTGGATGTTTAGGTTGCATCAACCTCTTCATTAATCTCTACAAGTAGCCTAGTTCAAGAAGGAAGTCAACCTAGCTACTAATGGTTCTTATTCTGGTACTCCTATATGTTGTGTGGAAAACTTAACTGAATCATGAATTATGGATTCTAGTGCATCTTTCCATGCTAGCTCTAGCACGAAGATGATAATGAAACTACGAACATATAACCTTTGTAAAGTTGTTTGGCAAACAACCATACTCTTTATGTCACATGATTGGGAGATATTGAGTTGAAAACTTCATTGGGCATCTCATCGACCTTAAAGGATGTTCAGATCATTCCGAGCCTAAAAAAGAAACTAATCTCTATCAGGCAGTTGAATGATTAGGGATACATATGATGTTTGGTAAGGGAAAATGGAAGGTGATAAAGAGGAATCTTGTAATCACAAAAGGTAAAAATAGGGGCACTCTTTATATGATTGAAGTTCTAGTAGATGGGGTAAACTCAACGACCAACAGACCGAGTCAATCCAGTTTGTAGCACCAACAACTTGGTCATATGAGTGAAAAAGAATGAAGAAGCTCATTGCAAAAGGTAAGCTTCTAGAACTCAAAAGGTTGAATCTTATAAATAGGTTTTTAATTTATTAAATTATACCTTTTTTAATTTTAAAATGGTATGAATAATATTATTAGTATTTATATATTAATAGAAAGAAATGATAAAGTTAATATTATATGGCATACAATTAT
The DNA here is from genome assembly GCA_025506515.1 of Flaveria trinervia. NCBI lineage: Eukaryota > Viridiplantae > Streptophyta > Magnoliopsida > Asterales > Asteraceae > Flaveria > Flaveria trinervia. The sequence continues at coordinate 31,647,785 of CM046442.1, forward strand.
GTCATGTTTCATCTTAGTTTTTTTATTATAGATAGATGGATAAATATATAGATAGATAGACTTGAAACTCATTTACTAAACGAATTATAATTAATAATAAAAACGTAAAGTTACAGTATGATATTTTAATATAAGATATAATTAAAATTATATATACATAATAGTTCAAGGAATAATACAATTATTCTTTTTTTAACTCTTTTATTTAAATAGTTTTATTTTTAAACTTTTATTTTAATATTTTACAATAAACTTAATTTTTATAATTATCTTGTTTATTAAACATTTTTATTTGTAATTATCTAGTTTTATAATAAAACTGTATAATTTTTCTGGAAAAAGGATCAATATAAAATATTTTATTCTAAAAAGGTTTAGTGTTTAAAATTTTTATCTTTTTATTAATTTTATTTTAATAAAAATTTATGATTTTTATTCTCCTTAACAAAATTTATTTTTAAAAAATCTAGATGAGAGATAGGAAAATATAAATCAATAAAAAAATAATTTTTAGTAAGAGAGATAAATAAATCTAAGTGTTTAAATTATTATAATCTTAAGAGAAGTTATATAAGAATGTATAGAAATAAAAACATGCGGCAAAAAGTTGAGTAAAAAAATAACAAGTGATGTAATTAATTTTATTTTATTAGATAAAATAGATAAGGGGCTGTTTGATATCGGCTGACTGGCTGACTCGGTCAGCGGGTCAGCCCATTTGATATGCGCTTTGTTTCAGCTAACCGGGTCAAAGATGGCTGACCCAGACCTGAAAATTAAAAAGGCTAACCAGGTCCACCCCACCATCCTACGCGACCACCGATGGCCACCCCTCGACAGCCGGCACGACCACCCATGGGGACCCCCTTGCACGGCCACAGAGCACGACGGGACGGAGGAGAGGGTTGATCGGAGGAGGAGGTCGTCGTCTGAGAGTTCAATGTCGTCGGCGACGTCGAAGCTTTTGAAGTGGGAATCGGCAGAGATGCGGTGGAGGAAGAGGGAGGAGATGGAGAGGAGAAGGATGGAGTGGAGGAGACGGATGGAGTGGAGGAGAAGGATGGAGTGGAGGAGAAGGATGGAGTGGAGGAGAAGGATGGAGTGGAGGAGAAGGATGGAGTGGAGGAGAAGGATGGAGTGGAGAAGGATGAAGTGGGAATCTTAGAGTTCAATGGAGGTGTTCTGTTTGTGTGTGTAAAGAAAGAACAATCAATAGAGGAACTCTGACTTTGAATAATTAATAAAAGAATTCTCTGAATATTAATTGTCATTAAAAGCCACCCTAGATGATTTTGTTTATTAATAATGGTAACATAAACATAAATAATAAAATTTATTTTCAGATGTAGAATCAGTCAGCAGAGTCATTAAAATACATAATCAAACATGCAAGTTTCAGTCAAATGCAGACTCAGTCAGAACTTCTTACTGGGTTAGTTTCTAACTCAGTCAATTTTATTAAACAGCTTCTAAGTTGGTTATAGGAATGATCAAGCATAAAAGAATAAAAGAAAAAGGAAAAATCATCACTAATGGAGTTGTTTATGTAAATCATCCCCTGCTGGCCTATGCTAAATAGCAAGAGGCCAAGAGCAACAAAAGAAAATGAAGGCTTCTTCCGTATTACAATTCGCTATAAAACCACTCGCACTGCTCACATTTACTCTCTCCATCACCATTTTCACAATATTCTTTTCTCCTTCTCCTTCTCCATCAACTGTTAGCTCCACTTCAATGGCGTCTCGAACCTTCATCCTATGGCTACACGGTTTAGGCGACTCCGGTCCAGCCAACGAACCCATCAAAACCCTCTTCACCTCCCCTCAGTTCTCCAACGCTCGTTGGTCTTTCCCTTCGGCCCCATCTCAACCTGTTACTTGTAATCGTAAGTCCCCATTCTTAATTAGCAAACTTATCATGAGTTTTATCAATAAGCTAACCGATCTTATGTGGGGTATAAATGGGTATTTGCAGGATTTGGGATTTGCGATTAGGGTTTTGGTTTTGTTGATCTTATGATGAATTTCATATTGGTGGGTGTTCATGTTCTGTGATATGGTGTGGAAAAAAGAAAACTTGATAAATCTTTTAATGACGTTAACAAAAGCTTGGCATTTTGAAATATAGTGCTAAAAGCTATAAGATGTAAGTGCATATGAAAGTAGGTAAAGCTTAAGTGGAGTTCATCTTATTATGTTTCAGTTGGTTAGGGGCTATTGAATATTATACTTGTGATAGAGGGTGTTTTTTGGGATATTGGAAGAGTAGTATGATTCATATCTAGAGTAATTAGACATGCGATCTGTTTGAGTTTTGAGGGATGCTTCCTTATGGGCTGTAAGATTAGGAGGTTATTATGCACAAAATCAGAAATTTGAGGGGAGTTGTATGGTATAAGGAACCTTAAGGATTGGCATTGCATAGTGCAAGCATCCAAAATCATTTTTTTATGTTATGATCACAGAAAAGTTGTGTTGTTAGGTGTTATTATTGGTCTACCATCTTTTACTCTTCCAGTTTTTTTTTGGCGCTATCTTTTTTGAACTTGTACATGAATATGATATCTTAACCACCGTCTGTTGCAGATGGTGCTGTGATGCCTTCGTGGTTTGACATACGTGAGATACCTATAACTGCTGTAAGCTATTTTCCTTTATTGATCTTGGTCTCCTAGTTTAATGGAATCCCTGTATCATTTAAACTTCTGAACGCTGCAAAAGATATGTTACTCCCTTTGTTTTGAATAAAGAGTTCTATTCAGTGATTAAGATGCATATGATGTTCCTTAGTTGTCCTTGTTATTTTATACATGATATATCATCATTTTGTTTATCTGCATCTATTCATGTTTGCAAGTTTCCTGAAATAAAAGTTTTCTTAAAACTTTGTCTAGATTTTAAATTGTAAATATTAGGGAATTGTAAATTGATCATGAAGGCCAAGTTGTATGAGTAATAACTTCTTATTTTAGCAATTTTGCATGGAACCAGCGAATCACAATTATTTACAAGAACAACTATAATTTGAAGCTGTTTGTTTGGTGTCCAATGTTGATATGTAGCAATATTATTTTATTAATAATATTTGGGCATTACAGAATAAACATGACTAGTTTGACTAACATTAGCTGCTATTCTGTGGTAAAACTGGTAACAACAGAAAAGTAGAAATCAATATGCCTAAAAGATTCTTAGATATGCTTTGTGTAAGTAATTTAATCCATAACGAATATGTTGCTATTTTTGTGGGATGGTAAGATTAAAAACTGTACAACTGTTGAAATGTATAGAGTTCTCCCGTGGATGAAAGCTCGTTGCTTAAAGCAGTTAAAAATGTGCATTCAATAATTGACAAGGAGTTGGCTGCTGGAATTGACCCAAAAAATGTGTTTCTATGTGGATTTAGTCAAGGAGGTCTCTCTCTCTCTCTCTCTCTCTCTCTCTCACACACACACACACACTTGTGCGTGTGTATACATTTGGTGTTTGTAAACTGAACAGCACTAACTTCATTGTGAATGTGGCAGGTGCATTGACTTTGGCTAGTACTCTATTATATCCAAAAACTCTTGGTGGGGGTGCAGTCTTTAGTGGATGGGTACCTTTTAACTCAACTAGTTCTATAATAGAACAGATCACTCCAGATGCAAAAAGGGTATGTTTGAACAAAAAACTAGTTATCTAGACATGCAGGTATATTTGTATATATCAGCCATATTTGATACAAACATAAACAAATTCGCTTTTCATCTCACTACAGTTGAAACTTTATATGGGTAGGTGATCCTATAAAATTATTTGATTACTTTTGAATTCAAAATTATCCTTTGGTAAACAAAACAAGGCATTCTTGTGGGACTAAGATCGATCTTATCAGACTTTCTTCAAGTTCACAAGTTTCAGGTGCCATATACCACGTCATGTAATGTTAAATGGTCTTATACTTACCGACATGTCGGCTGCCACCATCTCTTTTTTGACATGGTAACTGTGAGATTACCTTGATTCAAATACTTTGGAACTTGGTTATACATTGAATGAATGGATTTGAATCTTGAATTTTTTTTTTGGCCTAAAATTAAAATAGTGTACCTAAAACTAATTTTGACCAAAGTTAGTAACCTTATTCTGTGATTAGCCCAATCCCAAAATGGGAAATTTTCAGTTACATGGGATGGAGAGATAACTGCAACTAGTTTGCACTTCTAATGAGCCTTTGGTTGTATGTGCAGACACCAATATTGTGGTCTCATGGTACCGCTGACGGAACAGTATTATTTGAGGCTGGACAAGCAGGCCCACCACTCCTTCAACGACTAGACATAAACTGTGAATTTAAGGTAACTATTCACTTTCTAATTTGCAATGGCATTGAGGATTTCAACTTTCTCACATTTGGGTGGCTTCAAAATCTGAACGTCTAATTTGCTCATTTTTTATTGAATGAAATAAATTGACTTTCTTGACCTTGTTAAGGGCATTTGACTATTAGTTTCTATAACAATGAGTTGTTCCAAATTACAGGCGTATCCTGGTCTTGGCCATTCAATAAACAATCAGGAGCTCAAACACCTGGAATCATGGATCAAATCACGTCTACAAAGTTCGTCATGAAGCTTTGACTATTATTGAGCTTTTATGCGTACGCTGGAGTATTGAACTCAGTTTCTAATTGGCACAATTTGATTTATGATGTCAATTAAATTGACTTGGGCATGAGCTCTATGATTATTGGAGATAATATATGTAGATGTAACAATATGATAAAAGCATTAGATATTGAATTTGAAATGGAAGCCAAAGTGTACTTTGTTCTTCTAGAGACAAAGATAAGCTTGTAAGAGTATGTTTGTTTAATAAATCTTTTTTTCTTTTCATATCTAGAACCTCTTGTTACACCAAAAACCATCACCTAGAACAATTTAACGCGTCAATATTATTCACAACCCTAACTTTGATCATATCAACCCCCATCAGAAACATCAAACATTCCACAACGCCAACACTCTCGTGTGGGAGGAGAGAGGGTTGTGATGTGGTGTGAGGCGGAACGCGAACAGTGTCACGGTAGTTATGCGTATATAGTAAAGAATGGGTTGAGTAAAACTAGGGAAAATCACATAAAACCAATATTATACTGAGAATGTCGAAAATCACATAAAACATGTTTGTTTCATTTAAATGTATTGTATGAGGTGTAATCACATATTCAATCATCTTTCTCTCTTGTTGAGTCATCATTGCATTACATACAAATGCTTTTATGTGGTTCTAGTAGTTCTTAAATTGATAGGGTTTAATAGAATATGTTTCTAATATGAGAGCACCTTTGTTTGGTTAATTATCTAAGGATAACATATCAAGCTATATGTTTAAGTACTTTTTATTAAACCTAACGGTGTTAGGATTACATAACCACTTTTAACCTTCTCCTATGAGTTGGGTATTCAAATAAATCGAAAAACAACAATCATTTGATTTTAGCAAGTGACCATGATTTAGAATTTCAACTAGACTAAACATCATTTTGATGGTAATCCATTGTTCTTGTAAATTTTGGGAAATCAAAGTTACATATATGTAACTTGGGTTACAAGGCGTAAAGGGATACATTGAAGATCCCTAGAAACAGTTTTGGCACCAAAATTGAGAAAAACAAGGATTAATTCTGATATCAATCATGAAAACTTGAATTATATATACAAAACTTGGATTACACGTATGTCACAATTGTCTTCTTCATTCATTATTTTTAATTTTTTTTCTTTGTTTACATACATGTAAACGTGTGTTCATATATGTAAACTTAACTTGTATAATGAGAACATATTATATACAAGTTACACATACTTAACTCAACAAGCCCAAGTGTTGTAATATACTTTGGTAAATCAGTTTTTACAAGTTTTGTGTCAAAAATGTAATAAAAAAACTTTATCTAAAAGAAAAAAAAGGATTTTGATTGGTGTTGGATACCAAGTGTACGGTCGTTGGATACCCACATGAACACTCGTGAATAGGTTCGATGATTTCCAACGATGAATGAGATGACTTGGAAAAACACATATTAATCTAAGAATAAAATATGTAGGGGTCTAACTAAATGACATCATTACTAATAGTGTGCAACTCATGTATATAAATAACTCTCATGATTAACAAATGTTAAATTTTTGAACCATAGAAGACAAAAGAAATTATAATATACGGACTAATCCAAAATTTTAAAAGATCAATGACCAAATTCAAAGTTTTGATGAAATCACAGTATTAACCACACAGTTAGTATATAGTAATATTGTCATAGGTTTCATGCCATTACAAACAAACATTATTGCAGGATCGTTGAAGGGTGTGAGTTACAACACAACAACACAAAGAGGAGATTAACCAAACTTTAATCAAACAGTAAACTGGATTAACCAAGATAAGACACTAAGAACACAAGTAATGTAAGAGACAGAACATAAAGAACACATGTGTATAGTTTTCAAGAATGCAGTATATTGCTTTCTCTATGTTCTATTACAAGTGTTACAAAGCATATTCGAAAGATACAAGAACATGAGATACTTATACAACATCCTACAGCCGGCTATACTTTGAAAGCCAGCTGGATACAATTGACTAGACACACACAAAATCAATTGTAGAGTCAAAAGGCAGATTATCTTTTGACTAGTGACTATGACATGCCATAGCTCACATCCTTATCTATTACAAAAAAAGTACATAAAGTAGAAAGTTACAGACTCAAGACCTCAATGTACAGTTACCAAAAGCATGGACCTTTTCACCAAACCATGTTAGTTGGTGACTTGCAGAGTTGCAGCGGAAAGGTGTCCAGCTTTATGGAACAGTACATCAGATAAAGCATGTTACTAAAAGTCTTCGGAAGAAATCTGTCTTCATGAACTTGAAGCTTCGGAAGACTTTGTCTCTGAGGCTTCGGAAGACTTCATCTTTGGCTTCGGAAGATGTTGGTCTTAGCTTCGGAAGATTTCACATTTAGAGTATTTCTGTTGCACATGTGAAACTTTCGAAGCATTCCACTTCAATGCACTTGTGCAGCATGCAGGAATAGACTAAAGATGTTTAGGTTGCATCAGCCTCTTCATTAATCTCTACAAACTCCCCCTAGGCTGATGTTACCAAAACACTTAGAAAACTTCAGATATTAACAGTCCTTATTAGGATGATCACCATTCCTTTCTTCATAAGATGATCATGATCCTTCAGGCTGTCAAAGTGTCTTCTTATGTCAAAGAGGTCATGCAGAGGCAACTGAAACATATCTTGCCATGTGAAATGTCTTCAATGCCTTGATCTCTAATAACATGCCACCTTTCTGGATTTATGGTGTATGTCCAAGACAAGATGGGTCTTCCTGATGCAAGAGGAGTTACTAAAGTTGGAGTTGGTTGAGCATCCTCTGGCTGCACATCCTCAGGTTGTTCTGATTCATCCTGAGGTTCAGAAGGGGATGCAGGCTTCTTCTTCTTCTTAGACTTTGGTTTAGAAGCCATCCTCTTCTTTCTCTTTCCAAATTTTAACTAAGAATACTGGCCTGCAGCACTAGATTGATCTTCACTGTCTCTCTCAGTTGGGACTTCCTCTCTCTCAGGCTCAAAAGGAGAGGGAGGTTGACCTTGCTGTGGATCAGAAGATGAAGCTTGCTGAGCATTAGCAGGAGGTCCGGGTTGTGTTGTGTCTTGTTCAACCTTAACCTCCACTTCAGGTGGGGCCTGACTTAGAGTGGAGTGTAAGTCAGTGAGCACTCCACTATTAATCTTCTGCTTGATCACCCTGATATACTCATCCATAGTGGATAGAGACATGGGTCCAAGTCTCCTTCCGAAGAATCCATATAGCTTCAAGAAGCTCATCATCCTCTGCCTATCAGCAGACTTCTTCATGCTCTTTTGGATGATGGCTCTTGACTTTGCAGCTTCTTCCCTCATCTTCTTCTTTCTTGTCTTTCTTTCCTTGACTAACTCAAGCTCAAGTTGTTTTAAATACTCAAACTCAACATAGTCATAAGGTCAGGGAAGGAGTGCATCTGCCTGATAGAGACCTGTGGCACTCAGGTAGTTAATCATCTTGATTCTGTCTTCTTCCTTAACTACCTAAGGTTCTTGTTGAACCACATCCTTTTGTTCAGGGCTTTCTTGAACTGGTGAGAGGGTAAGCATACCTCTGTACAGTCTTTTTCTTTTTCTTTCTTCTTTGACCTGTACTAGAAGTTCTGCATCTTCTGCTTCCTTCTTCTCTCTTGACCTTTCCAGATCAACCAGCTCATTCAATTCATCCAAGGGGATAGAAATGATATTATTTATGTCATAGTTCCTAGTCTGCAGATAGTTGATCCTGACTGCCCTTAACTCATCATTCTGAGTATCTGGTCTGGGGGCAGCCCTGATTATAGACTCCATGAGTCTTGGAGACTCAGTAGAGGAACCTTCTCCCCTTAGCCTCCTTTTCCACTCTCTCTCCTCCTCTTCAATCTCCTCAGATGTCATTTTTCGTTTCCCTTTGTCACTCACAGACCTTTGTGACTCAGGGTGGAGAGAGCTTGGCCTTCATTGCTCGTTGCAACATCTGAGCTCAGGCCAAGAGAGGTTGAGAAGCACCTTCACCAGCAGGTGTCCCAGAAGGAATATGGATCTCTGCAGCATTTGGAGATGATGAGACAGGACTCTCAGGTTCTGTCACTGGGCCTTCAGTCAAGGTTTCCCCTATGAAGATAATCTTAGGGTCTGCCTCAACATCCAGTTGACCGTTGACATTGCCTGATTGCCTTAGTCTCCTTCTTAGGCTGAACTCTGTAATGATCCTGTCTTGGATTCTTTTAGCCAGTCTGTTAGCTTGTCTTGATTGGTTTGGGTTGACAAGTGGCATGTTGACTAGATCCAGACCTTCATAGTAGTTCAAGGTCTGAAAATTGAAGACTTCTTGCTGTCCTTGAACTCTTATGATGATGAGGGCCTTCCAGTTGTTGTCATACCTCCATCCAATGATGTGATTAAAGGATGATGAAGATGACACAGCCCTTGGTATCCCATCCTCAAACAGACTCTGTATGAAAGAGTCTATGTAGTCCACATCAATGTGAACTAGAGGAGGTTGCTTTGAATGCACAGTTGCAAGTGAGGATGGTGAGTCCTTAATGTCCATTCTCTTAGAGGAACTCCCAGGTTTTGTGGTTGTAAAGACTTTCTCCCCCTTTTTGGTAGCATCACCCACTTGCATAGGTGAGCTGGAGGATAGATCAATCACATCCACAAGTTCTTGTGTTCCTGGTTGAGCTCTCCTTAAGGGTCTCCCAGCTAGTTTTTCCTTAAGATACGAAATCTCAAGTTGCTGATCATTGATCCTATTATGTAAGGTAGTCACCTGAGATTCAAGGTGATTGACCTTTGAGACTAAATAGGTGCATGTTTTGGATAATTGTTGCACTTTTAGTCTTAGATCCCCCTCATCTTCATCAGAAGAATCACTGGGGGTGGAGAAGATTGGACCAGAGTCCTTTCTCTCAAGACCAGTTATAAGTTCTTGGCCACTGGATTTCCTCTGCTTACTGGCAGTCTCAGTTGAGATGTCAGTAGGCTGAGTTGCCATGGTTGAGGTCTTAATGATGTAATCACTTGCAGAAGTGAGAGCCTCTTCCATATGGACATCCTGGAACAGGTTCAGGAGTGTCCACCTCAGTTGTAGGTGACTGATGTGGGATAATTGTAGGAGACTCAGGAGTATTCATCTCTCTTTGAGTAGGGGAAAAGAAGAGAGACTCATTATACTCACTGAAACCTAGATCTTCATCAGTATAGAAGTCAAGGTGGGAATTGGTTGGTTGAGGTCTATAGGCTGGGGATGGTAACTGTCCCCTGAAGGTTGATCACTTGAGTGTTGAGACTCAGAGTGATGGCTTAAGGCAGTAGGGCTAATGAGCTTATCAGGCTGAGCATAAGGAACCTCAGCACTGATTCTTGAAAAGATGGGAGTTGTCTGCTCCTCAGGAGAAGTGGGAGCTCCAGTGTCCACTTCTTCCTGTATAGGTGACTATATGGGGGCCTCCACAGACTGAGTAGTCTGAGCAGGGGTTTGTTTGGATTTTCTTTGGTAGGTGATGGAGATTTGAGGCTGTGTAGGTGGTTGGAAAGCAGAAGGTGTGGGTTCAACACTAGCTTGTACTGCTAGGTTGTCACCTTGAGTAATGAGCTCTAACATTTTTGGGACTAGGGTTGTTCCTACCCCAGAAAATCCAACAGTGGACTTTCTCAGTGTTTTAAAGATGCCGGGCTTCATCTGTCCCAATTTAAGAATGTTACCTGTTTCCCTTAACTGTGAGCCCAGTTCACAGTTAAGAATGTACTAGACATATCTAGGAAACATGTAATACTCTAAGGAGTCTAAATTAGCAAGCAAATTTGTATAAACAAACTGAGAGTACCTGAATTAGACCCCTTGAACCATTCCATGGACTATGAAGGAGAGATCTTTAGGAATCTGGTCCCATCCACCATGCTTGTTTGATAAGCTGTGAATGACCACATGGAGCAGGAATCTCCATTTGGATGAGACCTTCCCTTTCCTGAAGGTCTTTACAGAGAAATCTCCCTCATACCCCATCTGCTCAAAGGAATGATTTACAGCTTCCTTTGGGAAGAGCACCTCACCTTCTTCATCATCCAGCTGAAGATGTCGGTTGATGATGGCCGGAGTGATGAAGACTGTTCTCCCTTGCACTATGGCAGACAGTGCCTTCTCCCCGTCTATAATGACCTCTTGGCAGGTCTTCCAAAATTCAAGCAACTGATCCTCATAGAGTGAAGGATCAATGGTTAGGGAGGTGAAGTAGTTGGACAGAGAAAAAAAACGGCAAACCTCTGAGAAATGAGGATCTTTCTCAGAGCATAACAGAGCAACTTGATTGTGTTGTCTGTGTAGCTGCATGGTAAAGTTGTGATCATTTCTGTGAGCAAGGTTAGCCATTGTGAGGTAGCTTAGAGATGAAGAAGAAAGAAAGAAAGAAAGAAATTTCAGAGAGAAATTTGGGTTTTTAGGTTTGGAGGAAAAGCAGATGATAGAAGAGAGGAAACCGTTGGGTTTATATGAGAGAGGGATTTCAGATAAAGTTTAATGAAAGAGGATAAACTTTAAAATTCGGATGTCGGCCCCACCTTTGAAAAAGTAGTTTACTTTTGCTCAAAAATTAGTTTTCTTGGAAATCAAAAAGCTTCCGAAGGTTAATTATCTTCGGAAGTTTTAATGAAAAAGCTTCTGAAGCTAAAATGACTTCGGAAGAATTTCCTGAGAGTATTTGATGATTTTCCTTCGGAAGAAAAAATTAAGACTTGAGTGCTTTGTATAGAGATCAACAAAGCTTCCAAGAGTTAATTAATTTTTGCTTCGGAAGGAAAAGGTCCTTGAAAATAAGTAAGTGTCTAAGATAACTATTTAAGCTTCGGAAGATAAAATTGAAATCTCTTCCGAAGGTAAATTTCTTAGACAGTTAAATATTTTGGAGGTATGATTTTCTTCCGAAGTTAAAATGCATAACTTTCGAAGTATAAAATCATCAATTAATCTAAGGAAAGTCTTCAGAGAAAGAGTTTTTAATCCAAGAAAAACATGAGCTTATGAAGATGATGGACTAGACAACTTAGAACACACATTTTTTAAGAAATAATAAGAATTAGTTTTAAGAAAAAATTTACTCAAGGTTGATCATCCCAATAGCTGATATTAGATATTTAAATCTTTGTTTATCAAAAGCTTTTGTAAACAAATAAGCATATTGTTCATCTGTGTGAACCTTGACTAGTTTAATTAATCCCTTTTCATAATTATCTCTTATTAGATGATACCTGATATTGATGTGCTTTGTCCTTGAGTGCTACACAGGATTCTCTGTAATTGAGATAGCACTGTTGTTGTCTATGTGGATTGGAGTCTCCTTGAAATTTAACCCATAGTCTAGCATTTGATTCTGAATCCAAAGCACTTGAGCACAGCAGCTAGCGACAACAATGTATTCAGCTTCAGCATTGATGCAGAGACACAGGATTGTTTCTTGCATTGCCATGAGACAACCCTTCCACCAAGAAATTGACATCCCCCAGATGTAGACTTTGCAGTCATATTGCAACCACCATAATCACTATTTGTATAAGCATAGAGATTGAAGTCAGAATTCTTGGGATACCATAGACCAAGTGTTGATGCACCTTTGAGGTATCTTAGAATCCTTTTGACAGTGATAAGGTGAGACATCTTAGGGTTGGCTTGATATCTTGCACGATGCATGTAGCAAACATGATATCAGGCCTGCTTGCAGTAAGATACATAAGAGACTTAATCATAGCCCTGTATAAGTGTTCATCTACACACTCCCCCTCAAGATCAGGACCAAGGGAGTGGTTTCTAGATATGGGTGTCTTAGCAATCTTATAGTCAGTCATATTGAACCTTTTGAGTATGTCTTGAACTACTTTGACTGACTTATGAAGATGCCATCTTCAACTTGCTTCACTTGAATTCCCAGAAAGAATTGAGTTCCCCCATGGCACTCATTTCAAATCTATCTTTCATCAGCTTCTCAAAGTCTTTGCAGAGCTTTGGATTAGTTGAACCAAAGATGATGTCATCCATATATACTTGAACTAGCAATATGTCTTTTCCTTGTCCTTTGATGAAGAGTGTAACAATCTTGTAATTTTAGATTAATTTAAAATCTGCATTGAAAAATTCTTGCATGGTTAATTGTGTTATTTATGAAACTTATGGGTTGCTTATGATTATTATCTTAATTGCTCTTTTAAATTTATAAGAGTGATAATAATTATGTTGTAATAATAATGATAATAATAATAACAAATTTTAAGGGAAATAATAATTATGTTACTAATAATAATAATAATAATAATAATAATAATAATAAGAACAATAAAAGTAATATGAAATGAAAAATTTCTAAACCTAAAAATGTTTAATAAACTTAATCTAAATTCAAGGGACCTTTTTGTCAATTTTGAAACTTTGAAAAGAAAGTTTGGGCTCGAAATAACAAACTGAAACCACAGGGACTAATGTTGCAAAGTAACCAAACCCAAACCTTTTCCCCCCTCTATACCCGTATTTCCGGCCGCCGGCGGGCGCCGGTGAACACCAAAACCACCCGAAACCTTTGAATTTTGGTACCAAAATCATTCCAATCGCTTCGTAGGAACGTTTCGAACTTATGCTCACCAATTAATCACTTTCAAACAGCGGTTACAAACCGAATCGAGTTCAAAACCGAAACACTTAAACCCGATTGTCGTTTCATCATTAAACCATAATAATAATCGAATTAACTCAGCATAAACGATCGTTTATCAATCCTTAATCGAATGCAACACTCAATTACACCTGAAACAAACAAAATCACCAAAATCCATCATCATTCGAAATCGCGACCCGCAACTATACGAACATTATCATCAGCGTGTCAAAACTCGAATTAAACAGAGGGCTTTTCATCTTAGTGATCATTTGAAGCTACCTGTGTAACGAATTGGATTATCGTAAACGTTTGATCATCGTTTGGGCACTAGGAGTTCGCGACCTGTTTGTCGAGTTGGATACCTTTGATTCGTCATCAAACAGGTAAATTAAATCCACTTATTATTCGTAATAGCTTGGGAAACAAAAGCCCCATGCTCTAGATCGTTAACAATATCGATTTGATCTTCAATTTTGGGCCCGAATCAATCTAGGGTTCATAGGATTTGGGGGTGATTTGTATAAGACGCTTTTAAGATTTGGAAACGATGATTAAACGCGGCTGGATGCCTTGGTTCACTGGTTCCCCACTCACATTCCGAATTAGAGGTCCCGGTTCGAACCCGGCGACCTCCAATTCATTTTATTTTTGGCTTTTCAGCCTTTAAAAAATAGAAAAATTCTAAAAATTTATAAAAAATTAATCTGGTAAACTTAATTATTTTGAAGTCATTTAACCAATTTCTAAGAATTTATGTTCTTATAATACTTGTATACTTATATAAAACAAATGATATAATTAGTTAAATTTCTTATAAAAAATATAAATTTTAATGTTGACTAACTTATTAAAACCATTATTAGTTCAAATAATATATTTAAATTATTTCTTATAAGTTAAACTTAAAATAGTTTTAATCTACTAAATAGATGTTTGTTCAAATAATGTATATAAACTAATTTTTTTTATAAAATAGACATTAAAAATTGTTATTGTTTTTGACTCACACTTTATTTATAATTTTTATAAATAAAAAGATATCTACACTTTATATTTTGTCTTATCAACCATATTAAACGATTCAAGTTTATGACCTTGATAATTTATTAAATCAATTCTTTTGTTAGAAATATATATATATCATGGAATCCCAAATTTTTCTCTTAAAAGCCCTAAATCATGTTTAAACGTTAACCTAAAACTTAAATCTTGTGAATATTGTTACTTAGGATTCGTTGTGAAGAACTACGTTGGAACGTTGCTTATTATATTTCTTATTAATCGACTTTTACATACATTTGATCATGTGAGTATTCTATACCCCTTTTTCCTATTTTCACACTTTGGGGTGAAACATGTTAACTTATACTATTGCACTCATAGACCTATTTGAGACTTGTAAACCTATGGCAATTCATCTTGTAAAGGTTGTGGTTAGTTGAACTTTTGTGGTTACCATGTTATGGCGTTATATGTAAAATCATTAACTATTGCTAGCCCAGCGAAGTCATAGATCTATGGGTAAGACAAGCCTGCTTGGTTGATCCAAGTACACTTAGCTGATCGTATATACTTTTAACGTTTGAGACTTGTAACACATTGTCAAGGTTTGATTGTTGCATTGTCCATAGCATCCCTAATCACTATATTCACTAACTTATGACTTGAATTGCCATCTTTTATATATACTTATGTATTAAAACTATAGAATGCCCACCAACATTATTGTTGACCTTTTATTTTTAACATGTTTCAGGTAATGCCCAAGTTTGATTTCTACACATTGAAGCTTACACATCTAGGAATGGACCTAGATAAATAAGTGAATTAAAATGACTTGCAATCTTTTATGTTATTTTGTTTGTTTCTTTGAGACTTAAACTTGTAATGATACAATTGAATTTTATGATTAAATTTATATTTGAGTTATTAAATAGCGTTATGTGGCTATGAACGATCTTAACTCTCACTCCTCGACGTTTCCGCCGTCAAGGTTGGGGTGTGACAGATTGGTATCAGAGCCCATAACTATAGGGATCTAGGTTATTAGAAATGGTGACCTAGGCTATAGTATGCATGAACCTTATAGAATTATATTTCTATCTTGTAACTAATATACTTTTCATGCCACATAATGCTATGCCTCTTATGTGCAATTTGATGCCTTAGCATAGGATTGCCTAAACATTGTTATTTGTCTCCCTAAACTTAACTTTGACCCTTTGACTCCCCCGAACATGAACTCTCTTAAATTATTCTCGTCGACACGTGGAATCTTATGTTTATGTTATGACTTGATCTTTAGACGTTACGTCTAATCTGTATAAATCTCATCAAGGTTTTGATTCTATGAACCTAAGAAATATTGTGTGACACATAGACACCTGTATCCTGGTTCTCCTGGCAAAAGGCCCTCGGGCTAAGGCAAGCATATCGCATAAATCCTACGGGACTAGTTATGCTTACCTGGGGATTTCTGGGATGAGTGATAAACTATGGTCAACATACACAAGTTTCTAAGGTAAATGGGTCAATTCACCTTGACGTGTCAACGTTTTCAAATGGTAATGCGTTACCAAATGAAAACATCCCGTGTACCTTAAAAACTCTTAGCTTATCTTTGTTAAACTACTATCCCCTGTTATCCCCGCTCCTGTAACTAACTCATTTTGTATATCCAGCATGTCTCGTCACCATGGAAAGCGTGGAAGTTCCGACTGTAAGCTAGCTGCTATGATTGCCCGACAAATGGCGGCCGTTCTTCCGACTATGGTTGCTGAACTTAATAGCACACTAATGGCTAATAGCAACAACAATACCAATGGGAACAATAGTGGTGCTAATGGAGACAATAGCAACAATCAAAACGGGAATAATCAACACGGGAACAATCGTACTTGCACTTTCAAACACTTCAACTCGTGCAAACCCACTAGTTTTAGTGGAAAAGAAGGAGCCACGGGACTTCTCGAGTGGTTTGAAGGTATGGAGAACACATTTATTATTAGCGAGTGCCCCGATGAGCTCAAGGTTCGCTATGCCACAAGTGTTCTTCAACAACGAGCGCTAACTTGGTGGAATAGTGAAAAGAGAAACCGGGGAACTGAGGTTGCAATGGCGATGCCCTGGGAGGAATTCAAAGATATTATGATCCAAAAGTTCTGCCCAAGAAGCGAGTTACAAAAGCTGGAGGAGGAATTCTGGAACCTTAAACAAGATGGTGGGAATCACTTGGCTTATTCCACCCGACATCATGAGTTGAGTATGCTTCTACCACACATGGTGGACACCGTGCCCCGTAACATCGAGAAATTTATCAAGGGGGTGCCACCTCAAATTCAAGATGCTGTGGTGGGTAGTAGGCCCACAACTTTGGAGGAAGCGATTACTATCACTGCACAGCTCACCGAGAATCATATAAGAGCTGGCACGATGTCGGCAAAGGTTCCAAGGCTATGGTGAAGGTGACACCCGAGGCAACAAAGGAGGTAAAGGCCGAGTCATCTTCTCAAAACAAGAAACGTAAGTTCACTCCGACACGCAACTACGCTGTGACCGCCCCTAATGCTCCTCAAAACAAATGGTGGTTGCGAATTAAGCTCCCATGGCTAAAGTTTATGCTGGTCCACATCCTATATGTAACACGTGCAAGTACCATCATTCAAGCAACATTCCATGCCGAGTCTGCTCGCTGTGTGGAAAGTATGGTCATTTGGTGGCTACCTGTCTTCGTGCACCAAATAACTCTGCCATGATTACCAACCGAACCTGCTACAACTGTGGCGAGGCTGGCCATATTCGCCCTCAATGTCCTCGCAATGCGGGAACTGTGCCACCGGCTCGTGGAAGGGCTTTCAACATCAACGCCAACCAAGCGCAAGCCAACAACGACGTGGTGAATGGTACGCCGTTAAATTTCTTCTAGTCCTTTTCTTGTCTTGCAAAAGTTCCTATTTATGTTTATCATATCAATAATAGGTTGTTACCAACAGGTACGTATCTTGTAAATAATCTTTATGCATCTGTATTGCTTGATTCGGGTGCCGATAGGAGTTTCGTGTCCTTGGAATTCGAACCTATACTTTCTAAACCGCGTGCAAAACTGGAGAGATCTTTCACGGTCGAGGTCGCCGATGGAAAATCTATTGTCGTTGATGACGTGATACGCGACTGCACCTTGAGCCTTAACGAACACGAGTTCTCCGTCGACCTTATTCTATGCAATTGGGAAGCTTTGATGTTATCATTGGCATGGATTGGTTAGCCAAACATCGTGCGGAAATTCTATGTTTCGAGAAGTGTATCCGAATTCCGTTGCCGACTGGAGATACCTTGAAGGTCTTTGGGGAGAAATCGTCCCAAAGACTCAAACTCATGTCTTGTATCAAGACCCGTAAGTGCTTAAGTAAAAACTACATGGCTTTCATGGCATATGTAGTTAATATGAAAGCCAAGGGTAAGGAGTTGAAGGACATCCTGTTGTGCGAGACTTCCTGAAGTTTTTCCCGAAGATCTTAAAGGGTTACCTCTCGTGCGAGAAGTTGAGTTCAAGATTGATTTAATCCCTGGTGCAAACCCTGTGGCTAAATCGCCTTATCGTCTTGCACCTTCTGAAATGCAAGAGCTCGCTAGTCAACTGCAAGAGTTGATCGATAAGGGTTTTGTTCGCCCTAGTTCATCACCGTGGGGCGCACCTGTACTATTTGTGAAGAAGAAGGATGGGTCATTCCGTATGTGCATCGACTACCGGGAACTCAACAAGCTTACTATTAAAAACCGATACCCTCTTCCTCGAATCGATGACCTCTTCGACCAACTTCAAGGAGCAACTCAATTCTCGAAGATCGATCTACGTTCTGGGTATCATCAATTACGTGTTCATGATGATGACATTCCAAAGACCGCGTTCCGTACTCGATATGGACACTACGAGTTATGGTCATGCCATTTGGCCTGACCAATGCGCCTGCGGTGTTCATGGATCTCATGAATCGAGTATGTAAACTGTATTTGGATAAATTCGTGATCGTGTTTATTGATGACATCCTTATTTATTCCAAGACAAAAATCGATCACGAGACACACTTGCGACAAGTACTTGAACTTTTGAAGAAGGAGCAATTATACGCCAAGTTTTCCAAGTGTGAGTTTTGGTTGGAAGAAGTTCAATTCCTAGGGCATGTGGTGAATAGCCAAGGAATTCACGTGGATCCTGCTAAAATTGAAGCTGTGAAGGATTGGTGTGTTCCCACAACCCCAACCGAGGTTCGTTCTTTTCTGGGTTTAGCGGGATATTACCGTAGGTTCATAGCAAATTTCTCGAAGATTGCTAAACCATTAACAGCGCTAACCCAAAAGAATCGACTTTTTGGATGGGGACCCGAGCAAGAAGAGGCTTTCGAGACATTGAAGCGCAAGTTGTGTAATGCTCCTATTCTCACACTACCCGATGGAAACAACGACTTTACTGTATATTGTGATGCTTCTAATCAAGGTCTTGGTTGTGTTCTCATGCAACGAGGCAAAGTTATAGCATACGCGTCGAGACAATTGAAGGTTCATGAAGTTAATTACACAACGCATGATCTTGAACTTGGTGCGGTGGTCTTTGCATTGAAGATTTGGCGACACTACTTATATGGGACGCAATGCATAGTCTACACCGATCATAAGAGTCTCCAACACGTGTTCGACCAAAAGGACCTCAACATGAGACAAAGACGATGGATCGAGCTAATTAGCGACTACGACTGCGACATTCGCTACCATCCTGGCAAGGCGAATGTTGTAGCCGACGCGCTAAGTCGCAAGGTTCACAATAAGACTGTCTCGCTTCAAGAGATTCGAGATCGAAGGCAATGGTTTGATACGCTAGGAGAATTTGATACCGAGATCCATATGGATGTCAACGAGGCTACTATCATGCTCCAAAACTTAAGGATCGATAGTGACCTCGAGTTATGCATTCGCGAGGCTCAACAAGTGGCATTAACCGACGAAGGGAAGGATGAAGATTTGATGTCTAACGTTCGGTCACAACTGGAGACAAAACCGAATGGCATGTGGTACTTCTTGAATCGACTTTGGATCCCAAATCGTGATAATCTTCGACACTTCATTATGAACGAAGCTCATCAAACCCGATATTCCATTCATCCTGGCTCCGATAAGATGTACATGGACTTGCGTGGTCAATATTGGTGGCCTGGGATGAAGAAATCACGTCATATGTTTCCAAGTGTCTCACGTGTGCAAGGGTCAAAGCCGAACATCAACGACCAAGTGGTTTACTTGAGCAACCTGAAATCCCTATGTGGAAATGGGAGAATGTATCCATGGATTTCATAACCAAGTTACCTCGTACAACTCGTGGTCATGATAGTATTTGGGTCATCGTTGACCGCTTGACCAAGACAGCACACTTCATACCTATACGAGATACGTACAAGGTTTCAAAGCTGGCTCGAATCTACATTGACGAAATTGTGAGTCGTCATGGCGTGCCTTTACACATTATTTCCGATCGAGATGCTCGTTTCACATCACACTTTTGGTCTTCGATGCAAGGACTCTTGGGTACTCAATTGGATTTAAGTACGGCTTACCATCCTCAAACCGATGGTCAAACCGAACGAACAATCCAAACCCTCGAGGATCTACTGCGTCTTTGTGTCCTTGATTTTGGTGGTGATTGGGATACGCACTTACCGCTCGCGGAATTTTCGTATAACAATAGTTATCACTCAAGTATCAAGATGGCACCATTCGAGGCGTTGTATGGTCGTAAATGTCGTTCTCCTATCTGTTGGACTGACATTGGAGAAAATCTTATCACTGGTCCGGAACTTATTCAGGAAACGACTGACAAAGTTTCCCAAATTCGAAATAACCTTGAAGTGGCTAGAAGTCGCCAAAAGAGTTATGCCGATAAAAGACGCAAACCATTGGAGTTTCAAGTCGACGACATGGTTCTTCTTAAAGTCTCTCCATGGAAGGGTGTTGTACGTTTTGGGAGGAAGGGTAAGTTAGCCCCACGCTTTGTAGGACCTTTTAAGATTTTGAAAAGAATTGGGAAAGTGGCTTACAAACTGGAGTTACCTTCTGAACTTAGCGGAGTTCATCCTGTCTTTCATGTCTCAAACCTGAGGAAATGCTTGGCTGATGAAAACTTGCATGTTCCACTAGAGGAAATTCAAGTTGATGAGTCATTGCACTTTGTTGAGAAACCTGTTGAGATTATGAATCGCACCCTGAAGAAGACCCGAACAACTACCACACCTATCGTTAAAGTTCGTTGGAAAACAAACGTGGAGCTGAGTTCACTTGGGAGCGTGAGGTTCATATGAAGGAGAGATACCCGCATTTGTTCTCTTAGCTTATCCTTAATTTCGGGACGAAATTCTTTTAAGTAGGGGAGACTGTAACAATCTTGTAATTTTAGATTAATTTAAAATCTGCATTGTTAAATTCTTGCATGGGTAATTGTGTTATTTATGAAACTTATGGGTTGCTTATGATTATTATCTTAATTGCTCTTTTAAATTTATAAGAGTGATAATATTATGTTGTAATAATAATGATAATAATAATAACAAATTTTAAGGGAAATAATAATTATGTTACTAATAATAATAATAATAATAATAATAATAATAAGAACAATAAAAGTAATATGAAATGAAAAATTTCTAAACTTAAAAATGTTTAATAAACTTAATCTAAATTCAAGGGACCTTTTTGTCAATTTTGAAACTTTGAAAAGAAAGTTTGGGCTCGAAATAACAAACTGAAACCACAGGGACTAATGTTGCAAAGTAACCAAACCCAAACCTTTTCCCCCCTCTATACCCGTATTTCCGGCCGCCGGCCGGCAAGGTCCGGCGCGGCGCCGGTGAACACCAAAACCACCCGAAACCTTTGAATTTTGGTACCAAAATCATTCCAATCGCTTCGTAGGAACGTTTCGAACTTATGCTCACCAATTAATCACTTTCAAACAGCGGTTACAAACCGAATCGAGTTCAAAACCGAAACACTTAAACCCGATTGTCGTTTCATCATTAAACCATAATAATAATCGAATTAACTCAGCATAAACGGTCGTTTATCAATCCTTAATCGAATGCAACACTCAATTACACCTGAAACAAACAAAATCACCAAAATCCATCATCATTCGAAATCGCGACCCGCAACTATACGAACATTATCATCAGCGTGTCAAACTCGAATTAAACAGAGGGCTTTTCATCTTAGTGATCATTTGAAGCTACCTGTGTAACGAATTGGATTATCGTAACGTTTGATCATCGTTTGGGCACTAGGAGTTCGCGACCTGTTTGTCGAGTTGGATACCTTTGATTCGTCATCAAACAGGTAAATTAAATCCACTTAATTATTCGTAATAGCTTGGGAAACAAAAGCCCCATGCTCTAGATCGTTAACAATATCGATTTGATCTTCAATTTTGGGCCCGAATCAATCTAGGGTTCATAGGATTTGGGGGTGATTTGTATAAGACGCTTTTAAGATTTGGAAACGATGATTAAACGCGGCTGGATGCCTTGGTTCACTGGTTCCCCACTCACATTCCGAATTAGAGGTCCCGGGTTCGAACCCGGCGACCTCCAATTCATTTTATTTTTGGCTTTTCAGCCTTTAAAAAATATAGAAAAATTCTAAAAATTTATAAAAAATTAATCTGGTAAACTTAAATTATTTTGAAGTCATTTAACCAATTTCTAAGAATTTATGTTCTTATAATACTTGTATACTTATATAAAAACAAATGATATAATTAGTTAAATTTCTTATAAAAAATATAAATTTTAATGTTGACTAACTTATTAAAACCATTATTAGTTCAATAATATATTTAAATTATTTCTTATAAGTTAAACTTAAAATATAGTTTTAATCTACTAAATAGATGTTTGTTCAAATAATGTATATAAACTAATTTTTTTATATAAAATAGACATTAAAAATTGTTATTGTTTTTGACTCACACTTTATTTATAATTTTTATAAATAAAAAGATATTTACACTTTATTTTGTCTTATCAACCATATTAAACGATTCAAGTTTATGACCTTATGACAATTTATTAAATCAATTCTTTTGTTAGAAATATTATATATCATGGAATCCCAATTTTTCTCTTAAAAGCCCTAAATCATGTTTAAACGTTAACCTAAAACTTAAATCTTGTGAATATTGTTACTTAGGATTCGTTGTGAAGAACTACGTTGGAACGTTGCTTATTATATTTCTTATTAATCGACTTTTACATACATTTGATCATGTGAGTATTCTATACCCCTTTTTCCTATTTTCACACTTTGGGGTGAAACATGTTAACTTATACTATTGCACTCATAGACCTATTTGAGACTTGTAAACCTATGGCAATTCATCTTGTAAAGGTTGTGGTTAGTTGAACTTTTGTGTTACCATGTTATGGCGTTATATGTAAAATCATTAACTATTGCTAGCCCAACGAAGTCATAGATCTATGGGTAAGACAAGCCTGCTTGGTTGATCCAAGTACACTTAGCTGATCGTATATACTTTTAACGTTTGAGACTTGTAACACATTGTCAAGGTTTGATTGTTGCATTGTCCATAGCATCCCTAATCACTATATTCACTAACTTATGACTTGAA
Organism: Flaveria trinervia; assembly: GCA_025506515.1. Lineage (NCBI taxonomy): Eukaryota > Viridiplantae > Streptophyta > Magnoliopsida > Asterales > Asteraceae > Flaveria > Flaveria trinervia. The sequence goes on from CM046442.1 coordinate 31,670,715, forward strand.
TTGCCATCTTTTATATATACTTATGTATTAAAACTATAGAATGCCCACCAACATTATTGTTGACCTTTTATTTTTAACATGTTTCAGGTAATGCCCAAGTTTGATTTCTACACATTGAAGCTTACACATCTAGGAATGGACCTAGATAAATAAGTGAATTAAAATGACTTGCAATCTTTTATGTTATTTTGTTTGTTTCTTTGAGACTTAAACTTGTAATGATACAATTGAATTTTATGATTAAATTTATATTGAGTTATTAATAGCGTTATGTGGCTGTGAACGATCTTAACTCTCACTCCTCGACGTTTCCGCCGTCAAGGTTGGGGTGTGACAAAGAGAGTTCCATCTATAGTACCTCTCTTGTACCCATGTTTACAGAGATACTCAGAAAGTGTCTCATACCACTTCATGGGTGCCTGATGCAGCCCATAGAGAGCTTTGTCAAGTTGCAGACATAATCAGGATGATCAGGATCTACAAAACCAGGTGACTGTTTGACATAAACCTCTTCATCTATCACTCCATATAAAAGGCACATTTCACATCAAGTTGAAAGACCTTGAAGTTCTTGGATGCAGCAAATGTCAGGAATATCCTAACAGCTTCTAATCTTGCCATTGGAGCAAAGACATCAGTGTAGTCAATCCCTTCTTCTTGTGTGTATCCTTGAACAACCAGTCTAGCTTTGTTCTTGATGATGATGCCTCTATCATCTTTCTTGTTCCTAAACACCCATTTGGTTCCTATGGTAGTCTTCCCAAAAGGAAGAGGACAAAGGTTCCAAACTTTTGGTCTTTTGAATTGAAGCAGCTCTTGTTGCATAGCTTCAACCCAACTTCCATCCTTTAGAGCTTCCTCAACTTTCTTTGGCTCTATCTGGGATAGAAAGCAAGAGTGAAGACAAACATTTGCTTCATGGGTTTGTCCTTTTGTCTTTACCCTGGAGACAACATCTCCAATGATGTTTGTGGTAGGATGAGACTTGTGGATCCTAAGCTGAGGAATCACAGCAAGTTGTTGAGAAAGATCTAAATTAGAAAAATTTAGATTTGGCATAGATGTTTCTCCCACCACATCAGCACACTTTTCAAGTGAAACTTGATCCAAGCAGTGTGTGACATCATTGATGTTCTCATCTATGGTGTGGTTAGTGGCATCAAGAAATTCTTGGTCACTGTCACCATCACCATTGTTGCCTTCCACAGTTGAGGTGTTCTTATCTGGTTGTAGAGCCTCTGAGCTGGAATTTGAAGGCATACCAGATGTATCAGCTGAATTTGTCATTGTTGTGCTGATAGAAACCTCATTTGCAGAAGTAGTTCCAACTGGAGCTGAAGATGTATGACTTGAATGTCTTCCTAGCTCAAATCTTGGGTTAGAATCACCTGTATTTAAATTTTCTGCAGATCCTGAAACATTCTCACAAGATTTGTTAAAACAGTTGGTAACCAAATCAAGATCAATAGCCAATCTGGACCAGAACCAGCAACACATGGTGTGTGTTCATTGAAGGTCACTGATGGTCTGCGGATAGTATATATATTTAATAAAGATTTATTGCACAGATTCAGTTTTAATTGGTTGTTACTAATACTAAACCACACACACTCATGGTACATTCGGTTTCTGATGTACGTGACATCTCTGCTCAAGTCATCGACTCGGGAATTCAGATTTTCGACTCGATTGAAGGCTCGTTGGGCATATTCAAACGATCGCCTTGCATGGGTTTCGGTGGTTTGGATTGACTCATAAAGGTCTAACATGGTTGGAAATTCCCTTGTTCGTGAACTTGAAGATCCAGCTCTGGCTCCTTCCGGCTATATCGGCATGTCGAGGTCCATGATAATTTCTTCGGGATCCGCCGGATCCCAGATTTGTCCCTTCTTATCCATGAATCTCGGCTGTCCATTTGGTAAACTTGTCACCATGTACATACTTGTACAGATGCTCAAGTCCAACAGTCCTGGCATTACTCCTTCGGTTCCTTCAGTGTTATAACCATAGCTTTCGTACAGATTCAAAATCCAGCTTCCTCCAAACATGGGTGTTGGAGCACCTGCAATCGCGTTCCTGGAAAAAAGATTACAAAACAAATACCCAATATTACATGGCAACTGATTAACCATACAATATAAAATAAACAAGTCCCTCAAATTAACAACTCCCTCGCTTTGACCACGAGTTGTTATGGAATGGCTGAGTAACCGATGAATGTATCGCAGCAGCGGGTCTCGTATCTGACTGTTTTTTGTTTTGCTCGAGTTGAACCCTCCGGTTCCAATCCGTTCCCAAAATGCTTTCCTCATTGCACCACTTTCCGCGTCTCTACTTTCCTCGTCTGGGAAGGTATGATACGCCGGCATTCCAGATATAGCCTCCTCCTCCATTTCTTGTTCCGTGTATATTCCAAGATAGACACCGAACAAGGCAATGGATGTCTTATGCCAATTCCCAGCTAGTCTGAATGAAGCTGCATTTTCATCCCAAGGATCAGAGTCTTTCATGCTAAATTTAAAAGATGCTAAAAATTCAACAGTCAGTTCATAAACGGAAGGTCTATTTTGTGAAAATAGACGTTTCCACTGGACACTTAATAAATTATTGTATCTTTCTAGCCGCCCGACTGCCGCTAGTGTTTCTTCATCTGCTTGTAAGTGGGATCTTTCGACCCTTTGTAGCAATCTTTGAAGTCTATCATGACACCTGCTCTCGCGGCTCCCTCCAAAATGTAAGTAGGGATGCTCCATGATCCTGAAATTTAAAAATAAATTAATCTATACAAAACAAATTTCTTAAACAGTCTCATAATGTTAGTGAAAATCATATGTTTTTCAAGACATAACACCATAATGATTCAATTCATGTTCAAAAATAGTTAAGAATTTATCATCCAAGGAAAAAAAAATTTCTTTTTTTTTTGAACATAGGGGTGCGCTTTATACAACGTGGAGGTGCGGTTCACATGTTTGGGCATGAAATCTTGACTCGAGCAATCGTGGTTTTGTTTGTAAATCGTTGATTAAACATGGGTTTAACATTTTCTTGCTTCAAAAATCAAAGATCATACGTTGAACATTTTAATCATCTGCTAATAATTCAAGATACTAAAAATATATATTGTTTTACATAACTTGAGAATTCTTGTAACTTAAACATGATTAACAAAGGTTTCACCACGAGTTATGAAGATAGTCATGTTAATAATAAAAGAAAACAACTAACTAACGAACTAAACGTACTAATATCTAACTAAACACACTAATTAACACTAATCTACTACAAGACTAAACATGAACAAGTAGGTTAAAAGCATTCAACATTCCATAACACGTTTAAGAACAAGTGTTTACACATAATTGCTAGGATTTCGGTTGTTTAGAGACCTAATCACCTAACTACATGTAAATGACTTTCATAATCAAAGGAATTAGTATGCTAACCTCTTGGCTAAATACTCTTGCAAGAACACTTGAACAAATGAAAAAAATGGAAAAGAAGATAGAATTGAAAGTGGATACTACTTTGCAGGCACATTAGCTTGGTTTTTATCATGCAACATTGAATGGAAAAGGACAAAAGGCGGAAAATTGGCAGGTGGTGTCAATTCTTGTTGAACACGGGGGCGTGATTGGCTAGAATTCGTCTTAAATTCGACCTGCAACGTTCCAGAGTCATTAGCGGAGATCGTGGAAAGAATTTGTCAGAGACACGGGGGCGTGCTTGATGGGGCACGGCCCCGTGCTTATGCTTGTGAAGTCCTAAAAATTTTCTAAAAATTAAAAAAATGTATGTACAAGTGCCGCGTTTAAGTTTCGGGTGTTCGGCATGACCCTTCCCCACACTTAGTTTTCGTTGGGGTGGAGGTTTAATTCCTCCGAAGAGATCTTGGTTGGTCCATCACTATACGGTTTCAAACGATGACCATTTACTTTGAAACTTAAACCTGCGTGGTTGTAAATTTCAATGGCACCATTCAGAAACACGTTTTTGATTGTATAGGGTCCAGATCAACGTGATTTCAGTTTTCCGGGAAATAAATGTAAACGAGAATTATACAGTAAGACACGTTCTCCCACATGAAATTGTTTTGTGCTCTTTAATCGAGTGTCGTGGAATTTCCTTGTCTTTTCTTTGTAAACCCTAGCGTTTTCGTACGCCTGTTCCCTCAATTCCTCTAATTTGTGAATTTGTAGGAATCGATTCTTTCCTGCAAGGTGTTGGTCCAGGTTTGCTGCTTTAAGTGCCCAAAAGGCTTTATGCTCTAGTTCTACAGGTAGATGGCATGACTTCCCATAAACTAGTTTAAACGGTGTTGTGCCGATGGGAGTCTTACAGGCTGTTCGAAAAGCCCATAATGCATCATCTAACTTGATTGACCAGTCCTGATGATTTTGACCTACAGTTTTCTCAAGGATTTGTTTGATACCTCGGTTAGTGACTTCGGCTTGCCCATTCGCTTGGGGATGGTAAGCAGTTGTAAAGCGATGGTGAACTCTATAACGTGCCATTGCTCTTTCAAGTTGATTGTTACAGAAATGAGTTCCTCGATCACTAATCAGAGCTTTGGGGGTACCAAAATGAGAAAATAGTTTCTTAAGGAATTTGACAACGTTCCTGGCATCATTAGTAGGCAGGGCTTGAGCTTCAGCCCATTTTGAGACGTAATCAACTGCTACCAAGATGTAACGATTGCCAAATGACACCGGGAATGGCCCCATGAAATCAATACCCCATATATCAAATATCTCACATACTTGAACTGGTTTCTGAGGCATCTCATCCCGTGTCGAGATATTGGTTGCTCTTTGACATGCCTCACAGGTGCGTACCATGTTATGAGCATCTTTGAAGATTATGGGCCAGTAGAATCCAGAGTCGAATACTTTCTTAGCTGTTAAGGTTGCTCCATGGTGTCCTCCTATGGGTCCTTCATGACAGTGCCTTAGAATTTGTTCTGCTTCACTTCCGTATATGCATCTTCGAAGGAGTTGGTCTGCACCGATTCTGAATAGATATGGATCCTCCCAATAGTAATGTTTGATATTAGTAAAGAACTTTTTCTTTTGCTGATAAGTCATTCCTTTGAGAAGGATTCTGCTTGCTAAGTAATTCGCAAAATCGGCGAACGAAGGGTGTTCATCGATTGAGGATTGAGTGTGCATAAGAAACTCATGAGGAAAATTGTCGTTTATTTTGGCTTCCTCAGTTCGTGAAGGACTTGAATCCTCAAGACGCGAGAGATGATCAGCCGCTAGATTTTCCGCTCCTTTCTTATCACGAATTTCGATATCAAATTGTTGAAGTAGAAGAATCCAACGGATCAATCTCGTCTTTGCATCTTGTTTGTTGAACAAATAACGAAAGGCTGCATGATCGGTGTAAACAATTGTCTTTGAAAGGATGAGATACGAGCGGAATTTATCGAATGCGAAAACTACCGCAAGAAGTTCTTTTTTGGTGGTAGTGTAGTTTTCTCGTGCATTGTTTAGGGTTTTGCTCGCATAATGAATTGTGTGAAATTGCTTGTCTTTCCTCTGTCCTAATATAGCTCCCACCGCGAAATTGCTTGCATCGCACATGAGCTCAAATGGTAGTGTCCAATCTGGGGAAACCATGATTGGAGCAGTTACCAATCTTCCTTAAGAAATTTGAATGCACTAACGCATTCATCAGAAAATACGAATTTCACATCTTTCTCCAGGAGTTGATTCATTGGTCGAGCGATTTTTGAGAAATCTTTAATGAAACGACGGTAGAATCCTGCATTTCCTAGGAAACTTCTGATGTCTTTCACGGTTGTGGGATGCGGAAGTTTAGAAATAGTGTCGACTTTGGCTTGATCGACTTCAAGCCCTGCTTGAGAGATTTTGTGTCCTAACACTATACGTTCCGTAACCATGAAGTGGCACTTTTCCCAATTTAAAACAAGGTTGGAGTCTTCACATCTAACCAGCATCTTTTTCAGGTTTTCAAGACATTGCTCAAATGAGTTTCCAAAGATGGAGAAATCATCCATGAAAACTTCCATTGAGTGTTCAATCATATCATGAAAAATTGCTACCATGCATCTTTGAAATGTAGCCGGAGCATTACACAAGCCAAAGGGCATTCGCCGATAAGCAAATGTGCCATATGGACAGGTGAATGTTGTCTTTTCTTGATCTTTGGGGGTAATAGGAATTTGAAAAATAACCCGAGAAACCATCCAGAAAACAATAGAACATTTTTCCAGACAATCTCTCAAGCATTTGATCGATGAAAGGAAGAGGGAAGTGATCTTTCCTTGTGGCGTCATTGAGTTTGCGATAGTCTATGCAAACTCTCTATCCTGTAACCGTATGAGTGGGAATAAGCTCATTCTTCTCGTTAGTTACGACAGTCATTCCTCCTTTCTTTGGAACAACTTGGACGGGACTGACCCAAGGCGAATCAGAAATAGGGTAAATCAAACCGGCCTCTAGCAGTTTGATTACTTCTTTCTTCACCACCTCTTGCATGCTCGGGTTTAAACGTCTTGAGGTTGAATGACGGATTTGAAGTTCTCCTCCATCAATATTTTATGAGTGCAAAAGGATGGATTGATTCCCTTGATGTCCATGATTTTCCATGCAATTGCTCGTTTGTGTGCCTTAAGCACATTGAGCAACTTGTTCTTCTCATCAATTGACAAGGCGGATGAGATTATGACAGGAAGTTGAGATGTGTTTTCAAGAAAAGCGTATTCGAGATGAGATGGAAGCTCTTTGAGCTCTAAGACTGGAGGGTCTTTGATAGAAGGTTTGGCTTTTGGTTCTAAGTCTTGCTCAATGATCTCAAATGCTTCTTGATGAAATGATGTTTTGTCAACTTCAAGTTCTAGAGTGAGTTGGTTTTCACAGATGGGTTCGGTGATTGTGACTTCTATTAATTGAGTATCGCAAGCTTCATTTTGAAGGGCTTCCTTCAAATGACAACTTATGATTGAATCGCAAGCATCAACGTGATAAAGTGAGTCATCATGATGTTGAGGGTGTTTCATGGATTGGCCTATATCGAAAGTAACTTCCTCCTCGTCTACTCTAAGCGTGAGTTTGCCTGTACAAACATCAATGAGGGCTCGAGCAGTCGCTAAGAAAGGTCGACCTAGGATAAGAGGAACATTTTTGTCCTCATCCATGTCTAGGATCACAAAATCAACAGGAAATACGAATTTGTCAGTTTTAACTAAGAGATTTTCAACGATGCCCCTCGGATATTTGACAGAACGGTCAGCTAACTAGATGCTCATACGGGTAGGTCTAGGCTCACCTAAGTTTAACTTTTCAAAAACCGCATAAGGCAAAGGTTAATGCTAGCACCTAAATCAGCTAACGCATTACTGACAGAGAGATTTCCTATTAGGCAAGGTATGGTGAAACTTCCTGGATCAGTCATCTTTTGAGGTAGTTTGTTTTGAAGAACTGCAGAGCATTCCTCATTCAAAACTACGTGTGATAACTCTTCCAGCTTCTTTTTGTTTGACAAGACACCTTTTAGAAACTTAGCGTAGTTTGGCATTTGTGCTAAGGCCTCCACCAAAGGCAGATTGATGTGGATTTTCTTGAACAACCCAAGGAATTTGTCATATTGTGCCTCCATTCTTTGTTGTCTCAAACGACCTGGATATGGAGGTGGTGGAACATAAGGTGGTGGTGGAACGTATTTCTTTGCTGGTTCTTCAATAACAACAGGATGCTTTTGCTTATCACTCGCATTACTTGGAGTTTCAGTTTCTACTTCTTCAAGGATGGGTTGTAATGCAGGTGTATCACCTTGAGTGGTTTTGCCACTCCTGGTGGTGATGGCTTTGACTTGAGCATTAGGGTTTGTCACAGTGTTGCTGGGCAAAGCTCCTTGAGGTCTTTCAGAGAGTTGTTATGCTATTTGACCTACTTGGTGCTCTATGGTCTGTAATGATGCTTTGTTGCTTTTGATGTCAGCTTCGTTTCTTTGGAACCTCTCCTCATTTCTTCGATCAGATTTCCGGATGTACTCATCTGTGGCTTGTGTGGTTAACAACAATTGCTGTAATAAGTCTTCCATCGATGATGCTCCACGGTCTTGGTTACTACTGCTTGGACCTTGGTATGGTGGTTTCTGTTGTTGGTAAGGTGGCCTTTGTTGAATCCAAATGATTGTTGGTTACTACCAGCATTTCTATAATTTGAGTTGTTCCTCCAATTTGAATTGTATGAGTTGTTTAGGCCTCCTATGTAGTCAACATCTTCAACCATCATAACGCCTTGTGGGCACTCGTTGGTCTTGTGTGAATTTCCACATGTATTGCATCGTGTCGGAGTTTTCTTTAGCTCGTTTTGCAATTGTTCAAATTTTTTGGTTAGAGCTTCTAATTGGGCTGCAATTAGGGTTTCAGAGTCTACTCGATGAATACCTTTAGAACTGGGTTTGGTTCTTAAAGGATTGTAAGCAAAGCTCTTCTTAGCTACTCTTTCTAAGGCTTGATATGCTTATGTTGGCGTGACACTTCCAAAATCTCCTCCCGCACTTTGGTCTACTGCTTGCTTGTGGGCTCCGCTAATCGCATCGTAAAAGGTTTGACACTACAGCCACAGATCAAGTCCGTGATGCGGGCATCTCCGAAGGAGACCTTTATATCTCTCCCATGCTGCGTCTAATGATTCATCGTCGTCTTGACGGAAACTTGTGATGCGGCTTCTTAGTTTGGCAGTACGATCGGGTGGAAAGTATTTCAAAAGGAATTGTTCAGCCATTCCCGCCCATGTGGTGATGGAACCAGGCGGGAGTGAATCAAGCCAATCGATGGCTCGGCCTCGAAGTGAAAATGGAAAAAGTCTTAGTCGAATGGCGTCGTCTGAACAGTTATTGATTTTGAAGGTCGCACAGATACGAAGGAATCGTGAGATGTGAGCATTAGGGTCTTCGTCTTGTAACCCATGGAACTGAACAGAGTTTTCCACTAGTTGGGTAATACTAGACTTAATCTCGAAATTGTTGGCCGCTATTGCTGGTTGGACAACACTAGACTCATAACCATCTATTGACGGTGTGGCATAGTGTGTCATCTTTATTTCCTCGTCTTGGTTAGCCATGTCTTCTTCGGATGGTGTATCTTCCAAAATGTCTTCTTCAATGACTGGTGCTTCTTGTTGTGATCTTTTGCGCAATCTTTGACGGAAAAGTCGTTCGGGTTCCGGAAGAGGCGGAACAAGTTCAGAACTAGACGAGTCGGACATACACTAACTTAAGGAAGCATAAACTAACTAAGGCTTAAAATGAATCAGGCAAAAATAACTAAACTAACTAAGGCAAGCTACCTACGAATAAAAATGAAGTTAAACAAAAATATATTAACGGGTTATATGCAAGATAGTCAAAAATTTAGTTTGTCTTTCAAACTGCCGTGTGGTCCCCGGCAACGGCGCCAAAAACTTGATGGTCTGTGGATAGTATATATATTTGATAAAGATTTATTGCACAGATGCAGTTTTAATTGGTTGTTACTAATACTAAACCACACACACAAGAGGCGGTGTACCTGTCGTGTGGTAATATAGTGTTGATAAGAACCGAGTATCAATCCGTGGACACACCTAGCCTACTCAACAAACTTGATGTTTGACTATCAGATTTGGTTTTTTTTAAAGAAAGTGATATTTTGTATTGGAAATATTTTTTAGGGTTTAAAAGTAAACAGTAATAAAAAGAAAGTAAAATAAGAATTGAAGCGTTTGGATTTAAAATCAGGGAATAAAAGTTATCATCCTAATTAGAATCCTCTTATGTAATTGTGATGAATTGGTGAGATGATGTGATTATGTTAATGTTTATAAAGATGAGCCGGCGTGATTTCTCGACTATCCTGCTGCCGTAGTGACTTGATCCTGTCAGACTGATTTTACTGCTCAGATCAAAGCCCTAGTAATGTAGGTAAATCTTTTATGTCCTATTTGACATACGATTTCTGAAAACATAATTTAATGTTAAAAAGAGAGTTGATCAGGTTCCTTCCTAACATAACATTAATTTTAGAAAACCGTAACAATTACTGAAGTTTCCGAACTAATAAAAGGGAACCCGCAAATGATCTGAAAGTTAAAGTGATATGATTTCTAATAACCATTTCTAGTTCATTAGCCATGGATTTATTATGAAGACCGGTTTCGCGAATGAAAGTTAATCATATGGTTTTCAACTTTGTATGACAATTACAATCACAAACCATAAAATTATAACTTCCAGTTCAAATGTAGATGCTACCCATCAATAGTTTTCCCAAGACCACCATAACATTGACATAATACTTATCACACCATTAGTTCATTACAAATTACATAAGTTTCATCCGATTAGGATGATAAATAGAGTTTAGCTCATGATGAGCTTTAACATAACAACGGATAACAAAGAAAATAGATAAATGATCATCCGTGAAATGGAACAATCAAACCAATAATCCACAATGGATGACGTTTAGGTGATCCCAAGCTTCTTCCAAGTGTTGTATGCACCTCCCGAGCCTCCGAATGACCTTGAAGTCTTGATTCCCGAGAGAATTCAGCAGAGTAATTCTCCCACCAAAGCTTGCCAAAAATGGTGAGCTTAGGCTTCTATTTATAGGCTTTCTGGAGTGTTTAAGCACGGCCCCGTGCTAGTACAATGCTTACGAAAGTTGGTCGGCTCGTACGTGCAGGTTATGTCGGGCACGGCCCCGTGCTAAATGGGGCACGACCCCGTGTTGGTGGTGGGGCACGGCCCCGTGTCTTCTTTTAGGGGACAATACTTTTTGTCCTGTCAGATGTCCAAGCACGGGGGTGTGTTAATTTAGCACAGGGGTGTGTTATTGGCAAGGCCTGGGGGCGTGCTTAATGAGGCACGACCCCATTCTTGGAGTCTCATCCTTAGTTCTAAGGAAGAAGACCCAAGTGAATCTTGTAAAATCATCTGTGATCACTAGACAGTATAAGGTCCTTCCTAAACTCATTACACTGGTGGGGCCAAAGAGATCCATATGTAACAAGTGTAGGGGTGTAGTGATGGAGTTCATTTCCTTAGGCTTATGAGATACCTTATGTTGCTTCCCTTTTAGGCATGCAACACAGTGATCATCACTTGTAAACTCTTTCTTTAGCATTCCAGTTACCAGATCATGCTTAATCAATTTATTCATGTTCTTAAAGTTTACATGGCACATTCTTTTATGACATGGGAAAGACTCATCACTATTGGCTTTAGATAGAAAGCATGAAACTTCTCCGGAGGGAGAGGTTTCTTGCAAATCCATCTTGTACATGTTTCCTTTCCTGGGGGCTCTAAGCAGGATATGCTCATGAGGAATGACCACACCAGGCTTAAGAACAATGCACTCATGCTCAGTACAGAGCATGTTATGACTCTGATCACAAAATTGAGATACACTCAGAAGATTGTATCCAAGCTCCTTAACAAAGTTTACCTTTTCAATGCTGAGCTTACCATTTGTGACCTTGCCCCTTCCAGAAATGTAACCACCTTTATCTCCTCCAAAAGCAAGAGATCCTCCATCAATCCTTTCAAAATTCTAGAGTAGTGACCTGTTACCAGTCATGTGCCTAGAGCAGCCACTGTCTATGATCCAAACATTTATGTTTGTCTTCAGTTGTCCCTGCACAAAAGAGAATGATTAGTTACATCTGGAAACCTAAGCCTTGCTTGTCTTGGGCTCACTTGCAGAAGGTAAATTAACAGTAATAGATCCTATGGTTGTACTAAAGGGATCTTGAGCTGTTTTTTATGGAGAAATCTCAGTCACTTGGTCTTTTTTAGACGTCCACACCACCTTTGGAGTCTTGGACTTGACCTTCAAAACTTTAGAAACTTTTGGAGTTTCAGAAGTTTTGATGACTGAACCTTCGGAAGATTCTGCAAACACTGCAGCAGACTTCAGTGCTTCGGAAGAACTCCTTTCTTCCGAGACCAAATGTTCTTCCGAAGAGAATTTTCCACTTCCCTTCTTGTTAGATTTGAAACTTTCGAAGGAAACTGGTTTTCCTTCCGAAGCCTGAATCTTCTTAGAAATCTTTGAAGCCTTTGTTTTGGCCATATGGACAGAACTCTTAGCAGAAGAGTTTTGGTTGATGTCTTCAGTCCCTACCACTTTAAACCCTATAGAAATAGAAACTTGTTTCTGCTTAGAGTCAAAAGCAGCTTTGATCTCTTGAGCCTTCCTTGCCTTTCTTTTGCTCTTTCTAATCAAGTTCTTTCTCATGGACTTGGTCATCACAGTCTTCACTTTCTCCTCAAAAGGATAGTGGCTCTTCTTGGAAAGCCTCCTTCTTCAAAAACAACAGCAGCTTGCTGCTTCTCATTATGGAGAACTTTGTCAGTGTAGTTTGGTCTGGATTGTGTTTGGCCACCATTGGTTCTAGGTGCCTTACACTCTCTCGCAAAGTGGCCCATCAAGTTACAGTTGTAACACTTGACTTTGCCTTTGTCCAGTCCAAACTTTCCACCGGTTGCATTGCTTGGGAACTTCCTTCTAGTCCTCTTGTAGAACTTCTTGGCTCTGTGAGTGAGAAGAGCCATCTGTTGGACTATTTCCATGTACTCCAGATCATCTGGATGGATACAATCCAGGTCTTCAAGAGTGAAAAGAGAGTTGTCACAACTTTCATTAGAAGACACAAATACTTGAGAAGAACTTGTCTATTGGAATGGGCTTCCTTGAGTGTAGTTCTCCCTTGGTGTCTCTGGGAAGGTGATGAAAGGACCCTTGAGTGAGTTGTCAGGGTAGCATATAAGATGATGTTGGGTTCTATGCTATCCCTTTCAACCACATGTAGGGCTGAACCCATTTGATTATTGGAGTTGCTAGATGAACCTGCATGTTCATCTCCATCTGATAGCCACTGAGAATCCCATATAACTCTGTCAGAGTGAGAGTTTTGAGATTTTCAGTTCTCTTGATCACCACATAGTAGTGTGTCCATTGCCTAGGAAGTGAGGACATGAACTTCCTTACAATGTCTCTATTCTCAAGAGAAACTCCTCCATCCACTAGGGTATCCACAATCTCAACATACCTGAAGTATTGCTGAGTCATGGTCTCACTTGTTTTGAAGGTGAAGTTTTCAAACTGCTGCTTCAGGAGATCCTTCTTGTTCTCCTTGGCTTCAAAAGAACCCTCACACATCAGTTTCAGTGCATCCCATAGCTGCTTAGCTGTTTCTCACTTCTTGAAACCTCTGTACACAGAGTTTGGAAGGGCAGTTTGAAAAGCTGTCATGGCTTTCCTGTCTATCTCTATTCTCTTCCTATCTTCATCAGAGTAGTTAGCCACATCCTTGGGGATCATACCAGCAGCAGTAGCAGAGGGTGTGCTGGGTATGAAATGTCCATTCTCAATAGACTCCCATATTCTTAAATCAACAGACCTGATGAAACCTTCCATTCTAAAACACCAGGTGTCAAACTCATCAAGAGTGATCAGTGGGGACTTGTTCATGGTTCCAGTTTCCATATCAGTTTTGGAAATGGCTGCCATTTGAAAAGTTTGATATTTGTGTGTGTGAGGAATATTAAGATGGTGAGATCTTATATCAAGAGCATGAACGCTCTGATACCAAATGCAGGATCGTTGAAGGGTGTGAGTTACAACACAACAACACAAAGAGGAGATTAACCAAATTTAATCAAACAGTAAACTGGATTAACCAAGATAAGACACTAAGAACACAAGTAATGTAAGAGACAGAACATAAAGAACATAGGTGTATGGTTTTCAAAAATGTAGTATATTGTTTTCTCTATGTTCTATTACAAGTGTTACAAAGCATATTCGAAAGATACAAGAACATGAGATACTTATACAACATCCTACAGCCGGCTATACTTTGAAAGCCAGCTGGATACAGTTGACTAGACACACACAAAATCAATTGTAGAGTCAAAAGGCAGATTGCCTTTTGACTAGTGACTATGACATGCCATAGCTCACATCCTTATCTATTACAAAAAAGGATAAAGTAGAAAGTTATAGACTCAAGACCTCAATGTCAGTTACCAAAAGCATGGACCTTTTCACCAAACCATGTTAGTTGGTGACTTGCAGAGTTGCAACGGAAAGGTGTCCAGCTTTATGGAACAGTACATCAGATAAAGCATGTTACTAAAAGTCTTCGGAAGATATCTGTCTTCATGAACTTGAAGCTTCGGAAGACTTTGTCTCTGAGGCTTCGGAAGACTTCATCTTTGGCTTCAGAAGATGTTGGTCTTGGCTTCGGAATATTTCACACTTAGAGTATTTCTGTTGCACATGTGAAACTTCCGAAGCATTCCACTTCAATGCACTTGTGCAGCATGCAGGAATAGACTAAAGATGTTTAGGTTGCATCAGCCTCTTCATTAATCTCTACAGTCACGTTAAATAGAGTTTGAAATGGCTACTAGTTTTCTTTTCCATCTGCAAAACTCGACACCTTGTCTTCCATGGACGTGGTTACTCCATGAGTGTGCAGCTCACTCATCAAGTGGAAGAAATGATCGATGATGTCATCCAGGCTCTTTTTTCCTATCGAAGAGAAATATCAAACTCCTTCTTCAAAGCTTTTGCCTTTAATGCCTTCAACGTAGCATTCCCGTCATACCGTTTTTCCAGAGCCTCCCATAACTTCTTTGCTTGTTTGTTCTCAAAAAACTGATGGAATATATCCTTAGGAATTGACTGAGTCAACAAAGCATACACCTTCTTCTCTGGATTGTATTCACCTTTTGGCTATCAGTCATGCCGCCCAAGGTAAGTTTAACCCTATCAGCACCAACCGGCATGCTATATCCTGTCTTGATTGATTCCCACGCATTGGGATCAACTCCATTTAGGTATATCTCGAACCTTTGCTTCCATTGTGGGTAATCATCTAACGTTATGAGTTTAGGGGGCTTATTGTGATTCCCAATTTCATTTTCCAGAAGCAATAGATTCTCGATACGAGAGTCCCTTCTGGCAGTAAACGCTAAGTACTGATCTTCCATTTTTTATTAACTTTAAACTTCAAACTGAAACTTATTCACTCGTGTGAATGGAGAGGTCTGAATGAATCAATCGTGCGATTGAACAAACGCGGATGAGCCAATCGTATGATTGGACAAATGCGGATGAACAGTCGTGCGATTGGGCAGATGCGGATGAACAATGCGAATGGGATTGCTCAGTCGTACGAATGGATGGGCGACTGAGTTCAATCGTGCTTACGGGAGGTGCGAGTGAGTTCAGTCGTGCGACTGAGTCAATCATGCGATTGAAGGCTGCTGATTTTGAAAATTCAAGGGTTTTTGCTACTGACACAAAAATACGATTTTTCACGAACCCTAATCTGTCGTAAGCCGAAAAACATGAACTTTTAGATCTGGAGACGTCGAAAACTCTGCTTTACTCAAAAAGATGGTGTTTATGAATGAAACGTGATTTTTACACCAAAACGATCGAATCACACGCAAAATCAAGAGCCAAAGCTCTGATACCACTTGCTAGGAGGATCGTGCATGATGGAGTACTAATTGATTATGCGCGTATACCAAATCAAATAGTGCGGAATCCTATTTGATTGGCGATCCAATCAGGGAGAACACAGTTTAGATCAATCTAACAATTAATGAAACATTAAGAATGATTAGAAAACGATCAACTGCGATCTATGAACTTGGAACAGGTTTTGTTGAGTCTTTGGATGGCTAGGGTATGATTATGTGCGTAGGTATTCGAATTGTTTCGTTTTTCCATGAATTAGGTGGTATTTCGATCAATGATCTTCACTGGTTGCTTCACATAATTGAGCCATTCGTCTACTTCGATATCCTCTAGTGGAACAATCATATCTTCATCTGCCAAGCACTTTCTCAGATGAGATACATGGAATGTCGGGTGAATTCCACTTAACTCATTCGGTAACTCCAGTTTATAGGCCACCTCTCCCACTCGAGCGATGATTCGGAAAGGCCCTATATACCTTGGCTCAACTTGTCCCGCTTCCTGAATCGAATGATCCCCTTCTAAGGTGAGACCTTCAACATAACCCGGTCACCCACCTGGAACTCAATCTGTCTACGTCATTTATCAGCATACGACTTCTGTCTATCTTTGGCTGTCTTCATGAAGGCCTTGATCTTTTCAAGCTTCTCAGTCGTAGCCTCGATTACCTCGACGCTCCCTAGTGCTTTTTGACCAATATCACCCTGACAGACGGGTGTTCTACATCTCCTACCGTATAGCATCTCATAAGGTGGCATACAATGCTGGCATGATAACTGTTGTTGTATGAGAATTCAGCTAACGGTAAGTGGTCATCCCAACTTCCCCCAAAATCAATAACACATGCCCGAAGCATGTCCTCCAATGTTTGGATGGTCCTTTCGGACTGACCATCAGTCTGAGGATGATAAGTCGTGCTAATGTGTAACCTCGTCCCCAGAGCATCGTGGAATTTCTTCCAAAATTTGGATGTAAACCGAGTGTCACGATCCGACACAATAGACACCCGTACACCATGACGAGTTACAATCTCCTTAATGAAAAAATCCGCCAACCTCTTGGATGAATATGTCTCGCGGATCGGTAGGAAGTGAGCACTTTTCGTAAGCGGTCAACAACCACCCATATAGCATCATACCCTTTTGGAGTACACGACAGCTTCATAATAAAATCCATGGTGATGTGCTTCCACTTCCATTCCGGTATATCCAAAGGTTGGATCTTCCATACGGCTTCTAATGCTCGGCCTTCACCTGTAGACAAGTAAGGCATTTACTCACATACTCCACCATGTCACGTTTCATACCCGGCCACCAATAATCCTTCTTCATGTCTTGATACATCTTTGTGGCACCTAGATGAATGGAGTATCGAGTCTTGTGAGCTTCATCCAAAATCTTCACCCGTAGATCCCCAAAACGAGGAATCCACACCGTTCAAATCAGGTTTTAACACCAAGTGTGTTTTCACCCAATTCCACAACCAGGCCTCTCATTCTTTCTGAGTTAAGATGATCTTCCTTTAGTGCCTCATCTTGAAACTCTTTAACTTGCTTCATCACGTCAGAGGTCATGATTAGCTGATACGCTTTCACCCGAATCGTTCGGGTCTCTCTTTCCGGCTAAGGGCATCCGCCACCACATTGGCTTTGCCAGGATGGTAATGGATCTCGCAATCATAATCTTTTATGAGCTCCAACCATCGTCCCTGTCTCATGTTCAGGTCCTTCTGCTCAAAGAAGTACTTCAAGATCTTGTGGTCAGTGAAAATGGTGCACTTCATCCCGTAAAGATAGTGCCTCCAAATCTTTAGCGCAAAGACCACGACTGCTAGCTCCAAGTCATGAGTTGGGTAGTTGACCTCATGAACCTTCAACTGTCGGGATGCATAGGCTATAAACTTTCCTTTCTGCATTAACACGCACCCCAACCCTGAGTAGAAAGCATCAGAATAAACCACCAAATCTTCACTTCCATCAGGTAATGATAGAACATGAGCTTGAGTCAACCTCGCCTTCAATTCTTCGGACGCCTTTTCTGACCTTGACCCCATACAAACTTCACATCCTTTCGGGTCAACTTAGTTAGTGAAGAAGCAATCTTAGAGAAGTCTTGGATAAACCTTCGGTAATAGCCCGCCAAGCCCAAGAAACTACGAATCTTGGATGGCGTCTTCGGAGACTTCCATTGCATCACCGCCTCCACCTTTGCTGGGTCCACCATAATCCCATCGGGATTCACCACATGACCAAGAACTGAACCTCACGCAACCAAAACACGCACTTGGAGAACTTAGCGTACAACTTCTCCTTTCTCATCGTCTCCAGAACCTCCTGAATGTGACTGGCATGCTCCTCCTCATTCTTTGAATAAATCAGGATATCATCAATAAACACGATCACTGATTTATCCAACATCGGCCGACACACTCGATTCATCAAATCCATAAAAGCAGCTGGCGCATTGGTCAAATCAAAAGACATGACAAGAAACTCGTAGTGATCATAACACCTGCGAAAAGATGTTTTAGGGATGTCTTGCTCCTTCACCTTCAACTGATGGTAGCCCGATCGAAGGTCTATCCTTGAAAACCAATTGGCACCTTGAAGCTGATCGAACAAATAATCAATCCTCGGTAAGGGGTATCGGTTCTTCACCGTCAACTTGTTCAGCTCATGGTAGTCAATACACATCCTCATACTACCGTCTTTCTTCTTCACAAACAGGTGCGGAGCACCCCAAGGAGAGATACTCGGTCTAATGAACCTCTTATCAAGCAGCTCTTGCAACTGCTCCATCAACTCTTTCATTTCCGTCGAAGCCAACCGATACGGTGCCTTGGCAACAAGGCACCCGGTATCAGATCAATCTGAAACTCGATCTCTCTATCAGGTGGCACTCCTGGTAAATCTTTGGGAACACGTCCGGAAAGTCACACACAACCGGTACATCGGATATTTTTGGTGTTGGCGTATCCACATCCTTTACATAAGCCAAGTAGGCGTTACATCCACGCCTCATACACTTTCCCACCACCGCTATTGAGATTACTTTCGGGATCGTCGTGACCCAATCCCCATAAACAGTTACCAAACTCCCGTCAGGCGCTGTCAAACGAATCATCTTCTTGCGACACACAATGTTCGCCTTGAAGTCCGCTAACCAATCCATCCCAAGAACCAAATCAAAACCACCTAAGGTTATCACGAATGGTCTCACAGGAAATTTATGACCTTCCACTTCCACATCACAACCCTCTATCACCTCCGAAATTCTGGTAGACTTACCTATGGCAGTTTCAATATCAAAGGGTGCATTAACACGTCTACTACTACAAGCAGCTTAGCACAGAAAGCAGCATAAAAAAAACCTTTACTGGCTCCCGAATCAAATAACACAGAAGCTAAAGTTTGGTTCACTAGAAACGTACTGGACACAACATCAGGGTCCGTCCTAGCCTCTTCCTGTGTCATAGTGAATGCCCTGGCGCTCGCCCTCGGTCCATCACTTCCCGTCTTCTTCGCCCCGGAACCCTCAGCCCTTAGCTTCTTACAATCCCTACTTACGTGGCCCTCCACATCACAGTTAAAGCACTGGACCGTACGACAGTCCCTTGCCATGTGCCGCATCTTCCCACATTTGAAGCACAAGTTCGACCTCAGCTGGCATTCCCCGCTATGCTCCTTTCCACACCTACCACACTTTTTCAAACCCGCATCCGATGCGACCACACGACGGTCGTCCACTCGTGCCTTCTTATTACCCGTCGAGGCATCATCCCGACCAAACCTCTTCCCATGCCAGTTTCGATCACCACCACCCTTTTTGCTACCTTCAGTCACCACCACCGTTCTCTCATCATACAGTCTCCCCGCCAAATCCACCGCCGACCTAAAATAATAATCCTTACAACTATGAATGTTAACACAACAAAAAATGATACAATAATCAATGTTCTCGGGTTCATGGATATAATAATTAAAGTAAATTACCATTTGCATCCCTGATGTTGTTCATTTTAACCATTTGCATCCCTGCGGTTTGAAAATTACCATCTCCCCCTAACGTTTCATTTTTATTTCCATTTGAGTCCAACACACTAACGACGTTAGATTTTTCAGTTAAATTTACTAAAATGACAAAATACCCTTATTTAATACCCCTCATCTACTCACACCCCACCCCTTTTATCTTCTCTCTATGTCTCTCTCTTCTCCCTCTTTGTGTCCACCACTGCCACCACAACCATCGTGGTCGCCGCACCACCGCGGTTGTCGCACCGCCACCGTCGTCGCACCACTACCGCACCTCAACGACTAGAAGAACCACAACCACCCCCATCACCCACCTACTCTACGCTCCTCAACACCATTAATAGTACAGTCAAACATCCCTAATATATTAACCCCTTTTTCCATAAAAAAACTCTTTTCCCCATGTGTTCTTCTCCTCTATCTCTCTTCTTTTTCTGCAACTTTACTCCCTTTCAGATTTTTTCCATCGCCCTTTAGTATTCTCTCTCGCACGAGTATTCCACATCCCTTTTATTTATTCTCCTATCTTTAATGAATCTAGCTCTCTACTACCCTTTTCATTTCCCTCAGTATAAACTCATCACTTTCCCTCTTCTTTTAATGGTAGTTTGATCTTATCTGTTCAACTGTTGATGATTATGGAAACCCCACGTGGTGATTCTTCATCAGTTAAGTTTTCTAAGCATAAAACACACGTTACGATGGTGACGAAACCGTCGTTACCCACCGGAGAACTTGCTTCAGGTAGAGTTGTGAGGATCTCCGCCGGAAAGTCTCCCGTCGCTCGAGAAGAAGGTATCGTCGTTTGACTCCGGTTACAACTCCGACAAAGATTCACAGACCAAGAGCAAAGTATCGTCACCGAAATCAGTTCTCCGGTTCGACTCACCATCAAAAGACGAGTGCATCGCTGAGTGAACTCAGCTGACTCGTTCTGAAATCTCCGGCGACATCTCCAATTTTCGGCCATTCGACGACCATTTCACAACCTCCGATCTGTTTGATTTCTCTAATTTCGTATCGGACCTTTACGACCCGACAAGCTTTTCGAGTACCATATTCCAAGGATCCGACCCATCTGAAATACTCCATGGGTGCTCCAACGACTTCGGGTTCGGATCCTCATGTTGGCCCGCTGATGGGGCTGCGATGGTTGTGATGGGGCTGTGATTGGTGGTGATAGGGCTACGATGCTGGTGATGGGACTGCGGTGGTGTGATGGGGTTGCGGTGGTGGTGATAGGATGCGATGGTGGTGATAGGGTTGCGGTGGTGGTGATGGGGCTACGGTGGTGGTGATGGGGCTACGGTGGTGGTGATGGGGCTGCGGTGGTGGTGATGGGGCTGCGGTGGTGGTGATGGGGCTGCGGTGGTGGTGATGGGGCTGCGGTGGTGGTGATGGGGCTGCGGTGGTGGTGATGGGGCTGCGGTGGTGGTGATGGGGCTGTGGTGGTGGTGATGGGGGCTATAGAGGTGGTGATGATGGTTGTGAAAATGGTGATGGTTAGTTATCATGGTGGTGATGAAGGGTAGTTTAGTCTTTTTAATAATAATTTTAACAGGAAAGCTAACGATGTTAGTATTCAGTACTCAAATGGAAATAAAAATAAAACAATATAGACTCAAATAAAGATAACATGAAACGTCAAGGGTCAGATGGCAATTTTCAAACCGCAGGGATGCAAATGGTTAAAATGAATGTAACACCCAGTTATTTCCCTTGAAGACAAAGAAAAAAAGAAAAGAGAAAGAAAAGAAATAAAGTCCAAAGTCGAGGGATCAAACTTGCCAAACAGGAAAAACTTGAATGAGTGGGGGTATAAGAGGGGGGAAGGCAGCCCACACCCTCCCCCACATTCACAAGTTTCGGCTATAAAGAGAAGAGAGGAAGAAAAGTGGTTTCAAGCTTCGGTTTTCATGGATTCGAGCGTGAAAGTTGAGGTGTAGCGGGTTAGATTGAAGCTCTACTCGACGGGGTTGTTTGTGTGAGTTCTAGGACCCCTCTTTTACATGTTTTCAACTGATTTGGGGCTGGAACACATAGTAAAACCCGTTTTTGAAATGTGTGTTAAACCCGTATGTATGTGTTTGTGTGTGATATGAGTGGGGTTTGTTTCCGGCCTTGTGTGTGCTTGAAAGGTGTTGTGGTATGTGTTCCTAAGGTTTAGGATGGTTGATTTGGGCTTAGAATAGGTTTGAGAGGGGTTGGAGGCCGAAAAGTGCAAATTGGGTTCGGGATGAATGGTATTCTACATCAGCTAGGGCTAGGCGACCGAATGACATGCGACAGGAGACCATACGGCCGAAAGGAGTGTGATTGAGGTCCATACACATGTGAGTTGTGCGACTGAGGTCCATACGCATGTGAGTCGTGCGACTGAGGTTCATTCGCATATGAGTCATGCGATTGAGGGTCCATACCCTAGGTCCATCCGCATTAGGTCCATTCGCACAGGTACCCATCTGCATTAGGTCCATTCGCACAAGTACCCATCCGTATTAGGTCCATTCCCATAGGGCCCATTCGCCTGGTGTTCATCCGCATTAGGTCCATTCGCATAGCATTCATCCGCATTGTGTCCATCCGCATTGTGTCCATTCGCATAGGGCCTATTCGTCGGGTGTTCATCCGCATGGTGTTCAGTCGCCTGGGAGGTCATGCGACTGAAGGGTGCCCATACGCCCAAGTAGAGCTTGTGCACCCGAGGGAACATAGTTTATTTACTGACTTTTGGGGGAAAGTGCAGATGTAAGTTTTGATGTGGAAGGTTCCCGGGGGTTCATGTAAGATGACTTTTGAGGCCATAGGGGTTATGTTGGGCATGGATGGTGATGTATGATGTTGTATGTTTATGCATGATGTATGATGATGTATGTTATGTATGTATGATGATGCCCTGTATGATGATGTTGACTGTGTATGTTGATGTTCCTTATTATTATGTATGATTATTTTCCCTGGCTTTACGTGGAATGTTAATGAATGAAATGAAAGTATTATGTAACGTAAAGTGGAAGATAATGAAAAGAGGAACATAATGAATGAATGCATGCATTAATGAATGATGGAAAGTAAAGAAAGTCTTGCAAGCCTTGTATGTCGGAACACGCCCAATGAAGGGTGTTAGTCCAACGGTGTGTGGGTTAGCTACCCCATAAGGATTCACATCAGGGTCTTTCTTTGTGATTGACCATATGTATAAAACCTTTGTTGCTTACCCTATATACTGTGGCCAGACTGTTATGCGCCATGACGGAAGGTCTATGATAGACTTAGGTCCAGTATCTGTTTTATGCATGACGGTGGGTATAGCACATGACAATGGTACGCCTGAATTTACCCTTAGGTACTGTGGCCAGGCTGCTATGCGCCATGACGGAAGGTCTATGTTAGACTTAGGCCCAGTACCCGCTTTATGCATGACGGTGGGGTAAATTTCATAGTATTGATGGAATGAAACGAAGTAAGATGAACGTATGAATGAAAAACGGTAATAACGAACGAATGAATGAACGAAAGTTAATGAACGAATGATGAAGATAATAATGATATTATCTATGTGTACGTATGATGTATGATCACATGCAAGAGTAAAGAATGGTTTTAATGAAAACAAAGTATGTTTTATTATAAAATTGAAACTCACTCAGCAACGCTGACCTTTATGTGTTTCCAGTTGGCAGGTAATGTTGCTGAGGATGGCACGGAGCGGCTACTCAACTCTTTTGGATGGCATTCTTTTGTTTAATGTTTTTGCATTGTAATGCGAACGAACAATGTTTTGAAATGAACGATTGTATTAACTTGCAAAAGCATCTATAATGAAATAAAAATTTATTTTAATGTTCCGCTGCGATGTTTTGTGAAGGTTAAATGTAAAGTTATATGTTTTATGTGTAATGATTTACCAGTTGTAAGCGTCCCTGGAACGGGGCCTTACAAGTTGGTATCAGAGCCAAGTTTAAGTGAAACAGGTAAATTTTCAAAATACACCTAAACTTAAACTAAAAATGGGACGGAAGGAAAGGGATGCCAGTCTGAGTAGCTGCGTGCCATCAGGTATTTTCGTAATATAAACCGGTATTACGTGCGCATGTTATGTGTTGTTTGTAGATTTAAATACTGATGTAGTCATGATAGGTAATGCTTGGGGTATGAAGAGTAAATTAAGTGGCTAATCACAACTGGCCAATGTAATCAGGGACTTATTATACTTGACATAAACTAAGCTGTTCCCTTGAATGACCGTGTTGCTGTTTGAATCTTTCAGTGTGTGTGTGGATGGCCGGTGGTAGATCTTCAAAAGCTTCACGTGGTGGAAACGATTGTTCATATCACATGGAACTAATTAAGTTGAAATAATATTAAATATCATTAATCATCGAACAATACAAGACAATTAAATCAATACATTACAAACGAGATATAAACAACAACAAAATATTTTCAATTAACTAAGTCCATATTCTATATGAGCACGAAGATATTCATAAGTAAGGAACCTGAAACATGTTAAAAATAAAGAGCCAACTTTGAAAGTTGGCGAGTTCCCATGGGTTAAACACACGCATATATATATATTATATATATATATATATATATATATATATATTATATATATATATATATATATATATATATATATATATATATATAAAGGTTTACAAGTAGCAATTCATGTCAATGGTTACGAGTTAGCAAGTTTATAGAACACATACAGTTATAACCAAACCTCGACTTGATTACACGTATATAGGATTAGCCAGTGTACTTGGTTCCCATGATAAACAAGTATACGCCATCAGGTACCGGCAATACATCGGCTTTAGCACCAAATAGGCTTGTCAGACCCAAAGATCTAAGATGTCGCCATGCTAGCAATAGTTAATGATTGTAAACAAAATATGTATCTCATATAAGACTTACAATAACACAAATAACCATGACAAAAAGGTAAAGATGAATTGCATTGCATTTACAAGTATCAAGATGTTTACAAGTGTAAGTTTATAAGGTTAACATGTTTCACCCCAAAAGGTGTGAAATAAAGTAAAAAAGGACATGGAGAACTCACATGATATATACAAGGTGATGATAAGAATTTAAACGAGGCTCCAATGATTTCTCTTACAAGTTGCCTAAACGTATAGATTCTAATATTAAGTTTGATAACAAGAATAACAATGAGACGTGAACTAGGGTTCAATTGGAATTTGAGAGTTTTAATATTTAAGTTAAATAAAATTTAGTAATACAATCAATTATGCTTTGATTCAATGAAGATGATATGAACCAATAAAAATTATAATGGATGATTCAATAGTTTAATTTATTGATTTAATAAAGATTAAATATGATGCGCGGAAAGAAATAAATAATAATTAATTATTTAAAATTTGGTAAAGGTCTTGAATACTTATTTTAAATAACTTGTAAGATAGCATAAAATTATTTAAATCATTTTATAAAGTTTTTAAACCTTTGAATAATTTTATAATATCCAAAACCTTAAAATAAGAATAAAGAATAATAGAAAATTATATTGTTTTATTAGTTTCAAGAGTTTAAATAAAAGTTAACGAATAAATTTATTAACTAATTATATATAACATGGTTAAATGAAAAGGTGAATAACTAATTATTTAAATAAACATTTAAATAACTATTTAAATAATTATTCATTTAACATATTGATATATAATGTTTCAAATATTCTCCATTTAAAATAACGTGATTTAAATGATGAAAATTTAATGCATTTGACCCATTATTATAATAATTTTTTATAATAAAACTTAAATATTGGATTTAACTTGGAAAAATGACGGATGTTACAATGTGATAGATAGAAATTGAAGGTTAGTATAAAAAAGATCTACAATTGTTGAAACCTGGAAGCGTTTTTGAACTTGCAGAAAAATAATCTCTTTGACTACTGATTATCACCTCTTTCATTGCTAAAAGTACTCAAGTTGGGGACATGCATACCCGATCTAGGCTCGGACGCCTCCAAAACCACGCACAATCATCCTCAAGATCTGATCTTGAAACCCTAAAGCCATCATTCGACTCTCATCCTCTTAGTGAACATCTAATCTGAGTAGATTAGGCTTGAATGTTGCGTCTCTGCCACGGATAACCACGTACGACCCTAGCCCCTCCATCATTGTCGATTAAGGCCTTCCCACACATTAGATGCGGATATTAAGCCTCTGGTTCTTTATTTGTTGCCTTTGTCCAGTTTAAGAAATCGTGGTGTTTATCGTCTTCGTTCTCTTGCCATTGAATGTTTCTCTTTCTAATTTCTTCCTCGGTGATAACACAAGAAATAAAAAAATGAAAGACACAAAGGAAAACATAGGTATTACGCGGTTATACAACATCTTTTAAAACATGAGTGCACTATCCACTAATACATATATATATATATATATATACATATAATGTATATATATACATATATATATATGTATATGTATACATATATATGTATATATATATGTATACATATATATGTATATATTTATACATATATATGTATATATATATATATACATATATATGTATATATGTATATATATACATATATAGAACATATAGAAGGCCATTTAACTTTTTATTTCACCTCATATTAATTATAGAGTAAAAGTAATGTTTAGAAAAAGATAAAAATGTAAATTTAAGAGTTATAAAAAAAAATAAAATGGTAAACTTTACCTTGAGATAAAGTAAAATTTTATCACAGACCATCTTCAATAATTCTTCATCACAATTTTCACATTCACTTCTTCTCCTTGTGAATCAATTTACAGTTCAATGTCAATGGCGCCTCGAAGCTTCATCCTATGGCTACACGGTGTTGGTGACTCCGGTCCACCCAATGAACCCATCAAATCCCTCTTCACTTCCCCTCAATTCGCCAACACTCGTTGGTCTTTCCCCTCTGCTCCATCTCAATCTGTTACCTGTAATTGTAAGTCCTCTATGAATCATTTGTAGTGTTCATATAATGCGTATTTCTAGGGTTTTAGGACTTTGGTTTGTTGCCCTCTTACATGAATTTCAGATTGGTAATGTTTTTATTTGTGACGGAATCTCTAAGTGTGACTGTAATGCTCTACATGCACTAAATTTTGGGTTTCTGATAGTGCCTGATAATTATATTTCCTTTGCTCTAGTGTGTGATGATTTTTCGCATGTTATAAGTAAGGACACCACTTTGTTGCACTTAAGTTAAAGTTGTGAACTGGGTATTAATTTTGTCATATTTGTTGCTTCTGGGATATATCATGATTTGGGTTCTGTAGTAGTATTAACCCGAGATGATGGTTTATACATATTGTGATGGTTGTTAATGAGATGTAGTGATGTTAACTGAACTAGTTGGAGAGGTGGTTATAAACAGTAGTTGATCCATATGCTAATACTTTTTAGCATCTCTATTTACTACACAAATGTAAAACAAACGGGAAAAAAAGAGAAGAAAAAGAAAAAGGAGCTAGAAGGGGTGGCTCTGTCACTGGTTACAATTGGTCATTAGTGATATGCCTTAGGAAATACTATCAAGATGCAATTTTTGGAGATCTAAGGCATCACTTTCGGTGATATTGAAAAGACGTAACAACAGAAACGTCTTTTCCTGTAGGAGCTTTTGATTTGATTATCCTTTAAACACTTTATTTAAAGAGCGCCGATTTTACCGTTAACATTTTCTAGTGACAAACTCTAGCTAGAAGCTTTTACATATAATGAAAAAGTGATTTGCATAAGTACATCATGAAGTCGTTTCTTAGAGATCTCTAATGCTAAGACATGTAGTCTATGTGATGGACGCATGAATATGCATGGTATTGGATGGGAATCAACAATGAGTCCCTAAATAGCAGAATAGGGAGTGAGTTCCTAAGTTTCATCCCCATTTTGGGGAATTGGATGGAGTTCTAAATAAGTGAATACCATAAATTTTTCCTCCAATTGTAGGGATGAGATTCACATGAAGAACCCTATGGGAATGCTCTAAAACATATAAAATTAGGTGGTCAAACTAAATAGGGATAAGCTAAGTATGTTTACTGGTGATTGAAGCATGGAGTGAGACATCACATGGGAGCTAATTTGATCTGGAAAGAGATGATGACATGGATTATAAAGTAAACGGATTTTTTGATAAAAGTAAAACAATGAGATTCAAAAGCTATAAGCTCTAACATATGCTTTGCCTGTGGAATTAAACTGCAAAATTGCAGAAGATATAAAAAGAAATATGGAAGTAGTTAAAGCTGTAGGGGCAAGTATCGGTGGGACGCCATAATATGCTTCTGAAGGTCATCTATGATAGTATGATTATACCATAGCAGCTATGATGTTTGGTGTAATTATTGGTTTATCATCTTTCACTCTTCTCCTGAGTTATTATCAGAAGTTCAGAACACAATTCATCATCTTGTGTTTAAAACTAAATAAATCAATATTGGGCATCAAAATGTGAAGCCTGTAACAATCTTCCTTTTTCTAGATTTTTTTAAATTATTATGTGACATATTAACCATAACCGTTGCAGATGGTGCTGTGATGCCTTCATGGTTTGACATTCATGAGATACCTGTCACAGCTGTAAGTTTGATTCTTTAATATTGATCTGTAAAACTCTGGTTTTATGAATCCCTGTGTAGCTGAACCCTCCTTCGGATGGTTGCCATCTCATTGTCCCATTGAAAAAGCTTTATTTTAAGCATTTAGATAGTTTTCTCTTCATTAATTTTCATTCAGTTTTACTTAACTGTTTTGTTAAATATGTATCTAATCTTGATGTTATGTGTAGTTTTTGAAGACCAAAGGACTTAATTACTTATTCAAAATTGTTATGGTTACTTTTAGAACTATAATAACTTCGCCAATAAATTTAACGTTTTTTTACGCAATGAAGTTGATAAATTATGATGCTAATTCATTACATACATGTATGCTAGTGACATACCTTACTTTAAAATGACATAGTACACAATAAAAATACCAAACCCAACATGTTTGTTAGCAAAGTTGGGTGTGCTTGTAGTCACACACTCACACTTAGTTTGTGAAGCCTTGCTCAATTTATTATTGATAGTAGACAACAATAAGCGTTTACAATGTATATACGTACTAACTCAATGTGACTTCTCACTTCACTATATGAACTCACCATTTTGTCATACACAAGCTCTCCATGTGTGAGTATCTAAAATCTCATCTTTTTTTTGAGAGTTTCACACAAGATCCTCTTCTGTAGTTCTGTTAAGGTGGCCTTCGAGTTAGATCTCTCAAGTAGTTCTTTGGTGGATATTTTAATACATAATTTGGTTATAACCTTTGTTTTTAAAGGTGCACCATGGTGCAAAGAGTCCTTGAAACTAAAGCGTGAGACGAAGACACACGCCTCACCTACACGACCCATACTGTTTTTGCAATAGCACTTGTAATTCCAAAGAATCGTAAGTGTTGGATCAAAAAGAAGGCTGGTGCAACCAAAAACCAAATCACTTAGATAATTTTGGTGCTACATGCAAAGGCTTCCGAAGCTTAGTATGGAACTTCCGAAGGTTGTAGAGTTCTTTCGAAGATAAAGTGAAAGATCAGCTTCCGAAGACAGAACACTACTTCCGAAGTCAAGAGCATGCTTCCGAAGGTTAAGTCTTAGAAGAGCAATCAGAAGACTACTTCCGAAGTATGAAGTTCCTAAGCCTTAGAAGAAGCAGCCTCTTCCGAAGTATAAGTGGCTTCGGAAGTACTTGTTCTTCCGAAGCCAGTTAACCTTCTGAAGACACTGCTATGAACCAGTGGATATAAGTATGGGCTCTGACACTCCGCTGCAGACCTTTGATACTGCATGGCGTTTTCTCAAAGAGCCATGCAGTTGACCATACTTTATTTCACTGTTTACCTTTTTATGATAGTACATGTTACCAATTTTAGTTGGTGACAAAAGGTAAGTCAGGGACATGTCCTGACTACCAAATCTCAGATAAGACTTTATCCGAGATACCTTAAACTATAGTCTTGTAGTATAAGCTTTAGTTATAGGATCCCAGCTGGTATCAAAGTATATCCGGCTGTAGGTAGTATTATATATAGTTTCTCATTGTAACTCGAGAAGATAAGCTTGTAATAGTCTTGTAATATTTGAGTTGAGAAGCAATATATGCAAGTACCTTGAAAATTACCTTCTGTGTTCTGTATTACTTACTATATTGTGATCAACTCTTATTGACTCTACCTTCATCCGAGTGTTGTTCTAAATGAGTTTGAGAGAAAAATTAAGTGTTAAGTGACCCTTATCCAATCCTGCAATTGGTATCAGAGCTTCTTAGGCTCTTGATTGCGTGATCTAACCATCCAAATCAACTTGTTTTTCACTCCTCCCTACAACTCACTCACTCAAAATGGCCTTTAACAAGTCCGAAGTAGAGATGGGAACCATGACAAAGGCTCCCATCATTACTCTTGAAAATTTCAAGTCTTGGAGCAGAAGAATGGAAGGCTTCATCAGATACCAAGACAACAAGATGTGGAACTCCATTGTCAACGGTCCGTATAAACCAAAGGTGGCATCACCTGGTGGAAACGGTGCCATGATTGAAAAAGCTGTTGAAGACTATTCTGACGAAGACGAAAGAAGATAGACATCGACAGCAATGCTATGACAATTCTCATGACTGCAATACCGAACTCCATCATGGTAGGGTTTGAGCATTATAAGTCTACAAAGGAATTGTTTGATGCTCTTGCTCAGATGTACTCAAGCTCCAACGACTTGAAGAAGGACTCACTGAAGCAGTAGTTTGAGAACTTCACTTATATTGCTGGAGAGACCCTCAGCCAGCAGTATTTCAGGTATATGGATCTTATCTCCTCTCTTCAGTCTGTGAAGATCACTCCTGAACTCAGAGATCTCACGAGAAAGTTCATGAGTGCTCTTCCAAACGAGTGGACATTTTACTGTGTCTCTATCAAGAGGACAGAGAATTTGAACACTCTTACTATGACTGAACTTTACGACATCCTGATGGATATCGTTTAGAGATGGAAAGTAAGAAGGGCCACCAAGCAAGCCGTCCTCTGAGTCTTCCGGCTAGCAACGCTTTAATGGTTGCAGAAGGCTCAGCACCCCCACAACCTCAGCACTACCTGACTTACCAGCAGTCATCCTGCTCTTCTGGACCTTACATCACTTTTCCTGAGACTCCAAGGTCTCAATAGGCTCAACACAATTCCTTCCAGGAAAGTTGTGCCTTTGTCTCAGGAAGTGGACACTCCGGTGATTTTCAATACTGTTTTGATGATCTCGAGTGTTTCATTCCAGATGATGTAGAGTATGTGGACATTGTCCAACAGATGGCTCTTTTAACTTATAGAGCGAGGAAGTTCTTTAGGAGAACTGGAAGGCAATTCCCTTAAAACCCAACTACCAGCAAGTTTGGGTTTGACAAGATCAAAGCAAAGTGTTACAACTGTAACCAACTCAGTCACTTTGCAAGGGAAAGCAAGGCTCCCAAGACCAATCCGGGAACCCCACAGGCCTCCACACATTCCTCAAACTCAAAGCCCATTGGAAGTCAACTGAAACAGCTGCAATGGCTCAAGAAGTTGACTGGAGCTTCATGGTACAGGATGTGACTCTTGCTCAAGCTCTCATGGCAGGAACAGATGATACTCAGGTATATAAACATCTCTGTACTCTAGCTTGTATAGCTAAAGTTAAACTTTATCAGGATTACAATATGGAAATCAGATCTGATATTGAGTCTTTAAATATTTTAAAATCTGACTTTAAGAGAGCTGAATCTGACTATTAAAAGAAAATTGAGGAGTTAGAGTAAACTGTGTCTCTTTTAAAACATGAATACACCCACTACAAGACTCAAATCAAGGATCTGATATCCAAATTGTCTGAGGCTCAAGCCCAGCTTGTCACTGTTGAGGCTCAGGCCAGGAAGCATGCTATCTCTGAGCAGAACTTCCAAACTATTCTTGCATCATCCTCCCACTCCAAACTCTGTTATCAGAACAAAGGAGGGTTGAGAACTAATGAAATTGCTCCACCACACTTTTATGAGTCTATTAGACAACCTAGATGTGGTACTGAGGAGCAAGAGATTCCAACTGCTGACCTTTTCTCACTAGAGTTGAAGGATGAAGCAACAATAGTGACCACCACAAGAAAGAAACATGTAGAAGTACCCATCTCCTCCTGTGAAGATCAAATCCTAACCACTAAGGCCAGAAGCAGCAAAGCTAAAGCTGTTAGAAGAACTGCCAAGAAAGTGGCTGAGTCTAAGCTGAATATTGACCCAAAGCAGAAAGGTGTCTTTATCTCAGCTGGATTCCAAGTGTTAGGTACTTCTGATTCAGGAAAGGAGTGTAATGCCAGCACTCCTGTCCTGCCAAAGGATCAGAAGTTGAAGGGAAAGGTCGCTGACGAAGAGAAAAAGCCCAAGAAACAGCAACCTTCACAGTCCCAAAAGACTAACATTGCATGCATAATGTGTGGTCTGCACAATCATATGACAAAAGATTGTTACTACAATTCTGCAAGCACACATTATGCAAATAATGTTAGGAAAGGAGTCAGGGAATGTTTCACATTTGGACCTTTTCAAACGGTTCAAGTGATGAAGAAGGGAAAGCTGGTTTCCGAAGCAAGGTTGCTTTCGGAAGAAACTGTTTCTTCCGAAGGGAAAATGGCCTCCGAAGCAAATGCTAATAAAGTTCGGAAGAACAAGAAGATTCCCTTGAAACCATCCCAGAAGAAGACTGCTTCGGAAGAAAAGGTGGTGAAGACTTCTTCCGAAAATAAAGAAGCTTCGGAAGAAGGCCATGCTGCAAAAGCCTCTATAGGCTCATCCTCCAAGATTGATCAAAGGATGGACTGGAAAATAAGGAAGATGCTGCAGCCCAAACCTCTTCTTCAAAGACATTTATTGAACCCCCATGCATATCTTTTGGTTCAATTATGTCATTATCCTTGGAAGAACCCAAGACCAACAAGGCTTGGGCTTCCAATCAAAACTAACAATCTTATCTTATGTGCAGGGACATCCATATGATAAGAACAACAATGTCTGGATTGTGGACAGTGGATGCTCCAGGCACATGACAGGGAACAGATCTCTCCTTCAACAGTTTCAACACTATGATGGAGGTCCTGTCCAATTTGGAGGTGAGGCCGGAGGATATATTTCTGGCAGAGGGAGTATATCCAATGGTAAGTTAAAAGTTGACAAAGTTAACTTTGTCAAACAGGTTGAACACAATCTGTTAAGTGTTTCTTAATTCTGTGATAAAAAACACAAGATGCTTTTCACAGAACATGAGTGCATTATCCTCAAACCAGGGATTACCATTCCTCCGAATCGGTGCTTCTTAAATCTCCTAGGAAAGGGGATATGTACAAGCTGGATATGAATAATGCTTCCCCAATGGGTGAAGTATCACGCTTTCTTCCAAAGCTGATAGTGATGAGTCAACATTGTGGCATAAACGTATGTGTCATGTAAATTATAAGACAATGAACAAATTGGCTAAAAATGACTTGGTACATGGCTTGCCTAAAAAGGAGTTTTTCTGCAAAGATAACTGTGTTGCATGCCTGAAAGGGAAGTGTTAATGTAAATAGTTTAGTTTAGTTAGTCCATTATATTAGCCCATTATGTTGATCCATGGGCTTTAGATTAGGGTTTACCACCTTTATATATGAGGTGTTTCCTCATTGTAAATGTGATCAAGATATACAAATAACTTTTAGTTTCTTCACATGGTATCAGAGCCACAAGGCTCTCGGTACGAATCCTAGTCACGTTACCTGTCACTACTCGGCCCCTGTTTCTGATTTCCGGTCAAGAACCTGCTGTCCACACCAAATCTTTTTTCGAGCAACAAGTACAACTCACCACTGCCACCATAAGCGTCGCCATCCTCCGATCTGCACAACCCGAAAAAACGCCGCCTCCCCGCCGCCTCACGCGCCCACACGTGCCACCGCTATCCCTGCAAACGTCCCTCACGCGCCGGCGAGTGGCGGCTCGTGGCTTCGTCTCCGGCGACCCCTTTTACACCGGCGAGCTCGTGATCCAGTTTCCAGTTCACCTGTGAGGTCAATTTCCTGATCCGACACCTTTCTCGTTTCTGCACCAGGTACACGCTCGTTTTTTTAGATCTATTCCGATTTAATCAATGGCTGAAGAAACTGTGAAAGAAACCAAACCCGAGTCCACTACTGCAAGTCAGATTGCTCCAGGTGTCATCAATTACAACTCTGTTTTACGTATTCCTGTGAAACTTGACTCAAAAATTGTTCATGGAGTCTCTTTGTCGAGAAAGGGCTTGCTAGTCTTGACTAGGGAGGCCACCTGACAACACCCCCTCCAGATCCAATTACCCGTGAATTGCGTATTGATGATAGTGGTATTCAGTTGGCTTTGTGGAATGCTATGGAGCCACAAATACTTACTATAGCTCAGAACTTTCCCAATGTGAAAGAAATGTGGGATCATTTGTCTTCATCCTTTTCGGCCAAAGAATCTCTGTCGCATGCATTTTCTGTGGTTCAGGCATGTAGTAGAGCAGAACAAGGTGATTCGACCTTTACCGACTATTTTACCCGGTTCTCAAAACTCAGAGATGAACTCCGTGCGTTGTACCCTCCGACCACCGATTTGAAGCTTCAGGAGGAGCGCAACAACAAAATGGATATTATGATGTTTATTGTAGGTATATCACCGAAGTTCTCTAGTGCTCGACCTTTATTGTTGAGCAACTCCACTGCCACCTCCTCGGTCGCTTCCATTTATCATTTGCTTCGAGAGATGTACGGTTCAGGGTCTACTACTGGAACCACCGACACATCTGCCATGTATACAAGTGCACCTGTTAGCAAAAACACCAGTCGAGGTAATCAGCCAGCTCCAAGAAAAGGTGTTGGTCGAGGCAATGGTATCACTTGTCATTATTGTCACCAGGATGGACACACAAAGTACAACTGCCCTAATCGTCCACCTGGTTCTCTTCCACCTCCTCGCCCCAAAGCAAGGTTAGCTGCCTCTGATGATGCCCCGGATCATGCCAGTCCGGCTACCCCGACAGTCACTCTCAGTCAGGAGGAGTATAACAAATTTCAGCAGTTATTGAACCTTCAGCTTCACGCTCCTAGCCCACAAGCCAATTCAGCTCATTCAGGTATGTTCTCTAGCCTTAATTCATCTTGGATTGTTGACACTGGGGCCACTCGTCACATGACTGGGAATCAAGGTATCTTATCCAACTTAAAGCATACCTCTCACCCTCCTGTTCGAATTGCTGATGGATCCTCATGCCTTGTTCAAGGTATCGGATCCATTAGTAACTCGAAGAACCTGACCCTTTCCTCTGTATTGTTTGTACCCGAGTTTCCCGATAACCTTTGTTTTGTAAGTCAACTTACCAAACAAAACAATTGCCTCGCCAAATTTTACCCGACTCATTGTGTTTTTCAGGAACTAGGGACGAACCGTCTGATTGGCACAGGTGTTGAATCAGGAGGCCTTTACCGTCTGTCCTTATCATCACAACCTTCAGCAAACGTTTGTGACTCAAGCATCAGGGAGGTCCACTGCTAGTTGGGTCATCCCTCTACAGCGGTTCTGAGGCAAATGAGACCGGACTTATTTGTTTCTGTTGATTTTCATTGTGAGTCGTGTCAGCTAGGTAAACACACCCGGCGTCCCTATCCCTCAAGAGTGTCTAGTAGAGTCTGTAACCCATTTGAACTTTGCATTCGGATATTTGGGGACCTTCCCCTGTTAAAACTACTCTTGGTTTTGATTATTTTGTTACTTTTATCGATGATTATTCTTGTACTACCTGGGTTTACTTATTGAAATCTCGTAGTGAGCTAAATTCCATTTTTCGAGAATTCCATGCGTATGTGCAAAATCAGTTTAACACATCCATTAAAACCATACGTACTGATAATGCAAAAGAATACATGTCTGCAGATTTATCATCATATCTCAAAACGCATGGTATCATTCACGAGACATCTTGCGTATATACCTCTCAACAAAATGACATCGCAGAACGCAAGAACCGTCACTTGTTGGATGTTACCCGCACTCTTATGATTGATTCTCATGTTCCTCATCGCTTTTGGGGGGATGCGGTCCTGACTGCTGCTTATTTGATTAACTGCACGCCCTCCTCGGTTCTCAATGGAAAAACCCCGTTTTCTGTTTTGTTTCCTACACACAACCCTTTTCCTCTTGAACCTAAAATCTTTGGTTGTGTTGCCTATGTCCACAATCATCGTCCGACAACCACTAAACTTGGTGCTCGTGCCATCCGTTATGTTTTCTTGGTTACTCCCGGGTCCAGAAAGGGTATCGGTGCTACAGCCCTTCTTTCTGTCGATATTTTACTAGTGCCGATGTTACTTTTCATGAGTCTTGTCCTTTCTTCATTGAGCCCCCCGATTGTCGTAATGATTTATTTCCCGATCCCGATCCCAACTCTGCAATATCTACGTCACCAACTGTCCCTACCATTTCTATCCCTCCTGTTTCATCTGCTCCTCCGGCCTCTGATGCTACACAATCGGATCTTGTTTCATCTGACACGTTGGCAAATGCTCCTCCTCTGATATTCACGTATACCAACGACATAAGGATAAGACAACGGCCACTGATTTACACCCTGACCATGATTCTGGTCCGTCCTCTGTTCCTGATCCTGTTGCTACACCTGATACTCCTTTACCAGATATTTCACATGTTACCCTTGATACACCCGTCTATGACCCACCTGGTGCACCGTATCCTGATATACCCATTGCCTTCCGAAAGGAACCCAGAAATCACACCCGTTACCCTATTCAGGATTATGTCTCCTATGCTCATCTGTCACCCGAATGTCATGCTTATACTACTGCCCTTGACTCATACTCGATTCCTAAGAATGTGATGATCGCCCTAGCTCACCTAGGTTGGAGAAAGGCTATGGAAGAAGAGATTGGTGCTCTTCGGGCCAATCATACGTGGGATCTGCAACCACTTCCCCCCGGGAAGCGCCTCGTTGGTTGTCATTGGCTGTTCACAGTGAAACCAAACCCAGATGGATCTGTGCCTCGCTTGAAGGCCGTTTAGTTGCTAAAGGTTATTCTCAGGCTTACGGTATTGATTATGATGAGACTTTCTCTCCTGTTGCCAAAATGCCGTCGGTACGTATTTCTATTGCTCTTGCTGCCATTAATCACTTGCCGCTCCATCAGCTTGATGTCAAGAATGCATTTCTTCATGGCGTTCTTGAGGAGGAGGTGTATATGCCATCTAATCAGGGATCGGTTAGTTGGTACGAAGGTTGAAGCGGCATCCATTCACCAATCCATGTTAAGATAGAGTTTCAACTTGCTGATATCTTCACGAAACCACTCCGAAAGACTCAAATAGATTTTATATGTAACAAGTTGGGCATGATTAACATCTATGCATCAACTTGAGGAGTGTTAATGTAAATAGTTTAGTTTAGTTAGTCCAGTTATATTGGCCATTATGTTGATCCATGGGCCTTAGATTAGGGTTTACCACCTCTATATATTGAGGTGTTTCCTCATTGTAAATGTGATCAAGATATACAAATAACTTTCAGTTTCTTCACAAGAAGCAACACAGGACCTCTCATAAATCCAAATGTGTTAACTCTATCACTACTCCATTACACTTATTACACATGGATCTTTTTGGTCCCACAAGTATAATGAGCATTAGAAGGAAATCATACTGCCTTGTGATAGTTGATGATTTTACAAGATTCACATGGGTATTCTTTTTAAGAACTAAAGATGAAACTGCCGAAACATTAAAATCTTTTATTCTTAAAATAGAAAATCAAATTGATCACAAGGTTAAAATTATTAGAAGTGATCAAGGGACTGAGTTTAAGAACTTCGGTTATTGACTCATTCTGTAACTCAAAAGGGATTGCCAGACAATACAGTGCTCCCAGAACTCCTCAACAAAACGGTGTTGCTGAGAGGAGATTGAGGTTGCTCGAATATGTTAGCTGATTCAAAACTACCTCTTACATTCTGGGCAGAGGCAGTTAGCACTGCATGCTATGTGCAGAACAGAGTTCTTGTAGTTAAGCCACATGGAAAAACCCCTTATGAGCTATGGAACAAGAGGCCACCGTTCATTGGCTTTTTAAGGTCCTTTGGCAGCAGGTGTATCATACTTAACACAAAAGATAATTTAGTAAAATTTGCTGAAAAGTCGGATGATGCTATCTTTGTTGGATACTCTTCTAGCTCCAAGCTTATAGAGTATACAACATTAAGAATCAACAATTTGAGGAGTCATCCAACATAGTTGTTAATGAGCACACTCCTTGTGTTAGGGGGAATGGCCCTGATCATATCTTTGATTTAGAATTGTTTCTAAACTATTCTAAACCATCTTGTGAGAATGTTTCAGTTGGAACAGGTGCTCAAAATGATGCTGATGTTGCTGCTGATAATCAACTGTTTGAGCTACCCAGACTTAGTCCAAATTCTCCAAGAGCTGCAATAAATAAAGTTTCCACCATTCATAGATCTGATAGCTTGACCATATCAAGGAATAGTGAAGCTTCTACAAGTAAATCACTTACTGAGCCTCAAAACTCATCAGGTGATCCACCACAACACCTGGCAGAAGGAAGTACTGTTTTGAAGGGACAAGAAACTGTTAACACCACTTCACAGCCAACTATTGATGATGTTTCTCACTCATTCAATCAGTCCTCATTGAATGATTTTGAAACAGTAGCTGGACAGAGTGTTCCGGTTCCTGAGCAGAATATGTCCAACCTGGATCTATCTCTGCAACTGGAAGTGATTCCTCGCCTTAGGATTCATAACACTCATCCTGCTGAGAACATCATAGGGGATGTCACTGAGGGTGTGAGAATAAGAGGACAGACTCATCATGGGAATGTCTGCTTGTACTCATGCTTTCTATCCCATATGGAACCCAAGAAGGTAGAAGATGCCTTAAAAGACAGTAGCTGGCTTGAATCGATGCAAGAGGAGCTGCTTCAATTCAAGAGACAGAAGGTATGGAATCTATGTCCGCTACCATCTGGTCAAGTACCAATAGGCACTAAATGGGTTTTCAGAAAAAGAGGCTTGATCATCAAGAACAAAGCAAGACTTGCAGTTCAAGGATACACACAAGAGGAAGGAATTGATTATACAGATGTCTTTGCACCAGTTGCAAGACTTGAGGCAGTTAGGATCTTCCTTGCTTATGCTGCATCCAAGGACTTCACTGTCTATCAACTTGATGTCAAGTGTGTATTTCTATATGGGGATATAGATAAGGAAGTCTATGTATGCCAACCTCCAGGATTTGAAGACCCACAACACCCCAACTGTTGGGTGTAGGCTTTGGGGTGGATTAATTTGGAACAGTTGGGCTCGGCCGGCCCAAGTTCTAATTAGGCCCACTTAGTTAGAATGTTAACTAAAGGGTGAAACCCTAATTATTGTTTATATATATCTCTCTTGTACTTGTAATAATTTACTACTCAATAAAAAGAAAACCCTAGTTGCCCCAAGAGGACGTAGGTTGCACACGGCAACCGAACCTCTATAAATCTCTCGTGTTATTCATTGTTTACTCTTCTTCTGTTTTGATTGTTTGTACGCGGTAAATCCCCAACAACTGGTATCAGAGCTTCAGGCTCTTGATTACTGTTATAATCTTCCTCCTGTCTTCCGGGGTCGGGTTCCGCCGGAATACTGGGCGATTAGGGTTCCGCCGCTGCCGCCGCCGATTCGCCGCCGCTGCTGATCTGCTGCCGCCACCTGTTCTGTCGAATTAGGGTTTTCTTGCCGCCACCTTGTGCTATCGAATTAGGGTTTCTCTGTCGAATTTTACTGGGTAGTTTGTTGTCTGCTGCATTCAAAACTCAGTTCTGACTCGACTGTTAAGCATCTGTGGTTTAGAATAATGGCTGAGGACGGGAAAACAAAGATTGAAAAGTTCGATGGTCATGATTTTGGGTGGTGGAAGATGCAAATCGAGGATTTGCTAGTTCAGAAGGATTTAGAAGTCACTTTGGTTGGTCAGAAACCAGAAAAAAACTACACCTGGTGAATGGGCTGCTCTTGACAGGAAGGCTGTTTCTGTCATCAGACTCTCTTTGTCAAAAAATGTTGCTTTCAATATTCTGAAGGAGACAACAAGCTAAAGGCATTATGGATGCGCTGTCAAACATGTATGAGAAGCCATCTGCTGCAAACAAAGTTTTTCTGAGAGAGAACTAGTAAACATGAGACTGAAAGAGGGAGGATCTGTTACCAGTCATATCAGCAATTTCAACACTATCATGTCTCGGTTGGTTTCGGTTAATATCAAATTTGATGATGAGGTTCAGGCACTGTTGCTTTTGTCTTCTTTACCAGAAAGTTGGTCGGGAACTGTTACCGCAGTTAGTAGTTCATCTGGAACTACTAAGCTTACTACTGATGCAGTTCGGGATCTGATTTTGGGGGAGGATATCAGAAGGCGAGCCTCAGGGGAATCATCGAGTGCTTTACTAAGTGCTGAAGGGAGAGGAAGAAAGAAAGAAAGGGGGGCTAGTAGAGGAAGATCAAAATCCAGAAAAAAAGGTCAGTCAAAACCCAGAAAAGACATCCAGTGCTAGAACTGCAAAGAAACTGGGCACTTCAGAAATCAATGCCCAAATCCGACTACTTCTAAAAATAAAAAGGAAGTAAATGTAGCTGCATATGATACTGATTCCGATGATGCTCTTATCTGCTGTGTGGAAAACTTAACAGAGTCATGGATTATGGATTCCGGTGCATCTTTTCATGCCACGTCTAGTATGAAGATGATGAAGAATCTACGAACAGGTAACTTTGGTAAAGTTCGTTTGGCAAATAATCATACTCTTGATGTCACAGGTTTGGGAGATATTGAGCTGAAAACCTCACTGGGCACCTCATGGACTTTAAAGGATGTTCGGGTCATTCCTAGCCTGAAAAAGAAGCTGATCTCTATCGGGCAGTTGGATGATCAGGGATATGATGTGATGTTTGGTGGGGGACAATGGAAGGTAGTTAAAGGAAATCTTGTCATCGCCAGGGGTAAAAAGAGAGGTACTCTTTATATGGCTGAAGTTCCAATGGATGGGGTAAATTCAATGACCAGTGGACCGAATCAATCTACTCTGTGGCACCAACGACTCGGTCACATGAGTGAAAAAGGAATGAAGATGCTTGTTGCAAAAGGAAAGCTTCTCGAGCTCAAAAGGGTGAATCTGAATTCTATGAGCCTTGTGTCTTTGGGAAAAAGAAGAAGGTATCCTTTGTGAAGACAGGAAAGGCACCAAAAGCTCAGAATTGGAGCTTGTTCACACTGATGTCTTCGGACCAACCTCGGTTTCTTCAGTGGGAGGAGCTCACTATTATGTCACCTTAATAGATGATTCAACACGCAAGGTATGGGTCTACTTTCTTAAAAATAAATCTGATGTTTTTGATACTTTTAAGAAATGGAAAACTGCTGTTGAATTGGAACTGATTTGAAGGTAAAATGCTTGAAGTCGGACAACGGAGGAGAGTACATCAGCACTGAGTTTCTTGATTATTGTGCTGAACATGGCATTCGGATGATAAAGACAGTTCCGGGCACCCCTCAACAAAACGGAGTAGCAGAAAGGATGAACAGAACTTTAAATGAGAGAGCCAGAAGTATGAGACTTAATTGCGGGCTTCCAAAGATGTTCTGGGCTGATGCAGTCAATACTGCTGCTTACTTAATCAACCGGGGATTGTCAGTTCCGTTGGGATTCAAGATACCAGAAGAAGAATGGAAAGGGGAAGCAGTTAAATACGGTCACTTGAAAGTTTTTGGGTGCAGTGCTTATGATCTGGTGAAAGATGATGACAAACTTGATGCTAAAGCTAAGAAGTACACCTTCATTGGATATGGGTCAGATAGTATGGGCTACAGGCTTTGGGATTCTGAAAGCAGAAAAGTAGTCAGAAGCAAGCATGCCACATTCAACGAGGCTGAGTTGTACAAAGACAGAATCACAACAAACTCACAGGTCCAGAAAGAGCACGTTGAATTTAAAACTGATGCAAATAAAACACAGCCAGTTGCTGAATCAAATACAGAAACTGAAGTTCCAGAGTTTGAAGATGAAGATATGGGTGGAGATGAAGAAGCAGCGGGAGCTTCTGATAGTGGGAGTTCAGACTCTGATGACGAACAGTCCTTGCAGGATCCTGACCAGTCTCAAAATTGGGTCAGGAGGTCCACCAGAGTCTCCAAACCACCAGAGAGGTTTACTCCTTCAGTCAACTATCTTCTCTTAACTGAAAATGGTGAACCAGTAAGTTATTCTGAAGCCATTAAGATGAAAGATTCGCTTCAGTGGGAGCATGCTATGAAGGATGAGATAAGTTCTTTGATGAAAAATAAAACATGGGTACTAACCAAGCTTCCGCCAGATAAAAGAACTCTGCAAAACAAATGGGTCTTCAGGGTCAAGGAAGAACATGATGGTTCTAAACGATACAAAGCTCGTTTGGTGGTCAAGGGTTTCCAGCAAAAGAAGGGGGTTGATTATGATGAGATCTTCTCGCCAGTTGGGAAAATGACAACCATCAGATTGGTTCTGAGTCTTGTAGCTGTAGAGGGCTTACATCTAGAACAATTAGATGTTAAGACAACATTTCTACATGGTGATCTTGAAGAAGAAATTTATATGGCACAACCTGAAGGGTTCCGGGTTTTCGGGAAAGAAAATTGGGTCTGCAGATTGGAAAAGAGCTTGTATGGTCTAAAACAGGCACCCAGGCAGTGGTACCTGAAGTTTGATAACTTCATGGAAAGGTCAGGGTACAAGAAATGTCAGATGGATCATTGCTGCTATCTGAAGAAGTTCAACAGCTCTTATATCATTCTACTACTTTATGTAGATGATATGTTAATTGCAGGATCAGATATGAAAGAAATCAGCAAGTTAAAGAAAGAAATGTCTAAAGAATTTGAGATGAAAGATCTGGGTCCAGCCAAACAGATACTCGGAATGAGCATCATCGGAAACAAAAAGGATGGTTCTTTAACACTATCTCAAAAAAAATACATCGGAAAAGTGTTAGAAAGATTCAAGATGAATTATGAGAAGACCAAGCCTAAAAACACACCATTAGGAAGTCACTTAAAGCTTACCAAAGATCAGTCTCCTAAATCTGAAGAAGAAAGAACAGAGATGGCTAAAATTCCATACGCATCTGCGGTTGGCAGTCTCATGTATGCCATGGTTTGCACTCGGCTAGATATTGCTCATGCCGTTGGGGTAGTTAGTCGGTTTATGTCAGATCCGGGAAAAGAACACTGGGAAGCAGTCAAGTGAATACTCAGATACTTGAAGGGTACATCTAAAATGGGGTTATGTTTCAAAGGGAGAGATGCAATTCTCAGGGGTTATACTGATGCTGATTTGGGTGGTTGTAAAGGGACATTTAAAAGCACTACAGGGTATGTCTTTACAGTGGGAGGTACAGCAGTTAGTTGGATGTCTAGACTTCAGAATAGTGTGGCTCTATCAACAACAGAGGCTGAATACATGGCTGTTGCTGAAGCTAGTAAAGAGTTAGTATGGTTAAAGACTTTTCTTGAAGAATTAGGCAAACAACAGTCTGATTACTCATTGTATTGTGACAATGAGAGTGCAGTGAAACTTGCCAAAATCCAGTCTATCATGGTAAAACAAAGCACATTGGGATGAGATATCATTTCGTTAGAGGATGATCAGTGATGGAACAATCAGGTTGAAGAACATCTCAGGTGCGAAGAATCCAGCTGATATGTTTACTAAATCTGTGCCGCTGGATAAGCTGAAGCTTTGCATAGCTTCAGCTGGCCTTCAGGAATAATGTTGAGAAGGTGGGGGTAACTAGGGGGTGCAAAATCAGAGAGATTTATCTACAGAAGTACAAAGAAGTGGAGTGCAGCTGAATGTGTTTCGAAGCCTCCAAGTGGGAGAATTGTTGGGTGTAGGCTTCGAGGTGGATTAATTTGGAACAGTTGGGCTCGGCTGGCCCAAGTTCTAATTAGGCCCAGTTTAGTTAGAATGTTAACTAAAGGGTGAAACCCTAATTATTGTTTATATATATTTCTCTTGTACTTGTAATAATTTACTACTCAATAAAAAGAAAACCCTAGTTGCCCCAAGAGGACGTAGGTTGCACACGGCAACCGAACCTCTATAAATCTCTCGTGTTATTCATTGTTTACTCTTCTTTTGTTTTGATTGTTTGTACGCGGTAAATCCCAACACCAACTATATGTGCAAATTGGATAAAGCTCTATATGGGCTGCACCAAGCACCTAGGCTGTGGTATGAGACTCTGTCTCAGTTCTTCTGAAGAACGGCTACACTAGAGGTACCATTGATAAGACTCTTTTCATCAGAAAGTCTGGAAAGGACATCTTGCTCGTTCAAGTCTATGTCGATGACATCATATTTGGTTCTTCAAATGACCAATTGTGTAAGGAATTTGAGAGCATTATGAAGAAAAAGTTTAAGATGAGCTCCATGGAAAAAATAGACTTTTTCCTTGGAATTCAGGTGAAGCAAATGAAGGAAGGGTTCTTCATTAATCAATCTAAATATGTCTCTGACATCTTAGAAAGATTTGAAATGAAGGATTGCAAGCCTGCCAAGACACCCATACCCAGAAACCATAATTTTTGTCCTGACCTTGAGGGGGAGAATACTGATCAACATCAGTATAGGGCAATTATTGGTTTTCGGATGTATCTTACTGCCAGTAGACCTGATATCATGTTTGCTACTTGCATTTGTGCAAGATATCAGGCTGCTTCAAAGGTGTCTCACTTAGTGCTGTTAAGAGAATCCTCAGATACCTGAAAGGAGCACCTAAACTAGGTCTCTGGTATTCCAGAAACAAGGATTTTAATCTCTATGGAT
This sequence comes from Flaveria trinervia, assembly GCA_025506515.1. Lineage (NCBI taxonomy): Eukaryota > Viridiplantae > Streptophyta > Magnoliopsida > Asterales > Asteraceae > Flaveria > Flaveria trinervia. The sequence goes on from CM046442.1 coordinate 31,715,252, forward strand.
ACTCTGACAGTGACTATGGTGGCTGCAATATTGACAAGAAATCAACAACAGGAGGATGTCAATTTCTTGGTGGAAGGATCATCTCATGGCAATGCAAGAAACAATCCTGTGTCTCTACATCAACTGCTGAAGCTGAATACATTGCTGCTGCTAGCTGCTGTGCTCAACTGCTATGGATTCAGAATCAGATGTTAGACTATGGATTCAACTTTGTGAGTACTCCTATCCATATTGACAACAACAGTGCTATCTCCATTACTGAAAATCCGGTGAAGCACTCCAAGACAAAGCATATTGACATCAGGTACCATTTCATTAGAGATATTCATGAGAAAGATCTGATTAAACTAATCAAAGTTGACTCAAATGAACAATATGCTGATTTGTTCACCAAAGCTTTTGATGAGCAAAGATTTAAGTATCTCATAACAGCTATTGGGATGATAAACATTGATTAGCCTAACTCTTTTTGAAAACCTTTTAATATGTAATGTCTTATGTCAATACAATTTAAGCCCTGTTACAAAAGGTCTCTCTGAAATTTTCTAAGTATAAATTCTTTCCGAAGAGAAATTAACCCTCGGAAGTTATTTTTATATCTTCCGAAGCATAATTTCTCAAAGGATAATTTTCTTCTCGGAAGAACTTTTGGTCTCGGAAGAAGCGATTGATTGCATATCAGATCTACTTCCGAGGTATACAAACTCTCCATTCAGAAAGCAATCCTGACCTTCGGAAGCAAAGTTTTTGCTTTGGAAGTAATAATTGCCTTTGGAAGACAAATTGCCTTCGGAAATGTTTTACACTCGGAAGGAAGATTCTACTGTGTAACGTAAATCTCTTGGGCCCTACACTGTAAAAAGCAAAGATTTTGTTAATGATGTTGGATTATTTAACTGATTTTAACCTTACCGTCACTGTCAATTCATCCACTAAACTATCACATCACCTTATTCTTACCCCATTACCGCCTTCCCACCCTCTTTTAAATAATCTCGACTATTCAATTTTATCTTCTTACTTGCAATTTTTACTGCTCTAGAAATTCTTCTCCTTTCCAATTTTACCTAAGCTCACAATCATCACATTCACCTTTCTCCAATGGCACTTAACCCTCAGCACAACCAAGTCGCACTTCTTGATTCATCAAGAGATGCTGACTTTTCAGAAATCATCTCCTTTCTCACCCAATCATCTTACTACACAGCCCTTACCGTTAACCCCACTGTTTACTCCAACCATGCAGGATCGGTGTTTGTCACTTAAACACAAATGTTTTCTCTCAAACTCACCTAGAATCACACTCGGGTAAGAATCAAGAAGAGTTGATCACAATATGAAAAGTAACTAAGAACACAAAAAGATAATTTTCAAGATACTTTTATATATTGATTCTCAACTCAAGATACAAAGACTCTTACAAGCAGATTGTCTGTTGTTGTGATGAATTACAAGGAGAACCTATATATAATACTATCTACAACCGGATATACTTTGATACCAGCTGGGATCCTATAGCTAAAGTCTATACTACAAGACTAAAGATTAAGGTATCTCGGATAAAGTCTTATTTGAGATTTGGTAGTCAGGACATGTCCCTGACTTACCTTTTATCACCAACTAAAGATGGCAACTGTACTATCATGAAAAGGTAAACAGTGGAATAAAGTATGGTCAACAACATGGTTCTTTAGGAAGAAGTCATGCTATGTCAGAAGTCTACAGCGGAGTGTCAGAGTCCATACTTGTGTCCACTGGTTATAGCAGTGTCTTCCGAAGGTTAAATGGCTTCGGAACGAAGCCACTTTATACTTCGTAAGAGGCTGCTTCTTCCAAGACTTGGAGACTTCTTCATCATACTTCGGAAGTGTTCTTCACTTTATTCTTCTAAGTCTTGAACTTCGGAAGTAGGCATTTGTCTTCGGAAGTAGAGTTTGTCTTCGGAAGTGGACTTCTCCTTTGTCTTCGGAAGAACTCTACAACCTTTGGAAGTTCCATGAAGAGCTCGGAAGCCTTTGCATGCAGCATCAAAATAACTTAAGTGATATAGTTTTGGTTGCATTAGCCTTCTTCTTGATCCAACAAAACAATGGCCGAATTTTAGGGAAGTTGTCAAGCCGAAACCCTAAATGGGATTCGTGTACTGAGGTCGAGCATTTGTGAACATGAGTTGATCATCACTGAACAACTCATCAGGGAGCATCTAGAGCTTCATGATGAAGGAGCTCCTACTGAATTCCCTAAGGTAGATTTGGACAACACTTATATCCTAATGGGATATGGTGGAGACATAAGCAGGTCGACAGTCTACAAGTTCAACTTCTCTTACAACTGGAAGTTCTCTGCCGTTGTTCTCTACTGCCTGTCAAACAAATCTAGGAGATGGGATCAAATCCCATATGAACTAGGATGCTTAGTTCATGGATTGGTGAGAGGCCTGCGATTCATTACTCAAGATTTGTGTTCACCAATCTGATTGGGAATCTACAACGGGAAACATTCTTTATGTATCCTAGATTCATTCAACACATCATCAACTGTGAGTTGGACTAGAGCATGCTTGTCTGTGCAGCTGCTCTGACTGTCCCCCACATGCGGCCTACTATCTTCAAGACCTTGAATAAGGTATCCACCAACTTCACTGGAAGGTACACCACTCTACTTCCAGGTATGATTGAGCGCATAACTCCTGGTGACATCTCTGTTCACCCTACAGGTGATGAACCCACACCAGCAACCACCACCACAATGCCAACATTGCCTTCTCCACCCATCACCATCACATATCAAAGACGCCCCAAACGAACCCTTATTCAATCTACTCTGATTGAACAAGCCCCTCCTGTTCAATCCAAAAAGACTAGAGTGGAAACATGGGCTCCCACTCAGTGTGAGGTCTCTCCATCCTTCTCTTTTGACCTCAATATGGGTTTTGAGTCTCCTCAATCTCAAACCCAGAAGCCCGACACCCAAACCAGCAGCCTTCAGAATGAGTATCTACACTCTTCTGAACAACCAACTAGGGACAACCCCACTAAAGGCTCAATGCCTGTAGACATTGACCAAGGTCCCGGGTCAGTAGGCTTAACTCCCTATCTTTTACTGACCTTCTCTTCAAAATTGATGAAGAGATAACATCTTCCATGGCAATGAAGTTGATCTACAACACCCTTTTCAGATCAACAGAGCCTAGAGAAATCCCTTATCTCTAGCCCTCATCAGCAACCTAGAACTGAGGTGAGTCCCACTGATGTGGAGGGGACTCATGCAGATTCAGCTGCCACTACAGAAGGTTCCTCAATGGACCTTGTGGATAGTGGTAACATATCTCATACTGAATCTGTGGCAACCGGCCCTTTGATGACTCTGAAAGAGACATCAATGAGCACGGGAAACTAGGGTGCCAAGAAACCACATCTGGTGGTGAGGCTGAACATACAGGTATGTTACCTCATCTCCCCGTGATTCTTCAAAAGAAGATAAGGGAAGCATGCAACTCCTCATTCACGACCTTCTATCTAAAGTCTCAAACATTGAATCTTTTGGTTAGGACTTTAGAAGCAAGGTCTGCCACTCAGCAACTTGAGATTGACAATCTCAAGGCCAAAGTTGCTGAGAAACAGACAGAGAGGTCTGTCAGGCATGCACCTGTTCAGGTCTAATTGACTTCTTCTTCTAGCTCATATAGCTCTCAAGATGATGCTACCAAAAATAGGAAGAATGTTCAGAGACAAACACTTGAGGACTCATAACAGAGCCACACTTCAACTTCAACTTCATCTACTCCTATCATCACAGTGCCTGAGCCATCTCAAGTTATTCTTCAGATTGACTCAAAGATGCTCCGTGATCTCTACAGACTCTTCACTAAGTTTCCGTTGAGATCCTCCACTGATCAGCCAAGCCCAGACGCTGCAATGCTTTATTTTGGAGCTGAAGAGCTTCAGAGGCTGATTGCACCTTCTACCACTATGGAAGAAGTTGGTCAACCTAAAGTCCACATGGAACCTAAGTATCATTTCGAAGGGGAAATAAGGACTGATGGCCCAACAACTGAAACAGTTGGGACAGAATCTGCATCTCCTCCGACTTCCGAAGCTGAAGTTAAAGCCTCGGAAGAACAAGCTGAATCTTCCGAAGCTGAAATGGAAGCTGCGGAAGGACTGTTTAAAATGTCCGAAGAACTGATCATCACAGATGCAATCCTTGAAATGGCATTTGAGGTGAACAACGAGGACTTTCTGAATCTACCTCCATCCCAGACACCATCTCTGTCTCTCTCACAATCAGAATCCACTCTCTAAGAACCACCACAGTCAAGATCTTCAAAAGATAAAGGGAAATAAAGATGACTGTGGAAGAGCTTCAGGAAGAGGAAAAGATTGAGAAACTCAAGAAGAAAGGAAGACTTTCACTGAGAAGCTGCTAGCTGCCAGTACAAAAGCAGTTGTAACCAATCAGGAGGCTGTCATCAACAAGAGAGAGAAGAGATCATTGATCAGCTTATCCAAATGGGAGCTGCCAATGAAGAGACACTCCTTCTACCACTAGAAGAGTTGGTGAATCTGGAGAAGGCAACCCGGCTGAAACTTGAAGAAAAAGCCGTTGGCTTTGGAGAAAGAGAAGAGAAAGACAGAAGGAAGCTGAACTGCAGCTAAGGAGAAACAGGATAAATTTCCTACTCTCTAGAGGCTTTAATCTTCAAGAACTTTCTTCACACAATGATGAGACGATCCTGTGGCTCTACAACAAAGAGGCAGGATCAAATGGAGAAAGAAAGAAAGAAGGCTGCAAGAGAAAAGACAAGGAGAAGAAGGAGGAAGAAAAGCTAGGGTCACTCAAACCAGGAAGCTCACTGAAAAGGCCTGGATGAAGGACTATCTTCGGGCTGATGGCTTTTCTGGAAGGCAGGTTCTGAGAGGACACTCCAAGGATTGTCAGTGAAATCAAGGCTGATATCGGTTGGGAAAGAGAAAAGAGATGTACAGAAGAGTAAAGGGGATGACTTCACTGCTACCACCCAACCACAACCTGAACCTTCACCCTTACCATTCACCATTAAAACCGAGCCTTTCACCCCTAACCTACATCCTTACCCACATCCACTCTTTCACCTCAACCACCCAAACTTCCCATCCTTCAACCCTAAACTCTTCCCAGAACCTTTGAACCTCGGAACCTCAACCCACCCAACAACCATCCAAACCATCCCCTCAGCCTTCTCAACATCTCTCTCTTGAGGAGTTCAAGGTAATCAAGATCAAGCTCATCAACTGCACAACTCTGAGCGAAGTCTCATGTGATGAAGATTCTGTCAACATTACCTATGTTGATGGATCCTCTTGTTCCCTCACAAGAGATCAATTTCTTGATTTACCCAGAGGAACACTGAACCAGGCAGTAGACTTCTAGGTCTCAACTCAGATTCATTAAATAATGAAGAGAAGAAACTTAAAAGGAAACTGGATACCAAGAAAGAGGACAAGATTCCCAGTCAGCTCTTGTGCCTAGAAAGAAAATAGTCCAGTGGAGGTTCGATGAAACTTCTCACAACTTTGTTGTGGAAAGGGAAAATGGCGAAGTCATAGACTTAATGCAATCTCTCTGCTACACTCAGCAGGTTGATATTGCTGAGTTAGCAGAGAAGCCATTCTCCAACCCTTCCAACTCTGAAGCTGCTGCACTCATCAGAAATCATCTCAGCAGCCTTCACCTAGTGAGCTAACTGCAAAAGCCAAGATTGAAGAAGAGTTGAGATTGAGAAGACATGAAAACAAGGAAAGACCTCCTACCAAAGGCACTGCCTTTTTACAGATGGTGGAGGGTCTAAAATTGGAACCTATAGTTAGATGGAAATATGATTACAGTTCCTATCAACTAACTCTTTTCAGAGGGCAACAATAGAGGGTACATGTTATCCAAGGTGATAGACTGGATTTCCTGTTTACCAAGGATCTGTACAAACTTCTCAGCACCACATCAGGGAAGAACAAGAAGATAGAAAAGTATTTACTCTCTTTGGTGCTGAAAGTTTTGAGAAGTAGAGATAAGTGAAGTTTTGGTAGCATCAGCCTAGGGGGAGTTTGTTAGTTCAAGAAGAAGGCTAATGCAATCAAAACTAAGTCACTTAAATATTTTGGTGCTGCATACAAAGGCTTCTGAAGATAGTATGGAACTTCCGAAGTTGTAGAGTTCTTCCGAAGACAAAGTGAAAGATCAACTTCCGAAGGCAGAACTCTACTTCCGAAGTCAAGTGTATACTTCCGAAGTTCAAGTCTTAGAAGAATAAGCTGAAGACCACTTCCGAAGTATGTTGAAAAGAAGAAGTCTCCAAGCCTTATAAGTGGCTTCGGAAGTACTTACTCTTCCGAAGCCATTTAACCTTCGGAAGACACTGCTATGAACCAGTGGACACAAGTATGGTCTCTGACACTCCGTTGTAGACTTCTGATACTGTATGACTTCTTCCTAAAGAGCCATGCAGTTGACCATACTTTATTCCATTGTTCACCTTTTCATGATAGTACAAGTTACCAACTTTAGTTGGTGACAAAAGGTAAGTCAGGGACATGTCCTGACTACCAAATCTCAGATAAGACTTTATCCGAGATACCTTAAACTTTTGTCTTGTAGTATAGACTTTAGCTATAGGATCCCAGCTGCTATCAAAGTATATCCGGCTGTAGGTAGTATTATATATAGGTTCACTTTGTAACTCATTTGACACAACTACTTGTAAGAGTCTTGTATTATTGAGTTGAGAAGCAATATATAAAAGTATCTTGTATTATTGAGTTGAGAAGCAATATATAAAAGTATCTTTAAAATTACTTCCTGTGTTCTTTATTACTTTCTATATTGTGATAAACTCTTACTGATTCTATCTTAACCGAGTGTTGTTCTAGGTGAGTTGAGAGAAAACATAAGTGTTTAGTGACAAACATCGATCCTGCATAGTCCTTCATCCAGGCTTCTCACTGAGCTTCCTGGTTGTAGTGGCCTTTGCTTCTTCCTCCTTCTTCCTTTCCTTTTGCTTTTATCTTGCAGCCTTTCTTCTCTCTTTCTCATTTGATCCTGCTCTTTGTTGTAGAGCCATAGGATCGTTTCATGTTGTGTGGAGAGAGTTCTTGAAGATTGAAGCCTCTGGAGATTAGGAACTCCATCCTATCTCTCCTTTGCTGCAAGTCAGTCTCCTTCTGTTCTTCTTCTTTCTTTTTCTCTAAAGCCAACCTGGCTGCTTTTTGTTGTTTCTCATGTTGCAGTCTGGTTGCCTTTTCCAGTTTCACCAGCTCCTCTAGTGGTAGTAGGAGTGTTTCTTCATTGGCAGCTCCTAATTTGATGAGCTGATCAATTATCTCTTCTCTCTTTTTGTTGTTGACAGCCTCCTGGTGGCTGCAGCTGCTTTTGTACTAGCAGCTAGCAACTTCTCAGTTGGAAGTCTTCCTTTCTTCTTAACTTCTCAATCTCCTCCTCTTCCTGAAGCTCTTCCGCAGTCGTCTTCCTTTTCCCTTTGTTATCTTTTGAAGAGCCTGACTGTGGTGGTTCTTGGAGAGTGGATTCTGATTGTGAGAGAGGCAGAGAGGGTGTCTGGGATAGAGGTAGATTCAGAAAGTCCTCACTGTTCACCTCAGATGCCATTTCTAGGATTGCATCTGTGATGATCAGTTCCTCGAACATTTTGAACAGTCCTTCCGCAGCTTCCATTTCAGCTTCGGAAGATTCAGCTTGTTCTTTTAAGGCTTTAACTTTAGCTTCAGAAGTTTGAGGAAATGCAGATTCTGTCCCGACTGTTTCAGTTGCTGGGCCATCAGTCCCCATTTTCCCTTCGAAATGAATCTTAGGTTCCATGTGGACCTTAGGTTGACTAAACTTTTTCCACAGTGGTAGAAGGTGCAGTAAGCCTCTAAAGCTCTTCAGCTTCGAAGTAAATCATTGCAGCATCTGGGCTTGGCTAATCAGTAGAGGATCTCAATAGAAACTTGGTGAAGAGTCTGTAGAGATCTTTGAGCATCTTTGGGTCGATTTGAAGTACAACTTAAGATGGCTCAGACAAAGTGATGACAGGAGTAGAAGATGTTGAAGCTGAAGTATGAATCTTGGGTCCTCAAGTGTCTGTCTCTGAATATTCTTCTTTTTGGTAGCATCATCTTCAGAGCTAGATGAGCTGGAGGAAGAAGTCAATAAGACCTGAACAGGTACATGCCTAACAGATCTCTCGATCTGTTTCTCAGCTAGTTAAGCTTGAGATTGTCAATCTCAAGTTGCTGAGTGGCGGTCCTTTCTTCTAAAGTCCTAACCAAGGATTCAAGGTTTGAGACTTTAAACAGAAGGCCTTTTATGAGGAGTTGCATGCTTCCCTCATCTTCTTTTGAAGAATCACTGGGAGATGAGGTAACATACCTAGTATGTTCAGCCTTACCATCAGATGTGGTTTCTTGGCACCCTAGTTTCCCTTGTTGAATGATGTCTCTTTCAGAGTCATCAAACGACATGGTTGCCACAGATTCAGTCTCAGATATGTTACCACTGTCCATAGGGTCCATTGAGGCACCTTCTATAGTGGCAGCAGAATCTGCATGAGTCCCTTTCACATAAGTGGGACTCACCTCAGTTGTGGGTTGCTGATGGAGGCTAGAGATAAGGGATCTCTCTGGGCTGTTGATCTTGGAGAGGGTGTTGTAGATCAATTTCATTGTCGTGGAGAGTTGTTATCTCTTCATCAGTTTTAAAAAGGTCAGTGAAAAATAGGGATGTTAAGCCTACTGACTTGGGACCTTGGTCAATGTCTACAGGCATTGAGCCTTTGGTGGGGCTGTCCCTTGTTGGCTGCTCAGAAGAGTATAAATACTCATCCTGAGGGCTGTTGGTTTGGGTGTCGGGCTCATGGGTTTGAGACTGAGGAGACTCAAAACCTAAATTGAGGTCGAATGAGAAGGATGGTGAGACTTTAGACTGAGTGGGAGCCCATGTTTCCACTCTAGTCTTTTTGGATTGAACAGGAGGTGCTTACTCAATCAGAGTAGATTGAACAAGGGTTCGTTTAGGGTGTCTCTGGTATGTAATGGTGATGGGTAGAGAAGGCAGTGTTGACATTGTGGAGGTGGTTGCTGGTGTGGGTTCATCACCTGTGGGGTGAACAGGGATGTCACCAGAAGCTATGCGATCAATCATACCTGGAAGTAGAGAATTGTACCTTCCAGTGAAGTTGGTGGACACTTCTTCAAAGTCTTGAAGATGGTAGGCCTCATGTGAGGGACAATAAGAGTAGCTGCACAGACAAGCGTACTCTGTTCCACTCACAGTTGATTATGTGTTGAATAAATCGGGGATACATAAAAAATGTTTCCCTTTAAAGATTCCCAATCAGATTGGTGAACCTAAATCTTGAGTAATTGAAGCGGAGGCCTCTCACTAATCCATGAACTAAACATCCTAGTTCATACGGGATTTGATCCCATCCCCCAGATTTGTTTGACAGGCAGTGAAGGATAACACGCAGGAGAAACTTCTAGTTGCAGGAGAAGTTGAACTTGTAGACTGTCGACCTGTTTATGTCTCCACCATATCCCATGAGGATATAAGTGCTGTCTAAATCTTCTTTGGGGAATTCAGTAGGAGCTTCTTCATCATGAAGCTCGAGATGCTCCCTGATAAGTTGTTCAGTAATGACCAACTCTTGTCCACAAATGCTGGACCTTAATACACGAATCCATTTAGGGTTTCAACTTGATCATTTTCCCAAAATTAGGCCATTTGATTGGAGTAAACAGTGGGGTTAACGGTAAGGGCTGTGTAGTAAGATGATTGGGTGAGAAAGGAGATGATTTTAGAGAAGTCAACATCTCTTGATGAATCAAGAAGTGCGACTTGGTTGTGCTGAGGGTTGAGTGCCATTGGAGAAAGGTGAATGAGGATGAATTTGAGCTTGGGTAAAGTTGGAGTGGAGAAAATTTCTAGGATAGTAAAAATTTCAAGTAAGAAGATGAAATTGAATAGTCGGGATTATTTAAAAGAGGGTGGAAAGGCGGTAATGGGGGTTAGGATAAGGTGATGTAATGTTTTAGTGGAAGAAATGACAGTGGCGGTAAGGATAAAATCAGTTAAATAATCCGACATCATTAACAAAATCTTTGCTTTTTACAGTGTGGGGCCCAAGAGATTTCCGTTACGCAGTAAAATCTCTCTTCCGAATATGAAACATTTCCGAAGGTAAATTGTCTTCCGAAGGCATTCTTACTTCCGAAGCAAAGACTTTGCTTCCGAAGGTCAGGATTGCTTTCCGAATGGAGAGTGTGTGTAAGCCTCGGAAGTAGATCTGGTATGAAATCAATTGCTTCTTCCGAGACCAAAAACTCTTCCGAGAAGAAAATTATCCTTGGCGAAATTTTGCTTCGGAAGATATGAAAATAATTTTCGAGGGTTAATTCTCTTCGGAAAGAATTTATACTTAGAAAATTTCAGAGAGACCTTTTGTAACAGGGCTTAAATTGTATTGACATAAGACATTACATATTAAAAAGGTTTTCAAAAAGAGTTAGGCTAATCAATGTTTATCATCCCAATAGCTGTTATGAGATACTTAAATCTTTGCTCATCAAAAGCTTTGGTGAACAAATCAGCATATTGTTCATTTGAGTCAACTTTGATTAGTTTAATCAGATCTTTCTCATGAATATCTCTAATGAAATGGTACCTGATGTCAATATGCTTTGTCTTGGAGTGCTTCACCGGATTTTCAGTAATGGAGATAGCACTGTTGTTGTCAATATGGATAGGAGTACTCATAAAGTTGAATCCATAGTCTAACATCTGATTCTGAATCCATAGCAGTTGAGCACAGCAGCTAGCAGCAGCAATGTATTCAGCTTCAGCAGTTGATGTAGAGACACAGGATTGTTTCTTGCATTGCCATGAGATGATCCTTCCACCAAGAAATTGACATCCTTTTGATGTGGATTTCTTGTCAATGTTGCAGCCGCCATAGTCACTGTCAGAGTATCCATAGAGATTGAAATCATTGTTTCTAGGATACCAGAGACCTAGTTTGGGTGCTCCTTTGAGGTATTTGAGGATTCTTAACAGCAGCTAGATGAGACACCTTTGGAGCAGCCCGATATCTTGCACAAATGCAAGTAGCAAACATGATATCAGGTCTACTGGCTGTGAGATACATCAGAGAACCAATAATTGCCCTATACTGATGTTGATAGTATCCTCCCCCTCAAGGTCAGGACAAAGATTGTGGTTTCTGGGTATGGGTGTGTTTGGCAGGCTTACAATCTTTCATCTCAAATCCTTTTAAGATGTCAGAAACATACTTAGATTGATTAATGAAAAACCCTTCTTTCATTTGCTTCACCTTAATTCCAAGAAAAAAGTCCATTTTTCCCATGGAACTCATCTCAAATTTTTTCTTCATAATGCTTTCAAAGTCCTTACACATTTGTTCATTTGAAGAACCAAATATGATGTCATCGATATAGACTTGAACAAGCAGAATGTCCTTTCCAGACTTTCTGATGAAGAGTCTTGTCAATGGTACCTCTAGTGTAGCCATTCTTCAGAAGAAACTGAGACAAAGTCTCATACTACAGCCTAGGCGCTTGGTGCAACCCATATAGAGCTTTATCCAATTTGCACACATAGTTGGGGTGCTATGGGTCTTCAAATCCTAGAGGTTGGCACACATAGACTTCCTATCTATATCCCCATATAGAAAGGCACACTTGACATCAAGCTGGTATACAGTGAAGTCCTTGGATGTAGCATAAGCAAGGAAGATCCTAACTGCCTCAAGTCTTGCAACATGTGCAAAGACATCAGTATAATCGATTCCTTCCTCTTGGGTGTATCCTTAAACTACAAGTCTAGCTTTGTTCTTGATGATCAAGCCTCTATCGTCTCTCTTGTTTCTGAAAACCCATTTAGTGCCTATAGGTACTTGACCAGATGGTAACGGACATAGGTTCCATACCTTCTGTCTCTTGAATTTAAGCAACTCCTCTTGCAGCGATTCAAGCCCGCTACTATCTTTCAAGGCATCTTCCACCTTCTTGGGTTCCATCTGGGATAAAAAGCATGAGTACAAGCAGACATTTCCATGATGAGTCTGCCCTCTTGTTCTCACACCTTTAGAGACATCCCCTATGATGTTCTCAGTTGTATGAGTGTTATGAATCCTAAGACGAGGAATCACTTGAAGCTGCAGAGATAGATGCAGATTGGACATGTTCTACTCAGGAGCTGGTACACTCTGTTCAGCTGTTGTTTCAAAGTCATTCAATGAGGACTGATTGAATGAATGAGAAACATCATCAATGGTTGGCTGTGAAGTAGTATTAACGGTTGCCTGTTCCTTCAAAACACTGTTTTTTCTGCCTGTGGTTGTGGTGGATCACCTGATGAGTTTTGAGGCTCACCAAGTGATTCACTTGTTGAAGCTTCACTATTCCTTGATATGGTTAAGCTGTTAGATCTGTGAATGGTGGAAGCTTGATTATTGCAGCTCTTGGAGAATTTGAAGAGGTCTGGGTAGCTCAAACAGTTGATTATCAACAGTAGTATCAACATCATTTTGAGCAACTGTTCCAGCTGAAACATTCTCACAGATGGTTTAGAATAGTTTGGTCAACCTCTTCTCCTGCAGACGTCTGCAATTGTGGTTTGCAGACTGCAGAGAATTTTGCTACAGAAAAGACAAACAACACCTAAGGCTCCCATCAACCACTCATTCAGATCTTGTACATTTGCATCATCTAAAGTAATCGTGCCAATCATGTCACATATATTGTACCTTCTTCTTAGAGCTCGATTATACTTAATGTAAACAAGATCATTAAGCTTTTGTTGTTTGAGTCGTTTTCTTTGGAATGAAGTTATATAAATAAACTATAATAAGTTAATAATATTATTTATATCCAATATTAAATAGAATGTTCCTTATTGCGTTCGTAACCGACGTGCTACATGTCAAACAAAGCACCTTGATCGTAAAGAACAAGCGGCGATTGAAGAGATCAAGCGGCAATCAGATCTTCAATTGTGATTTTAGATCAAAGAACGTGGATCCCCTTTTCTGCACTGAACTTCTTTTATCTTTATTATTATATTTACATGTTTGCAAAAAGAGACCCTCCATTAGGTTAACACCTTTAACCCTTTTGATTTATTTTGAATTACATCCCACATTGGTTAGAAAGAGGAATGAAAACTTCCTTATATGGGGCTAAATGCCTTCCCAATCATACGTATTTAAAATCGTGACGGGTGGACGCCTAAGGGCGTGCCGACTGCTAAAGCAGACGATATCTGGTACAATGTTTGGGTGTTACATATGGTGTTAGAGCCTATGGTTTTAGCAAATTAGGGTTCGTGTAGAACTCCTAAGCTTTAACCATAAGATTTAATCCATTAAATGTTTGCGAACCTCCACCATGTTAGAAAATAGTATAAAAGAGTATTAGTATTATCGTGTTGGGCAACTTGACAATTACATTTGATCACCATAATTGTGAGCTTGCCATTACGCATGTTCGATAGTATTACTTATTGTATGTGTTAAAGTGAAAACCTATTAAGTATTAACTTGTAGTGGTGAATGTCTAAAGTTCAATACAAAGCATTGAATTTGATTAAGCTTTAACACCTACTTGTAATTAAGCAATGGATTGTCATTGAAAAAGATAAGGTGTAGGATTTTTATTCAACCAGGGCAAATTGTCACCTAAAAGTGATGATGGATCGTTCGAAGATCCAAACAGGATCAATTATCAGACGAAGCCGATATATCAGGATATGTTACTGACATGCCTTCGGCGTCAAAAGCGAAATCCCCATCCCCATCTGTAAAATATTGGAAGTTTGTGAAAGGAGCCAGTATTAAGACTACTCAAACCCATAGGAAAAAGGTTTGACCTGGTATTACAATTAGGATCCAGGTGCCCAATGAGTTGCCATAACATATTTTTTCAAATGAGAATGAGGAGTCAGAGGAAAACGATGAGGTTGAGGAGCGTGCTGAAGACCCGGTAGAGAATCAGGCAAACAATGGGGACGGCCCCGATAAGTCAGAGCCACTAACAACTGATCATAACGAGTATTCCTCCATGAAACAATTGATATATAAGCTTTTCGTTGTTAGTTTTTGCCTGATCACCTTAGGCCCCATTTAACTTGACTAGTGGAATTACAACCCTATAAAATTTCTCTTTTGATCTTGTTGGGAACTTCTTGTTACACGTATTCATGTGGCTGCTCTTCACCAACAATACCTCCATCCCATAGAAAATGCCTCTTTCTGACTTGGCACATATTTGATGGAATTTATTTGGGTATTTGTTAAATAACTAGAATAGCCTTCAATAATGGGCGCCAAATATTAGTATTATTTGTAAGCTTGTTCTTAGAAAACCATGAGGCGCTTGGAGACATTTATGTCCAAAACCCAAGGCGTGAGGCGCGCACATCGCATATGTGAGACGTTGGCTCTATGTACAACCGAAATAAGCTTTATTTACAACCAGAAAACGCTCTCTCATAAGTTTTATGTATCAACCTTTTTATCAAGCAAACTTATCATAATTTTTCATCTCTTGGTTGTTTTCAAATATCAACCTCCCATAAAACCGTAATTTTGCCAACTTTGAGCAATCTTTACCATAAAGCACATGACGCCTCGCCTCAAGGCGCTAAGGCACTTTCCTGATTGCCTAGCTCATTAGCTGTGCCTCAACTGTGCCTATTTAAACCAGATAATTGATGGATAGATAAGTAATTTTACTCTAAACTTACCAAAACGGTAATGTACAGAATTCTCCGTGGATGAAAGTTCATTGCTTAAAGCAGTTCAAAGTGTGCATTCGATGATTGACAAGGAGTTGGCTGCTGGAATTGACCCTAAAAATGTGTTCATTTGTGGTTTTAGTCAAGGAGGTCTCTCTCTCTCTCTTTTTCACACACACACGCACGCACACGCACACACACACACACACACACAAAAAAACATGTTTGTGTGTGAAAACATGACAACAGTAGCAACTGTTTAAATGTTGCAGGTGCGTTGACCCTGGCTAGTGTTCTATTATATCAAAAAACTCTTGGTGGGGGTGCAGTCTTTAGTGGATGGGTACCTTTTAATTCAAGTTCTATAATAGAACAGATCACACCAGAGGCTAAAAAGGTATGTTTCTACCCGCTTACTTGTGAATGGGTCAATTTTGGGTTCTCTTTTATTTTAAACAAGTCAATCGAGGAATTTAGCTAAAAGTAGACATGTTAAATGGGTCAAACGGGTTGAAAGTCTCAAAATGTTTAATTTTTAAAGCATACAATCTCCTATTTCGTTTTGTTCAAAGATGTAGATCAACTTTGTAACAATATTGTTTCATTTAATTATCACTGTCAGATACACTATTTAGCATTTATGTAAAGGTTGTATAAGTTGGACAAGAAAGTGACCGCGGTACAACACAATCTGACCCGTTTGAATCCATACTAAAAATGACTAGCTTCAAGGAACCTATGGTATATCTAATGAGCATTTTCTTGTATATACAGACCCCAATATTGTGGTCACATGGTATAGCTGATGGAACAGTGCTATTTGAAGCCGGGCAAGCGGGCCCACCATTCCTTCAACATGTAGGCATGAAGTGTGAATTTAAGGTACTAGTCACTCTTGACTCATGTAATTGAAAGATGAAATTTCCAGTCTGTTTGTCTTTCTAACTGTTACAAACAAATTTATGATGTTGATTTTCTTCCAAAACACAATTCTGACATTGTTGAAGGGCATTTTTGGTATTTCATTGTTTATTGGATGTTTTCTTTAAACCATGGCCCGCTTTAAAATGGCAGGCGTATCCGGGTCTGGCCCATTCGCTCAACAGCCAGGAGCTCCAACACCTGGAATCGTGGATCAAATCACGTCTGCAAAGTTCCTTGTAAAGGTTTGACTATGTTGACCTTTTACATGTATGCGAAGAGTATTAAATTATGTCTTGGAAAGAATATGAGCTCAAGTGGATTGCTCTTGAATGCTGGAAGAGGTATATTTAGATGTTTGAATTAAATGATTCATAAAATATTGAATTTATAAATATGATTTTGATTAAAGAATCTACTCGAATTTATTTTTCGAATGCATTTTTAGATCTTATATGATTTTGATTAAAGAATCAACTGAATTTATTTTTCTAGCTTACCTATATATTATAATACATTTGAGAATGACGGGATTGTATTTTCAAATTAGAGTTTTAAGGGGATAAAATTGATATTTTATAAATTTAATTATCTTTTATGCGCATAGCAATTATATGATTACAATTTTTGACTTTTAAACAACTTTCTTCTTTTTATTTAAAAAGTCTAACGTTTTCATACATTTATAATTTTTTTAAAGAAACTACACTATAAAAACAAGTGTTTTATTCTTTTTAATTTAAGTATGATATTGCTATCATTTGTCCCAGCTAAAAAGTATTTGTTGTGCTTACGTCGTATCATGTCTCTAGGATGATAGAATGAATCTAGGATGATAGAATGAATCTATACCATGATAACTCTATCCATGCAAATCTATATATTGTTTTCGAGACATACACGTTCACACATATTTATTATATGTTGTCTCATTTTCAAGACCATGAACCACCATTATTTTGATTTTGCTGCTGTTGTGTCATCATCTCATGAACACTCCATTTCAGCGATTGAGTAATTTACATTTTTTTTAAAATCTTGAAGTAAACATTCTTTAACTGTTGTCACACTAGATATTAAAGATTGAATCTTGACAGAGTGGTGAAAGTCTTAACTGTTGTGTGATATCTTCATGGTTGCGGAATATCTTCAAGAAAGTTTTCATTTGACTCCGTAAGCTTCTTATAAAGCTTATACCGCAAAACCAAACACCTATGTGTTTTAGAAGCACATAATCACAAAGATTGCACGTCTACGTAAATGGGAACATGTACTAGTATGATTTCATTCTTAGCTTTCTTCAAACTTGCAGCTTTACAAGCCATCTATATATATTAGACCTGACAATTTTAACTTATTCATCAAAAATGTTCAAATGGACTTTTAATATACGGTAATGGGTTGTTTTGGGCTTAAAATTATTTTCAAAGGTCTAAATGGGCATGTTTAAGAATAGAACAAAAATGGCATGTATCATAGTGAGTGGAAAGAAAATATGTTACGGGTTAGAATGGGTAGGTCATCTTAATCAGCTTATTTTCACAACCTCAAGCTATTCATACTCCAATCGCCGCCAAAGCCACCACCACTTCAATTGCCAACACTGCTCCAATTGCCAACACCGCCATCGCTTGATTTCCTCATCTCCATTTATAGCATCATAATTGAAATTTGTGAGAAATGTAGGATTGATTCAAATATCTTCTTATGCTTTACGTTGCGGCCATTGAAGATTTGAAGTTTTTGACTCAATCAAAGAATCATTTATCTTTCAAAAATCTTCCTTAGCTCCTCAAATTAATATTGTTAATCATCAATTCTTTTTGTTTATCTGACCCCCAACAATCACCATCGAATTTTTTTCTTGATCCGTGTTTGAAAGCAACCCTAAATGGTTTCAATGGAAGTGGCAAGGATCGGGCCCGTTGATTTTATCGTACATGATTAAACCCGCCCGACCTGATCTCACATGTACTTGAAGAAACCCAATCCAAACAACCCAAAAACCGTTTATTATTGTTGGGTTTCGGATAGACTTTATAACCGCAAACCCTTAATAACCCAAACTGATTAATCTGAAATTTGAATAATCCGATCTGATCCCACCTGTACTTTTTTACGTTTGTGTTGGAAAATTGAAAATTTTGCAATTTTTTGGATTTGAACCGTCCTGACCCGACCCATCATAACCCGAACCCATTCTGACCTGTTTCTGACTAGAACCCATTCGGATCCGAACCCATCTTGACCCGACACCCAACTCGCCTATTTTACCAGGCCTAGATCATATATTCGTGTGATTAGAATTCTTTTAATTTACATTACTTTTTCACTAGTTACTCTTTATATTTCTTTATAACGTGATTCTTTCGTTATAATATTAGTAGTTTGAGCTTCAAACCAAATGTGAATAGTTACACATCATACTCAACGTTTTCATCTGCAAGTAGAAGATAAATTTTTCTTATTTGTTTTAGGGGTTGTTTGACATCTGATAAGCCTCTTAATGATTTAAATGTCTGAATGGTTTAACATTTAATGGTTCAGACTGTTTGTTTTGCGAGCAAATGTTTGAATGGTTCAAACATTTGTATCTGAATGGTTCAAACATTTGTATCTGAATGGTTCAAACATTGTATCTGAATGGTTAAGCATTATACTAATGTTGAATGATTAAGAGGTCTAATGCTAAATGATTAAGACCTTTTATCTGAATTAGTCAGACATTTGCTTTTGAATAGTTAAACGATATAATATCTCTTAATGGTTTAGACCTTTTAATTGTTTAACACTTAACGGTCAGATTTCTTATTGGTTCATCACTTAATCATTTAGAAATTACCAAACAGCCTCTTAGTGTCTCTTCAATTAAAACTTTTAGTGCCCTAGATCGAAATGTTGAGATGAAACCTTGCGTTATGTTCAAGTACGTTACTATGTCTATGACATTCGTTTATACCCCATTAATTATTTAATTACCTTAGTAAACACGAGTTGAATAAATAAAATATTAAATATGATAAATTTATTAATTATAAAATGATACTTTTAACATAAAATATTATTGAAATTACGTACGAGTAACAACTATAAATATTAAGACAATATATCAACTTTTTATATTTTCCTTTTAAACTTTTTTTTTTGCTTTTTCCAAGAAAAACATTCTTTTTTGTTTAATTTTTTTTAAAATATTTTGTATTTTTTAAAAAAATTGATGTTTTAGAAGAATTTCTTAATTTATAAAAAAATGTTTCTTTAGATAAAACATTAATAAAAATATATCTTTCTTATTTATTAACAAACTAGCTTTGGTGACCCGTGCGTTACACAGGATTGATAATTAAAACTTAGAATTAGAATCATACTTTCTGATTTGTATTAACTAAATTGAATGATTAAACTGAAAATATTATTTCATTACAATTACGTGTGTAATTATAAATGTGTAAGAACTCACTTGTAAAGTATATTTGAAATAACAATAGACTTGGTATTCTTACAAATTAAAAGTTCGTCATTAAAAATGTCAAAACTAAAAGTTCATTTAAAATAAAATCAATGACTACACCCAATAAATATTATTTCATTACAATTTACATTAAGAAAATCTTGGGTTTTGGAATTACACTCCAACCAGCCAAGAACAAAATATTACATTTTTCTTAACAAAATCTAAAGACAAACATACCAATAACTCAGCAGCGAAGAACAAAATATTATATATTTATTTTCATTGAATGAATATCATCCAGAAATATCACATAAAGTTGAACCCATGTACTATTGTTGTGGTAACATTGGCTAGGGCATCTACAGGGCATTCACTCATTAAGAAACCAAGTCCAATCTGACATGATTAAAGAAATAAACAATATATTCTCATGTTTAATATGTATTGCTTGTCTTATTCAGCTACTAAACAACATATCAACCGTGAACTATCTATGACCATTTTGAAATACATTGAAACAACAAATTCAATCTATCTATTATTAAAAAGAGAAACACACCTAAGGTTAGGACTTGGTATTTAGCTTACTAACATTGATGAGCTTATATTATTTGTCTTGTGCTATGAGCCTGTGACGTAGTGGTTTGCATTTAGGGATGAGCTCGATACTGTATCTGTACCAAACCAATACCAATATTGAAAGTATTTGGTCCCGAATTTTATAAAAAAACAAGTACCGGTACTGGTCCCAATTTTCCTATATGGGTACAGATATCGGTACCGATATTTCGATACCCAATACCTCTTTGGAACCTGTTACATCCACAATATTATTTTTTAGGCTTGTTGCATAGTTCATGTTTGATTACAATACCTAGTATTTGTTTTTGTGCCCATTACCCAATACATGTTTGGTATCCGATATCTTTGAAAATTTATAATAACTAAACAAAAATAAAATATCAAAAAAGGATCCACATGTCAAACAAAAATACTACCTAGACTTGATCATGCATTCTAAATATAAAAAATTCCACACATGCTTACTACTTATCAATTGTGAAACAATACTGACAAAAAAATAGTAAATTGTTTTTGTTTCATGGTAATGAATTTCACCCCAAAATAATAAACACCAATATAATCAAACCAATACCAAAAGTTTCAAAATATCAAAGAAAGTTAATCTTCGATTTGATCACCATGTTGTCCTGCCTTTTTCAAAATAGGCTATTTATGTTTAGGTACTATCGGGAACCATACAGGACTTTTGGGTAAAGTACCGGTACTGGTACCGACGAGTACCGATCCTGAAATACAAGAAAATCAAGTACCGGTACTGGTACCTTATACATATTTTTTGTACGAGCTGGATAAGGTACCAGTAGGGTACCAAATACTCATCCTATTTGTATCCCTGTCAAAAAAGAAAAGGAAGAGCTGTTAGCCATCAGAATGTAAGGGCTCACCAAAAACATGAATAACATTGTGCATGTTTAATTATTTTTTCTTCCATTATGTTTTTTGTTTTTGTGAACAGATTGAAAGAAGTAAAGTTTTTATCTATCAATATTGTATATAACAATATTTAAAATACTTTATTCAATGGGTAATATTGCCATTGCTTTCAAACACAGTACAAAGTATTATTGAAACTACGAGATATTGCATGCACCATCAAAGTTTAGGGTCAATCAACAATGGTCTTGTACTGCTACTGTTATTGTTAACTTGGATGCATCAAAATAGTTACTGTATATAGATGTTAATTAACCCAAATTCTGCATAAAATGCAAATCGAAAAAAAGGAAAAGAATGTTTCCCTCACTAAAAAGCGAGCCCCTGATTATTTTCAAAATTCCAAAACTTAATATCGAGCAAAGGCCTTCTCATAAGAACACCAATCGATGAACCTAATCAATATAAACACTTTCTTGGACATTAGACAGATGAAGAACCATACAAATGAAGCAAAATCAGAGCCTTAGGGGTTCTTCGTTCAGATTGGAGAAATTGAATTACTACGGATCTGGGTTTGTGTCTTCTGATTAGGAATCGTTTGAATGGAAACCAGGTTATCCAACACAAAAGGAAGATCCGCCTGGGCGGAAAACTTTTGGAAGAAGGGATGTATATTATTACATGTCTTTGCTAATTACTCTTTTATTAAAGTATAGAGATACAGATTTTATTTGACTTAAAAACTATTATGGTACTTATTTATTATTAAATCTATTTATGCTTAAAACTATCACCACTTGGAGATCATTAAGCGTTAGAGGTACGATGGTTTCATTTTTATTTCATTACAACTTTAATATGTCCGTGGTGTTAACATGTTAATCTTTTAACGTCATAATCAGACACTGCAAAATAAAAAGCATAACGACGACCTTTGAACTAATGAAAAAAAGACACATGAATAAAAAGAATATAAAAGAGTACGAGAGAGGATGATACTTAATTTATTATGTATTCCTTAAATACATTGACACATACATAAGACAAACTGTCTACACATATGCAATTTACGAATTGCTACAAGAAGTATATATAGAATGTCCGTACGTTTTCTTAGAACAGTTAACTCACATACCTTGGATCATATTCATAAGTCTATATATTTGTCCACTATAAAACTTGAACCATCAACCACTTAATGAGATACACTTTTTTCTATATTGTTATACAAATTGGTGTGATTATTTCTTTTAAAGAATGAGAAATTTGTACAAGGTCTCTTTTGAATAATGAGACGTTTCTAAAAGGTGATCACTTCTTTTAAATCAAATTAATTCATAAAAAACAAACCTAAAATATATTAGAAGAATGTGTGTTTTTTTCTGTAGATTTGTATTAGTTGCGTACGTGCTTACATATATGTAAACATGTTTACATATATGTTCACGTATATATGAATTGTTACATATATGCTTACATATATTAATCATGTCTACATATATGATTTCGTATGTGTAGCATTTTTACATGTATGTTTATGTTTAAGTAAACCTGTGTTACGTATATGTAAGTGACATTATAGAGAAGAAGGAGAAGAAGAAGCCAAAAATGAACATATCTAACGGGTATCTACTACATATACGTATACGATGTAAAACACAAAAACAAAATAAACAACAATACAATCAACCAAATTAAAGTTTCATACATTAAAACCTGGATTTACAAAGTTATAAACAGTTGATTATGTATATATAAATAGTGTTCTCATATATGTAAACAACAAAAAAATATATAAAAATAAGCTAAACCTTTTCATCATCTTCTTCATCTTAATGCATCATCTTCACACTAGGTAAGCTAGTTCACTTTCATCTTTGTCCCAACCAATTTATTTTACATGTATGTAATATTGGCATTATGTTATTGAGTTCATTTTCAATCCTAATCTGTTACGTATACATAACATTGACATTTTGTTATCATCTTCCTAGATAGTTATATGTAACTTACATATATGTAACATAAGCTACGCATATGTAACTGTTCCTATAGGTACTCGTCATCTTCCTTTCTTCATTTTATTCGTGATGTGTTTCATATATGTATTAGATAACTTGAGCTTCATGACTGTAACAATTAAAGAAAATTTGAAACATCCATGGCGGCAAAAAGAATTATTCGAAACCCTTTTAATCGAACCCATCTTTAATGTTCTTTAATTGTTGCTTGTTCTTCATCACTATCACCATTATCGATTGTACCTTTAAAAATCAAACCCATCGACAATTTTCTTCCACCGTTGCTTCATTATCGTTTGTTCACCATCACCCCTTTTAATGAAGCAATCTTAGATGAACGTAAATATGAATCAAAGTAAATCATGAAAGAAATTTGCCTGATGAACCTTACATCTGATCAGTTGAGAGAGAATGAGAAAATATAATTAAACGATAGAGAGATTTAAAGAATTTAAAAAAAAATAGAAAACTGCCAAAATTAATGAGTGTTAAAATTACTTAATTAACCTTTTAAGTAAATAAAAATATAATAATTTTAATATTCTATGATTGGTGGAACTTGATTTTTAAAAAAAATATGGTTTTCATTTGAGGCCTGATATATCTCTCTCTCTATATGTATATAATGTATAATATTTAAATTGGTTAAAATTACATTTTGTCTTAATTCAAAAACCCATTCCCCTAATTCACCACAAGTCCACGCTCCACAATCAACAAACCTACCACACACAAACTGTGACATCTGTCACTATCAGGTCCGTCAATTGACTCGAATTCGTTAACCCTCCTTTCGTGCATTTATTATTTTGCGAAATTAATTTGTTTTCGAACTGCCAACCTTAATATTATATAATACTAATAATAATTTTATTATTATTATTATTACCATTAATATTAATAATAATAATAATAATAATATTAATCTTATTATTATTATAAATAAGTACAGGGTTTAAATTATAAATTTTCTAAACTTAAGGGAATAATTAGTTTAAAGTCTAGGTTCTAAATGTAAAAATTATTATTAATTATATAAATTAAATTTTTCGGTCAACCCTAATTCACACGTTCTCCACCACCCCGCCCCGTGAACCGCCAAGGTCCTCTCCGCCAATCGCACCACCAAATCAGCCCCATTTCTCCGCCGTTAGCCACCATCAGTTGACGTCCTCTTGCCGTTAATCGTTTTGCAAGTAACCAATCATCGTAAACCTCGTTTTGTCTTGTTTCATTTCGTTTCGGTTTGTCTGTTCGGTTGTTCGGTTTGATTCGTGTGATCCCTTATGTGTACGTATATATGTGTGTATCTAGCATCGTGTGCCGGTTGTCGAAGGAACCGAACACAACAGCCTTCGGCTGCTGTGTGTACCGCATGTATATATATATAAGGTAGGGGTACACATATATATTATGTCGCGTGTGTGTTGTGAAATCGGTGTGTGTGTGTGTGTTTGTCTTATGTGTGTGTTTTCCTTAGTGTGTGTGTATGTGTGTGTTCTACTGCTGTGTGCATGAGTGTGACCTGTGTGTGTGTTTGAGTTCTGGTGTGTGTGCGATGAGTGTGTTTTTAGTGTGTGTAGTGTGTGCGTGGTGTGTGTGTGTGAAAATGTGTGTTTGGGTTGAAACCGAGATGTGTGTGTCTAGGGGATGTGCCGAAGGGGACATAGCAGCCAAAGGCTGCTGTATATTCATGTATACATCCGTATATGTATAGGTTATGTGTGTGCGCAGGTTCGGTATGCATATATAAATGTATGCGATGAATGTATATGTGTGTGTATGTTTTTGTATGTTTGTATATACGTGTGTGTGTATGTACCGTTTGTATATATATATATATATATATATATATAATATATATATATATATATAATATATATATATATATATATATATATATATAGGTGTTGTGTGTGTGCATGTGATATGTGTGTGTGTGCCAGTAGTGTGTATGTATGTTTACGTAGACATGTTATGTGTGTGCAATGAGTGAGGTGTGTGTGTCGGGTATATACATGTATGTATGTAGGTGTGTGTGAGAATGTGTGTTCAAAGAGTGAAATTATGTATATATGTATTGTGTATGTGTAACCGGGTGTGTATGTGCGGGTGTGTTCAACAATGTGTGTGTGTTTAGGCGTGTGTTAGTGTGTGTGTTTAATATATGAATATGAGTGTATGTATGTATGAATGATGTGTGTGTGGGTTGTTATTATTATTATTATCATTATCATTATCATTATTATATTATTATTATTATTATGATTATTATTATTAATATTATTAATAGTACTGTTATTATTATTATTTTTTTACTAATATAATATGTTGGGTTGTATGAATTATATATTTATGTGTGTGTCGCTCATTGAACTCGAAACCGACTGAACGTACTCATTTTCTCATCGAACGTGTTTAAAGTTCTAATTATAATTATATATAGGTGTTTGATCGTAGTTTGCTCTTATTTGTTGAAGTTCTCTTGTTCATTTTATACGTCTTTATTCAAGGTGAGTTTCGCGGCCCTGTTTTTATTTGAATATTTCTAAACTAGGGGGAAAAGTATGCTCACCTTTTTATGCTATGAACTTATTCAATTTTTGGGACTGTTGTGTTTACCGTTTTGTAAGTATATATCTGGTACATGCATGAGGTAGCTGTGTGGTTCTTTATTTACAACTATTTAACTCTGGTGTTAGAGCCGATGGACAGGTATTGATAGAACTATTGGGCTGACACCCCCACATTTGTTTGTTAGTATACTAGTTGGGACTAACAATGGCCAGGTACGGGCCCTAGGGTGAATATGTTCCGACAAATTCTGTGTGTACGTCGTAGGTTTAGTTGTGATGCTCATTTTTACATGTGATATTACTTGCTTATAACTGTATGCACTCATGTCCTGCCAAACCATTGCACAACATCAAGTTTTGTTTATTATTTAAACCTACAAACTCACCAACAATATGTTGACCTTTTTGAGCATATATTTTCATGTAACAATCAATGAGGATAGCTAGGGATGCTGCTTTAGCGACGACCTTAGGATTGCATTATTTATTCTCTTTGGATGTCTTTGACAATTGCTTTGACTTCTATTTATTACTCACATTATGTCAAGTTCTTCCCGGGTTGTGGGATTTATACTTATTAGGTTTGTATGACTATGTTTGTCGTGGATTTGACTAACTGCAACACAAGTCTCCATTTGTGTCGGGAGACGTCATGACACGTTGACTTTCATCATTTATTGCGTCTCTATTAATTAACAATGTGTTATGACGATCCCGTCCGTTACATCCTCGTGTTTCCGCTATAAGCGGGGGTGTGACACAAACCTTGGGGCCTCGGTTCACACTTCACAACCACCGACATCCACTTCTACCCTATGCGGCCGCACCATCCACAATCCTACCGGTGGCACCATAATAACATCGACCTATAGTCCCTTCTCCTCAAGAGTCACGAGTCCCTGCTTCCCCTACAACCGCATCGACCTATAGTCCTGCACTAATCAGACCCCGTCAGCAGGCAACTAACGACCGATGACAACTCCAGTCCCCCACAACCCCGTCGGCTGTCATTCAAGCTTTGAAGGTTGTAAGGTTAGTTTTCTAAGTTTGTTTTTTTGTTTATTCGTCAATATTAGATTCAAACCCTAGGTTCTTTACTGATTTTGTTTTAATGATTTCTAAGTTTTAAGTTGTAAGGCCCTGTTCCCGAAACACTCACAGTTTTTCAATCATAACACATAAAATATAAAACATGCATTTACATTTACTAAAATTTTGCAGCGGAATAACTTAACAAACCATTCCATATATCAATAATTGCTTTTACAAAATAATGCAACATTGTTTATCATTACAAAATATCATTTGTTTGCATTACGATGAAAAAACATCATTTAACATAAAATGGATGTCATCCAAAACTTGCCAAGTAGCTACACCTGTGCCATCCTCAGCAACCATTACATGTCAACGGGAAAATACATAAAAGTCAGCGTTGCTGAGTGAGTTCTAGTTTTATAATACATATTATACTTTAGTTTGTGATCATACATCATACGTACACATAAATAATACTTATTATTATCTTTCATCATCATTCATTACCGTTCGTTATTCTTTATCATTCATTCGCTTTCATACTCTTTCATATCATAGATTCTATCCATTCATCATTATTTTTTACTTTTCATCCGAACCAGTGCCATGTGCTATACTCCAAACATCATGCACAAGGTGGGTACTAGGCCGAAGTCTATAAATAGACTTATGTAAGGCCCCGTTCCCGGGACGCTTACAGTTGGATCCTCATCGCACATAAAACATTTTAAAACGTACATTTATTTTGCAGCGGAATTTAAAACTTTCATTAATAACTAAAAACATGGTATTTCATTCGTTTACAACATTCGTTTTCATCTCAAGATACAATGACATGTCAAAATATGAATGCCAGCCTCAAAATGCTCCCAGTAGCTTATGCATCCATGCCTGTAACTCCTCTGCATCAACAATATACCTGCCAACTATCATGCATACAAAAGTCAGCGATGCTGAGTGAGTTCTAGTTTTTATAATAAAATACTTTATTTCCTTTAAAAACTATCTTTACATACATTCGTGGTCATACAACATACTTACACTCAATCTATGTTCTTTATTCGTTCGTTCTTTCATACTTTCATTGTTTCATTCATTTATTTACTTATACTGATAATAATTACTATTATTATCTTCATCATCATTTGTTCATTCATTCATTTCTTCGCTCATTACTCTACATTACTCGAATCTTGTCTCATGCAATATCTCCGACTCATGCTCGAAAGCTGATGTTGTGCCGGGGCCTGTACACAAACCCCGACTCATGTCCGAAGACTGACACAACACCGGGATACCTCGTCTCATGCAATACCCCCAACTCATGTCCGAAGACTGATACTATGCCGGGGCCTGATAAACAAACCCCGACTCATGTCCGAAGACTGACACAGTACCGGGGTACGCGACACGAACCTCATCATCCGTCACTTTGTCTCATGCAATACCCCCGACTCATGTCCAAAGACTGATATTGTGCCGGGGCCTGATAAACAAACCTCCGACTCATCTCCGAAGACTGACACAGTACCGGGGTACGCGACACGGATCTCATCATCCGTCACTTTGTCTCATGCAATACCCCCGACTCATGTCCGAAGACTGATACTGTGCCGGGGCCTGATAAACAAACCCACGACTCATGTCCGAAGACTGACACAGTACCGGGGTACGCGACACGGATCTCATCATCCGTCATTTTCATGTTCACCATTTGTTATCTCATGTGTTCATTTCGTACTCTATCGTTATCTTTCATTTCATTACATAATACTTTACGTTCATTAATTTATTTGTTCATACATCACACCACGTAAAGACATACATGATGTATTATAAAACATAATATGTACGTTTTGAAAACTCTTTGACGAAGAAAGATAACACATCACTCATACATATACACATCATAATTTCATCACATCACCATGCACACATCAAGTATAAGTCATCATGTCCTAATAAGACCTATCTTCCTATTTACCCCTTAATGCCACTTAGAAAATCCTAAGTCCAAAATGGGCGCATGGGACATTTTAAGCGCATGAGCATAAAAAATCTAAGTGTAAAACAGTCTGGGCGCATGGGCACTATTTGGGCGTTTTGCCCTGTTCAGGCGCTTTGCCACTATGCAGGCGCATGGACACTTAGCCGTTTTGGCAACTTGGGCGCATGGGCACTATTTGGGCGTTTCTGCCCTGTTCAGGCGCTTTGCCACTATTTGGGCGTCTAAGCTTACACCTAGATTATTAACACTTAGGCGCATGGGGTTTGGGCGGTTGGGCACACTGTTTATGCGTATGGCACACTCTTGGGCGCATGGGCCACTGTCAAAACATTCTAAAATGTTTTGTATGCTACTAACATCACACGATTATCATTCTAATAATACCCAAGCACAGATTTAACATACTAAGGGCACCTAAGCATGCTAAACATCAACACTAACCCATAAACCAACTCTAAAACATACATACACAGAACATCATCGAACAATAGGCTGAAACTCACGGTTTTACTTGAAAACATTTTCTTGGTATGCATAATAGCCCCAAACAAGTTGAAAATCAGTAAAAAAGGGGTTCTAGAAACTCACCTTGAGCCGCCTTTGATCAACACACTTCAAGTTCGAGACCCACCTTCAATTCAGCTCTTAAATCCCGACAACAAACACTAGACACCAAGAACTTCGGTCAAGAACTCGAAACCCAGCCGAAACCGAGCTCATATAAGAGAAAACTCACCTTTGCAGCTTCTTCTTCCTCTTTCTCTCTCTACAATCGAGGGCTTTCTTCTTCTTCTTCTTCTTCTTCCTCTAAAAGTAAAAGCAGTTTTCTGCTTTTTATATGGGTGGCCATATCCATTTATAATATAAAATATTAGACTTTTATACTTTTTACACTTTATCCCCCTCCACTTGTGCTCATTATCTATTCTTTCTTTTTACTTTTCTTTTCCTTTTGTTTAAATAAAAATTTGGGGTGTTACAACTTAAAACATCATGCATTAGGCGGGCACTAGTACCGGGGAAAGTGACAGAGGTCTCATACATCTGGTCGGTCATAACGACTAGACCCCTGTGTGCATCTTTATGGGTTTGCATTATCACACCACGTAAAGCCACAAAAATAATTTTCGCTTTCATTATATAATACTTTACGTTTTCATTAGCATTATCACACCACGTAAAGCCGCGAAAATAATACGTAATAATGAACATAAAGATAATAGAATAAAACATGCATAACATCATCATACATCATATAACATCATATAACATCATACATCATCCCTGGGAACAATCCCTATTCATATCCTAAAAGCCTCTTCTTTCAAGCCTCTTCTTTCCAAAATTTTAGAATAAATTCTAAGTCTTTTGGCACATGGGCACTATGCAAGCGCATGGCCATTATGCGGACGCATGACCTCTTAGGAACATGGAACACTTAAGCGCATGGGGATATTCTAGGCGCATGAGCATTATACGTGCACATGAACCCCTAGGTGTATGGGCAACTTAGGTGTTTGAGGAAACTTAGGCGCATGGGCAGAATCCTAGGTGCATGGGCACTATGTAGGTGCACGAGCCTAACTTAGGCGCATGGGCACTTGGGCGTTCGGGCAGTTGGGTGCATGGGCACTTGGGCGTTCGGGCAGTTGGGTGCATGGGCAAATTCTTAGGCATTTTGTCACATTTCTAGGTGAATGAGTACTATCTAGGCGCATGAACAACTAACTTTGTAACTAAGATCCTTTTCTGTCCCAAAGCTGATTCTAACATGTTCTTAGCCTAGTTTCTAACATACTAAGTAGCATGTACATGCATATAACATAAACATAAACAAAATCATACCCAAAAACACACCCATCCATAAAGAATATACACATACCTACGAGTACACACACCCAACATAATAAAAACATTACCACATGTATATCCAGTCCCAAAACAAATTAATACATGTAAAATGGGGATCTATAACTCACCTTGCAACTTTCATGTATGACTTCTTCAAACCCAAATGCTCAATGAGTTCAAACACCTAAATAACCTAAAAACACACAACCAAACACACAAGACACATATAAGGACACACCCGATACTAAAAATCAATCAAGAACACATCAAAACATCAAACACATACCTTAAATCCGATCATCCTCTTCTTCTTCTTTCAAAAACTCAAAGTTCGAACAAACAAGACACATATAAGCACACACTCGATACTGAAAATCAGTCAAGAACACATCAAAACATCAACACATACCTTAAATCCAATCCTCCTTTTCTTCTTCTTTCAGAAACTCGAAGTTCTGCTCTTTCTCTCACTAGAACCGTGAAAAGAGTTGATGTAACACAAGAGTGGGCGGTCATGCCCACTTTTGTACAAATTATAATAATATTTTGTCCTTTGTATACTTTTAACCCCTTAACTTGGGTTTTATTACTTTTCTTTCTTTTATTATTCTTTCTTTAAAAAAATCCGGGTGTTACAAGTCCACCCCCTTATATATGTTTCGTCCCTGAAACCTATCATTCCTAAAATAGATACGGATAATGCCGTCTCATCTCATCCTCAGCCTCCCACGTAGACTCGGATCCCTTTATGTGCTTCAACTGTATTTGTACCGATAGAACTTAATCGACCATTACAAACGGTTAGATCGTTTGCATGACTTGGTGAACCTCCTCCACCACAGCCTCCTTTATTAAGGCCATCAAATTAGCACTCTTGTTACCACCCTCCAGATGAGAGGTCTCAGGCTCTTCATGAGCCACCTCTTCAGCTCGAGGCCTTCCTTTTGTGACTCGTGGTCCAGCACCACGTCCACCACGACCTCCACCTTGATAAGCCTTTGAAGATCTACCACCGACCATACTCTATGCACGCTATAAGACCCAAACACCAACACGATCATTCAAGGTAATAACTTAGTTTATGTCAAGTCTAGTAAGTCCCTAATTACAGTGGCCAGTTGTGATTAGCCACTTACTTTATTCTTAATACCCCAAGCATTTTCTATCCTGACTACATCAGTATTTGAATCTACTAAAGGCACATAAATCACATAAATCATATAACATGCACACGTAATACCGGTTAACATTAAAAAAAATACCTGATGGCACATAGCTACTCAGACTGACATCTCTTCCCTTTTGTCCCATTCTTAGTTTAAGTTTAGGTTTATTTTGAAAATATTTAGCCCGTTTCACTTAAACTGTGGCTCTGATACCAACTTGTAAGGCCCTATTCCTGGGACACTTACAGCTGGTCAATCATTGCACAAAAAACGTAAAACATATATTTAAGTTTACTAAATGCAACGGAATAATTTAAAATCATTTCATTCATTACTTTTAGAAAATGATATAACATTCATAATAATTACAAAACATCTTTATATTACAATGCAAAAACATTATCGTTTAGCAATATGAATGCCTTCCATAAATACTAAGTAGCCGCCCCGTGCCATCCTCAACAACATTTACTTGCCAATAGAAAACACATAAAAGTTCGCAATGCTGAGTCAGTTCTAGTTTTACAAAACATTATATTACCTTTCATCCATTAAAACATTTTCTTTACTATCACACATGATCACACATCATACGTACAACAAGGTAATATTTATTATCTTCCGTCATCGTTCATTTCGTACATATCGCACGTTTCGTACTTATCACACTTTTCGTACTTTTATTATCTTTTCACTTCTATCTAGGTCCTGTCGTATGCTTAAACGCCCTCTTGTGCACAAATCCATATCATCTAGGGTTAAGCGACAAGGATCCCATATCGCACAATCGCACGTATGGAGTAGCCACAAGACTAACTCCCCCTGTGTGTGAACCCTTAAGGGTTAGCCAAGATCGCGCGCTGTAAACACATAGTTAAGCTAACAACTCTCAATGATTTGTAAACCTCCTTTTCATTTGCTTGAAGACTTTCATTCTTTCATTCATTATGTTCCAGTTTCATTATCTTAAATCTTTCGTTTCGTTAAGACAATACTTTACGTTCATTATCAGAATCACACCACGTAAAGTCATATTATAATGCGTAATAAGGAACATAAGGAAACATGTCATACATAAGCATATCATCATCATAAACATCATGCATAATTCATTTACATACATAAACATACGCACATACGCGTATACACCCAAATCTTATAAAAATATTAGATATGTATTTCCAGCCCCAAACAATTTAAATCCTTTAAAATAGAGGATTTGGAACTTACCTGGACTTGATGAGCAACTTCTTAATCAAGCTTCCAAAGCAAGGATCACACTATGCAGCCTGTAGATAAGTTAACAGTCATAGAAGTTAATTTCTGCCTAATTTCACTGCTAGTTTCGCTAGTAGTTTCGCTGGCATCTTCACCGCCAGTTTCGTAACTTTCGTTAGATATCCAGGTCTGTGAAACTATCAGCGAAACTACAGTTTCGTAGAAAGTCTTCATAGTGTCTCTGGACGACTACATAATTTTGATGGACGAACAACCAGTTTCACAGAACAGGCTGAAATTACAAACCAACCCATTTTTGTCACAAAACTTCAATCTTTTACACCCAAAACCTTGGTTTACCACCCAAGAAGCTATATCTAAGCTTCCTACATGTGTTCTTACACAAAAACGTGAGTTTTGGGTGATTCTTTGCCACTTTCAAAAACCCTAAGCCCTAGAATCCGGATTTACCCTTAAAGAACCGATTAAATGATGTTTCTTACCTGGATTCTTGGTCTTTTCTTATTGTTTGGATACCCACGAACACCAATATTCAATCTCTTGATCAACCAAGCCTTGAATCACCACTTTCTCTCTCTACACACTCTCTTTAGAAATTGGCGTTGAGTTGCAAATAAGAGTTGCTCAAGTTGACCCGTTTATATATACTGGGTGTTCCCATGACCTTAAACTCATCTAACACATAACCTGCAAGGTCTACTCGGTCCATACTCAATCTCCCGTTTATTTTCTTTAAATAATCCCGACTAAGCCCATTCTTATTAATCGGCTAGTTTCAACTGTATTCGGGCGTTACAACTTTTCTTTCTTTTATTCTTCTTTTCTTTAAAAAAATCCGGTGTTACATAAGTACAAGGCTAGATTGCTGGAAGGTATGTGTTTTCTGATTCTAAGTTTTCAGATTCTCTGTATTTTTTCTTCATACGAGCTTCGAGATTGTTGATTTCTTGTATGTGTTGTAGGAATATTTATTTTCAAGATTCTTTTTTCTTCTTCATAATGATTTTGGTGGTGATTGTTATTACCTATTTACCTATTCATGAGCTTATAGCTATTACTTGTAATTAATTATTAATTTGTAGTTAATTGATAATTTTATCAAGATGAAGTCATATGTTAATTGATCTTTAAGTATATGGATAATTTGTGGTTTAGATTCAAATGTAATATTTAAGAATTGTTCGTTTAAACTTAATGTATGTAGAATGTATTCTAAAAAATAATTGAATGGAATTGAAACTTCTAATGTTGAGCTAAGTGACGATGAAAGCGTTGAGCTAGCTGATGAACCAAAAATATAAGAATGATACATGTACAAAGAAGAGAAGATTTCTTCTGATGTGCATCTATATTTTATAGACATTGATGGTATGTACAAAGGAAAAATGATAAATAGAAAATAGTGCATTCATTGTAAGCATAGCTATGCAGCTGGAAGCTCGAGTACAACAACAAGTCTTAAGCGACAACTCACAGATTGTTTATATTACCATAGATCGGTTGGTAATAAGGTACTATTAATTTTGACTCAACTAGTAGTGATAATAAAACCGGTTTCATCAATTTTGAATCAATTGGGGTTATAACCAAATGAAGTGCAAGAAAATAATTGCAAAAATGATCATAGCTCATGACTTGCCTTTCTTATTTGTTGAGTATCACTAGTTCAATCCATTAATGAATTATAATAATCCATTATATTAGAAAGTAAGAAGATCAACTATCACAAGATATTATATAAAAATGGTGGATGGATAAATATAGAGGATAAAAAGCTTTTGAAAAAGTTCGATATCTTCTCACTTATAAGTGACTGTAAGACATCAAACTAGACTGTTGATTACATGTGTTTGACAACTCACTTTGTTGATTCTAATTGAAAAATGCAAAAATATATAATTGGTTTTAATGAGCTTGACTACTTCATAATGATGAGGTTATATAAGATGCTATCATAGAATACCTTATTAAATGGGACATTCAAGATAAAGTTGGTACAATTACTCTAGATAACGCATATAACAATGATAGGGCATCCACAATTTTGAGAAATAATTTTCAAGGGAAAGGAAAACTACATTTCAAGGGATTATTTTTTCATGTTAGATGTGTGCACATATCTTGAATTTGGTTGTGCAAGATGGATTAGGAACTATTAAACCATGTGTTTCCAAAATTAGAGAAGGTATTTAGTATTTAAGTAAGTCTCCTGGTCATCTATTGAAATTTGGTGAAATAGCTATAACTTTGGGTATCCACACTCGTCGGTCTTTATGTACCAATGTAAAAACTAGGTGGAACTTAACACATTGAATTATTGAGTCAACTATTCACTACAAACAAGCTTCTAAAGGCTATGCATTGAGAGATTCTAACTTCATATGGTCTCTTACAGTTGATGAGTGGACAAGAACTAAAAAGGTTTCAAGCTTCTTGAAGTTTTTTTGAAAGCTACTATTTTGTTTTCAGCTACATCATATCCGACTTCAAACTTGACCGTTAGAAGGGGTGATGCACTTTTACAACACAACAACACAATTGAGGAGAGTTCTTTAGAACACTTAACATATCAAATAGGGAACTGGTTAACTAGATGCTAAGAACACAAGTAAATGAGAGACAGAACAAGAAGCAAAAACAACGACACAAGTATTTTGTTTTCAAGAATGCTGTATATTGCTTCTCAAGTTCTATTACAAAGTGTTACAAAAGAATTATGGAAAGTTACAAGTACTTGAGATACATATACTACATCCTACAGCCGACCATATTTTGAAAGCCAGCTAGATACATAAGACTAGACAACAAAATCAAATATAGAGTCAAAAGGCAGATCGCCTTTTGAGTTGTGATTATGACATGCCATAGCTCATATCCTAATATATTACAAAAAGGATAAAGTACATAAAGTAGAAAGCTCAGAATCCAAGACCTCAATGTATAGTTTTTCAAAAGCATGGACCTTTTCACTAACTTGTGAAAGTTCGTGAGTCAAGTAGAGTTGCAGCGGAAAGTTGGTACAACTTTATGGAAAAGTACATCGATTAATAGCATGTACATAAAAGTCTTCGAAAGAAATCTGTCTTCATAAACTTGGCTTCGGAAGGCTTTGTCTTTGAAGCTTTAGAAGACTTCATATTTGGCTTTGGAAGATATTGGTATTGGCTTCGGAAGATTTTACACTTAGAATATTTCTTGTGTAAGATGTAAAACTTCCAAAGCATCTCTACTTCAGTACTTTAGTGCATGCATACAGAGAGACTTTGGATGCTTTGAATGTTTTGACTGCATCATACTTATTGGAATCCTTACAAACTCCCCCTAGGCTGATGCTATCATAACATTTGAAGATCTTCATCAATTGACAATCCTTATCATGATGATAACCATGCCTTTCTTCATTAGATGGTTAGGATCACTTAGACTTTTATAGTATCTTCTCATCTTAAAGAGATCATACAGAGGTAGGTTGAATAAATCTTTCCATGTATATTTATTCACATCACCTTGATCTTTGATCACAAGCCATCTTTCTGGATTATTTATGAAGGTCCAAGATAAGATGGGTCTCTCAAAAGCAAGAGGAACCACTTGAATTGGAGTTGATAGGGCTGCCTCTTCATGCACTTCCTCAGGTTAATTTAACTCACCCCGAGGTATGGAGGTTAATGGATTAGACTTCTTCTTCTTCTTTTTCTATGGTCTAGAAACCATCCTTTTCCTCCTCTTTGATGACTTTAACTGAGAAGACCGGTCTGCATCACCTTATTGATCAGTCTTGTCTTGCTCAGTTGGGTGTTCCTCCCTCACAGGTTCAGAAGGAGAGGGAGTTTGATCCGGCTGTGGATCAGAAGATGAAGCTTGCTGAGGCTCAACAGGAGGTCCAAGTTGTGTTGTCTTAGGTTGTTCAACCTTAACCTCCACTTTAGGAAGAACTTCACTTGGATGGGAGTGTAAGTCAAGTAGCTCTCCTCTTTTGATCTTCTGCTTGATTACCCTAATGTGCTCATCCATTGTAGATAGAGACATAGGGCCAAGTCTCCTTCCAGAGAATCCATATAGCTTCAAGAAGCTCATCATCCTTTGCCTATCAGCAGACTTCTTCATGCTCTTTTGGATGATGGCTCTTGACTTTGCAGCATCTTCCTTAATCTTTTTCGTAGTTGCCTTTTGTTCTTTAAATACTTCAAGCTTAAGCTGTTTGATATACTCAAACTCTATGTACTCAAAGGATAAGGGAAGAAGTGCAGATGCCTAGTATAGGCCTGTGGCACTCAGGTAGTTGATCATATTGATCCTATCAGTCTCTTTGTCCACCTAAGGTTCTTGTGGAGCCATAGCCTCTTGTGTAGGACATTCTTGAATTGGGGTGAGAGTGGGAATGTGCTTGTACAATCTCTTTTTTCTCCTTTCCTCTTTGATTTGGAGAAGTAATTTTGCATCCTCTGCTTCCTTCCTCTCTTTTGATAATTCTATGACAGCTAGTTCATTAAGATCCTCTAAGGGGAGAGACATAATCTCATCAATGTCATAGTTCCTGGTTTGCAGGTAAGTAATCCTGACTGCCTTTAACTTATCATCTTGAGTATTTGGTTTGGGGGTAGCCCTGATTGCAGCTTCTATAAATCCTGCAGACCCAGAAGAACTTTCTCCCCTTAGCTTCCTCTTCTTCTCTCTCTCCTCTTTCATAATCTCCTCAGAAGTCATTTTCCTTTTCCTTTTGTCATTCATTGTCACACCCCGACTGACGGCGGAATCATCGGGGCGGATGAATGGAGACGATTGCTCATAGTTCATGGAACTAATAAGTTTAAATAATATTAAATATCATTTTTATAATGAACATTACAAAACAAATAAAAAGTTACAAATCAATCAAGATACAACCAATAACACAAGATTTTAAATTAATCTAGGTCCAAGTCCTATATGAGCACAAGAAGATCTTCAAGTAGTAAACCTGAAACATGGTAAAAATAAAGGGTCAACTTTGAAAGTTGGTGAGTTCCCATGGTTTAAACACACGTATACATATATAAATAAAAAGGTTACAAGTAGCAATTCATGTCAATGGTTATGAGTTAGCAAGTTTATAGAACACATATAGTTACAACCAAACCTTGACTTGATTACAAGTATATATGATTGGCTAAGTGTATTTGGTTCCCATGATGAACAAGCATATGCCATCAGGAGCCGGCAATACATCGGCTTTAGCACCAAATAGGCTTGTCAGGCCCAAAGATTTAAGACGTCGCCAGGCTAGCAATAGTTAATGATTGTAAACAAAATATGTATCTCATATAAGACTTACAATAACACAAATAACCATGACAAAAAGGTAAAGATGAATTGCATGTGCATTTATAAGTCTCAAGATGGTTACAAGTGTAAATTTATAAGGTTAACATGTTTCACCCCAAAAGGTGTGAAAATAAAGTAAAAGGGGCATGGAGAACTCACTAGATGTAGGATGCACTTAAGATAATAGTGAAAAGATAAGATGGTTCCAACGATTCTTTCATGATTCAACCTAATATTTGATGTCTTAGGATTAGGATAAATATAAGATTTAAGAGTAAACATGAATTAAGGTTTCATTTG
Organism: Flaveria trinervia; assembly: GCA_025506515.1. Lineage (NCBI taxonomy): Eukaryota > Viridiplantae > Streptophyta > Magnoliopsida > Asterales > Asteraceae > Flaveria > Flaveria trinervia. The sequence continues at coordinate 31,753,372 of CM046442.1, forward strand.
GTATTTGGGGTTTTAATAGTTAAGTTAATTACAACAACGTAACTAATTATGTATTGATTCCATAAAAGTAGAATAGTTTGATTAAATAGGTACGTTTTAAAACAAAAGTGAATCGTTAGTGAAGTTAAATAATTAAATATTATTCAAATATTTAATTTATAACAAAAAAATTGATGAAATAAGGATTCTTATAGTGTGGAAGTAAATAATTAATTTAATAAATAATTATCTAAACTCATGGTCAAAATGATCAATTTAAATAAGTTATTAAAAATTAATTTATTTGATGTAAAGTTTATTTAATAAAGTAAATAAAAGATAAAACTTTAAATGACTTATGTTATAGTTTACATTATTAAAGTATTTTTAATTTTTTTATATAAATAAAATTAGAATATTATTTTGTTTAAAAAGTTTCAAAAATTAATTTAATAACATCTGGAATAAATTTAATTAACAATAATAATTTTCTTTTGATTAAGTAACATATTAAGAATTTATGAAATTTAAAATGATTAAAAAACAAATTTAAAAAAACTGTGGGTGCCCGGGTTCGAACTCGGGACCCTATGTGTATAGATCATGTATGTTACCATTGGGCTATAAGCCTTATGTCTGTTAAAAACTCAGTTTTAAAGTTTAAAAAAATTAAATAGAAAAACCCCTAATTTCATAGGAACCCTAGAATGCAATTGTTCCAAATTTAACCCCAATCCGTTATTGTTAATGCCGATTATCATGGGGCATTTTGTAAATACATGTGTCCCTAGTTTCTGAACTTAATGTAAAATGTCTTTATTGTCTTACACTTATGTAATTGAAACTTAATGAAATACAATGTGTAGTTGTGCTTATAATGTTGAATATTTCATTGCTTGGTATATAATAACGCTTATTAAACTAACTATATAGTTGTGGTTGTTTGAATAAGTCTAAGTCAATTAATGATTATGAAACATGTTCAAACTAAATCATATGAAGTTCTCATGCGATTGGCCCATGCTAATGGACCATACGCATGAACAACTTCATGCTAATGAACAAGTCGTACGAATGAACCAGGAGACTGGATCAGTCGCATGATTGTAATATGAGATTGACTCAATCGCACGAATGAACACTCAGTCGTGCGAATGGATCAACCGCATGAATCAATTGGACGATTGAACCATGCAAATGGTTCCGTCGCCCGAATGAGAAATCCTAACCTATAAATACCACTTAAATCGTGGAAAAACCGGACACTTCGGATACCTACGTACAATATCATACCCTAGCCGTCCAGAGACCTCTAAGAACCTGTTCCAAGTTCATAGATCGCACAAGATCGATTCCCTATCGTTCTTAACGTTTAGATTCAATCCATAATTGTTTCTACGTGCGTTCTCACTTATTGGATCACCAATCAAATAGGATTCCGCACTATTTGATTCGGTATACATGTATATCAGTTAGGATTTCGTTCAATACACGATTCTAACAAGTGGTATCAGAGCTTTGGCTCTTGATATACGTGTGATTCAATCGTTTTTAATACAAAAATTGTGTTTTTTCACTAAAAACGCAACCTTTTTGTGTAAAACGGTGTCTTAGACATCTCCTGATCGTAAAGTTTAGTTTTTCCGGCATATGACAATTAGGGTTAGTGAAAATTCGAGTTTTTGCGTCCAAAATACCTTAAACCTACGAATTTTCAAATTTCAGCAGCTTCAGTCGCACGATTGACTCAATCGCCGGACTGAATCCATACGCATCCCTCGTATGCACGATTGGACTCATTCGTACCGTCATTCGTACGATTGAGTAGCTTATCCGCATTGACTCATCTGTATTTGTTCCAGACCAAGAAAAAGCATATTCACCCTGAGGTTCTTTTGTCAAATAAGTTCTATGTATAACCCATTATTCGTCGGACTTCCAGAATAGGTGAATGTAATTGGATCACGAAAGAGAGAAGAGAAGATGTCAGCAGTCGGTGCTGATTTTGTGAGGTAGTCAGGAGCATCTGACGACTTACGGGCCAATCAAGTTATATTTATCCACACAGAGAGGATTCTCATTCTTAGGGGGAATCCATGTATAGAGAAATTGAAAACACAATCAGAAAGTGATGATGTGAGCATGTTTCTGATGATGAATCTTCGTGCATGCTGATTTGTTTGAGATTGTCAGCTGTGGATTGGAACCTTCTACCTTTTGCCCAATACACCGTATGAAGATGCCAAGAGAGCACAACATTTATATATTGGGATATGCTGAATGTGAGGGGGAATTTCTGCAGGTGTTAATGTTAATCAAGTTCGCCTGTGTGAAGATTGAAGCAATGGAAAACTGTTCATGACATTATTTGGAAAAATCAGTCATATGGGGAATCTTGCTGCTGTGATGGTGTTCTGCAAAGTAAACGAAAGCTGTTATGCCTAAATTGATTTTCAGGGATACTGTAGCAACATGACTGATCAACAACGTTGGCTAATATGGTGTTTCGTTTGAGTCTATTGGAAACCAGAGCAAAGATTGACTGAAGATTGTAAGAGGTGTTATCTACTATTTGTAAGCAACGTCCAAGGGGGATTTGTTGGAGCATATATAGTCATATATAGTGTGTCCGTCACTTGTCGAATAGTCTAGGCTTAATGTAATACACCTGATCTGTTGTAAACACATGAAACTGGGTCATTCGCAGGAGCATATGCGAACAAGACTCAGTCGTACGACTAAGCCATGCTAATGGACCAGTCGTGCGATTGAGAGATGCGATTGGGACATTCGTAAGACTGAACCATAAGTATGATCCAGTCTTACGATTGAACCATACGCATGGTCCAGTCGTATGATTGAACCATACGCATGGTCCAATCGCACGAATGGACCCAGTCTCATCTAATATGGGCCGAGGCCTATATATACCCGTTTCAATGTGTAGGAGATAAGGGTTTTGAGAGGTGAGTGCCCAGGAGCCTAGGGCTGCTGGATGAGAGGGGAGATCATGCTCGATCTCCCATTGCCAAGAGTCTTGATTCTTATGTTGTAACGAGTTTGTAATCGTTATGTTTTATCAATGAAACCAATTTTTGATAGTTCGTGTTATTGTTTTGACTTTTGGTTTTAGTTGTTTATCCTTCCGTCAAGAACACGCTCGGATGTCTATCGATCTAGCCTACTTCACACTTTTGATCCCCATGTAAAATCGAATGTCTAAGTGGGTTCAATTACCTGTTTCGATTAAAGATGAGGGTTAGAGCACACGAAGAATAGCCGCGACTAAGGTATAGTTGGTTCAAGATTCAATCGTTGTTGATAATCAAATTAATCTTGTAGGAAGCTTTGGATGGTGATGATAAATGAAAGCCCTCAATTAATTTTGATGTAAACTGCTTAGAAGATGGATTTCGACTAAGTTTGTAACACCCGGAATTTTCTTTGAAGCCGACGAAAGAAGAAAAAGAAATAAAGTCCAAAGTCGATGGACCAAACTCACCAACGAGAGAAACTTCGATGAATGGGAGTATAAAAGGGGAAAGACACCCCATTCTTGCCATTTTTAGCCAAGAAGAGAGGAGAGTAGAAGGGAAGGAGAAAAGAGGAGAAAAGCTTGGTCCGGGTTGATTCGAGCGTGGAAATCGACGTGTAGTGGGTCAAATCGAAGCTCTTCTCGACGGGATCGTTAAGGTGAGTTCTAGGACCTCTCTTTTACACGTTTTTGAATGATTTTGGGGCTGGAACATATCTGAAAACTATTTTTTCGGGTTTTTGGGTGAATACCCGTTTATGTATGCATATGTATGTGTATGATTCATTGGGGCTTGATTTCGGGCTTGGGTATGCTTGAATGATGTCATAGTATGTTTCATTAAGGCTTAGGATGGTCGATTTGGGCTCAAAATGGGTTTAGATGACTTTGGAGGCCGAAAACCCTCGGCTGTAGTCGGGATGAACTGCATTCTGCATCAGTTAGGGCTAGGCGACCGACTGGAGGGAGACTGAAGGCCATTCGGCCGACTGGAGGGAGAATGAAGGCTAGTCACCCAACTGGAGGAAGACTGAAGGCCATTCGGCCGACTGGAGGGAGACTGAAGGCCATTCGGCCGACTGGAGGGAGACTGAAGGCCATTCGGCCGACTGGAGGGAGACTGAAGGCCATTTGGCCGACTGGAGGGAGACTGAAGGCCATTCGGCCGACTGGAGGGAGACTGAAGGCCATTCGGCCGACTGGAGGGAGACTGAAGGCCAGTCACCCGACTGGAGGGAGACTGAAGGCCATTCGACTGACTGGAGGGAGACTGAAGGCCAGCACCTGACTGGAGGGAGACTGAAGGCCAGTCACCCGACTGGAGGGAGAATGAAGGTCCAGTCATCCGACTGGAGGGAGAATGAAGGTCTAGTCACCCGAATGAAGGTCCAGTCATCCGAATTAAGGTCCAGTCAACCGAATAAAGGTCTAGTCACCCGAATGAAGGTCTAGTCACCCGAATGAAGGTCCAGTCACCCGAATAAAGGTCCAGTCACCCGAATGAAGGGCCAGTCACATGGAGGCCATACGATTGGAGGGTGTCCAGATGCCCAAGTAGGGCTGTTGCACTTGAGGAGAATTGTAGTTAAACTTCTGACTTTCAGGAGAAAGTGCAGATGTAAGTTTTGACATAAAGGTTCCCGTAAGAGCATGTAAGATGATTCTTGTGGCCTTAGAGAACATGCAGGGCGTGATGATAATGATGTTGCATGATGCATGTTATGTATGTATGATGTTACCCTGTATGATGTGATGACTGTGTATGTTATGTTCCTTATTATGATGTATGTTTATCTTTCCTATGGCTTTACGTGTAATGATAATGAATGAAATGAAGTATTATGTAACGTAAAGTGAAAGATAATGAAAAGTGGAACATGATGAATGCATGCATTATTGAACGAGGAAAGTAATGAATGTCTTGCAAGTATTGGATATCGGGGTCCTTCTTTGTGATTGACCCTTTTTATAGAACCTCTACTGCTTACCTCTAGTACTGCGGCATACTCTCAGCTGTTCATTTATTGACTTCGGCCCAGTAGCTAAATAGTTCGGAGTGTAGCATACGGTATTGGTACGGAAGATATCCGATATGCAAGTAAAGATATAAAGATGAATGAACGAATGAAGAAGATAATATAACTATTACCTATGTGTACGTATGATGTATGCACGCATAAAAGAAAAGAATGGTTTTAATGAAAGAAAAGTATGTTTTATTATAAAACTAGAACTCACTCAGCAACGCTAACTTTGATGTGTTTTCAGTTGGCAGGTATGTTGATGAGGATGGCACGGGGTGACTACTCAGTTCTTTTGGGATGGCATCCATTATTATAAGGCTTTTGTAATGAAATCTAACATGAATTTGTAATTTGATAATGAAGTATTGTTTGCAAAAGCTATTATATTTAAATAAGATATTGTTTTAAATGTTTCCGCTACGACGTTTTTATGAAAGATGAAGGAAATTATGTTTTAAGTGCGATGAATGACCAATTGTAAGCGTCCCGGGAACGGGGCCTTACAAAGTTGTAGGTCGAAGAGATGATGATGATCGAACACGGGGTGCGGGTGTGTCTCAGATGGATTTGAGAGTTCAAGTAGTTTAAGAGTATTGATTTGATGATTTACCCTCGATCACTTAGGCATTTACCGATCGGTTTCAAGTCGATTGAGTTTGATGTCTTGAATGCATGTTTGGTTTCACAAACACACACATAACGACTCGAAAGATCAATTAAAACATCATCTAAGTCCGAAACGGCTTAAGAAACGGTTTCAGTGGGTTTAAATGGGGAAATAACTGATGATTAACGGGTAATTTTGGTCGGCGGAGCTCGGTGACCCGGTGGCCGGATATGGGAGAAAATCCGACGGGATGGTGAGGTTGGGTGGTTTGAGTTTTTAAACAAGTTACACCTTTGGTCCCTGATGTTTTGCATAGTTATTATTTTATGTTAAAACTTCTATATTAAGTTTCAGAAATTACAAATTTAAACCCTTGACTTATAAAAGCTAATTTAAGTAATAAATCAAATTAATCATTTATTAATTTTTTTAAAACTTTCATAAAGCTTATAAACTTTATAATTTAGTTATTTATTTTTAATATTAATGTTGGAGCATATATAGTCATATATAGTGTGTCCGTCGCTTGTCGAATAGTCTAGGCTTAATGTAATACACCTGATATATTGTAAACACATGAAACTGGGTCATTCGCAGGAACAATACGAATGAGACTCAGTCGTACAACTAAGCCATGCTAATGGACCAGTCATGCGACTAAGAGATGCGATTGGGACATTCGTAAGAGTGAAGCATAAGTATGGTCCAGTCGTACGATTTGACTTTTGGTTTTGTTTGTTTATCCTTCTGTCAAAAACACGCTCGGATGTCTATCGATCTAGCCTACTTCACAATTGGTATATGAGCTGGTTACTACTGGAATGATCTAACAATCATTCTAGCAACCCGAGCTCTTGATTTCTGGATCTATTTCAGGTTCTTTGACGTTAAACCCAATTTGTGTTCTTCGTGTTTTGCTCAGATCTTGTTACGTGTGGTGTTTCTATGTTAAAATTGAACTTGAAACCACGTTCTAATCACCCTTTCGAATCTGATGATGCCTACTTTGTTTCGGTTCATGTAAAATTCGTCAGATTAGGGTTTTGGGCAGCCCTGGCGGCTGCAGATCTGAAAATCTATGTGCAGACCCGTTCATGCGACTGGGCCATGTGAATGGACCATTCGTACGACTGGACCATGCTAATGGACCATTCGTGCGACTGGACTAGTCGTATGTTCAATCGTGCGACTGGACCAGTCGTATGTTCAATCGCACGAATGAGCCATCTGCATTGACTCATCCGCATTTGTTCCAGACAAAAAAAAAGTCTGGTACTGCTTCTTGCATAGATTTGAGGATGAGCAAAGCATATTCACCCTGAGGTTATTTTGTCAAATAAGTTTGATGTATACCCCATTATTCATCAAATTTCTAGAATAGGTGAATGTAATTGGAACACGAAAGAGAAAAGAGAAGATGTCAGCAGTCGGTGCTGATTTTGTGGGGTAGTCAGGAACATCTGACTACTTATGGGCCAATCAAGTTATATTTATCCGCACAGAGAGGATTCTCATTCTTAGGGGGAATCATGTATAGAGAATTGAAGACGCAATCAGAAAGTGATGATATGAGCAGGTTTCTGATGATGAATCTTCGTGCATGCTGATTTGTTTTAGATTATCAGCTGTGGATTGGAACCTTCTACCTTTTGCCCAATACACCGTATGAAGATGCCAAGAGAGCACAACATTTATATATTGGGATATGCTGAATGTGAGGGGGAATTTTTGCAGGTGTTAATGTTAATCAAGTTCGCCTGTGTGAAGATTGAAGCAATGGAAAACTGTTCATGTCATTATCTGGAAAAATCAGTCATATGGGGAATCTTGCTGCTATGATGGTGCTCTGCAAAGTAAACGAAAGCTGTTGTGCCTGAATTCATTTTCAGGGATACTGTAGCGACCTGACCGATCAACAACGTTGGCTAAAATGTTGTTTCATTTGAGTCTATTGGAAACCAGAGCAAAGATTGACTGAAGATTGTAAGAGGTGTTATCTACTATTCATAAGCAACGTCCAATGGGGGATTTGTTGGAGCATATATAACCATATATAGTGTGTCCGTCGATTGTCGAATAGTCTAGGCTTAATGCAATGCACCTGATATGTTGTAAACACATGAAACTGGGTCATTCGCAGGAGCATATGTGAATGAGGCTTAGTCATACGACTAAGCCATGCTAATGGAAAAAAAAGGCCGAGGGAGGAGGAAAGGCTAGCTGATAGAAATTAGATCGTATCTGTGATACCAATTCAAAATCATATGGAAAATGATAGTACACATGAACAAATCAATGGGACTTTAAAAGTTTAAATTGAATAAGATGCGAAGTTCAAAGTATAAGTCTGTGTAGTCTGAGCAATATAAAAGGAAAAATGATAGTAAAACTAGCTACTACTAAGGTAACACAAAGAAAGTAGACCTAGAGGTTGCTAGACCACTGATGATATGTCGATAGATTCAACACAATAGATTATTAGACCTTGTTGGTGATCTCAAGATTAAACTAAGTTGTTCGACAAGCTGTGGGTTATCATCTTATCCCTGGTTAACACAATCAACAAAATTCCAATAAAGGGTGACGAGCATAATAAACGCCACAAATGTGTGCGTATGACCAAAATATGAGCAAAATCAAGTGATGAAAAAATTGCAAAAGCAATCAAACTAACAACATATGTTGTTGGTGAGATCTATGCAAAATGAATAAAATTGCTCAAACAAGAAGATAGGTTATGTGCCTCTTTGCTGTGCGGTGGCACTGACCTGAGGATAAGCATAACCTAGACATTCTAGAATTCATTGTTTTTTTCCGGCTCTCTGCTATGTGGTGGCACTGACCTGAGGCTTGGCTTCTCTTTGAAAGCTCTAAGAATAGTTTCTTCTTGAATACTACCCTTAGACCGCTCAAAATTCTCCTGAGGAATGTTGATTACCAGATAAGTGTGGGATCCATAAATGCTTGTTGAAATAATCAAACCTTAAACTATCACCAATCTGTGTCAAAAGTCTGTGTGAAGATTTAAGAGGACAAGTATACTGACAATCATCGTGGCTACAATTCTTGAAAGTCCAAATCAATGTGGGGATCTAATAGTACTAGTATGATTTCCTAAACTTGCTAACGACTCTAGATGAAAAACAAGAACAAAGCATCAAAAGGTTTTGATAACATGTCCCGAATGATTTGACGTACCTGTATGATTCCAAATTGAATTGGTCCATTTATGGTCAAAATATTGAAGCTGCCTTTTCAGAAAATGAATCTATTAGATTTCCATCTTCGGATTTACACCTCACTCAAACCACAAAAACAAGTTTAGCTTTGTATTTTAGTTTTAGTTCTTTTATTTTTTTTAAATTTTATCAATTTAGTTTGTTAAACATCGGACTACGCCATGGAACTCAATAGAGGATTTTAATCACCTAAAAGGGTCACATCTGAGGTGATCACACGTGTTTTCAAATGTAAAATCAGTCACGTCTGAGGTGACAAATTGTTTAAAAGGATCACGTCTGAGGTGATCAAAAGTTTTCCAAGTTAACATGATCATGTTTGAGATGATCGAATGCTTATAACGTTTAATCAAAGTTAAAAAGGGACTAAGTGTGGAAAGGTCATAAAGTCAAAATCATGAGTATGATCTAATCGCACGACTGGATCATGAGTATGGACCAACCGTACGAAGGACATACTTATGCACTAGACAGCCGAATGGCACATGAGTAGAACCATTACCCGAATGGCATATCAGATGAGCCAGTCGACCGAATGGAGCTGTGCGAATGAATCAGTCGCCCGACTGAAATCCAGCGGCTGACTGATGTGATCGACTAACCAATCGCACGACAGAGGTCCAATCACCCGAATGAACAAAGCGAATGGGTCCAGTCGGCCGATTGAAACCAGATTTAGTATAAATAGGGCATTAGTCGATCGCATAAACTCATCCCCCCCTAATCGCCCTAAAATCGCAATTGTACCATTACTCTGCTGAAATTTTCACTGACCGATTTTAACTCCTAATTTCGATATTCTGACGATCTCTACTTGTTATACGGTAAATGAGATGTTGTTTACCGAAGTTTATTTGGTTGAGCCCTAATTTGTGATTCTCGGCCTTTACAAGAACCGACACTAAAGTGGACTAATAACCTAACTATACTATGCAAAATGTTAATCAAGGTTATTAGGTTATTAGGATAATGATTGCGAGTCTAAGGAACCAATACACGACGTCTAATTTCAAGATTTGGTTCAATTCGAATTTCATTGAACGAACAGTGGGTCATGCGACTGGACCACCCGGATGAATTCCAATCGCGCGATTGAGTTGGTCGAATGACTCAATCGCCGCTTAATGGATAATACGAATGAGCTGAGTCAGCCGACTAAACCAATTGTAGGCTCAGTCACCCAATTGAAACCCATCGCATGCCGGTCAACCGATTGAACACAATACCATGGTTTTCTCACATGATGAACAGACTGAACTCAACCAGGTTAATTAGAACTGATTTTTGATATGCGTGATCTAACGTCTATTTGTCTGTATTACAGATCTATGGCTACAGGTGGTCCATCAAACCCAAGCAAACATCTTTGCTCATTTAGACGCCACTACTACTGAAATGGTGCGATTTTGCGGGATCATTGCTTTCCTTAAGAGATCTAGATATACAAGGCTATATCCACACCTTGCACCCTATAGGTCTATTGCAGGCTTTCTGGACGGGCATCGATGGTCCGTTCCCATGAGCCATATACCAGCATCCGCAAGTATTTCGGTTATGCTATCGAGGTCACTGCTTAGATATAACCCTTGTACTTTTGCTTTGGGTGATGATCTGATCACCTGACCAGACTTCACCCTCTACGTGAAGGGTGCTTCCTAAGGAGAGTACGTGCTTTGGTATTAATCAGGTGTGCTCACAATAGCAACCTGTTGTCTCCAATACATACTTAGCACATGTCATCCTTAAAGTGCCTTGGCTTCGAGAAAGGGTGGGTGTGACAGGATCAGTGATCACAGTTTGATGTATCAGAATAACGCAGCGGAATACAACCACGAATTAGACAAATTGTAGCAAGCTAACATATATGTAGCATTAAGATCGCATACAGTTATAGGGAGAGAATATGTTTTCTGATTTCTAGGAATGTTTATAGATGAGGAATATTTCTAATCGAATCAATCATTCATTCCATTCAATTCCTCATTTCATTCATTATTACAATAGGTTGTCACTCCTTATATAGAGTGCAACAGTCACTGCTGTTATCACGGAAAGTGACAACTGGCAGATCCAATACAAAATAACTAATTCTTAACAAACTACTGAAATGTTCACAACTACTGAGAACATATCAGCAAGTTAAGTACAAAATATAAAACTACTGAAACTACAACGACTGAAGAACAAGCTCTTCAGTCGTTTTACAAAACTACTGACATAGAAATAAAACTACTGATATCACAACTACTGAAGAAGTACTCTTCAGCAGTTGTGACAAACTACTGAGGCTTCAGTACTTGATCTTCAGACTTTGACCTTCAGGCGTTTCATCAGCTGATGACTTCAGTAGATATCATCAGCTGATGTCTTCAGTCTTTGTCTTCAGACTTTGTACATCAGTTGTTGATCTTCAGCACTTGTAACTCTTCAGCTGTTGTACTTCAGTACTTTGGTCTTTCAGCTTCAGCACTTGTGTTCTTCAGCTGTTGTACTTCAGTACTTTGGTCTTTCAGCTTCAGCACTTGTGTTCTTCAGCTGTTGTACTTCAGCACTTTGGTTCTTCAGCTGTTAGGTCTTCAGCACTGATCTTCAGTCTTGAAGTCTTCAGCACTTGTCAAACTACTGATGAGCTTTCAGCAGTTGTTGTGATACCGTGTGGGACTTAGAGGTTTTCTGATCTTGGCTCATTGGTTCTTTTGGTCCAACAACTCCCCCTGAACCAATGCAGCCAAAACCTCTAACTTATTTATACTCCCACTTATTGATGGCAAAATGTTGGTCTTTTTCCTTCTTGATCAGTAGAGAAGATGACCCATGTAAGCTCCGGCCTGGGAAGAACCTCAAATATTTGTTTGGCAGAGTATGAATGGGAACTCTGTTTTGGGGAACTGGACACAGAGTTGTTATCCCATTCATGAGATTCACTTCCCCATAATGAGTCTGTACGACTCTCTTGTGTAGGCCTCAAGGAAGGTGATTTGTTCCTCCATGGTTAGCTCTTCAGCACCTCCTTCAAACAATGATTCCGGCCCATAATACTCAGACAGGTATTTGGCCTGTTTCCCATTCTTTAGCTCCACAGTTGTTATTATTCTGTAAGCAAACTCATCCGGGTGATTACCCTCTAGGAACAACTGGAGCTCATTTTTCCTGACTTCCTCAAGCCTCTTGTAAACTAACCCCTTTTTCACTATTTTGTTTTCCAACATCTTCTGAGGGGTTAGATTAGCTTTGTAGGCCTTCTTGAAGTCTTCTAGGATTTCCCAGGGTGAAACTACAAAGACCAGAGAGATCACTTCATCTACGATCTTTTTCACCTGGCCAATGTATCTCCGAGGTATATTGTTCTTATGAATTCTTTGAGAGACCCTGGGATCAGGCCAAATCCTCACTCTTTCCTTTTGATATTGAAAGGTATGCCTGAGAGTGTAAAGTCTGAGGGCTTGCTCCTTCATATTGATGATGGAAGATGTGGCTGCATAAGCTTTGTCAACTCTCTTCAGCAATTCCTCATCATGCTGTTTATGAAGCTCTTCTTCTTCTAGCTTCACTTTAACCATTTGTCTCTGGACTTCAGGAGTAATTGCTGAGGAGTGACTTGTGGCCTTAGGCAACTGAATCACAGCTGAGAGCGGCAGCCTGTCTTCTTCATCTTCTTCATCGTCTTCTAGCCTCAATATCCTTCTCTTCTTCTTCAAGGGTATATCATCGGCTATGGGTTTTGAGGGTAAGGGAGTTGGTTTGGTGGGTTGTGTTTTGGGTGGTTTTGGTGTGGGAATGTTGACAGGCTGTTCTAGCATCCTTGAGGTGAGTGTGGCTTTTGATTGCTTGGCTAGCTCAGTCCTGCTCCCAGCACCCGCTTCATTCAAAGCTTCAATAACAAGCCCCTTAGTATATACTTCAGATGAACAGATCTTGGTGGTGATTGCCAAGATACTGTCCCTGGACCAAGCTTTGATTTCAATCATTGATCTTCCAAGATATTTTGCAATAAATCTTATCATGATTTCAAGCCTTTCTCTTTCTAACACTTCATAACTTGCCCATCTTTCTGGATTTCTTCAATCTCTAGTCGTCGAATCTCAGAGTCAAGTTTATTGGTGTCATGGCCTTGCCTAAACAGCTGATCAATGATGTTGTCCATTGATCTACTGTGTTCGGCATCAGCCTCTTTTATCAGTAGCTCCAAGGCTTTATCTTCAGCAATGTGCTCATCAGCACCTTTCTTTCGCTTGTAGGTGAGCATTGGTTGCTGTTCTTTCTCCTCCTTTTGGGCTTGCTTCGCTTCCTTCTTTCCTCGGATCTTTTCCTCTTCTGTTCTTTCACTGCAGTACTCTCCCCCTTTTTGGTTGCATTGGAGGAAGGGGTTTGTACCGCAGAAAGAGTCTTTTGGACAGCAGCATCAACCAAGGGCTGTAATGTTGAGGAAAGCCTCTCATCAAGGGCTTTGATCACTATATCAGTGATTATGGGGTGATGAGAGGGAGGGAATTTTGGAGTACAGCACCTATTTGCTCAGGAGGGTTCTGTTCCTGAGAAGTAGGGCCTGAAGCAGAGGCAGGTGTTGATTTTGGGGTGGCTCTGTGTTTGGGAAACCTTCAAGGGAAGGTGCCATCTGTGGGTGTATGGGTGGCAGATGGACTTGCATCCTGAGACATCTTGGCCAGCAGCTCTTTGAGTCTGCTAACCTCATCCTCTAGAATGGTGTTTTGAGCAACTACATCATAGAAAAGCTCAGGTCATCATCAGTTGATACTGAATCACCTGACCTCCTGCTTAGAGCAGGATTTACATGCACTGGGTGTAGACCAGTTGGTGCATGTGCCCCTTGTGCTTGGTACTGGGGACTTCCAGCCTCAGGACAATGTCCATCATCAGCTGTTGCCTCTAGGGAGGTCTTAGCAATGTTACCAGCCTCACTCTGGTCATGTGCTGAGTCAGAGGAGGTGGCAGCCTCACTAGATATTCTAAGCTCCTTGTCTACACCAGGAGATAGAATTGGGAAACCCCTGTGCTGTGGGTTCTCAGGTGCACTGTGTTCCTCCCCCTCAATTGTAGAGGTATTCCCAGTAGTAAGTGGTTTCTGGGGAGGGGGTGAGGAGTGCAATTGAGTCAGCACTTGTGCAACTATTAAAGTTGGCTGTGAGGGGCGGTTGTTTGGGGTAAGGGGGTAGAAGCAGTGTGCACCTGGGGTGGATGGTGCTCTTCAATGGCAATCTCCTCAAGTGAGGAAGATCCCAGATAAGTAGGTGCCCCTTGGGTTGCTGCAGGCTCCTGTTGAGAGGAAGCCTGAGCGGCTGTGGCTGGAGGAGTCATTGTATCCACTAGGGGGTTTGGACTAGTGGATATATCCTGCGTTTGTGGTGCAGGAGCATCCTCAGGGACTCAATTCCCTGAGTAGCCATTTTGGGTTTCTTTTTGTGGGTTTGGTGGGGACATTGGATTTGGAGGTGGTGGCTGTGGGTTCCAGCTGCGTGGGTTTTCGCAGCTTGGCAGCCAGTTTGAGTGTCCGGTCAGAGTTGTGCCGGAGTATACTTCGGCAGAACAGCCGTAGCAGGGACTCCCAAGCCAACAAGTCCCTCAGCATTAAGCTGGTCTATAATAATGGCCATTATGAACCGTGGATAGAGTATCCAACGGTTGGCAGTTAGTTTTTGAGCCATATCTTTGAGCTCTGAAATATTAATTCTGAAAGTTCAGTGGTTGTTGCTCAAGGATAGAATACATTACCTGCTGCCATTTGGTGGACATTTGATCCCAAGACGATGTCTTAGGGGCCAAACATACATTGACCATATGAAAATCAGGCGCTCAGCGTCATTAAAGTGTTTCTTCATGATGGTGGTGGCACTGAGATCACCTTGATATCCATGCTGAGCAAATGATAGATCTATGGTGCCCTTCGGATATCCAGCAGGAGAGGTAGCATCACTCAGTTGAAGATTTTACGGATTGTTGCAGGAGTAATCACTACTTCTTTGTTGTTGACGACTGACCGGAGGGATCGTGTGTTGCTCTCCTCAGTGTAGTAACGTTCATCCAAAAAATGGTTCAAGGATTCGGCATGTAAACGGGTTCAGAAGGAATGCCTTGTTGTATTGGGACTGAACCATAAGATCGATAGCAGTATCGAACTTAGTCCAGATCGGCGATTTTGTGAGGTAGGCAACACAGTTGTGTCGCGGTTTAATTTGCATAGACGCCATGGAAGTTTTGGAGAGGAACGTTAGGTTTGAAGAAGATGAAGCATGGAGAGCTCAGGTTAAGGGTATTTATAGGGTACGGGTGAGGAAACGACTGAAGGATGTGGTGTTAGTCATCAGTAGTTTTAAACGACCGTTGACATGGTATTATCCTTTCAGACGTTGAAACAGCTGAAGTCGTGGTGTTAGGCATCAGTAGTTTAGAAAACTACTGAAGACCGTGGTTTTGACTTCAGATGATTGAAACAACTGAGGACATGGTGTTTGTCATCAGTAGTTATGAAACTACTGAAGACAGTGGTTTTGTCATCAGCTGTTGTAACAACTGAAGACTTGGTATTAGTCATCAGTAGTTATAAAACTACTGAAGACGTGGTTTTGCTTCAGTTGTTTAAAATGAAACAGCATTGTACAAACGACTGAAGAGAAAGTTCTCTTCAGCTGTTTTCGTCAATTCTTAGCTTTTCAGCTGTTTCAAACTGTCCTCAACACATTCATCAGTCTTTATGGCTGATTTCAGTTGTTTCATAGGACATCAGTACTTATCTGTTTTTACTGATTGCAGTAGTTATGACTGCATCAGTAGTTGTAACTACTTCAGTAGTTTAGAGCAGATGAAGTACTTCAGTACTTGTGAGACATTTAGCCTTCAGTAGTTATAAAACTACTGAGGTTAAAAGAGCTCATCAGTACTTATATGTGACAGGCACTCATGATCATCAGTATGAATTACTGAGATCATCAGTAGTTGTCACCTATTCTAGCTGCAGCATACCAAGCCTTAACACCAGGTTTTGGAAAGTTGAACTATCCAAAGGCTTAGTAAAAATGTCTGCAAGCTCATCAGCACTGGCACAAACTTAGGATCAATCAGACCTTTTTCAAAACAATCCCTTATAAAATGATGTCTGATCTCTATATGTTTGGTCCTAGAGTGCTGGACTGGATTTTTGACAATGCAAAGAGCTGAAGCACTATCCATTAACAATGGAGTCTTAGTCTCTGTAATGCCATAATCCAAAAGTTGGTTTTGAAGCCAGAGTACCTGAGATGTACAGCTTGCAGCAGCAATGTACTCTGCTTCCGCAGTGGATGTAGCAACTGAGGTCTGTTTCTTGCTCTGCCAAGAAATCAAGCAGTTGCCTAGGAATTGACATCCACCAGAAGTTGATTTCCTGGTCAACTTACACCCTGCATAGTCACTGTCAGAAAAAGCAACTAATTTACCAGAATGTCTGGTAGAATACCATAAACCTAGAGATGGAGTGCCTTGCAGATATCTAAAGATCCTCTTGACTGCAATCAGATGAGACTCTTTAGGTGCAGCCTGAAATCTAGCACAAACACATGTAGCAAACATAATATCTGGTCTAGAAGCTGTTAAATACATCAAGGACCCAATCATACATCTGTAAAGTGTTTCATCAACCACTTTACCTTTCTGATCTGAGTCCAGTTGTGTGGTGCTGCTCATGGGAGTAGAACAGGGCTTACAGTTTTGTAAATCAAACTTTTGCAAAAGATCTTTTGTATATTTGGATTGATGAATAAAAATTCCATCAGCCTTTTGTTTGATTTGCAACCCCAGAAAGAACTGTAATTCTCCCATGGCACTCATTTCAAACTTTGTTGCATCAACTTTGTAAAGGCATCACACAACTTTGGATCAGAGGATGCAAAAATGATATCATCTACATAAATTTGAACAAGTAGATTATGCTGCCCAGCTTTCTTAATAAATAAAGTCTTGTCTATGGAGCCTCTAGTGAAATTGTTTTCCAGAAGAAAGTTTGATAATGTCTCATACCAGGCTCTGGAGCTTGTTTTAACCCATAAAGAGCTTTATCAAGCTTATACACCCAATTAGGATGTTTATTGTCCTCAAAGCCTGGAGGTTGACATACATAAACCTCTTCTTTAACTTTTCCATACAAAAATGCACTTTTGACATCCATTTGAAAGACTTTAAGTTTTTGATAAGCAGCATAAGCTAAAAACAATCGAATTGCTTCCAGTCTGGCTACAGGGGCAAAGGTTTCATCATAATCAATACCTTCTTCTTGTGCAAACCCCTGAACAACCAGTCTGGCCTTGTTCTTAACAATAAGCCCATTTTCATCAGTTTTGTTCCTAAACACCCATTTAGTGCCTATTGCACACTTACCTGGAGGTAGAGGAACCAGTTCCCACACTTGCTGTTTCTTGAACTGAAGAAGCTCAAGCTGCATGGCATCAACCCATCCATTGTCCTTTAAAGCATGTGATAATTCTTTGGCTCTTGCTGACTGATGAAGAGAGCATAGAAGCAGAAATTTGACAATTGACTTCTTGTTGATACTCCAGCAGTGATATCACCAATGATTTGAGACATGGGGTGATTCTTCAGATCTTGATACACAATGAGATCTGTGCAAGTGTTTGTAGCCGGTTCAGCAGCAACAGATGGTGATGGTGAATCATTTCCTTGAAACCAATCAGTGGATGGTAATTCAAAGGAAGTTGAATTCGAAGAAATCTCATCAGCATTTGTTGTGGATGGTGCTACTGGCGCTACAGGAACATCAGGTCTAGTTGAGTCAGGCAGCTGATCACTAAACCTGAAGAGGTGAGTACTGCAATCATCATCATCATCAGCAGTACCACCAGGTGGTGAACTGTTGACAGGCAACACAGCAGGAGTTTGATAAGGAACATATTGCAGTATGTCCAAATCAAATAACTCCACAGGACTTTGTGGAATCTTGTCCTTTGGAGATTCATTAAACTTAACATGTAGAGTTTCTTCAACCATCTTTGTTCTGCAGTTGAAGACTCTGTATGCCTTGCAAGTAGATGAATAACCAACAAAGTATCCTGCATCCACCTTAGGATCAAATTTGTGGAGTTGATCCTTTGTGTTGAGAATAAAACAGGGACACCCAAATGCTTTGAAAAATGAAATCAGAGGAGCCAAATGATGGAGAACTTCATATGGAGTCTTCATCAACCTCTGATTTACTAAAACTCTATTTTGCACATAACAAGCTGTGTTGACAGCTTCGGCCCAAAAGGTCAATGGCAAACCTGAGTCAGCCAGCATGGACCTTGCAGCTTCAATGAGGTCCTGTTCTTTCTCTCCACTACTCCATTTTGTTCTGGAGTCCTTGGAATGCTGAACTGCCTTTTGATTCCCTTTGAGAGATAGAAGTCATCAAGTGTATGATTCTGAACTCAGTTCCATTATCACTCCTAATACACTTGACTGGAAGGGAATACTGCTTCTCAATGTACAGCACAAAGTGGATAATCTTCTGAGCAGCCTCATCCTTTGAATGTAGAAAGAAAGTCCATACAAATCTGGAGTAATCATCCACAATTACCAGACAGTATTTCTTCTTTGCCATGCTCATTACTCTCACAGGACCAAATAGATCCATATGCAGTAATTGCAAGCAGGCAGTGGACTTGGACACTTCAATAGGAGGAAATGAGACCTTGTGCTGTTTTCCTTTTAAACAAGCAGTGCATGTTTCATCACAGTGGAACTCCTTTATTGGTAAGCCTCTGACTAAACTATTGTGGCTAAGCTGATTCATGTTTTTGAGATTAACATGACCAAGCCTCCTGTGCCACAGTTTAGATTCTTGAAAAGAGGCTTTGGAAAATAGGCAAGGATTGCCTTTGAGATCTATCTTCTTAGAGAGATCTAAGGCATACACTCTTCCTGTCCTGTTGGCTTTCAGGAGAGTGTGATCATCCAACACCTTGTCAATCAAGGGCAAAACTTTGGATGACAGAATCCTACAGTTTTGACTTGTGAAAAGGGCAACATGGCCTTTATCACACATTTGACTGACACTCAAGAGGTTGTACTTGAGATTTTCCACATGATTAACATCATCAAATTTGATTTCTCCATTGGAGACAAAGCCCTTACCGATGATGTAACCCCTAGCATCATTGCCAAAAGAGACAAATCCCTTCTTTCCTTGAGAGTAGTCATGAAGAAGAGAGATGTTCCCAGTCATGTGCATAGATCCCCCACTGTCTACATACCAGATGCTACTTTGGCATGTTGAAGAACCCTGCAATAATAAACAATCAGTTAGTTTTAGAGACCCAAACCTTTTTGGTTTTGGGCCTGGTCTCATCAATAGATGGTAAACTAGCATGTTTATTGTAACAACAGCCTGAGAAGAAGAAGATGGTGTAGAAGAGGAGTCCTTTGGCTTAGACCTCCTTTTCTGTGGTTTCAACATAGGAGAATCTAGTTGGTTAACTCTACCCAACAGATGTTGTACCATCATCACCAGCTGTGTCTGATTTTGTGATAAAGCTTTCAGCTCATCAGACACATTGCTAGTGGAGTTAGATAAGGTCCTATGTTGCACCTTCTTCTTTTGAGCACCCTCAGCTGTCACCTGTTTAACCCTCCTTCCTTTTGAATTGCTTTAAGGACTTAAGGGTTACAGGATTTGATGTTGCTGATACAAATGTGGTCTCAAACTCAGTTTTCATTTTTACCATTTTCTCATTAATTTCTTCTTTTTGTTTGAGTTTGGAACCTCTTTTGTACCAACAATCATCTGTAAGATGATTGAACAACCACATACTTCACATGGTTTCTTCTTCATCTTAGGTTGATCATCAACTAAAGATGGTGAAGCAACAGAAGACTTGTTCTTCAATGCTTTGGAAGCATTGTTGCTTTCTTGACAGCCTCTTTAGTAGTCTTCAAACTCTTTCTACTGCCAGTTTTCTTCTCTTCAGTACTGACAGCAGTTGAAGTTTGAACTTCAGGTGTTAAATCCTGCTCTCCAGTCCTTTCAGGACCTTCAGGATTAACTCCTGAGTTGATCAACTTATTGATCATGTGAATGTCAGCATTTGGACCATCAACATCAGCTGATAGGTTCAAAGAGGACTTGATGCTGACTGCTACTTCTGATTGTGCTGTATCAGAAGGTAGATCACATGATTTGATGGATTGGTTATCACTCTCACCATCAGATTCTACCTCTGCTCTTGGGGTAAAATCTGTAGGTGGAGCAGTGTGATTGTAACCAATTCCAAACTTCACATTTGAAGCAGATTGCTTACTAAGAAGCATTTCAAAACCTTTGCATGATTGTACCCATCTATCACACTCGACCTGGGTAACTGCAAGGGTTTCTTTGAGATCTTTGTACTTCTCTAGAAGTACATCTTCTCTAGCCTTATCATCAATTATTTTGCAATTCAGTTTATAAACCTCATCATTTTTATCTTTGAGCACAAACTCAAACTCAGCTTTGTTTTTGGAAATTATTTGTTCTAGCTCAATGTTCTTATTAATTAAAGCTACATTTGCTTCTCTAATGGAAGCAAATGCTGCTATGCATTGTTCAGAACATAATTTGGCTTTTGCCTCAGAGGATACCTGTGATACCTGAGGTGTAGAGGCATTGAAGATGAAGTATCAGCAGACTCCAAAGCCATAAGAGCTAGATTCCCAAAGGGACTGTCACCACCATGTTGACCAGCACCTGAGAACAGTTGATCATGACCAGACAAGTCATCTGGTAAACTGCTCCAGTCAACTCCTGGGGTGAAGAAGCTGTGTTGTTGAGATGAAGGTTGTTGATGAGATAGGGAAGGCTGAGGTTCTGGTAATGCATGAGGTTGTGGTGTCATAGGAACTTGAACTTGATTTGACTGTGGCATGTAATAACAAGGGTACTGATATGGCATTTGACCCTGAGGAACAAAATATGCCGGAGATTGTTGTTGAGGATGATGACTAGATGTGACAGGATGTTGCCCTCTGTTTTGTTGACTATTGCCAGGAAAAGTCACAAAGGGTGCAGTAGAGTTTGATCCAGTTGATCTACACTCTCTTGCAAAGTGTCCAAGCCGTTGGCATTTGTGACACCTCAACTTGCTCTTGTCAAAACCAACTTTGGTTTTGCCAGAGAGTCCTGGGATTTTCTTCCAGTTCTTTGTAGAACTTCTGAGATCTGATATTTATCAAGGCCATTTGGCTCAAAATATCCATCTCTTCTAAGTCATCATCAGCAATCCCCTTGAGATCATCCATAATGAAACATAAATTGTCATTATTACATCCAGTGAACTGACCATCAACACTTACAAATGCAGAATTAGAAGTGCTCGAAGAGAAATTAATATGCTCATCATACTGGCATTCAGATGAAGCATATTCTGACTCATGACCCACCAAGGCAGTGTTGCCTTGTATAAAGTCTTCAGTGAGCTTTCCAGATGAAGACAGCTTTCTCTTCTGTTCTATCTCTCTCTCAAAAGTGAGCAATTTCCCATGGAGTTGGGTGAGAGATAGTTTGTCCAAACTTGCACTGGAGCGTAGGACAATAGTATATGTGTCCCATCTCTCAGGCAGTGATCTGAGAAATCTGTTATTCATCTGAATATTGGTGTATTCAAGTTTGACCATTTTTAGTTCAGAGATCAAACAAGAAAACCGCTCATATTGTTGAGTCAGTGTCTCACCCTTTCTATGAGAGAATGTCTCATATTGTTGGGCAAGAATTTCTCTATTATTTGCCAAGACCTCATCTGTTCCTCCAAATTGTTCTTTCAAAGCAATCCAGAGGTCATGGGCAGTTTCATGATGCATTAGCCCAGAATAGATTTCATTGGGCAAAGCCATGGCCAGAATTCCATGGGCTTTTGCATCAATCTCAAGCAACTTTTATCCTCATCTGAGTATTGCTCCCTCCTCTTCGGAACCATTTGATTGGTTTCCGGGTTATTCACCATAGGCTTGTGTGGACCATGTACCACTGATGTCCAACACCCTGCGCTGTTAACAGACAGGTGATGGAGCATACGTCTTTGCCATATGTTATACTCATTCTTAACCAGCATAGGAGGCTTGGTTGAGGAACCAGTATTGTGAGGATCATTGGAGGGAGTGGTCATTTTCAGTTCAAAAATAGTTTAGTTCAAGTTTTTTTTTTTTTAAAAATTTTAGACAAACCACAACAAACTCAATGAGAACCCAGAATAAGATCTCAGGATGAATGAGCAGAAATACAGAAAATTCAATCTCTATAACCGTTTCTTGCAAAAACAAAAGCTAATTCAATCAAACTTGGATCTTGAATAGCAGTTTCAATGATCAATTATTAGATCGATCAATGATTAACCTGCTCTGATACCATTTGACAGGATCAGTGATCACAAGTTTGATGTATCAGAATATACGCAGCGGAATACAACCACACGAATTAGACAAATTGTAGCAAGCTAACGATATATGTGAGCATTAAGATCGCATACGGTTATAGGGAGAGAATATGTATTTCTGATTTCTAGGAATGTTTATAGATGAGGAATTTCTAATCGAATCAATCATTCATTCCATTCAATTCTCATTTCATTCAATTATTACAATAGGTTGTCACTCCTTATATAGAGTGCAACAGTCACTGCTGTTATCACGGAAAGTGACAACTGGCAGATCCAATACAAATAACTAATTCTTAACAAACTACTGAAATGTTCACAACTACTGAGAACATATCAGCAAGTTAAGTACAAAATATAAAACTACTGAAACTACAACGACTGAAGAACAAGCTCTTCAGTCGTTTTACAAAACTACTGATATCACACTACTGAAGAAGTACTCTTCAGCAGTTGTGACAAACTACTGAGGCTTCAGTACTTGATCTTCAGACTTTGACCTTCAGGCGTTTCATCAGCTGATGACTTCAGTAGATATCATCAGCTGATGTCTTCAGTCTTTGTCTTCAGACTTTGTACATCAGTTGTTGATCTTCAGCACTTGTGAACTCTTCAGCTGTTGTACTTCAGTACTTTGGTCTTTCAGCTTCAGCACTTGTGTTCTTCAGCTGTTGTACTTCAGCACTTTGGTCTTTCAGCTTCAGCACTTGTGTTCTTCAGCTGTTGTACTTCAGCACTTTGGTTCTTCAGCTGTTAAGGTCTTCAACACTTGATCTTCAGTCGTTGAAGTCTTCAGCACTTGTCAAACTACTGATGAGGCTTTCAGCAGTTGTTGTGATACCGTGTGGGACTTAGAGGTTTTCTGATCTTGGCTCATTGGTTCTTTTGGTCCAACAGTGGGTTTGATGATCTTTCAGACCAGATTCAAAATGCCTATGTGGCACTGGTTCTGAACCACCCTTTTAGCTTCTCGAGCATGATATTCTCTTATTTGATAGAGAATCTGGAGGCTAAGGGTAAAGAGGGTTTTTGCATGTACCTTAGGTTTCTCTAAATGATCATTGATGAGAAGCTGCCCTCTCTGCCCAAGGAGAGCCATGATGTTGTGGCATTGGAGATTATGGATGATACAACCTTGGGCCGCATTTAGGTCTACAGGGGGGAACAAGTCAAGCCCCCTGTGAAGAGACTCTTCGGGCATTTGGCCAAGGTTGATTATGTGGCGCCATGTAGGCGAAAATGGCGCCATGAGGAGAGTGACTCAGATGTTGAGCAAATTTCTCTTCCATTTGACGACTCCGACGATGACGGTGATACTGGCGGAGACTCTGGGCCTGCTCCTACAAGGGGCCCCACTACTCATGTTACTTCTCACCTCCTACTGATGCCACTGCTGCCAGCTTTCACCAGGACTTTTGTCCTCCATATGAGGAGGCAGAGAGTGATGAAGAGCCTCTCACGAGGACTGTGGGCAGCCGGGTGGTTGCCACAGAGAGAGGTTTAAGGGCGGTTGGTGGATGCTAGGGGAGTTCGGGGAGGCTGCTGCTAATTCAGATCCCTCATATGCCCCAGACCCACCTAGCAGCCTAGGGGGAGCCTTAGTGTCGAGAGGCACAAGGAGGAAGAGGATGGCTCACCCCTACGGTAAGAAGAGGAAGCGACTAAAGTGTACTTTGACCTCTTCTACCACCACATCCACTACCTCAGCCACACCCTCCACCACTAGCACCACCACTGCTACCACAATACCTACCACCACTACCACCATTCCACCCACCACCACTACCACCTCATACACCACTACCACACCACTCCACCAGTTACCCACTTCCCATCCACCACCACTATAACTCATCCACAACCATCCACATCTATACCACCCCCAATATTCTCTACATCCACTACCACCACCACCAGCCATGGAGCGGGGACCTCATCACAGGTCCCACCTATTTTTGGATCCTCTTACCCATATGTCGGGTTGGAGGAGCAGCTGGCTAACTTTATCCGATCAGTGCTGAAGCTGCTGGCGACGGATGAACAGAGAGCCTCTCAGCTTAATCAGCTGATGGAGCTCAATGTCTCCCAAGCCCAGAAGATCGAGGCTCAGAGCCAACAGATTGAGGAGCTACATGAGACACATGCCTCATCCATTTAGAGGATTGAGGCTCAGAGCCAAGAGATCACAGAGCTGAGAGAGATACATACATCCTCAGTGTAGAGGATACAGGATTTAGAGGCCCAGAACAAGAAGCTTATGCTGAGACTAAAAGGATCCAAAGATAAGCCTTTAAAGATCCAAGAAGGTGATGGAGATGATGGAGATGATGATGACAGTGATGATAATGATGATGCTGATGATGATGATAATGGTGTTGATACTGAGGGAGGAGATGATGATGATGTCAGTGATGATGATGATGAATAAGGAGATGCAGCTGCATCTACATCAGCTCAAGGTCAAGAGAGGCACACAAAGAGAAATAAAGACCAAGGAGCCCCATCATCTTCTGCCGATCCTACTGATGCGCCAGCCATTCAAGGGAAAAGTAATGTTTAGATATTTATGTACTTGAAAGACAATTTGTAATTGAATTTTTGGACTAATGTTATGTAATTAATGTTTATATTTATCATTGATGTTTACAACTTTGATTGTTGACTAATGGTTGATGTGTTACATGTTTTAAATCAAGCAGATCCAAATTTTCAAGGAGATGAATATGATGTTGCTCCCCTCCAACAGATCAACACTCAACTCACAATGATTCTTGATCTGCAGGGGATAGTCAGGAGATCGATGAATTACACTCTTGAAGAAGGAGAGATAATTCATGATCTCACCGACGAACAACTCACCGAAATGTTTCGACTAAATCCCGACGAGATTGTGAAGGATGCTCCTACAGTCCAAGGTGAAAGTGACGATGAGCTTCATGATGTCGATGAGATCGAGATTGAAGATGTCATGGATCAACATTATCCAGAGTACACTGACAATGAGGGTAATGTCGTTCCTAATCTGGGCGACACTCTTGTCAGTGATACTTTTGAGACTCTGGATAAAATGGAACAAGAGTCGGAAAAGAATAAAGAGCAGGCCCAAGCCTCGGACATCGACGTCAATATTAGAAAGGCTGAATGGGTTGCATGCTTTGAAGAAATAAGTGCCCAATGCAGTGCTCCAACATCAACTGTCTACACCAAGCTTTACAAAGTGAAGAAACATCACAAGGTGTCGGGCAAAATCATAGCGTGGGCATATTTTGAAGATCTCAACGTTTATGCAGTTAAACGTGAGAAGGGGATTGAGTACTTCAGATTCCCACACAATCTGAAGACTCTTCCAGGTTTTGAGCTTAACTAGTTAGCAAAATTGAAATTGCTATATGCTGACCCTCGCAAGATGTCAGGTTGGTTTATAGCAGTGTTAAAGAGAGAGTACCACATCCGGTGGGTCAACTTCACGCCTCAGCAACCAACGATGTATATCGGGAGATCTGAAGTTGATGCCATAACAAGGAAACCGAAAATAGTGCTGAAGTGGAGTCCTCCGCGCACGATGTCTAGAATCCCTCTACGGGAAATGCCACAAGACTTCACTCCACACTTCAAGTGGTGGTACTACGATTGGAGAACAGGAGAGGCAGTCATAGTGTTGAACAAGAATGGTAGTATGGAAACTATCAGGGTGTTTGATCCCATGTGGCTTACTAACTTGTCGTCTGATGATGTTTATGTGGGGTTTTAACAAGTTTATCAAAGTTTATATAATCTTGTTTATATGAAAAACGCAGCGGATAATTAGATTTTAAAACATGTTAATGTGATGATTATTAAATCCATTTTATAAGCAAACCCCAAACCATGGATCATTATACGAAATAAATACAAAAAAACAAGTGAAAATACAACCTTTGGAGCTGCTGGAAATCGCTATGGTAGAGGTGAAAGAGATGAGTTTGTGGCTGAATCTTCAAGCAAGAAGACCTCAAGAGATGATACCCCAAGCTTGTACAAACAACCACTTGCTAGGTTTTTCAACACCAACTTGTAGAAGCCTCTTCAAGTTAGACTTTTCAGCCAAGAACACTTCTTGAAAGCTGAAAAAAAAACTTGTTCATCCAACTCAAAAACGAGAATCTTTTAGAGAGAGAGGAGAGAGTTCTATTCTTTTGTGTGTTGTTTGAGTGAAGTTACAAATGCAAGAGTGTGTTTTGGTTATCAAATAATGAGCCTTGCATGTCCTTGGAACAAAACAAGGGGACTCCCAAGACCAAAAGGGGCGGCCGATTTTTGGTCCCCTTTGGTTTTCCTCTCATTTTAATTTTATAAAATATACACTCTTGCACTTTAGTTTTTATAAAATTAAACCATTTAATTTTATAGCACTAACACACACTATTATTTGTCAATGTTTAACCAATTTAAGTAATGAAACAAAATCCCTCCTGAACAAATTATCTATATAATCTGTTTATTTACAAAAGTAATGATTTAGAAAACCCGGTTTCTAAATTGGTGCTTATATTTATTTGTGTGATCTTATCAGCGAATAAATATTTATCGGTGTTTGTTTGGCTTGTTATTGGGTATGACCCGGCTTGGATCATATCACACTAGCCACATCAATTTAATATGTATCTTGTGCAGATCGAATCCAACAATCTCCCACTTGCACAAGATTCATAGGAGATTGATGCAAGCAGCAAATGACGCCTAGCAACGGTTTGCTACCGCTAATGTATATGACTAAGTGCCTTTCAATAACATCATCCCATTCAAGCACCTTACTTGAATATGATTTAGGTGAATTAATCATCTATCCTTTAGTTACAGATGTCATATTAAATCCAAGAGACACAGAATGGTCATTCTCCGATGATCTAATTTTAACAGGCCTTAGACATCTAACTCTCAACGAATAAGAGGAACAAATTCCATCTTGACTACATACGTCTCTCACAATCACCTCATATCATACCTGAACTCAGCCTTATGTACTGCCAATTTTTCATAACAGCAAAGAACTAAGTCAAAGTACAATACTTGGTGAATGTCAAGACCCTATATGTATCTCAGGTCTGAGGATAAAATGATATTCGCCTTTACTCAATATCTCTTATGACTAATCACAAAGATTCCATGCAGAAATAATTGAGAGCGGGTCGGTCCAATATCTAAATCCCATAGATATCAATGAACCTTGGTAGCAACCTCTTGCTCTATACTCATACCTTATGAACATCAACCAATCAAAGTTCATTATAGTCTTACATTCATAGTTGTTCCTGCAAGTATGATCGACTACAGACGTTTAGAATAACTTATTTATTCATGGATTTAAACATGCTAAAATAGAAGAACAAATGAAAAATTACAACCATATAATTAAGTTAATTAACATAAGTTCCAATATCCAAATACAAAATATAAAATCAAACCCAGTCATTAGAATATCGAAGTCCCATGGCACAAGCGTGACCTTCATGCTTTGCCTTTTCAAGGAGCTTTGTGAGTGGTCCGCAATGTTTTATCAGTGTGAACTTTGCGAATACATATTTTTCCCTTTTCAACTTCATCCTTATGTAGTTGAATCTCCGTTCAATGTGCCGAGTCTTTTGATGAGCACGAGGCTCCTTGATTTGAGCAATCGCACCCTCGTTGTCACAAAAGATCTCTAGGGGATCCTGAATGGAAGGGACTACCCCTAGATCGGATATGAATTTCTTCAGCCATGCAGCTTCCTGTGCTGCCATTGAAGCGGCGATGTATTCTGACTCTGTAGTGGACAACGCTACGACTTCTTGCTTTGAGCTTTTCCATGAAACAGCTCCCCCATTCAGAATAAAGATGTACCCCGATTGAGATCGTGAATCATCTCGATCGGTTTGGAAACTTGCGTCCGTGTAACCTTTTACAAGGAGTTCCTCTTCACCAGACCCGTAGATCAAGAACATGTCCTTAGTCCTCCTTAGGTACTTTAGAATGTTCTTGACAGCCATCCAATGATTATCACCAGGATTTTGCTGGTATCTACTTGTCATGCTCAAAGCGCATGATACGTCCGGTCTAGTGCATATCATTGCATACATGATGGATCCTATAGCAGATGCATATGGGATTCCCTTCATTCTATTTTGCTCCTCCTTTGAGCTTGGACATTGAGTCGTACTCAATATTGTACCTCTTTGAATATGTACAATACCTTTCTTAGAGTTTTCCATCTTGAACCTTTTCAAGATTTTGTCAATGTATGCACTTTGATTCAAACCAATTAGCCGCCTTGATCTATCCCTATAGATCTTTATTCCTAGAATATAGGCGGCTTCACCAAGATCCTTAATGGAAAAGCAACTTCCAAGCCAGTTTTTTACACCTTCCATGGTTGGAATGTCATTTCCAAATAGTAAAATGCCATCGACATATAATACTAGGAAAGTTATTATGCTCCCACTAGCCTTCTTATACACACAAGCCTCATCAGCTTTTTTGATGAAGCCAAGTTTCTTGACTTCCTCATCAAAACGATGATTCCAGCTTCTTGACGCTTGTTTCAACCCATAGATTGATTTCTTTAACTTGCATACTTTATTAGGATGTTTTGGATTAACAAAACCTTCAGGCTGAACCATATAGACATCTTCCTCAAGATATCCATTCAGGAAAGCGGTTTTGACATCCATTTGCCAAATCTCATAATCATAATGAGCAGCTATGGCAAACAATATCCTTATCGACTTTTGCATCGCAACAGGTGAGAACGTTTCATCATAATCAACTCCTTGAGTTTGAGTAAAACCCTTTGCTACAAGTCTAGCCTTATAAGTATCCAAGTTTCCATGCATGTCAGTTTTCTTCTTGAGAACCCACTTACTTCCAACTACCTTAGAGTTGAGAGGTGGTACAACAAGTTCCCAAACATGATTGTCATACATGGATTGCATCTCAACGTTCATGGCCTCAAGCCATTTGTCACAATCCGAATTGGACACTGCATCATGGTATGTGGTTGGTTCATGAATCTACCACATAGCATCCATCCATGAAAAATCCGTATCTTTCAGGTGGATTAGTAGTTCTACTACTTCTACGAACGTTTTGTGTGTATTGATCAACCGCTTGATCATCCTCAACATCCTCATGTTGAGTGCCAGTTTCAACCAAACGTGAATCGGGCTGTGGTTCTTGATCTTCCTCAAGATCCACTGTTCTACTGCTAGTTCCTTCCATAAGGAACTTTGTTTCTAAGAACTCACCCTTTCTGGAAACTAACACATTTTGTTCCAGTGGATCACAGAAATAATATCCCATAGAATCTCTAGGATATCCAATAAAGATACACTTGGTGGATCGGACTTCCAATTTGTTTGAGGTGGGAGTCTTAACATAAGCCTCACAACCCCAAATCCTTAAGTACGATAGGGATGGAACTCTTCCATGCCATATCTCAAAAGGTGTCCTTTCCACCTTTTTGGTTGGGGCCATATTTAAAATACGGGCCGCGGAGAGCAAAGCGAAACCCCAAAATTATAGAGGTAATGTGCTTCTAGCCATCATAGATCGGACCATATCCAATAAGGTTCGATTCCTCCTGTCAGACACACCATTATGTTGTGGTGTTCCAGGTGGAGTGAGTTGTGAGACAATCCCACAACTCCTAAGATGATCTTGAAAACCATCACTTAGGTATTCACCACCCCTATCGGTGCGTAGAACTTTAATTGATTTGTTGAGCTGATTTTCTACTTCATTCTTGAAGATTTTGAACATTTCAAAAGCTTCATCTTTGTGCCTTAATAAGTACACGTACCCATAGCGACTATAATCGTCGGTAAAGGTAATGAAGTATCTTTCACCATTCCTAGTCATTGGCTTAAAAGGACCACATACATCTGAATGTATGATACCTAATAAATCTTTTGCCCTTTCGTTAGTCCCACTAAAGGGTGCCTTAGTCATTTTTCCTTGTAAACAAGATTCACATACATCATATGAATCACATTCATTTGTTTTTAAAAGACCATTCTTTTAAAGTGTTTGTATACGTTTCTTGATTATATGACCAAGACGGAAATGCCAAAGGTAGGTATCACTCAAATCTAATTTGAGCCTTTTGGTGGTTGCTTGGTATATTGAGCTATCATATGTTGTGTTTTCATGAACCAATTCATAAATACCATTACAAGGTATTGCCTTAAAATAAAACATATGATTTAAAGAAACATGAATATCATTGCCAACAAACTTGAAATCATAATCATATTGTCTTAAACGGGAAACAGAAAATATGTTCCTAGTCAAACTAGGAGCATATAATACATTATATAAAATGACTTCCAAACCACTTGGAAGCTTCAAAATGTAGTCTCCTTGGGCTTCCACGTGAACTTTGCACCATTGCCCATGAAGAGACTTATTTCCCCTTTTGCATAATGCTCATTTCTTTTGAACCCCTGCAACAAATTGCAAATATGAGTTCCACATCCGGTATCTAATACCCATGTGTTAGAAGAAATAACATTTAGCTCAACATGTATCATGTAAATTATACCTGATGTTTGCCCTGCATCCCTCTTTTCTCTCAACTCTTTGAGATAGACTGGACAATTTCTTATCCAATGCCCTATCTCATCACATTTGAAGCATGGGTCGTTTACAGAAACCTTTTGCTTCTTCTCCTTGGGCTTCGGAGGTTCCGCCCTAACAACCATCTTCCCCTTTCCCCCAACGTGCCCCTTTCTTTTGGCAACTGTTGCCTTGGGAGGGGGTAGAGACCTTCTTCTTCTCCCACCTTCATTAATGGTGAGAACGGGTAAAACCCTTTTACCCATTCCCGCCTTGGTTGATTTGAGCATTGAATGAAGTTCATTTATGCTCTTGTCCCATCCGTTCATGTTGTAATTCAGGACAAACGCCTCAAACTTTTTAGTTAGGCCATTAAGGATCAAATCCGTGGCCAACTCATTTGAGACAGGACAGTTTAGCCTTTGAAGGCGGTCGATGTGGCTTTTCATCTTAAGAACATAAGATGAAACTGATTGGGATTCCTCCATCCGACATGCATGAAGCGCTCGAACCGTTTCAAAGCGCTCCACTCTAGCTTGTTGCTGGAATGTTTCCCGCAACTGAGTGATCATGTCATAAGCTCCATGGAGCTCATACTCCTTTTGGAGGTCGGGTGTCATACTTGCTAACATTAGGCAAGAGACTTGGATGGAGTCTTCCACATATTTAACCCAATCATTATAGGCCTCTACATCCTCCTCGTTAGGTTCATTGGGGATGGGATCATCAAGGATGTAGGCTCGCTTTTCTTGCTTGAGAACGATTCTCAAGTTGCGATACCAATCCATGAAGTTGTTAGGTGTTAGACGATCCCTTTGAAGGATCGCCCTTAGGGATTGGTTGTTTTGGTTTGGTACATCATTATTTGCGTTGTTGTTGTCGGCCATCTACAAGATTTTACAAAGTTCCATTTTAGTAATCGTTGGTATAATTATATTTCATTTATTAATACCTTTTATGTCTCATAGACTGTAATAAATAAAATTTTAGAATCCAATGTTATATTTAAATATTGGTTAGGTGACCTTTATCCCATTATTTAAATAAACAAGGTAGTTATGAATGACAATTGCAACCTCTTGCAACTTCTAGTGGTATGGGATCGTTTGAACATCTTATGTTTATAACGGCATGTTTATCCCATCAACACCTTTTGTAAAACATATTTTAGGTGATCCATTCAATATATTTTACAAATCAAGTCGTCCTACTTACACACACGTGTGAGTTTACATCATAAGTGGTTAGGTGACCTTTATCCCACTAACATGGTATTCTCACCTCAAGTTACAAGTTCCCTCAAAGTGGTTAGGTGACCTTTATCCCACTAAGAGTTTGCAATTAACCTAAGTGTTGTGTAAAAGGATGGTGTTTAACTTGTTTACAAAAGGGATTTACAATTTCACAATCCATGTTTTAGAAAAGTCTATGTACCATATGATTGTATGCATTCAACCATATGGTACCCTATGGTTCTTTTAAATAACACCCATTTTATTTTGCAAACCATTAACTCCTTTTATAGAACCATTCTATTTATGCTTAATGATAGAGAACCAATTACTTGTTAATAGCTTGTATTAATAGACGGTTTGTTAATCACAACCAAATATCAAAACAAACATCATCATGAGCATTCAACCAAACATAAACAAAACATACATATATGCATAACAAAGCATACTAAGTTGAGCACACTTGTTTAGCCAAAACAAGTGTGTCAAAAGGTCTTGTCCTAAGGGTTAAGAACATGACACAAGGTTGACAAAAGGACTCCCACTTGAATCCATATCTTCAAGCATCCTCTTTGTCTATTTTCTTCAAATCTTGATCTAGAGCATCCTTACAAAATATGTATCCTAATACAATTTTTCTAGTAAAGGAAAAACTCCTAATCTATTTATTACAAACCATATGAATGAATAGATTACAAAACAAGACTTGAAACATAAAAAATTAAATTATTACATAGCCAAATGAAAATAACATGAAAACCAATCAATCAATCCACAAGGTCAACGCTTTGTTATGCATAACCAAAACAACATATCCAAATATTCACCCATGTACGATTTATGGCAGCCCCTTTTTAGCCCATGTTCTTTGCCAACATAAACCAAGAACTAATGGGTTTTGTCCATACAAACAAACATCTAATGACCTAGATTTTTAAAGATCCTTACATGCATAAAGTAATATCTTTAAGAAATCAAAGGGGGCCACATTTCAGCCCACTTACTCACGGGTATGTGGTGTCAAACACCACAAAAGCGTGAACAAGCATGTATAAAACATGTATGCATTCGTATAAGTGGCTCTTTATTCCATTGTGGTGTTTTAACAAGTTTATCAAAGTTCATATAATCTTGTTTATATGAAAAACGCAGCGGATAATTAGATTTTAAAACATGTTAATGTGATGATTATTAAATCCATTTAATAAGCAAACCCCAAACCATGGATCATTATACGAAATAAATACAAAAAAACAAGTGAAAATACAACCTTTGGAGCTGCTGGAAATCGCTATGGTAGAGGTGAAAGAGATGAGTTTGTGGCTGAATCTTCAAGCAAGAAGACCTCAAGAGATGATACCCCAAGCTTGTACAAACACCCACTTGGTTTTTCAACACCAACTTGTAGAACCCTATTCAAGTTAGACTTTTCAGCCAAGAACACTTCTTGAAAGCTGAAAAAAAAACTTGTTCATTCAACTCAAAAACTAGAATCTTTTAGAGAGAGAGGAGAGAGTTCTATTCTTTTGTGTGTTGTTTGAGTGAAGTTACAAATGCAAGAGTGTGTTTTGGTTATCAAATAATGAGCCTTGCATGTCCTTGGAACAAAACAAGGGGACTCCCAAGACCAAAAAGGGCAGCCGATTTTTGGTCCCCTTTGGTTTCCCTCTCATTTTAAATTTTATAAAATATACACTCTTGCACTTTAGTTTTTATAAAATTAAACCATTTAATTTTACAGCACTAACACACACTATTATTTGTCATTGTTTAACCAATTTAAGTAATGAAACAAATAATCCCTCCTGAACAAATTATCTATATAATCTGTTTATTTACAAAAGTAATGATTTAGAAAAACCGGTTTCTAAATTGGTGCTTATATTTATTTGTGTGATCTTATCAACGAATAAATATTTATCGGTGTTTGTTTGGCTTGTTATTGGGTATGACCCGACTTGGATCATATCACACTAGCCACATCAATTTAATATGTATCTTGGGCAGATCGAATCCAACAGTTTACACATTATACAAGTGGCCACTGTTCTATGACTCGCAAGATATTGTACAAGCTCTACAATTTCAGAATGTGATACGACTCTGCTTTGCTTTTGAAATACATGCAGGAGTCAAAAGATAGGAGAAGTACAAGAAGTATGAGGAGCTCATGAAGAATGTAAGACAGTAGATGAAACTAGGTCCAAGGGGGAGTTTGTAGATACATGTGTCCCTAGTTTCTGAACTTAATGTAAAATGTCTTTATTGTCTTACACATATGTAACTGAATGGGTACTTAATGAAATACAATATATGGTTGTGCTTATAATGTTGAATATTTCATTGCTTGGTATGTAATAAGGCTTATTGAACTAACTATATAGGTTGTGGTTGTTTGAATAAATCTAAGTCAATTAATGATTGTGAAACATGTTCAAACTAAATCATATGAAGTTCTCATGCGATTGGCCCATGCTAATGGACCATACACATGAACAACTTCATGCTAATGAACCAGTCGTATGGATGAACCAGGAGACTGGATCAGTCGCATGATTGTAACATGAGATTGACTCAGTCACACGACTAAACACTCAGTCGTGCGAATGGATCAACCGCATGACTCAATCGCACGACTGAACCATGCAAATGGTTCAGTCGCCTGAATGAGAAACCCTAACCTATAAATACAACTTAAATCGTGGAAAAACCGGACACTTCGAATACCTACGTACAAAATCATACCCTAGGCGTCCGGAGACCTCTAAGAACCTGTTCCAAGTTCGTAGATCACACTAGATCGATTCCTTATCGTTCTTAACGTTTAGATTCAATCCATAATTGTTTCTACGTGCGTTCTCACTGATTGGATCACCAATAAAATAGGATTCCATACTATTTGATTCGGTATACACGTATATCAGTTGGTATTTCGTTCAATACACGATCCTAACAATTAAAAATTCATAACTACTAATAAAACTTTATAAGTTTATTAAAGTTATTTTATAACTTAATAAATTTTAAGTAAACTTTTCCATTTAATTATTTATTGTAAAAATAATTAATACCGCTTTATAACGTACAAAAGAATTATTTGTAACCCTATAAATTATCACAAGTCGCTTTAAATAATAGTTAATAGATAATTCACAATGTAAGTTGCATTTAATCTATTAAAACTATTAAAATAAATTAGTAATGAAAACTCAAAATGAGTTCGGGTTTTGGGTTTTAACTCGAAAAATTGCTGATGTTACATTCATAGACCTTTGTGACTTAGGGTGGAGAGAGATTTGGCCTTCATTGATTGGTGTAGCTTCCAAGCTCTGGCTAGAGAGAGGTTGTGATACACCTTCACCTGCACATGCTTCACTAATTAGTTATAGGTGTGACAGGGCAATCAAGCTCTATCACTGGGTCTTCAATCAAGGTTTCCCCTTCGAAACTAATCTTAGGGTCTGCCTCAACATCCAGTTGACCAATAGTATTACCTAATTGCCTTTGTCTCCTTCTTAGACTGAACTCTTCAGTAATTCTTTCCTGAATCCTTTGTGCCATCCTATCAGCTTGTCTAGATTGGCTTGGATTGACAAGTGGCATATTGATTAGGTCAAGACCTTCATAGTAGTTCAAGGTCCGAAAATTAAAGACTTCTTGTTGCCCTTGAACTCATTGAAGAATAAGGGCTCTTCTATTTGGATCATACATCTACACTATGATGTAGTTGGATGTTCCTTGAGGTGGAGATGATACTGCCCTGGTATACCTTTCTCAAAAAGACTCTGAATGAAGGAGTCTATAGAGTCCACATCAATGTGAACTTGAGGAAGTTGCTGAGTATGGACAGTTGCAAGTGAGGATGGTGAGTCCTTAATGTCCATGCTTTGTGAAGAACTCCCAGGTTCTATGTCTATGATGATTTTCTCCTATTTTTTGGTAGCATCATCCACTTGCATAGATGAGCCAGAGGTTAGATCAATCACACTCATAGGTTCTTGTGTACCTGGTTGAGCTCTTCTTAAAGGTCTCCCAGCTAGTTGTTCTTTAAGATAAGATATCTCAAGTTGCTGATCATTAGCCCTGTTTTGCAAGGTAGTCACCTAAGATTCAAGATGACTAACCTTGGAGACTAGGTAGGTGCATGTTTTGATAGTTTTTGCACCATTAGCCTCAGATTCCCTTATCATAATTAGAAGAATCACGGGGGGATGAGAGAATTTGACCAAAGTCTCCTCTCTTACCACCAGCATGAAGTTCTTGGCTGTTGGTTTTCCTCCGCTTAGTGACAATTTCAGTTGAAGTGTCAATGGGCTGAGTTGCCATAGTTGAGGTCTGAATGATGTAATCACTTGCTGAATTGAGAGCATCTTCCATATGGATATTCTGAACAGGTTCAGAAGTATCCACCTAAGTAATAGGTAACTAATATGGGCTAGACATAGGTGACTTAGGAGCACTCATCTCTCTTTGAGTAGGGAAGGAGAAGAGGGACTCATGGTACTCACTAAAACCTAAATCTCATCAGTATAGAAGTCAAGGTTGGGGATTGGGTGATTTAAGTCTAGAGGTTAGGGATGGTAACTATCCCCTAAGGTTGTTCACCTGAGTGTTGAGACTCAAAGTGAAGGCTTAAGGCAGTTGGGCTTGTGAGCTGATCAGGTTGAACATAAGGAACCTCAGCACTGATTCTTGAAGAAATGGGAGTGGTTTGCTCCTTCGGAGAAGTGGGAACTCTAGTATACACTTCCTCTTGATGGGTGAGTGTATGGCGTCCTGCATAGACTCAATAGCTTAAGCAGGGGTTCATTTGGATTTTCTTTTATAAGTGTGAGTAATTTGAGGTCTTTTTGGTTATTAGGAGGTGGAAGGTGTGGGTTCATCACTAGCTTGTGTTGCTAGGTTGTCACCTTAGCAATGAGCTCTAACATTTTAGGGACAAGGGATGTTTCTACCCCTGAAAAACCAACAGTTGGCTTCTTCAATATTTTAAAGATGTTGGGCTTCATCTGTCCCAATTTAATAATATTACCTATTTACCTTAGTTGTGAGCCCAGTTCACAGTTGAGAGTGTATTGAACATATCTAGGAAGCGTATAATACTCTAAGGAGTCCAAGTTAGCAAGTAAATTTATTTATACAAACTGAGAGTACCTAAACTTAACCCCCTGAACCATTCCATGTACTATGAAGGAGAGATCCTTAGAAATATGGTCCCACCTCCATGCTTGTTGGATAAGTTGTGGATAATCACATGAAGCAGGTATTTCCATTGGGATGAGACCTTCCTTTTCCCGAAGGTCTTTACAGAGATATCTCCCTCATAGCTCATCTGCTCAATGAATGATTTACAGCCTCCTTTGGGAAGAACAACTCACCTTCTTCATCATCCAGTTGAAGATGGTTGTTGATAATGGCCGGAGTGATAAAGATTGTCCTCCCCTGCACTATGGCAGACAATGCCTTCTTCCCATCCATAATGACCTCTTGGCAGGTCTTCCGAAATTCAAGCAAGTGATCCTCATAAAGAGTAGGATCTATGGTAAGGGAGGTGAAGTAGTTCGACAGAGCTAGAAAACAGCAAACCTCTAAGAAACTATCATCTTTCTCAGAGTTCAACAGAGCAACCTGGTTGTGTTGCCTGTGAAGTTGCATGGAGAAATTAGGGTTGTTTCTAAGATTTAGATTGACCATTTTGAGAAGCTTAAGGTTGAAGGAAGATGAAGAACAAAGGCGGTTTGGGAGAATTTAGGTTGGAGAAATAGTGCAGATGAAGAAGATAGTGAAAGAAGGGGGAAATGTTGGGTTTGTATGTGAAAAGGATCTAAGATAAAGTTAATAAAAGAGGATAAACTTTAAAATCCGGAAGTCGGTCCCACCTCTGAAAAAGTAGTTTCCTTTTACCCAAAATGTAGTTTTTTGAAAGTCGAGAAATCTTCCGAAGGTTATTTTGCTTCGGAAGTTCTTGAAAAAAGCTTCCAAAGGCAAGTTGACTTCGGAAGATATTCAAAGAATTTTGAGAATTTTGCTTCAGAACAAATTAGAACTCAGAGTATTTATTCTATGAAGAATGAAAACTTCCGAAGGGAAATTGCTTTCGGAAGAAATTTGTTCTTATAAAACATACAAGTATGTAAGTTGATTTTATGTTTCGGAAGATATTTTAGAAATTTCAAAAATTTCTTTCGAAGGTAAAACTACTTAAGTAAATATTTGTTTCTAAGACATAAGTTTCTTCTGAAGGTAATTTTAAATCTTCCGAAGGATAAAGAGATCAAAATTTTCAGAAATCTATGAAATGTCTTTGAAAAAATTTTACTTCCAAAGAGAACAAGAGCTTATGAAGGTGATAAAATAGAGAACATAGGACACACAGGTTTTGGAAATAATATGATTAAGTTTTAAGAAAAGCTACTCAAAGTTAATCATCCCAATAGCTGATACAAGATATTTGAATCTTTGTTATTCAAAAGCTTTCGTGAACAAATCAACATATTGTTCAGTTGTGTTAACATTGACTAGTTTGATTAATCCCTTTTTAAGTTATCTCTAATCAAATGATACTTGATATTGATGTGCTATGTCCTTGAGTGATGCAAAAGATTTTTTGTGATTGAGATAGCACTATTTTGTCTATGTGGAAGGGAGTCTCCTCGAAGTTAAATCCATAGTCCAGCATTTGATTTTGAATCCAAAGCACTTGAGCACAACAGCTTGCAGCAGCAATGTATTCAGCCTTAACAGTTGATGTAGATACACAAGATTGTTTCTTACATTGCCAAGAGACAATCCTTCCACCCAGAAATTGACATACCCCTAATGTAGACTTTGCAGTCATGTTGCAGCCACCATAGTTGTCACACCCCCGCTAAGAGCGGAAACACGGGGTTGCGACGAGACGGGAATCGTCATAACACATGGTAAGCGATAGAGATGCAATAATAAAATGATGACAAGTGTGTCATGACGACACACGACAACAAGGGGACTTGTGTCGTGTATAGTCGATGTTCACGACAACATAGCCATATGCATAGCAGGATAAGCGATTTACATGATCACATAAAGATGAAATTGTAATGTAAATTCCCACAACCCGGGAACAAGTTTCAAAAGATTGTAATTGTTTACACAGTTCAACATTGTTCAAAGTAACAGTTTGTCAAACATGTTTAGTCCAAAAAAGCATCCTAGGGTCTCCACTAAGGCAGCACACCTAGAACCTCAGCTAGCTTGATCACCTGAAAAGATATGCTCAAAATGGTCAACAAAATTGTTGGTGAGCTCGCAGGTTTAAGTAATAAAAATGTAAGTGATGCTGTATAAGTAAATGATATGGAATACCGTGAATACAGTTATATACACAAGTAAAATCACATGACATGAGCTTTGCAACCAAACCTAGCGACGTACACAAAGAAATTGTCGGCTTATATTCACCCAAGACCCGTACCTGGCTATTGTTGGTACTAATAGTATACCAACACGAGGGTGGGGGTGTCAACCTAGTAGTACTACCAATACCTAACCGTTGGTTCCCACACTGGAATTAAATAGTTGCAAAGATAGAACCACACAGCAGACCCAAGCATGTATCAGATAAGTACTTGCAACACAGTATCACGTTGATTCCTCGTATGAAAATTGTATGTATGTTGTACAGCATAGAAAACGGGCGAGCATACTTTTCCCCCATGTTTGTAAATGTTTGTAAAATAGTATAAGCATAAAAAGGGGCCACGAATCTCACTTGTTAAGTGGTAAGTATGTAAGATCAATGTATCCCAAATGTTGAGTGCAAAAGAACGGTCAAACACCTATTGACAGTTATTGTCAAGCATTAATGACATGTATAAAGCATATAGTAATGCTTGGTTGGTTCGGGTTGTATCGGTTCGGTCGTGGGTGGCACACACACACAAGCGGACACACGTATCAGATCTTATGTAGATCCAAGTACTACGAGTAGTCGTCATTGCTTACGACATCCTTGTAAAGATCTCCTTGTTATTAAAGATGACACTTGTTAAGTATTTGTAGTTTCAAATGGGTTGTCGGTAATTGTAAAATGTTAGGTTTATTTCAATTGAAATAGTATGTGCATGTTGGTAGCGTTGACTTTAATCTTTGGGGTCAAGCAATGACACTTTTACTGATGTTGCCTTATCATCATCAGACGTTCAAGGGATATTCACACTCATCATCAGTCACGCAACAGGACTAGACGCTCGACCCACGTTCCATTCGTACGAATCAACTTCAATCGTGCGAATTAGCTACTTTCGTGCGATTGAACCTTCATTCGTGCGATTGGACTCAGTCGCACCACACAACACACACATTCGCACGGCCCAACCTCCATTCGTACGAATCAACCCTCAATCGTGCGAATTAGCTACTTTCGTGCGATTGAACCTTCATTCGTGCGATTGGACTCTAGTCGTGCGAAACACGCACAATCGCATACACTCAGTCGGTCACCTGACTCGATCGCACACAAACACCCAGTCGCACGACTCAGTCGCACGACATGCCTAGTCGCACAACTCAGTCGCACGATTGACTTAGACGCATGATTCAGTCGCACGACTCACTCAGTCGCACGGCTCAATCGCATGATAGACCCAGTCGCCTGAACTGCAGAATCGCGACTGTGGTCGGGCTGAGCAGCCCCCGAGCTGCTCTAGCGCGGGTTTTATACCACGAGGACTTCCAGAAACACTCAACAAACATACACAAACATGAAACACAAGCAGAAAGACCTCACACGCACCCACTCGACCTCATGTGCTCGGATGAACCCGAGCACCCGAAACCCTAGAAAACGCAGCAGTAAACCGAACCAAAACGGGTTGAACAAGATTGTCTACCTGCTAGGAACGCGTATACACGATGATACCCAAGATTGGTAGTGAAAACGCGACAAACGTGACGATTTTTGGTGCTAGATCGAGAGAGAAAGTGGAGAAAATGTTGAAGGTGAAGAAGATGAAGATGAGGATAAATGGCTGGGAATGGGGTTTATATACCCAGCCCAGGTTTGCAAAATTACAAGTTTAGTCCCTGCACTTAACCCTCGAGTTTCCCAAAAATTTGTTTCGGTTGATTACGATCTTAAAATGTTCGTTATATTACGGTTAAAAGTGTGTTTAATGGCATTTGATAGCCTAAAATGGTTTTATTAATGACAATGGTCGAAATTAAAAATGATATATTGGTGGTAATGGTGATGAAATTTATAAAAGTTTTATGCTTAACACACGTTCTCGAAGGAAGTACAGGCACAAGGGAAAAATAAGCAGACATGATTCCGTAAACCAGGAGTTCATGAAGAAAAGGAAGATTAATTAAAATATTTCCATGTTATTTATGTCGTTCGACAGACCTTAAGGTGACGGATGTCACAATAGTCACTATCTGTATAAGCATACAGATTGAAGTCAGAGTTCTTTGGATACCAAAGGCCAAGTGATGGAGCACCTTGAGATATCTTAAAATTCTTTTGATAGTGATTAGGTGTGACATCTTAGGGTTGGCTTGTATCTTGCACATATACATGTAGCAAACATGATATCAGGCTTGCTAGCTATGAGGTACATAAGAGACCCAATCATTGCCCTGAAGAGATGTTCATCAACATACTCCCCCTCAAGATCAGGTCTAAGGGAGTGGTTTCTGGCTATGGGTGTCTTAGCAACCTTATAATTAGACATGTTGAATCTTTTAAGTATGTCTTGGACATACTTTGACTGACTTACGATGTTGCCATTATCAACTTGCTTCACTGAATTCCTAGAAAGAAATTGAGTTCCCCTATGGCACTCATTACAAACCTGCCTTTCATCAGCTTTTCAAAGTCTTTGCAGAGCTTTGAATTAGTTGACCCAAATATAATGGCATCCATATATACTTGAAC
Organism: Flaveria trinervia; assembly: GCA_025506515.1. Taxonomy (NCBI): domain Eukaryota; kingdom Viridiplantae; phylum Streptophyta; class Magnoliopsida; order Asterales; family Asteraceae; genus Flaveria; species Flaveria trinervia. The sequence goes on from CM046442.1 coordinate 31,795,362, forward strand.
TAGCATAATGTCATTTCATGTTCCTTTGATGAAGAGAGTTCCATCAATAGTACCCCTATATAGCCATGCTGACAAAGATATTGTGATAGGGTCTCATACCACTTCCTTGTTGCTTGGTGCGACCCATAAAGAGCCTTATCAAGCTTGTAGACATAATCAGGATGATCAGGATCTGCAAACCCAGGTGGTTGTTTGACATACACCTCTTCATCAATCACCCCATAAATAAAAGCACACTTGACATGAAGCTGGTAAACCTTGAATTTCTTGGATGCAGCAAGAGCTAAGAATATCCTAAGAGCTTCAAGTCTTGGTACAGGAGCAAAGACATTTGTGTAGTCAATTCCTTTTACTTGAGTATATCCTTGAACAACTAATTTGCCCTTATTCTTGATGACAAGTCCTCTATCATCCTTCTTATTTCTGAACACCCATTTGGTTCCTATAGTAGTCTTCTTATGAGGAAGAGGACATAGGTTCCAAACCTTCTGCCTTTTGAATTCAAGCAGCTCCTCTTGTATAGCTTTAACCCAACTTCCATCCTTTAAATCCTCATCAATTTCTTTGGGTCTATCTAGGACAAGAAACAAGAGTGAAGACAAATATTTGCATCATGGGTTTGTCCTCTTGTTCTTACACCTGCATCAACATCTCCAATGATGTTTGTGGATGGGTGAGACTTATGGATCCTTAGCTGAGGGATCACATCAAGTTGCTTAGATAGATCTAAATTAGAGAAATTTTAATCTGGAAATAAGGATTCACCCTCCACATCAACACACTTATTAAGATTAACTTGATCCAATGAGTGTGTGACATCATTGATGTTATCATCAATGGAGTGGTTATCAGCATCAAGAAATTCCTCATCACTCTCACCACCACCACCATGCTCTCCAACATTTGAAGCTTATTTTTTTGAGTTGTGTGCCTCTAAGCTGGAATTTGAAGGCACTCCAGAAGCATCAGCATGATTTGTCATTGATGTGCTGGTAGAAGCTTTATTTGCAGGATTGGTTACGATTGGAGCTGGTGATATGTAGCTTGAAGGTCTTCTTAGCTCAAATCTTGGATCAGGATCACCTGTAGGTAATATATCTGTAAACCCTGAAACATGCTCACAAGATTTGTTAAAACAGTTAGTAACTAAATCAAGATCAAATAGCCAATCAGGACCAAAACCTCTCACACTGGGAGTGTGCTTATTGAAAGTCACATTGGTTGACTCTTCGACTATTCTAGTTCTGAGATTGTATACTCTATAAGCCTTAGCTTGGAAAGAGTATTCAACAAAGTGTCCATCATCTAATTTCTCAACAAACTTGGCAATTTGATCTTTGGTTTTCAAGATGGTACAAGGACATCCAAATGACCTGAGAAAACCAATGAAATGTTTACTCTTGTGCCAAAGTTCGTAAGGAGTCTTACCATGAGTCCTATCCACTAAAACTCTGTTTTGCACATAGCAGGTAATGTTGACTGCCTCATCCAAGAAGGTGATGGGCAGTTTAGAGTTAGACATCATAGTTCTTGCAGCTCCAAAAAGTGTCTTGTTTCTCCTCTCAGCAACATAATTTTGCTGAGGAGTCCAAGGAACACTATATTGTCTTGTAATATCATTTTCATCACAAAATTTATCAAGGATTTTGTTCTTGAATTTAGTTCTTTGATCACATCTTATGATTTTGACCTTGTAATCATATTGATTCTCAATCTTTAAGATAAAATTCTTCAGAATCTTAGGGGCCTCATCCTTAGTTCTATGGAAGAAGACCCATATGAACCTTGTAAAGTCATCTGTGATCACTAAACAGTAAGAGGTCCTTCCTAGACTCACTACACTGTTAGGGCCAAAGAGATCCATATGTAACAAGTGTAGGGGAGTAGTGATGGAGTTTCTTTCCTTTGGCTTGTGAGATACTTTTTGTTGATTCCCTTTCAGGCATGCCACACAATGATCATCATTTGTAAACTCTTTCTTTGGCATTCAAGATACCAAATCATTCTTAATAAGTTTATTTATGTTTTTAAAGTTTACATGGCATATTCTTTTATGCCAGAGGAAAGACTCATCACTATTTGTTTTAGATAGAAAGCATGAAACTTCTACTGAGGGAGATGTTTCTTGAAAATCCATCTTGTATATATTCCCTCTCCCGAGGGCTCTAAGCAGAATATGCTCATGAGGAATGACCACCCTGGGCTTGAGAACAATGCACTCATGCTTAGTAAAGAGCATGTTATGACTGATCACAAAATTGAGATACACTCAGAAGATTGTACCCAAGCTCCTTGAAAAATTTTACTTTTTCAATACTGAGCTTACCATTTGTGACGTTGCCCCTTCCTGTAATGTAACCTCCTGAAACTCCTCCAAAAGCAACAGTCCTCCATCAATTCTTTCAAACTTTTGGAGTAGTGACCTATTGCCTGTCATGTGCCTGGAACAACCACTGTCAATGATCCATACATTCTTGTTTGTCTTGAGTTGTTCTTGCACAAAAGAGACGGTTAGTTACATTTGGAAACCCAAGTATCATTGGTCTTGGGCTCATCAAAAGAAGTTGAAGACAATGCAACAGTAATTGATCATATAGTCATGCTAGAGGGATCATTTTCTAAAGTTAATGAATAACTTTCAGTCACTTGGTCTTTCTTTGACTTCCACATCACCTTTGGAAGCTTAGACTTGTCCTTCAATACTTCGGAAGTTTTGTTGACTTCGAAAGTTTTGATGACTGTGCCTTCGGAAGATCTTCTTTCACTGCAGCAGGCTTTAGTACTTCGAAAGTATTCCTTTCTTCCGAGACCAAAGTTTCTTCTGAAGGCAAGTTTCCACTTGTCTTCTTCTTCATTTTAGAGCTTCCAAAGGAAAGAAATTTTCCTTCCGAAGCTTGCTTTCTCTTCTCTAGACTCTTAGAAGTTTCTTTCTTTGTAATGTGGAGAGTACTCTTTGGATTGTAAACATAATCCTTAGCAAAGTGAGAGGTACTCCCACACATATCACAATCTATTTTCTTCCTTCTAGAAGTCTTATTTTGAGAACAAGGCTGAACTTGATCACCTTCACTCTCCATCTTCATCTTCTCAGATGATGTGACAATTCTTGTGGGGTTAGAACTACCTTTAGAGCTTGATGGTTCATGTTGTATAGCAGTGGTGCACAACTTATCAGCATTCTTCTTGATGATGGGATGATTTGGACATGAATCAGAACTCTTGTTGTTGGAGTTCAAGTTTGTGTCCTCAGCTTTAACCACTTCAAATTTTGTAGAAATAAATACTTGATTCTGTGCAGAGTTGAAGGTGGCATTGATCTCTTGAGCCTTCTTTGCCTTTCTCTTGCTCTTTCTGATCAAGTTCTTTCTCTTGGACTTGTTCATCCCAATAGCTTTACTCTCCTCAAAGGGATGATGACCCTTCTTAGAATGCTCTTCTTCACTCTTCTCAGAGACATTATTCATCATCTCCTCTTCATCTTGTTTAGTCAAGGGGTCTATGAGATGAAGCTCATCTTCACAAGTTCCACACCTAGGAGATCTTACAAACAAGACTGTGTGTGAAGGAGCTATCTCATAAGATCCCAATCCTTGCTTATTCTGATAACAAACTTTTGCATGCAAGGATGAGGATATCATGTTCTTGGAGGTCTTTTCTTCAAGAACACATTTTTCTGCTCTAGCTTTGTTGATCACAAGCTCAGCCTGTCATTCAGTCAACTTGGTTATGAGATCCTTCATCCGAGTCCTATAATTGGTGTGCTCATGTTTAAGAACTGAAATGGTTTTCTCTAAGTCCTTTATTTTTAACTTATAATCATTTTCAGCCTTTTTTAAATCAGATTTTAAGATATTCAGGGACTCAAGATCAGATCTTATCTTTAAGTTGTAGGACCTGTATCTATTAACTTTAGCAATACATTCAGGAATACAAAGATGTTCCAATACCTTGGCTTCATCATGGTCAGCCATGAGTGATTGATTTGGAGATGAATCTTCCACCTAAAAGCTCCAGTCAAAACCTCTTTCTTCAATAGCAACTATAGCTTGCTGCTTTGGCTTCTCATTCTGGGGAGCTCTCTTAGTGTAGTTTGGTTTGGCTTAAGTCTGGCCACCATTTGTTCTTGGTGCCTTGCATTCTCTAGCAAAGTGTCCCACCTGTTTATAGTTGTAACACTTTACCTTGCTCTTATCCAAACCAAACTTTCTACTGGTTGCATTGCTAGGAAACTTTCTCCCTGTTCTCTTGTAGAATTTCTTGGCTTTGTGAGTGAGAAGAGCCATCTGCTAAACTATCTCCATATACTCTAGATCATCTGGATGGATACAATCCAAGTCTTCAAGGGTGAAGAAAAAGTTGCTTGTGGATTCATTAGCAGAAACAAAGGCATGAGAACACCTTGTCTCTTGGAAGGGACTTCCTTGAGTGCAGCTTTCTCTTGGAGTCTCTAGGAAGGTGATGAATGGACCATTTTGTGAGTTGTTAGGGTAGCATATGAGATGATGCTGATGTTATATGCTATCCCTTTTAGTCATATGAAGGGCTGAACTCATTTGATTGCTAGAGTTACCAGATGAGTTTTGCATGTTCATCTCCATCTGGTGTCCACTGAGAATACCATACAACTCAGTCAGAGTAAGAGTCTTAAGGTTCTCAGTCCTCTTGATAACAACATAGTAATGTGTCCATTGTCTAGGAAGAAAGGACATAAACTTTCTCACAATGTCTCTGTTCTTAAGAGTTACTCCAACATCTATTAGAGTATCCATAATCTCAACATATCTGAAGTATTGTTGAGTCATGGTGTCACTTGTTTTAAAGGTGAAGTTTTCAAACTGCTACTTAAGGAGATCCTTCTTGTTCTCCTTGGCTTCAATAGAACCCTCATACATAAGGTTCAGTGATTCCTATAGTTGCTTGGCAGTCTTGCACTTCTTGAAGCCTCTGTAGATAGAGTTTGGAAGAACAGTTTGAAGGGATGTCATGGCTTTTTGAATAATCTCTATTCTCATCCTGTCTTCATCAGAGAAATTAGCCACAGCCTTTGGAATCATACCACAACTAGTAGCAGATAAGGTGCTTGGTATGTAAGGTCCTTCAATAATAGAGTCCCAAATCCTGGAGTCTTGAGACTTGATAAAGCCTTCCATTCTTTGACACCAAGTATCAAAGTCTTCAGGAGTGATCAGTGGAGACTTTGTTATAGTTCCAGTTTCTATATCAGCCTTAGTGATAGCTGCCATTTGAGTTGTTAAATGTTTTGCGTGTGTGAGAGATCTTAAGATGGTAAGATCTTATATCAAGAGATTTTCAGGCTCTGATACCAAATACAGGACCATTAGAAGGGGTGATGCACTTTATACAACACAACAACATAGTTAAGTAGAGTTCTTTAGAACACTTAACATATCAAATAGGGAACTGATTAACTAGATGCTAAGAACACAAGTAAATGAGAGATAGAACAAGATAGCAAAAATAACAACACAAGTATTTGGTTTTCAAGAATGCTATATATGATTTTTAAGTTTTATTACAAAGTGTTACAAAAGCATTATGGAAAGTTACAAGTACCTAAGATACATATACTACATCCTATAGCCTGCCATACTTTGAGAGCCAGCTGGATACATAAGACTAGACAACAAAATCAAATGTAGAGTCCAAAGGCAGATTGCCTTTTGAATTGTGACTATGACATGCCATAGCTCACATCCTAATATATTACAAAAAGGATAAAGTACATAAAGTAGAAGCTCAGACTCAAGACCTCAATGTACAGTTTTCCAAAAGCATGGACCTTTTCACCAACTTGTGAAAGTTGGTGAGTCAAACAGAATTACAGTGAAAAGGTGTTCCAGCTTTATGGAAAATTACAACAGATAACAGCATGTACATAAAAGTCTTTGGAAGAAATCTGTGTTCATAAACTTGGCTTCGGAAGACTTTGTCTTTGAAGCTTTGGAAGACTTCATATTTGGCTTTGGAAGATATTGGTCATGTCTTCGGAAGATTTTACACTTAGAATATTTTTGTGTAAGATGTAAAACTTCTGAAGCATCTCTACTTCAGTACTTTAGCGCATGCATGCAGAGAGACTTTGGATGCTTTAAATGTTTTGACTGCATCAGACTTATTGGAATCCTTATATTTCTTTCTAAAAAATTTTAAAATGAAAAAGGAGATAAGTAATGCATTTGTATCAGATGATTCTTTTTTGGCAGTGATGAGTGTACAGATGTATGTGAAGTTTGAAAACTAATGGGGGCAATTGGGGTGCTTATGTTTATTGCATCTATTTTGGATCTTCATTTTAAGTTAGTGTTAGTTGATTGGACTTTTGAGAGGTTGTATCTGGTAGAGGAGTGTGAGATTAAGGTTTAAGATGTCACTAGAAAGTTAAAAACTCTTTTTCAAAAGTATTTCAATGCATTTAAGGCATCGAAGGTGACCACAAGTTGCTCAAAGGCCTAATCTTCTTTAGTGGCAAAATTTACCCATATAAGATTTTTTTAACTTACCTCTAAAGACCAATCGAGATTGGACAAAAAACTAAACTTGAGTTGTATCTAAAAGATCCTAATTATATATGTGAGGAGTCAAAATTTTGATGTGTTGAAATGGTGGAGTCATTTTTCAAGAAATTTCCTAGTTTTAAGTAAAATAACTACAAATATATTTGGCACCCGATCTTAACTGTGGCTTTTGAATTGGCCTTTAGTGTTGGGGGCGTATATTGGATGACTACAAAAGTTATCTTACAAAGGATATGGTTGAACTTTTTATTTGTGGAAGCGATTGGTTAAAGGCCATGTCAAAAACAACCATACAAACATTGGAAGTAAGTTTATATTCATATTTTTCTTCGTTTCTACTTTATACTTTAAACTAATATTTTTGGTATCTTTTCAATGTCTAGAAAGCTGCCAAAGAAGAAGAAAAATTAGAGATTGATGTCTTGATTCCATATGAGTGTGATAATAGCTAATAGATATGAAAGATATATATTTCTATAAAACCTTTGTATGTATATTGTCAACAATATTGAAACCTACAATATATACTATTATGCTTAGTCGAAAATGTTTATTAAAACATTGCTTTTGGATTTTTTTAGGGGGACATGGAAATGGTCGTAAAAATCATCATTGGTGGACTTTATGGAGATTAGATATATGGTCTTTTTAAGAATTTTAAGTTTGACTTAGAACTTAATGTGTTTGAATTTATATTCTATGGAACTTTTTTTTGTATGGTTTTTTGTTAACCTGTTAGGTTTGTTATTGAAACTTGAAACTCTTGAATGAATGAAAAACTGAGATAAATGGAGACGGTACGTATTTTGTTATACTAAATTTGTTATAAAACTGAGTGAAACCAAGCTACTCGGTTAAATTCGATCTGAGCACGAGCAAGACTTTTCCGCTCTCTTTTATAATTTCGATACGATCCGAGTGGCTTGATTTTAAATCCGAGCAAGTTTGAGCATACCTTCGCTTGGATCGGCTCGGCTCATGAACAACCCTAGACTTGGGTATGGTCCTTTCATGAAGTTTCCATCTAGACCAAGCATTTCTCCTCAGTATAGTTTGAATCAAGCCTTCATAGCACCAAAACATATATATATATATATATATATATATATATATATGTATATATATATGTATATATATATATGTATATATATATATATATATATATATATATATATATATATCCTTCTAAACTATCTTGTATTAGTGGATGGGTTAGGATCGGTCTCAACATTAATACTAATAGTTGTATATTGGTTGGATCTACTCGACTCTTCACAATAATCCCTTAGATTTGATATTGTTGATTAAAATCACCTTCTATCTTGGCACTTGCGATAGCCTTTGCCCTAAACATTTTGTTGTTAGACAATTGGATTTGGTACTTCTTTTGAACAAGATCTTGAAATGCTCTTATAGGGATGTTTGGGTTTACTTTAACAATTAGTTGTATCTCTCTAGCAATAGATGAAATGGTGAACAACTTAATATCCTATGATTGAAGACAATAATGGTCATGAATGAAAGTTTTAACCACCCATGCATTTTCTTTCAAAATTGTTAGAGACATGCAATGTCCAAAAATAATTGGGTTATGAATCTTTTTCCTGGTTTCTTCAATAAATTCTTTAACCCACTTGCTCCACCGGACCAATTTGTACCATGTTGTGTTAATTTTACACAACTGCCCTTTTGTTGTTGTGTCCATTTAAACACTAGAGTTTTCCCCAAACAAACAACCAAAATTTTCTAAAATCATTCCTGTAGATGCATATGTTCCTAGTTTATAAGCTTAATGTAAATGTCTTACATATATGTAATGAATGGGTTCAATGAAATATAATTTGTGGTTGATGTTTATAATGTTTAATATTTCATATTATTATTGTGTTAAAATATAATAAACTTACTATATAGGCTTGAGGTTGTTGTACACAATTCTAAGTCAAATAATGATTGAGTAATGTGTTCAACATAGATGGATGAGTGTTCATGCTAATGGCCCATACTCATGGACCATACGCATCATCATGCTTATGGACTAGTCGCACCACTGAACCAGGAGACTGGATCAGTCGCACGATTGAGACGTAAGATTGATTCAGTCGCACGACTGAACCTTCAGTCGTGCGTATGACTCAATCACATGATTCAGTCGAACGACTGAACCATGTTAATGGTTCAGTCGCACGACTTGAAACCCTAACCTATAAATAACACTTAATTCGTGGAAAAACTTAACAATTTAAAACACTTGATACTCTCACAAACCCTAGCCGTCCAGAACGTCCCAGGAAGCTTGTCCAAGTTCATAGATCATTCCTGATCGATCTCTATTCGTTCATAACGTTTAGTTTCAATTCAATATCGATCGGGTAATTGTTCTCACTAATTGGATTGCCAATAAAATAGGATTCCACACTATTTGATTCGGTAAAAACGCAAAATTTGTTAGTATTCCGTACGTACACGGTCCTGACAAATGGTATCAGAGCTTTCGCTCTTGATTTTGCATTTGATTCAATTAGGATTGTGTCAAAACTCATGTTTTAACTCATAAGAGTCATCTTTTCGAGTCCACAGGTGTTTTTCCGACGTTTTTGGGCATTAGAGTTGAAGTTTTTCGTCATACGGCAGATTAGGGTTTCTGGGTAAATCAAAATTGTGTGTAAGTGCCAAAAATTTGATTTTTCCAAACTCAACAGCCTTCAGTCGCACGAATAACTCATTTGTACGATTAAACTCATTCGCACACTCCATCTACACAACTGAACTCAGTCGTATCCTTCATTCGCACGGCTGAACACCTTCGGTCGGTTGAGTCCATTTGCCTTGTTCATACACACGACTGAATCCAATCGCACGATTGAATTCATTCGCACGAGTGATCCATACGCATTGTCCATTAACACGATTAAAGTTGTCTTGTTATCAAAGTACAAAGTTCATACAAATGGAAGATCAGTTTTCAGCATTTACTACCAGGAAGGACTCACGCATCTAGAACCTTCTACTTCTGGAAAATGAGATAGGAAATCACAATAAACCACCGAAGCTTATAATATTGGATGACTATCCACAATGGAAATAGCGGTTTGAGAATTACCTAAATGGGGTGGATCCCAACCTCTGGACTTCTATAGAGACTGGTTACATGGTACCAGTAAGTGCAAATGGAGTAAAGTTGACTTTGGGTTGAATGAGCAAGGCTCAGAAGATACTCTTCAATGCTGAGAAGAAAGTCTATGCTCTGCTAACTCAGTCAATCCTGAAAGACATCTTTCACCAATTTTCTGAGAGCAAGCAGGCCAAAAAGTTATGGGAGGCATTAGAGAAGAGCTACGATGGGAATGCGACATTAAAGGCACTAAAGGCAAAGGCTCTCAAGAAGGAGTTCGGTAACTTCTCTTCTATAGGAAACGAGAGCTTGGATGACATCATCGACAGGTTCAACCATCTAATGAGTGAGCTTCACTCTCATGGTGTAACAACGTCTATGGAAGATAAAGTTTCAAGCTTTGCAGATGGTTTGCCTCAAAAATAGGATTCATTTGTGTCCAAGCTGAGACAGAATGACATACTTGCTACGTTGGACATAAATGACTTCATCCTGAAATTAAGGGAGGAGGAACTGAGGATGAAGTATAAGTCAAAGAAAGGATCTTACGTTCAGAATCCTTCCTTTACAACTCGGTTCCTAATCCAACAGGTTCAGGAGCACCACTTCCAACAACTTTTGTGTCTAGTTCCACGGATCCTTCCCAATCCAGTACTTCAGGACCAAAAACGTCTGGGTTATCATCGACTCAATACATAGTGCCTGAAGCCAATACTACGAAGTTGAAGACCGAGAATCTTGGTAATATCACAGTGGAGGTTGCAAAAGAGCACATGGACCTTCTTGCAACAGTGGTTTAATCGTATGACGGTCTAGTTGCTGGGAAGATCGGAAAATTGAAAGAAGTGATCTGCCCAAGACACATATTAAATTGATGTGGCTAGTGTGATATGATCCAAGTCGGGTCATACCCAATAACAAGCCAAACAAACACCAATAAATATTTGTCCGTTGATGTGATCATACGAATAAATATTAGCACCAATTTAGAAACCGGGTTTTCTAAAACATTGCTTTTGTAAATGAACAAGATTATATATAGATAATTTGTTCATGAGAGATATTTGTTTCATTATTTAAATTAGTTAAACAATGACAAATAATAGTGTGTTATTGTTATAAAATTAAAAGGGGTTTAATTTTATAAAAACATAAGGATGAAAGTGTACATTTTATAAAATTGAAAATGAGAGGGAAACTCCCCTTTGGGGAGTGAATTCGGCCGCCCCTAAGGGGCTTTGGGACTCTCCATTTTATGTGGTTGTTCCAAGCAACCAAAAGATTACACTCTTCCAAAAGAACACACCTTTCTCTCACACACACAAAGCAAAAGAAATTCTCTCATCTCTCTCTCTTGAACTCGATTTTAGGGCTGAAAACAAGTTCATTTTCAGCCTTCAAGCAGGGATTCTTGGCTGGAAATCGATTTGGAAGAGGGTTTCTTTTAAGTGGGTGCAACACCACCTAGCAAGTTGGTGTTTGAAGGAGCTTGGGGTATTACTTCTTGAGGATTGCTATTTGGAGTCTTGCCTTCAGGAACATCACCCTTCTCATCTCAAAAGAAAGCTTTGAAATGTAGTTTTCATTATCTTTCCCTGCTTGTTTTGTTAGTTACTTGTTCATGCAAATAGATCCATCTTAAAGGTTTTTATCAACATAAAATGATTTATGTAAACTTCTAACAAGATGTTAAAATGATTATCCACTGCGTTTTATGTTTAAAATGGTTAAACAACTTTGATAAACTTGTTAAAATCCCTACAATGGCATCTAGAGCCGGTTGCATGGACACTAACTTCTTTAGATCATTTTTGTGTCTTTTCTTGGGTTATTAGAAACCCTAGAACTCAAGATTTAGCTTGGTTTCTCTTGATTCAAGTTGGTTAATCTTATATTCATTGAGATGGCTTGAATCTTGTGGTTTTAAATTTGTTAAAAATTGAAAAATCCAATTTTTTTTCATGAGGCTGCTGTCGCACAGCAGTGTATAAAAAAAAATTTTTGTTGGATTTTTTAATTACATGAAACCATGCTTGAGTTGGCTGATTTCCTTTTTTGGATGTGTTGTTTGGTTATGCATAACAAAACCTTGACCTTGTGGATTGATTGACTGATTGTCATGTTTTATTCATTTGGTTATGTAATAATCTTATTATATGTTGAAAGTCTTGTTTTGTAATTTATTTATTCATTTGGTTTGTAATAAATAGATTAGGAGTTTTTCCTTTATTAGAAAATTGTATTAGGATACATATTTTGTAAGGATGCTCAAGATCAAAATTTGAAGAAAAGATGGACAAAGAGGATGCTTGAAGATGTAGATTCAAGTGGGAGTCCTTTTTCCATCCTTGTGTCATGTTCTTAACCCTTAGGACAAGACCTTTTGACACACTTGTTTTGGCTAACAAGTGTGCTCAATTTAGTACGCTTTGTTATGCATATGTGAATGGATTGTTTATGCTTGGTTGATTGCTTATGTTGATATTTGTTTTGAATATTTGAATATGATTAACAACCGTCTATTAAAACATGCTATAACAAGAAATTGGTTCTCTAATCATTAAGCACAAATAGAATGGTTTTATAAAAGGATTAATGATTTGAAAAATAAAATGGGTTTTATTTAAAAGAACAAGTAGGGTACCATATGGTTGAATGCATACAATCATATGGTACATAGAGCTTTCTAAACTAAATCCTTTTTTGAAACAAGTTTAACACCATCCTTTTACACAACACTTAGGTTACTTGCAAACTCTTAGTGGGATAAAGGTCACCTAACCACTTATGTAGTAAACTCACACGTGTGTGTAAGTAGGACGACTTGATTTGTGAAATATATTGAATAGATCACCTAAAATATGTTTTACAAAGGTGTTGATGGGATAAACATGTCGTTTCAAACATAAGATGTTCAAACGATCCCATACCATTAGAAGTTGCAATAGGTTGCAATTGTCATTCATGACTACCTTGTTAATTTAAATAATAGGATAAAGGTCACCTAACCAATATTTAAAAATAATGTTGGATTCTAAAAATTTTATTTATTAATCGTCTATGAGACATAAAAGGGTATTAATGAATGAAATATTATTATATCAATGAATACTAAAATGGAACTTTGTAAAATCTTGTAAATGGCCGACAACAACAACGCTAATAACGATGTACCAAACCAAAACAACCAATCTCTAAGGGCGATCCTTCAAAGGGATCGTCTAACACCTAACAACTTCATGGATTGGTACCGCAACTTGAGAATCATTCTCAAGCAAGAAAAGCGGGCCTACATCCTTGATGATCCCATCCCCGATGAACCCAACAAGGAGGATGTTGGACCAAAAGAACCAATGAGCCTGATCAGAAAAACCTCTAAGTCCCACGGACATCACAACAACTGCTGAAGACTTGATCAGCTGTTTCACAAAGTCTGAAGACAACAGCTGATTTACAAGTACTGAAGAATTCAACAGCTGAAGATCAAAGCCTGAAGATCAACAACTGAAGAACTAAAGTACTGAAGACTTCAACAGCTGAAGTACATATGAAGACAACAGCTGAAGACATCAGCTGAAGACAACAGCTGAAGATATTAGCTGAAGACAACAGCTGAAGACATCAGCTGATGACAACAGCTGAAGACATCAGCTGATGACAACAGCTGAAGTTCAAGTATAAGTGCTGAAGCTTTCAGAGTTTGTTACAACAGCTGAAGAAGCATTCTTTAGTTGTTGTGATGGTTTACTTTCAGTAGTTTCTTTTCCATTTCAGTACTTGTAAAACGACTGAAGAGTATGTTGTTCAGTCGTTGTAGTTTCAGTAGTTTCTTTTCAGTAGTTGTAGTGATAGTTAACACTTAGCATTTTTGTAAGATGTCAGCTGTTTGACATCTTCAGTAGTTGTGTTAACTATCAGTATTTGAATAATTCTGTTAGATGTCACTATCAAGTGACATCAGCAGACGTCACATCTCCTATATAAGAGATGTTGACCTAATTGTATTTGTGACATTCTGTTACCACGAAAGCGAATATTGAATGAAATATATTTTGCAGAATTCTCTTTGTCTATAACCGTTTGTTCTTACTTCAAATATCTTTTGTGTTCTTGTGAATTTGCTAATTCATTGTTTGTTCTGCTGCTATACTCTCAAATCAATCAAACGTAGATCACTGATCCTAACAAATGGTATCAGAGCGGGTTAATCATTGATCAATCTAACAGTCGATCATTGAAACTGCTATTTGATGTCTATGTTTGATTGAATTAGCTTATTTGCAAAAACTGGTTATAGATTATTGAATTTCTGCCGCTTTCGTTTATTCATTTTGAGATCTCTCTTGGTTCAATTTGGTTTGTTGTGTTTTGTTCTAAATCTATATAGCTTAATTGAATTTGCTTGAATCTGAGATGACTACTCCTTCTAATGACCCTCACAATACCGGTTCTTCAACCAAGCATCCGATGCTGGTTAGGACTAAGTATAACATATGGCAACGAAGGATGCTTCATCACCTGTCTGTTAACAGTTCAGGTTGTTGGACATTTGTGGTACATGGACCACATAAGCCTATGGTGAACAATCCGGAAACCAATCAAATGGTTCCGAAGAAGAAGGAACAATACTCAGATGAAGATCGGAAATGTTTGAGATTGATGCTAAAGCCCATGGAATTCTGGCCATGGCACTGCCGAATGAAATCTATTCAGGGCTTATGCATCATGAAACTGCTCATGACCTCTGGAATGCACTGAAGGAACAATTCGGTGGAACTGATGAGGTCTTAGCAAACAACAGTGAAATCCTCGCCCAACAATATGAGACATTCTCTCATAGAAAGGGTGAGACACTGACTCAGCAGTTTGAGCGTTTTTCCTGTTTGATCTCTGAGCTGAAAATGGTGAAACAAGAATACACCAACAGCCAGATGAATAACAGATTCCTCAGATCACTGCCTGAGAGATGGGACACATACACTATTGTCCTACGCTCTAGTGCAAATCTGGATAGCCTGTCTCTCACCTAACTTCATGGGAAATTGCTTACATCCGAAAGAGAGATAGAGCAGAAAAGGAAACTGTCATCATCAGGAAAGCTCACTGATGACTTTGTGCCAGGGAACACTGCCTTGGTTGGTCATGAGTCAGAATATGCTGCATCTGAAAGCAATTATGATGAGCATATTGATTTCTCTTCAACCAATTCTGATCATGCATTTGTTGGTATTGATAGTCATTCTGGCAGTAATAGTGACAATCTATGCTTCATCATGGATGATCTGAAGGGAATTGCTGATGATGATTTAGAAGAGATGGATATTCTAAGCCAAATGGCCTTAGTTAATATCAGATCTCAGAAGTTCTACAAGAGAACTGGCAGGAAATTTCCTGGACTCTCTGGCAAAACCAAAGTTGGTTTTGACAAGAGTAAGTTGAGGTGTCACAAATGCCAAAGGCTTGGACACTTTGCAAGAGAATGTAGATCAACTGGATCTAACTCTTCTGCACCCTTTGTGACTTTTCCTAGCACTAGTCTACAAAACATAGGGCAACATCCTGCTGGTTCTGGTCATCATCACACCCTGTATCTCCTACATACTTTGTCCCCCAGGGTCCAATGTCATATCCTTTTCCCTGTTATTACTTGCCTCAGTCAAATCCGGTTCAAGCTCCAATTGCACAACAACCAAATGCATTACCTGAACCTCAACCTTCCCAATCTCATCAACAAACTCAACCACAATAACATAGCTTTTTCACCCCAGGAGTTGTTGACTGGAGCAGTTTACCAGATGATTTGTCTGGTCATGAACAACTGTTCTCTGGTGCTGGTCAACATGGTGGTGACAGTCCTTTTGGAAATCTAGCTCTTATGGCTTTGGAGTCTGCTGATACTTCATCATCTAATGCATCTACACCACAGGTATCACAGGTATCCTCTGAGGCAAAAGCCAAGTTATGTTCTGAAACATGCATAGCCGCATTTGCATCTATTAGAGAAGCAAATGTAGCTTTAATTAACAAGAACATTGAGCTAGAACAAACAATTTCCAAAAGAAAAGCTGAATTTGAGTCTGTGCTTAATGATAAGAATGATGAGATTTACAAACTTAAATGCCAAATCACAAATGATAAGGCTAGGGAAGAGGTACTTCTAGAGAAGTACAGAGACCTCAAAGAAACACTTGCAACTACCCAGGTAGAGTGTGATCGATGGGTAAATTCTTGCAAGGGTTTTGAAATGCTTCTTAGTAAGCAATCTGCTTCCAATGTGAAGTTTGGCATTGGTTATAATCACACTGCTCCTCCTACAGATTTTACTCCCAGAGCAGAGGTAGAATCTGATGGAGAAAGCAATAACCAATCCTTTTCATCATGTGATCTACTATCTGATACAGCACCATCAGAGGTTGAAGTCAGCATTAAGTCCTCTCAGAACCTATCAGCTAATGTTGATGGTTCAAATGCTGACACTCACATGATCAAAAAGTTGATCACTCCAAGTGGTATTTCACAAAGTACTGAAAGTACTAAAGTGAATGTCATAACACCTGGAAGACAAACCCAAACTATTGCATGTACTAAAGAGAAGAAAACTGCAAGTAGTAAGGGTGGGAAAACTACTGAAGAAGATGTCAAGAAAGCATGTACTAAAGGGAAGAAAACTGCTAGTACTGATAGCAAATTGCTGAAGAACAAGTCTTTAGTAGTTTCATCTTCTTCAGCAGATGATCAACTTAAGATGAAGAAAAAGCCATGTGAAATATGTGGGCTCCAAACTCAAACATAATGAAAACATTAAAGAGAAAATGGATAAAATGAAAACTGAGTTTGAAATAAAATTTGTACTAGCAACAGCAAAACCTGTAACCCCAAAATCCAAAAAGAAATCCACAAAGAAAGGGGTTAAACAGGCTACAGCTGAGATTGCTCAAAGAGAGATGGTACAACACAGGAACCCATCTAACTCAAGCACTAATGTGTCTGATGAGCTGAAGGCTTTATCACAAAATCAGACACAACTTGTTATGATGGTTCAACATCTATTGGGGAGAGTCAACCAATTAGATGCTCCTGTGTTGAAACCACAGAGAAGAAAATCCATGCCAAAGGAATCTTCTTCTTCACCATCTCCATCCCCTCAGGCTGTTATTCATAGCAAGTCTGTTAGTTTACCATCTGTTGATGTGAATAGACCCAAAACCAAAAAGGTTTGGGTCTCAAAAACTAACTAATTTTTTATGATTGTAGGGTTCTTCAACATGCCAAAGTAGCATCTGGTATGTAGACAGTGGGGGATCTATGCATATGACTGGGAACAACTCTCTTCTTCATGACTACTCTAAGGAAAGAAGGGGTTTGTTTCTTTTGGCAATGATGCTAGGGGTTATATCATTATAAAAGGCTTTGTCTCCAATGGAGAAATAAAGTTTGATGATGTTAACCATGTGGAAAATCTCAAGTACAATCTCTTGAGTGTCAGTCAATTGTGTGATAAAGGCCATGTTGCTCTTTTCACCAGTCAGAACTGCCGGATTCTGTCATCCAAAGTTCTGAATTTGATTGATAAGGTGTTGGATGATCACTCTCTCCTGAGGGCCAACAGGACAGGAAGAGTGTATGCCTTAGATCTTTCCAAGAAAATAAATATCAAAGGCCATCCTTGCCTATTTTCCAAAGCCTTTCCTCATGAATCTAAACTGTGGCACAGAAGGCTGGGTCATGTTAGTTTCAAAAACATGAATCAGCTGATCCACAATAGTTTAGTGAGAGGCTTACCAATAAAGGAGTTCCACTGTGATGAAACCTGCACTGCTTGTTTAAAAGGAAAACAACACAAAGTCTCATTCCCCCTATTGAAGAGCCTAAGTCCACTGCCTGCTTACAATTACTTCATATGGATCTATTTGGTCCTGTGAGAGTAATGAGCATGGAAAAGAAGAAATACTGTTTGGTAATTATGGATGATTACTCCAGATTTGTATGGACTTTCTTTCTGTATTCAAAGGATGACGTTGCTCAGAAGATTATCAACTTTGTGTTGTATATTGAGAAGCAGTATTCCCTTTCAGTCAAGTGTATAAGGAGTGACAGTGGAACTGAATTCAGAAACCATACACTTAATGAATTTTATCTTTCAAAGGGAATCAAAAGGCAGTTTAGCATCCCAAGGACTCCAGAACAAAATGGAGTCGTGGAGAGAAAGAACAGGACCCTAATTGAAGCTGCAAGGTCTATGTTGGCTGACTCTGGTTTGCCACTGACCTTTTGGGCTGAAGCTGTAAACATAGCTTGCTATGTGCAGAATAGAGCCTTAGTAAATCAGAGGTTGATGAAGACTCCATATGAAGTTCTATCTTTTGAGTTACCATCAAATTCTTGGTTTCAAGAGTCTGTATCAACATCTGCTGCTACTGAAGGTTCTACAAACACTTGCACAGATATCATTGTTTATCAAGAGCTGAAGAATCACCCAATGTCTCATATCATTGGTGATATCAATGCTGGAGTTTCAACAAGAAGTCAATTGTCTAACTTCTGCTTCTATGCTCTCTTCATCAGTCAGCTAGAGCCAAAGAACTATCATATTGCTTGAAGAGACAATGGATGGGTTGAAGCCATGCAGCTTGAGCTACTTCAGTTCAAGAAACAACAAGTGTGGGAACTGGTTCCTCTACCCCTAGGTAAGTGTGCAATAGGCACTAAATGGGTGTCTAGGAATAAAACTGATGAAAATGGGCTTATTGTTAAGAACAAGGCTAGACTGGTTGTACAAGGTTCTCACAAGAAGAAGGTATTGATTATGATGAAACCTTTGCCCCTGTAGCCAGACTAGAGGCAATTAGATTGTTCTTAGCCTATGCTGCATTCCACCATCTCAAAGTTTTTCAAATGGATGTCAAAAGTGCATTTTAATATGGCAAAATAAAAGAAGAAGTTTATGTGTGTCAACCACCAGGTTTTGAGGATAATAAACATCCTGAATGGGTGTATAAACTTGATAAGGCTCTTTATGGGTTGAAACAAGCTCCTAGAGCCTGGTATGAGACACTCTCCACTTTTCTTCTCAAGAATAATTTCACTAGAGGCTCCATAGATAAAACTTTGTTTATTAAGAAGGTGGATTAGCATAAGCTACTTGTTCAAATTTATGTTGATGATATCATTTTTGCATCCTCTAATCCCCAGTTGTGTGATGATTTTACCAAATTCATGAAAAAGAGTTTTGAAATGAGTGCAATGGGAGAATTACAGTTCTTTCTAGGCTTGCAAATCAAACAAAAGGCTGATGGCACCTTTATTCATCAGTCCAAATATACAAAAGATCTTTTGAATAAGTTTGATTTACAAAATAGTAAGCCCTGTTCTACTCCCATGTGCACCACCACACAACTGGATGCGGATCAAAAAGGTAAAGCTGTTGATGAAACACTTTACAGATGTATGATTGGGTCCTTGATGTACTTAACAGCTTCTAGACCAGATATCATGTTTGCTACTTGTGTCTGTGCTAGATTTTAGACTGCTCCTAAAGAGTCTCATTTGATTGCAGTCAAGAGGATCTTTAGATATTTGCAAGGTACACAATCTCTAGGATTATGGTATTCCACTGGACACTCTTGCAAATTAGTTGCTTTTTCAGATAGTGACTATGCAGGGTGCAAGTTAACTAGAAAGTCAACTTCTAGTGGATGTCAATTCCTAGGCAACTGTTTGATTTCTTGGCAGAGTAAGAAACAAACATCTGTTGCTACATCCACTGCTGAAGCAGAGTACATTGCAGCTGCAAGTTGTACTTCTCAGGTACTCTGGCTTCAGAACCAACTTTTGGATTATGGCATTACAGAGACTAAGACTCCATTATTAATGGATAGTGCTTCAGCTCTGTGCATTGTCAAAAATCCAGTCGAGCACTCTAGGACCAAACATATAGAGATCAGACATCATTTTATTCAGGATTGTTTTGAAAAAGGTTTGATTGATCCTAAGTTTGTGCCTAGTGCTGATGAGCTTGCAGACATTTTTACTAAGCCTTTGGATAGTTCAACTTTCCAAAACCTTGTGTTAAGGTTTGGTATGCTGCAGCTAGAATAAGTGATAATTACTGATGATCTCAGTAAATAAGTACTGATAATCATTAGTAACCATATCACAGATAGTACTGATTCTGTTAAAACAACTGATCAAGTTACAACTACTGATGTAGTTATAACTACTGATATCAGTAAAAACAGATAAGTACCGATGTCCTATGAAACAACTGAAAACAACCAAAAAGGCTGATGAGTAAGTGTTGAGGACAGTATGAAACAGCTGAAAGGCTATGAATTGACGAAAACTACTGATGAGAACTCTCTCTTCAGTTGTTTCTACAACTGCTGTTTCATCCTAAACAACTGATGACAAAAACATGTCTTCAGTAGTTTCACAACTACTGATGACTAACACCAAGTCATCAGCTGTTTACAACAACTGATGACAAAACCATGTCTTCAGTAGTTTCACAACTACTGATGACTAACACCAAGTCATCAGCTGTTTACAACAACTGATGACAAAACCATGTCTTCAGTAGTTTCACAACTACTGATGACTAACACCAAGTCATCAGCTGTTTTCAACAACTGATACCAAAACCATGTCTTCAGTAGTTTCACAACTACTGATGACTAAAATCAAGTTATCAGTTGTTTACAACACCTGAAGACAAAACGAAGGTTTTCAGTAGTTTTACAACTACTGATGACTAAAACCAAGTCTTTAGTTGTTTTCAAACATCTGAAGTCAAAACCATGGTTTTCAGTAGTTTTATAACTGCTGATGCCTAAAACCAAGACTTCAGTTGTTTCAACATCTGAAAGGGTAATACCATGTCATCAGTCGTTTAAAACTACTGATGATTAACACCAAACCCTTCAGTTGTTTTCTAACCCTTACCCTATAAATACCTCATACCTAATCCTTCAAAGCTTTATCATTTCTAAACCTAACGTTCAAACCTCCAAAACTTCTCTCTCATTAATGGCGATCATGCAGCTCAAACCACGACACAACTGTGTAGCCTACCTCACCAAATCGCCTTTCTGGACAAAGTTCGATAACGCCATTGATCTAATGGTCCAGTCACCCTACAAAACGGCCTTCATTCTAAATCCCACCATTCATGCCGAATCCCTTCACCAGTTTTGGATGAACGTCACCATTACCACTGGGGAGAACAACACCGAGTCTCTCCAGTCGGTCGTCAACAACCTTCAAGTGGTCATCAATCCGGCAATCTTACGCCAAACCCTAAACCTGGATGATGCCACTTTTCCTGCTGGGTATCCAAAGGGCACAACTGATTTATCCTTTGCCCACCATGGATATCAGGGAAACCTTAGTGCCTCTACCATTATGAAGAAACATTTCCATGATGCAGAACGTCTTGTCTTTCACATGGTAAATGTTTGTTTAGCTCCTAAGACATCCTCGTGGGATCAAATGTCTACCAGATGGCAGCAGGTACTATTCTCTATCCTTGAGCAACAAGACTTAAACTTTTCTGAAATCATTTTTCTTGAACTTAAGGATATGGACTCAAAATCTATTTCTAACCGCTGGATATTATATCCTCTCATTATGGCCATAATAGAGAATCAGCTGAAAACTGAGGGACTTGTTGGCCTTGGAGTCCCTGCAATGGCTGTATTGCCTGAAGTATACTCCAGGCACAACTCTGACCACACACTGAAACAGGCTGCCAAACTGCGAAAACCCACGCAGTTGGAACCCACAACCACCACCTCCAAAACCAGAGTCCCCTCCAAGCCAAAATCCAAAAAGCCAAAAAAGGCTACTCAGGGAGATGAGTCCCCTGAGGATGCCCCTGTACCACAAACGCAGGAAACACATACTGGTATTAACCCCCCAGTTGTGTCAAAGACTCAACCAACCACAGCCGCACAGGTATCCTCTCAAAAGGATCCTGTTGCAACCAATATTGGGGAACCCACACTGCTGGAACCTATCTCACTTGAGAGGGTTACCATTGAAGCGCACCATTCACCCCGGGTGCAATCCGCTTCTACCCAATCACCACATGCAACCGCCCCCCAAAGTCATACATTAATTGTTGCACAAGTGCTGAGTCGTTGCACTCCTCACCCCCTCCCCAGATACTAATTACAACTGGCCATACCTCTACCATTGAGGGGGAGGATCAAAGTGCATCTGATAACCCACAGTATAGGGGTTACAATGTTCCATTTCCTAGTGTAGAAAAGGAGATTGGAACTTCTGGTGAGGCTGCCACTTATCCTGCTTCCGCATATGATCAGGATGTAGTTGGTACCATTACTAAGACCTTACCAGAGGCAACTACTGATGAAGGACAAAGTCCTGAGGCAGGATGTACCCAGTTCCAAGACAAAGGGGCACATGATACAATTGATCTACACTCAGTGCATGTTCATCCTGATTCTATCAGGAGGTCAGGTGATTCAGTACCCACTGATGATGACCTGGGCTTCTTTTATGATGTTTTAGCCCAAAACACCATCCTGGAAGAGGAGGTGAGCAGACTCAAAGAACTGCTTGCCAAAACTTCTGAGGATCAAAGACCATCTGCCTCTCAAACCCCACAGATGGCACCTTCATCTGAAGGTCTCCTAAACACAGAGCCACTCCCAAATTCTCAGCCACCTGCCTCTGCTTCTGGCACTATTTCTCGGGAACAGAACCCCCCTGAGCAAATAGCTGCTATCTTTCAAAACTCCTTACCTCTCATCACACCCATAATCACTGATATAGTGATCAAAACCCTTGATGAGAGGCTTCCTTCAATTATACAACCCTTGATAGAGGAAGTTGTGAGCAAAAAGCTTTTTGACAATCAAACCCTTGCAACCAATGCAACCAAAAAGGGGGAGATTCAGTCAGTGAAAGCAAAAAGGAAGAGGAGTGCAGAGAAGAAGAGAAAGAAAAAGAGACAGAAGTGGTAAATGAGAAGGAGTTGGTTGGAGAGACCAAAAAGGAGAAGGAGAAGGAAAAGGAAAATGCCTTGGAGCTAATGGTGAAAGAGGCTGATGCCGAACACAGCAGATCAATGGATAACATCATTGATCAGTTGTTTAGGCAAGGCCACGACACTGAACAACTTGACTCTGAAATCAGAAGATTAGAGATTGAAGAAATCCAATCTAGATGGGCAAGTTATGATGTGTTAGAAAGAGAAAGGCTGGAGATCATGATTAGATTTATAGCGAAGTATCTTGGCAGATCATTGATTGAAATCAAGGCTTGGTCCAGGGACAGCATCTTGGCAATAACCACCAAGATCTGTTCGTCTGAAGTATACACCAAAGGGCTTGTTATTGAAGCTTTGAATGAAGCGGGTGCTGGGAGCAGGACTGAACTAGCCAAGCAATCTAAAGCCACACTCACCTCAAAAATGCTAGAACAGCCTGTCAACATTCCCACACCAAAACCACCAAAACAACCACCCACTAAAACAATCCCTTTACCCCAAAAACCACCAAAAACATAACCCACCAAACCAACTCCATCACCCTCAAAACCAATAGCCGATGATGTACCCCAGAAGAAGAAGAGAAGGGTATTGAGGCTAGAAGATGATGAAGAAGATGATGATGAAGATAGGCTGCCACTCTCAGCTGTTATACAGTTGCCGAAGGCCACAAGTCACTCCCCAACAATTACTCCTGAAACCCAAAGACAAATTGTGAAAGTGAAGCTAGAAGAAGAAGAACTTCACAAACAACACGATGAGGAATTGTTGAGGAGGGTTGACAAAGCTTATGCAGCCACATCTTCTATCATCAACATGAAGAAGCAAGCTCTCAGATTATACACTCTTAAGCATACATTTCAATATCAAAAGGAGAGAGTAAGGACTTGGCCTGATCCCAGGGTGTCTCACAGGATTCACAAGAAAAACATTCCATAGAGATACATTGGCCAGGTGAAAAAGATTGTAGATGAAGTGATCTCCCTGATCTTTGTAGTATCACCCTGGGAAATCCTAGAGGACTTCAAGAAAGCTTATAAAGCTAACCAAACCCCATAGAAGATACTTGAAAATAAAATGGTGAAAAAGGGGTTAGTTTATAAGAGGCTTGAAGAAGTCAGGAAGAATGAGCTCCAGTTGTTCCTTGAGGGTAATCACCCTGATGAGTTTGCTTATAGAATAATAACAACTGTGGAGCTAAAGAATGGGAAATAGGCCAAATACCTATTTGAGTACTATGGGCCAGAATCTTTATTTGAAGGAGGTGCTGAAGAACTGACCATGGAGGAACAAATTACCTTCCTAGAGGCCTATACAAGAGAGTCATATAGACTCATAGTGGGGAAGTAGATCTCATGAATGGGGTAACAGCTCTGTGTCCAGTTCCCCAAGACAGAGTTCCCGTTCATACTTTGCCAATCAAATCATTGAGACTACTTCCAGGCCGGAGCTTACAAGGGTCACTTCTGAGCTGATCTAGAAAACAAAAAGACCAATCATTCTGCCATAATAAGTGGGACATCTTCAATAAGTTTAGAGGTTTTGGCTGCATTGGTTCAGGGGGAGTTTGTTGGACCAAAAGAACCAATGAGCCTGATCAGAAAAACCTCTAAGTCCCACAGACATCACAACAACTGCTGAAGACTTGATCAGCTGTTTCACAAAGTCTGAAGATAACAGCTGATGTACAAGTACTGAAGACTTCAACAGCTGAAGATCAAAGCCTGAAGATCAACAGTTGAAGAACTAAAGTACTGAAGACTTCAACAGCTGAAGTACAAAGACTGAAGACAACAGCTGAAGACATCAGCTGAAGACAATAGCTGAAGACATCAGCTGAAGACAACAGCTGAAGACATCAGCTGATGACAACAGCTGAAGACATCAGCTGATGACAACAGCTGAAGTTCAAGTACAAGTACTGAAGCTTTCAGAGTTTGTTACAACAGCTGAAGAAGCATTCTTCAGTTGTTGTGATGGTTTACTTTCAGTAGTTTCTTTTCCATTTCAATACTTGTAAAACGACTGAAGAGTATGTTGTTCAGTCGTTGTAGTTTCAGTAGTTTCTTTTCAGTAGTTGTAGTGATAGTTAACACTTAGCATTTTTGTAAGATGTCAGTTGTTTGACATCTTCAGTAGTTGTGTTAACTATCAGTAGTTTGAATAATTCTGTTAGATGTCACTATCAAGTGACATCAGCAGACGTCACATCTCCTATATAAGAGATGTTGACCTAATTGTATTTGTGACATTCTGTTACCACGAAAGCGAATATTGAATGAAATATATTTTGCAGAATTCTCTTTGTCTATAACTGTTTGTTCTTACTTCGAATATCTTTTGTGTTCTTGTGAATTTGCTAATTCATTGTTTGTTCTCCGCTGCTATACTCTCAAATCAATCAAACGTAGATCACTGATCCTAACAGAGGATGAAGGGGCCTATAACGATTGGGTTAAATATATGGAAGACTCCATCCAAGTCTCTTGCCTAATGTTAGCAAGTATGACACCCAACCTCCAAAAGGAATATGAGCTCCATGGAGCTTATGACATGATCACCCAGTTGCGGGAAACATTCCAGCAACAAGCTAGGGTGGAGCGCTTCGAAACGGTTCGAGCGCTTCATGCCTGTCGGATGGAGGAATCCCAATCGGTTTCATCTTATGTTCTCAAGATGAAAAGCCACATCGACCGCCTTCAAAGGCTAAATTGTCCTGTCTCAAAGGAGTTGGCCACGGATTTGATCCTTAATGGCCTAACTAAAAGGTTTGAGGCATTCGTCATGAACTACAACATGAACGGATGGGACAAGAGCATAAATGAACTTCATTCAATGCTCAAAACGGCCAAGGCGGGAATGGGTAAAAGGGTTTTACCCGTTCTCACCATCAATGAAGGTGGGAGGAAGAGAAGGTCTCAACCCCCTCCTAAGGCAATTATTGCCAAAGGAAAGGGGCACGTTGGGGGAAAAGGGAAGATGGTTGTTAGGGCAGAACCTCTGAAGCCCAAGGAGAAGAAGCAGAAGGTTGCTGCAAACAACCCATGCTTCAAGTGTGGTGAGATAGGGAATTGGATGAGAAATTGTCCAGTCTATCTCAAAGAGTTGAGAGAAAAGAGGGATGCGGGGCAAACCTCAGGTACAATTTACATGATTCATATTGATCTTAATATTACATCTTCTAACACATGGGTATTGGATACCGGATGTGGAACTCATATTTGCAATTTGTTGCAGGAGTTCAAAAGAAGTAGGGACTTCAATCAAGGGGATGTTAGCCTCTTCATGGGCAATGGAACCAAAGTCAAAGTTGAAGCTCGTGGGGAGTACATCCTAAAACTTCCAAGTGGTTTGGAAGTAACTTTGAAGAATGTTTTGTATGCTCCTAGTTTGACTAGGAACATTATTTTTGTTTCCCAATTAAGACATTATGATTATGTATTATCTTTTGTTGAAAATGATATTCATGTTTCTTTAAATGATATGTTCTATTTTAAAGCTATTCCCATTAATGGTATTTATGAATTGGTTCATGAAAATACTTTAAATAGTTCATTGTACCAAACTAACACCAAGAAACTCAAGTTGGATTTGAGTGATACCTATCTTTGGCATTGTCGTCTTGGTCATATAAACAAGAAACGTATACAAACACTTCAAAAGAATGGTCTTTTAAAAACAAATGAATATGATTCATTTGATGTATGTGAATCTTGTTTACAAGGAAAAATTACTAAGGCATCCTTTTAGTGGAACTAACGAAAGGGCAAAAGATTTATTAGGTATCATACATTCGGATGTATGTGGTCCTTTTAAGCCAATGACTAGGAATGGTGAAAGATACTTCATTACCTTTACCGACGATTATAGTCGCTATGGGTACCTGTACTTATTCAGGCACAAAGATGAAGCTTTTGAAACATTCAAAATCTTCAAGAATGAAGTAGAAAATCAACTCAATAAGTCGATTAAAGTTCTCCGCACTGATAGAGGAGGTGAATACCTAAGTGATGCTTTTCAAGATCATCTTAAGAGTTGTGGGATTGTCTCACAACTCACTCCAGCTGGAACACCACAACATAACGACGTGTCTGAGAGGAGGAATCGAACCTTATTGGATATGGTCCGATCTATGATGGCTAGAAGCACTTTGCCTCTAATATTTTGGGGTTTCGCTTTGCTCTCCGCGGCCTGTATTCTGAATATGGCCCCACCCAAAAGGGTGGAAATGACACCTTTTGAGATATGGCATGGAAGAATTCCATCCCTATCATACTTAAGGGTCCGGGGTTGTGAGGCTTATGTTAAAACTCCCACCCCAAACAAATTGGAAGTTCGATCCACCAAGTGTATCTTTGTTGGATATCCTAGAGATTCTATGGATATTATTTCTGTAATCCACTGGAACAAAAGGTATTTGTTGCCAGAAAGGGTGAGTTCTTAGAAGCAAAGTTCTTTATGGAAGAAACTAGCAGTAGAACAGTGGATCTTGAGGAGGATCAAGAACCACAACCCAATGCACATTTGGTTGAAACTAGCACTCAACATGAGGATGTTGAGGATGATCAAGCGATTGATCAATACACACAAAACGTTCGCAGAAGTGGCAGAACTAGTAATCCACCTGAAAGATACGGATTTTTCATGGATGGATGCTATGTGGTAGATTCAGATGAACCAACCACATACCATGATGCAGTGTCCAATTCGGATTGTGATAAATGGCTTGAAGCCATGAACGTTGAGATGCAATCAAGTTTGGGAACTTGTTGTACCACCTCTCAACTCCAAGGTAGTTGGAAGTAAGTGGGTTTTCAAGAAGAAAAATGACATGCATGGAAACTTGGATACTTATAAGGCTAGACTTGTAGCAAAGGGTTTCACTCAACTCAAGGGGTTGATTATGATGAAACTTTCTCACCTGTTGCGATGCTAAAGTCCATAAGGATATTGTTTGCCATAGCTGCTCATTATGATTATGAGATTTGGCAAATGGATGTCAAAACCGCTTTCCTGAATGGATATCTTGAGGAAGATGTCTATATGGTCATCCTGAAGTTTTTGTCAATCCAAAAACCCTAATAAAGTATGCAAGTTAAAAAAATCTATCTATGGATTGAAACAAGCATCAAGAAGCTGGAATCACCGTTTTGATGAGGAGATCAAGAAATTTGGCTTCATCAAAAACGCTGATGAGGCTTGTGTGTATAAGAAGGCTAGTGGGAGCACAATAACTTTCCTAGTATTATATGTCGATGACATTCTACTGTTTGGGAATGACGTTCCAACAATGGAAGGTGTAAAAGCATGGCTTGGAAGCTGCTTTTCCATTAAGGATCTTGGTGAAGCCGCCTATATTTTGGGAATAAAGATCTATAGGGATAGATCAAGGCGGCTGATTGGTTTAAATCAAAGTGCATACATTGACAAAATCTTGAAAAGGTTCAAGATGGAAAACTCTAAGAAGGTACTGTACCTATTAGAGAGGGACAGTATTGAGTATGACTCAATGTCCAAGCTCAAAGGAGGAGCAGAATAGAATGAAGGCAATCCCATATGCATCTGCTATAGGATCCATCATGTATGCAATGATATGCACTAGACCAGACGTGTCATGCGCTTTAAGCATGACAAGTAGATACCAGCAAAATCCTGGTGATAGTCATTGGATGGCTATCAAGAACATTCTAAAGTACCTAAGGAGGACTAAGGACATGTTCTTGATCTACGGGACTGGTGAAGAGGAACTCGTTGTAAAGGGTTACACGGATGCGAGTTTCCAAACCGATCGAGATGATTCACGATCTCAATCGGGGTACATCTTTATCCTGAATGGGGGAGCTGTTTCTTGGAAAAGCTCAAAGCAAGAAGTCGTAGCGTTGTCCACTATAGAGTCAGAATACATCGCCGCTTCATTGGCAGCACAGGAAGCTGCATGGTTGAAGAAATTCATAGCCGATCTAGGGATAGTCCCTTCCATTCAGGATCCTCTGGAGATTCTTTGTGATAACAAAGGTGCGATTGCACAAATCAAGGAACCCCGTGCACATCAGAAAACAAGGCACATTGAGCGGAGATTCAACTACATAAGGGATGAAGCTGAAAAGGGAAAGATATGTATTCACAAGGTTCACACTGATAAAAACATTGCGGATCCACTCACAAAGCTCCTTGAAAAGGCAAAGCATGAAGGTCATGTTTGTGCCATGGGACTTCGATATTCTAATGACTGGATTTGATTTTTTTATTGGAACTTATGTTATTTAACTTAATTATATGGTTATAACTTTCATTTGTTCTTCTATTTTAGCATGTTTTAAATCCGTGAATAAGTAAGTTATTCTAAACGTCCATAGTCGATCATACTTGTGGGAACAACTATGAATGTAAGACTATAATGAACTTGGATTGGTTGATATTTATAGGTATGAATATAGAGCAAGAGGTTGCTACCAAAGTTCATTGATATCTATGGGATATAGATATAGGACTGACCGTTCTCAATTATTTCTGCATGGAATCTTTGTGATTAGTCATATATTGGGTCTTGATATTCACCAAGTATTGTACTTTGACTTAGTTCTTTACTGTTATGAAAGATTGGCAGTACATAAGGCTAGGTTCAGGTATGATATAAGGTGATTGTGAGAGACGTATGTAGTCAAGATGGAATTTGTTCCTCTTATTCGTTAAGAGTTAGATGTCTAAGGCCTGTTAAAGTTGAATCATCGGAGAATGACAATACTGTGTCTCTGGATTCAACATGACATCTGAAACAAAAGGATAGATGATTGATTCACCTAAAACATTTCAAGTAAGGTACTTGAAGAGGACGATGTTATTGAATGGCACTTAATCATATACACTAGGGGTAGCAAACCGTTGCTAGGCGTTATTTGCTGCTTGCATCAATCTACTATGAATCTTGTGCAAGTGGGAGATTGAAAGAAGTGATCTGCCCAAGACACATATTAAATTGATGTGGCTAGTGTGATATGATCCAAGTCGGGTCATACCCAATAACAAGCCAAACAAACACCAATAAATATGGTCCGTTGATGTGATCATACGAATAAATATTAGCACCAATTTAGAAACCAGGTTTTCTAAAACATTGCTTTTGTAAATGAACAAGATTATATAGATATTTGTTCATGAGATATATTGTTTCATTATTTAAATTAGTTAAACAATGACAAATAATAGTGTGTTATTGTTATAAAATTAAAAGGGTTTAATTTTATAAAAACATAAGGATGAAAGTGTACATTTTATAAAATTGAAAATGAGAGGGAAACTCCCCTTGGGGAGTGAATTCGGCCGCCCCTAAGGGGCTTGGGACTCTCCATTTTATGTGGTTGTTCCAAGCAACCAAAAGATTACACTCTTCCAAAAGTGTTAGGACCTGGTATTCGACGAAAATACCTAGAGATCACGTGTATACCGGATCAAATAGTGCGGAATCCTATTTGATTGGCGATCCAATCAGTGAGAACACACGAAGAATCAATCAAGGATTGAAACTAACGTTAGAAATTGATAAGGAATCGATCTAATGTGTTCTATGAACTTGGAGAACGATTTGGAAGGTTTCTGGACGGCTAGGGTTCGTATGGAATTGAACTTGGACGAATCTCCCTGTTTTTCACGAATTGAGTTGTATTTATAGGTTGGCACTCTTCAATCGTGCGACTGAACCATTAGTTTGGTTCAGTCGTGCGATTGAACCATGCGGTTGGTTCATTCGTGCGACTGAGTGTTCAGTCGTGCGATTGAGCCATTCTTATGTTACAGTCGTACGACTGATCCAGTCTCCTGGTTCAGTCGTGCGACTGAGTCAATCGTATGAGGTTCTTCATGCTTATGGTTCATTCGCATGAGCCATTCGCATGAGAACTTCATTAAGTTAAGTTTGAATGTTTTAGTTAATTAATATAATATTATATGTAATCATTCAAGTAATCATAAACTCAATCAATTCATTTACGACTCATTAATGAACTATTAAACATTATAACCAACAGACTATCAATATCAGTTCATTAATCATACCAAACAAGATCTATTACATCACATATCACGATCTAGGGACATACATGTATCAACAAACTCCCCCTTGGACCTAGATCTCTCTAATGTCTTGTTTTCTTCATTACCTTCTCATATTTCTTGTACTTGTCCTCTTGTGTGACTCCTGCGTGAATATCAAACGCAAAGCAAAGTCGTATAAAATTTTGGAACTGGAGGGCTTGTACAATGTCTTGTGTGTCATAGAATAGTGGCCACTTGTATAATGTATAGACATCATTAGCAGACAAGTTGGTTAGCCACATTGGGTTGAATACCCTGACAGTATCCATTTGATCCCCTTTGTTTAGAACTATGACAGCTTCAGCAGTTCTCCAATCATAGTACCACCATTTGAAATGTGGAGTGAAGTCCTGTGGCATTTCCCTGAGAGGGATTCTCGACATAGTGCGAGGAGGACTCCACTTCAACATAATTTTAGGTTTTCCAGTAATGGCATCCATCTCAGACCTTCTAATATACCTTGTAGGTTGTTGAGGTCTGAAGTTAATCCATCTGGTGTGGTACTCCTTCTTGAGGGCAGCCTCAAACCAGCCTGACATTTTTCTAGTGTCAGCATACAACAGCTTCAACTTGGCCAGCTGGTTGAGCTCAAATCCAGGTAGTGTCTTTAGATCATGTGGAAATCTAAAGTACTCTATGCCCTTTTCCCTCTTAACGGCATACACGTTAAGATCATCAAAATATGCCCATGCTATAATCCTGCCTGACACCGTAAGATGTTTCTTGACGCTGTAGAACTTGGTGTAGGCATCCCTCTTCGGTGCATCACGTTGGGCTCTGACTTCTTTAAAACATTCAGTCCATTCAGCCTTTCGAATGTATACATCTTCGTTTGAGGCTTGGGCTGTTCCTTCGATCTTTCCTGATTCCTGCTCCATCTTGTCCAGTACCTCAAACATATCACTGACTAGGGACTCACCCAGATTGGGGACCACATTACCCGCGTTGTCAGCGTATTGAGGGTACTCTTTAGCAGTAATATCTTCAACCTCAACTTCATCAACGTCGTGTAGTTCGTCGTCACTGGTTGAATCAACTGTTGGAGCATCCTTGACAATATCATCAGGATTGAGTCTGAACATTTCTGCCAGTTGCTCGTTAGATAGGTCGTGAATTATTTCACCTTCTTCAGGTGTATAACTCACTGACCTTCTGACAATCCCTTGCAGATCAAGAATCATTATGAGTTGAGACTTGACCTGTTGAAGGGGAGCAATATCAAACTCATCTCTGTGGTACTTTGGATCTGTTTGATTTACACATTTCACATTCAAATCATTAGTAATATATCAAACAAAATGCATTAAGTTAATATAAACATTCAGTACATCGTTTTCAATACAGAATACAAAAGTAATTAAATACATAAACATCCACTAGTTACTTTTATCCTGTATGCTAGTCTCTTCGTGTGAAGGTGCAGAAGTAGAAGCTGACTGATCCTGTCGGTTCTTTGTTCTCTGCTCTTGACCGGGAGCTAAGACAGAGTCAGCTGCTTCTCCTTCTTCAGTCTCTTCATCAACACGCCACTCTTCTGTTTTCTCTTCATCAGAATCACTGTCATCATCATCATCATCATCACTCTCTCTTTCTCCATCCTTTATCTTTAGAGGTTCCTCCTTTGATCCTTTTAACTTTAACAAAATGGACCTCTTTGCCTTTTCCAACTCTTCTATCTGCTTACCTGATGTGACGCTTTGTGCTCGGAGTTGGTCCAGCTCAGTGTTCTGAGCAGCCAATTTCTGGGCCTGCTCCTTAATAGCTCGATCCTGCTCTGCGATTTTCTGCGATTGTGCAGCAGTCAGGTCGGTGAGCTGGCGGATCTGAGAGGTCTTTTCCTCATCAGCCGCCAGCAGTCGTAACACCATTCTGTTTAAGGCTGCCAGCTGTTCCTCTACCCCGATTGGAGGTAGTGGAGATCTAGAGGTGTGTGAGGGGTAGGCTGAGGGCTCGGTTTGGTGGCTAGTGGTGGTGGTGGAGGTGGTGAATATCGGGTAAGGTCTGGATGATGGTGGTGGTGAGTGAGGGGTGAATGTAGTAGTGGTAGCAGGGGTCTGGCTTGTGGTGATCGGTATGGTGGTGGTTGTGGTTGTTGTGGGGAGAGGTATGGTGGTGGAAGGTGTGTCTGCAGAAGTGGTAGTGGTGGAAGGTATGGGGGATGTGGTGGTGATGAAGGTTACCTTACGTTTTTTCTTTTTCTGGCCATGGGGTTGAGCCATCCGCTTTCTCCTCGTTCCCCTCGAGGTGGATGCTCCCCCTTCAATCCCGCCTGAGGACTCCGGAGCATATGATGGATCAGTCTCTGTATCTCCGGATCCTCTCGGTTGTTCACCGACAGCCCTCAACCCGTGTTCTGTGGGAACCACTTTCCTTCCCACAGTTCGGGTCAATGGCTCCTCATCAGATTCATCTTCATCTTCCTCGGTAAGCACAAAATCTTGATGGAATCCTGCTGACTCAGTTACCTCAGCAGGTGCGCCAGACACCGAGGGAACAGAGTCAGACGCGGTGCCTCGAGATGGAACAGCCTCATCCTCAATGTCATCCTCCTTAGAATCATCAGTAGGGAGGACAATCGGCTCCACATCGGAGTCACTGTCCTCGTGACGCCATTGGCGTCTCCCAGGTGCCACATAGCTTTCATCTGCTAAGTGGCCAATCATTCTCTTCACTTGGGGTTTAATCTGCTTTCCCCTGTAAACTCTCATTCTGCCCAGAGTAGTATCATCCATTATTTCCAAAGCCACTGCATCATGACTCTCTTTGGGCAACTGTGGCAGCTTCTCGTTGAAGATAAGCTGTAAGAATCTGGGGTACATACAGAACCCCTCTTTTCCCTTTACCTCCAAATTCTCCACCAAGTAGGAGAATATCATGCTGGAAAAACTAAAGGGGTGGTTCAGAACCAGTGCCACGTAGGCATTTTGAATCTGGTCTGAGAGGTCATCAACCCACCCCTCCTTGAAGCTACACACTTTAGAATCACGTGAGCTAAGTACTTGTACTGGGGGCTCAGGTTGCTCTTATTGAGCACACCTGAGTTGATATCCCCAGCGTACTTTAGCCTTAGGAAGCATCCTCTTAGAGTCAATGGATGTAGTTTTGTAGGATGATCAGCATCCTCCCGAACTCCAGGACCCTCTAAATATCGGCGGCAGAGATCTCAATACCATGGCCCAGTATGGAGCTCCTGATACAGTAAGGCTCACGAGAGCGGTCCACCGAGGCATTTTCCCAGAATGCCTGATGGAGTGATCTGTAAGGCGTGCAAGGAGTGGAGATCGCCTTATAGATCCGGGACCGTCTCAGAAATGCAATTATTTCGGTAAACTCAGCCCCATTCCTGGTGGTGTGATCCAAGTGGGCACAGATGTTGTGCTTGGGATTTATGGTCCACTTTTCTGCCATTTATCTGTAACACAAAAGACATAGAACTATTAATACATAAGACATGAAAACTTCTGTTCTAAGTGTAAAGTTGAAAGTCATTTTGATTCATTCGTGCGAATGAATCATGCGACTGAAGTCAGTCGCCTGTTTGAGACATGCGACTGCGTTCAATCGGGTGTTTGAGACATGCGATTGAGTTCAATCGGCTGATTGAGCCATGCGATTGAGTTCAATCGACTGATTGATGCATGCGATTGAGTTCAATCTGCCGACTGGACTCATTCGGGTGGTTCAGTCAGTCGAATGATCCAATCGCAAGGTTCAATCGTGCGATTGGAGTTCATTCGAACGTCCAGTCGCTCGCCCCACTGTTCGATCCCTGTGGGTCGAATCTTGACCCTTCTAAGTCTATTAACAGAGTGTAATGGTCCATTAGTCTCGTGTACTTGTCACTAATAACCTATTAAACTCAATTTTAACATTTTGCATCATTTACATAGGTGATTAGGTCGATTCGCAGGTCGGTTCTTGATTTAATCCAATGTGGCTATTGTAGTTCGGTGATGTACTGATTTTGATAGGATTCAAGGAGTAGTGTACCTGTAAAACGTCACTGGAATGAAGAATCTTAAGCGCAAAGTATATCAAAAACGGAGGCAATTTCGACAGAGTAACGGTAATGAGCGCGATTCGGGGGTTTTGGGAGTGATGAGTGATATGCGATCGATTAAGACCTTTAAATACTAAACCTAGGTTCAGTCGGCCGACTGGCCTCAGTCGCTCAGTTCAGTCGGGCGATTGAGGTTCAGTCGTACGATTGGCCTAGTCGATCGCATTCAGTCGGCCGACTGAGTCTCAGTCGGTCGACTGACTCATTCGGTCTCCTTCATTCGCCTCTTTAGTTGACCGATTGAGCCTCAGTCGGTCTCCTGTTTCATTCTCCCCCTTCCATTCGGTCGAATGAAACAATTTCATGTCCATTCGGCCGATTGGAGGCCATTCGCATAGTTGGTCGATAACCATGATCCACTAGTGCGAATGGGTCACACTTTATGAGTTTACAGTCATTTTTAACATTTACTATTTAGACCCTTTTCACTTTTGATAATAACATTGTAAGCTCTTAACCAATTCAGTCACTTCAGACGTGACCTTTTAAATTTTAAAACCATGTGGCCATCTCAGACATGACCTTTTTAGGTGAGTTAATTCCCTTCTGATTTTCCTGATGTAGTCCGACAGACACACAACTCAAAAAATAAACATATTAACTTAAACTAACTACACAACTAAAGTTTATGTTTGGACTTTTTGTGAGAGATAAAACCCTAAGATGAAAATCTAAGGGATTTGATTAGGAGTAGACAGCTTTAACTTAGATTGATCATATCTGGACCAAATCAATTTTGAAATCATACAGGAATATCAAATCATTTTGTGACTTGTTATTAAAGCTCTTCGACGCTTAATTCTCGGTATTCATCCAGAGTCGTTAGCAACTTAAGGAAATCATACTGAAACTCTTAGATCTTCACATTGAGTTGAACCTTTGAGAAGGTAGCCACTAAGATTGTCAGTATATTTGTCCACTTAAATCCATACACAGACTTTTAACGCAGACTGGTGACTGATTTAGGTTTAATTATATCAGCTAACATTGTGGATCCCACACTTAAAGTTGAAAGTCATTTTGATTCATTCGTGCGAATGAATCATGCGACAGAAGTCAGTCGCCTGTTTGAGACATGCGACTGAGTTCAATCGGGTGTTTGAGACATGCGATTGAGTTCAATCGCTGATTGAGCCATGCGATTGAGTTCAATCGGCTGATTGATGCATGCGATTGAGTTCAATCTGCCGACTGGACTCATTCGGGTGGTTCAGTCGGTCGAATGATCCAATCGCAAGGTTCAATCGTGCGATTGGAGTTCATTCGAACGTCCAGTCGCTCGCCCCACTGTTCGATCCCTGTGGGTCGAATCTTGACCCTTCTAAGTCTATTAACAGAGTGTAATGGTCCATTAATCTCGTGTACTTGTCACTAATAACCTATTAAACTCAATTTTAACATTTTGCTTCATTTACATAGGTGATTAGGTCGATTCGCAGGTCGGTTCTTGATTTAATCCAATGTGGCTATTGTAGTTCGGTGATGTACTGATTTTGATAGGATTCAAGGAGTAGTGTACCTGTAAAACGTCACTGGAATGAAGAATCTTAAGCGCAAAGTATATCAAAAACGGATGCAATTTCGACAGAGTAACGGTAATGAGCGCGATTCGGGGGTTTTGGGAGTGATGAGTGATATGCGATCGATTAAGACCTTTAAATACTAAACCTAGGTTCAGTCGGCCGACTGGCCTCAGTCGCTCAGTTCAGTCGGGCGATTGAGGTTCAGTCATATGATTGGCCTAGTCGATCGCATTCAGTCGGTCGACTGAGTCTCAGTCGGTCGACTGACTCATTCGGTCTCCTTCATTCGCCCCTTTCATTGACCGACTGAGCCTCAGTCGGTCTCCTGTTTCATTCTCCCCCTTCCATTCGGTCGAATGAAACAATTTCATGTCCATTCGGCCGATTGGAGGCCATTCGCATAGTGGTCGATAACCATGATCCACTAGTGCGAATGGGTCACACTTTATGAGTTTACAGTCATTTTTAACATTTACTATTCAGACCCTTTTCACTTTTGATAATAACATTGTAAGCTCTTAACCAATTCAGTCACTTCAGACGTGACCTTTTAAATTTTAAAACCATGTGGCCATCTCAGACATGACCTTTTTAGGTGAGTTAATTCCCTTCTGATTTCCCTGATGTAGTCCGACAGACACAAACTCAAAAAATAAACATAGTAACTTAAACTAACTACACAACTAAAGTTTATGTTTGGACTTTTTGTGAGAGATAAAACCCTAAGATGAAAATCTAAGGGATTTGATTAGGAGTAGACAGCTTTAACTTAGATTGATCATATCTGGACCAAATCAATTTTGAAATTATACAGGAATATCAAATCATTTTGGGACTTGTTATTAAAGCTCTTCGACGCTTAATTCTCGGTATTCATCCAGAGTCGTTAGCAACTTAAGGAAATCATACTGAAACTCTTAGATCTTCACATTGAGTTGAACCTTTGAGAAGGTAGCCACTAAGATTGTCAGTATGTTTGTCCACTTAATCCATACACAGACTTTTGACGCAGACTGGTGACTGATTTAGGTTTAATTATATCAGCTAACATTTGTGGATCCCACACTTATATGGTAATCAACATTCCTCAGAGGTTTTGAGCGGTCTACGGGTATTATTACAAGAAGAGACTATTCTTAGAGCTTTCAAAGAGAAGCCTGTCCTCAGGTCAGTGCCATCGCACAGCAGAGAGGCGGCAAACAACAATGAATTCTAGAATATCTTAGTTATGCTTATCCTCAGGTCAGTGCCATCGCACAGCAGAGAGGCACACAACCTATCTCCTTGTTAGAGCAGCTTACTTTTATTTTACACAAAATGCACCAACAACATGAGCCATTAGCTTTATTGCATTTGTCTTTCATTTTTTCTTTCTTTGCTCTAATTTTGGTCATCCGCACACTTTTGTGGCGTTTAAATGCTCATTGCCCCTTATTGGAATATATTTGATTGTGTTAACCAGTGATAAGATGGAAGTCCACAGTCAGTTGAACAGCTTAGTTTGATCTTGAGATCACCAATCAGGTCTAATTGTCTATTGTGTTGAATCTACCACATATCATTGTGGTCTAGCAGCCTCTAAGTCTACTTTCTTTGTGTCACCTTAGGAGTTGCCAGTTTTCTATCATTTTCCCCGTTTTATATTGCTTAGACTACGCAGACTTATACTTTGAACTTTTGAATCTTTTCAAACCTTAAATTTTAAATCCCTCTCGATTTGTTCCTGTGTACTATCATATTCCAAGGTATTGAATTAGTATCACAGACACAATCTACCTTATTTCAGCTAGTTACCCCTTCTCCCTCATTTTTTTTAATGTTAACTTGCTGACCTATTCTCCCCCTAAAATACTAAAATCATTTCGGATTTAATTATTTTTGGATTTTAATAAACAGCAAGGTAACATGAAGCTAAATGTAACAGACAAGAAAAAACAGATAACATAAAATAAAATAAACATTAATGAAACCTACCCCGGACTACACATTATGCTCATCAGGAATTACCTCACTTTTCTTTTTAACGCCGTTGACCTCTAGCAAGTATTGAAAACGTGGTTTATCAAAGGCTTTTGTATAGAGGTCAGCACGTTGAAAATCAGTATTAATTTTAACCACATCTATTAAGTTCTTTTCAAAACAGTCTCTTATGAAGTGGTATTTAATACCGATGTGTTTGGTCTTAGGATGTTGAACCGGTTTTTGGTTATTGCAATTGCAGCAGAGTTATCAACAAAAATAGAGTAGACGAGAATTTCAAACCGTAATCCCGCATTTGCTGTTGAATCCAAATGATTTGGGAACAGCAACTTGCAGCAGCAACATATTCGGCTTCACAGGTTGACAATGCAACCGATGTCTGCTTCTTACACTGCCATGTAACTAATCTTCTCCCAAAGAATTGACACCCTGCTGATGTAGACTTGTAGTTCATTTTGCAGCCTCCATAGTTCGAGCTGTTTCTATCAAGCTCCTGTTCTTTCTCTCAGCAACTCCATTCATCTGAGGTGTGTAGGCAGAGGTGAATTGATGCACAATTCCCTTTTCCTTGCAGTATGCCTCCATCCCTTGATTCTTGAATTCTGTCCCGTTGTCTGAGCGTATTTGTCGAACTTTGAGCTTGTAGAGTGATTCCAGTGTGGTTACTAATTCTTTGAATGTCTCCAAAGTTTCTGATTTTGATTTCAGAAACATTACCCAAGTGAACCTTGAGTAGTCATCAGTGACCACATAACAGTACGCGTCGCCTGCGATGCTCCTTGTACTAACTGGACCGAACAGATCCATGTGAAGAAGCTCAAGAGGAAGTTCTATTGAATGAACTTTCTTTTCCTTATGAGACTTCTTTGTCTGTTTGCCCTTCTTGCAAGCTACACAGAAGTCAGGAAGTTGGAAGTTCTTGACATTCACTCCTCTAACTAAATCCTTCTAAATCAAATGATTCATCTTCCTTTGACTAATGTGTCCCATTCTCCGATGCCAGGAGATGGAATCCTTCTCAGTAGCTTTAGATAAGAAGCACTGAACCTCATGATCCGTTGTGGCAGCTGTTGACAGATCCAAGACATAAAGGTCTTTATATCTTGAAGCAGTCATCAGAACTTGGTCTTCTGGGATCATATATTCTTTCTTCAGCACGTAACACTTCTGATTATCGAAGACGACTTTAAATCCTTTATCACAGATTTGGGACACAGAAAGTAAGTTGTTCTGAAGTTGTTGAACGTAGTTCACTTTATCAAACTTAACTTTCTGATTTCCCACTTCTCCCTGAGCTGTGATATATCCTCCTTTGTTTCCTGCAAAGGAAACATGCCCTCCTTTTATTTGTTTGACGTTAGATAAAAGGGCGCTATTTCCTGTCATGTGTCTGGATGCTCCGCTGTCTATAATCCACGTGTTAGTGTCAGCGCAATATCGAGCACCCTGTGCATACAAAGTGAAAGGATCAGTTTAGGTTAGGAACCCAAGCTTTGACTGTCTTGGGTTTCCCTGAGGCATCACTCATCATAAACTCCACCCATTGACCCTTAGAAGGTGAGGGTAGCTCAGGTTCTTTCTTGTTATCAGTATCAGACACGAGGGTGGATTTTTCTTTCCATAGGCCAGATTTGTGCAGTGCCTGTTTATGATAAACAGTCGTCTGGCTTACAGGTTGAACTTTAGGGTCACTAGCTCTTCTAGGTGGAGTTAGAGAACTCCGCTTAGAAGACCTAGGTCTAGAGTCCAGAAGATCAATCTTCTTCCTAGGTGTCTGATAGAAATGACAGTCCGAAGCAATGTGTCCACATTCTCCACAGTTGTAGCATGACCTGCTATCAACTTTATGAGTAGACTTTCTTTGTGGAGAAGTGCGTGACACTCTAGTAACATCAATCACTTTAGTTTTTGACTCTTGGATGTTTGATGGTTTCTCTGGTGTAACAAATTTTACTGATTTAACCTGTTTTCCTTTTTGGTTAGCTGGTTTTTGACTCGAAGCTTGTGAAAAAGTAACATTTGAAGTCCTTTTAGGTTCTGATTTGACTCTATTTGACCCTGACTGTAAATTAACTTTTTCAAATTCATTTTCCAGGTTAACACATGGCATTTTACCCTTTGCCTTTGAAGTGGCCTCCTTTTGTTTCTTACCAGATTCAGTAGATGAACATGAGGTGTCTGGATCAGTAACAAGAGGAGTGGTCACCACATGATCCTTGATGGGGTTATTATTTACTGGTCTAGACTTGGTGTTCATCAAGGTCTCAGGTGGTGGTGGAACCACTTTGTAGCCTAATCCCTCCCCGTTATTCCTTTCTCTTACTAAGTGTTGAACTATGTGTGAAGACCTAGTCCAACTATGCAGTTTCTGTTTTAATGAATTAACTTCGACTTCTAACACTGCTCTTTGTTTCTTAGTGTCTTCCAGGGAGTTAAGATAGTACCTAATGTTGTTTGCTTGGTTAAAAGCCACTACTTCAGTTTCCCTAAGTTGTTTGGTCAATAGGTCTATCTTTTCTTTATAACACTGCTCA
The DNA here is from genome assembly GCA_025506515.1 of Flaveria trinervia. Classification (NCBI taxonomy): domain Eukaryota; kingdom Viridiplantae; phylum Streptophyta; class Magnoliopsida; order Asterales; family Asteraceae; genus Flaveria; species Flaveria trinervia. The sequence goes on from CM046442.1 coordinate 31,836,213, forward strand.
TTTTGTTTTAGCACTCTATTTGCCTCAGTACACAGACGTAAATCTTTTACTAAGTTATCATTATGGTCTAATAACCTAGCAAATTTGTCATCTATCCTCTTCCTAAACGTGTCACAATCAGAACAAGCATGGTTATTAAAAAGTCGGTCAGTGGTACTTACCTGAGTTGGTCCAGAAGTATTAGCCATCAGTGCTGCATCAGATGATTCTGGTTCTGTCGACTCTGGCTTTTCAGTCTCTGAGGTGGAGACTTCCTCATTTGGCTTGTAGCTGACCTCGGCTGCAGTTGTTTCTTCACTATGTGACATTGCAATTTCAACTGCTATATCGCCTTCACTTGCAGAATCATCGTCAATATCCTCGACACTGGCAATGTTAGATTCTCCTGGTGAGACAAACCTGAAACTCCAATCCTGTCCTTCATCATCATGAGCAGTTAGTGCTTTAGGGTCCTTGTTTGATGAAGTAGAATTAGAGGGTTGCTTGTCCTGGCGAGTAAATGATGAGAACGGGTTCCCATTCCCCGTCTTCTTTGGCTTGACACATTCTCGTTTGAAGTGCCCCTTCTCACCACAGTTAAAGCAGGTAACTTTACTCTTATCGAAGCCAAAGGTGGTGTCCTTAGTAGCAACCAAGTTCTGTCCAGTCTTTTTCACAAACTTTTTCGCCCTTCGAACAGCACTTGCTAAGGCCCACATTATATCCATTCTTTCGAGCTCCATCTCATCCACCTGCTCGTAGTCCTCATCTGCCAGATGGCAGTTTCCAATCTTTCCAGCAACGAGTCCATCATATGAATGAACCACTGCTGCTAGGAGATCCATATGCTCTCGTGCTACTTCCACGGTCACATTTCCAAAGTTCTCGGTCTTCAGTTTAGTAGCGTTAGCTTCTGATCCAATATGATGGGTACATGATGACCCAGACGTGTCTGATCCAGAAGTAGAGGCATGTGAAGGACCTGACGAGCTAGACACAAAAGCAGTCTGGAGAGGTGCTCCAGATGCCTTTGCTTGAGGTGTGGCGTTGTATAAAGCTGGATTTTGTGTGTACGAAGACTTCTGAGCTCTATACTTCATCCTTAGTGCTTCTTCGCGCAACTTAAGAATGAAGTCATTTATATCCAGCTTTACAAGGATACCATTCTGTCTCAGGTTAGACACGAATGTAGCCCACTTATCCGGCAACCCGTCTGCGAAGTTGCTTACTTTTTCTTCCATGGTAGTAACCACCCCATGGGTATGCAATTCGCTCATCAAGTGGTAGAATCTATCTATGACGTCGTCCAAGCTTTCATTACCAATTGAAGAGAAGTTATCGAATTCCTTCTTTAACTCCTTTGCTTTGATTGCCTTCAATGATGCATTACCATCATATCTCTTCTCCAGCGCATCCCACAGTTTCTTGGATTGCTTGTTCTCGGAATACTGGTGGAAGATGTCTTTGGGGATCGACTGAGTGATCAATGTATATACTCTTTTCTCTGCATTGTACTTTACTTTCTGCGCGTCGGTCATCCCGCTTAATGTTAGTTTAACCCCATCAGCTCCCACCGTGTACTATAACCTGTCTCAATGGCTTCCCACAGATTAGGATCTACTCCATTAAGGTAGATCTCAAAACGTTGTTTCCAGTGGGGAAACTCATCTAAAGTCAAGAGCTTTGGTGGTTTATTGTGATTCCCCACCTCACTCTCAAGCAGCAACAGATTCTGTATCCTTGAGTCTTTCCCAGCAGTAAAGGCTGACATCTGATCTTCCATGATGAATAAACTTATAATCTAATCAAACAAACTTTTACTGATGCGACTGAAGGAGGCGACTGAGCTAATCGTGCGTATAAGCTCTGCGATTGGTTCAATCGTGCGAATGAACTGGGCGATTGGTTCAGTCAGGCGAATGAATCTGGTACGTATGAGTTATGCGAACGAATGGTACAATCGGCCGAATGAAGGTGCGACTAGGTCCAATCGTGCGTATGAGCAGTACGAATGGAGTCCAGTCGTACGAATGAGTCAGTCGTGCGATTGAAGCTGCTGGTTTGCGAAAATCTCTAGGTTTGACGATTTTCAGCCGTAAAAACTCGAAATTTTACAAGTTCTGATTGCCTGAGTCCGTAGAAACCAAACGTCGATGAGCAGGGAACTTCCAAGATCACTTTTGATGCCAAAGATTGCGTTTTTAGTGTAAAAACACAAACTTTATGCAATCTTGATTGAATCAACACGTAATCAAGAGCCAATAGCTCTGATACCACTTGTTAGGACCTGGTATTCGACGAAAATACCTAGAGATCACGTGTATACCGGATCAAATAGTGCGGAATCCTATTTGATTGGCGATCCAATCAGTGAGAACACACGAAGAATCAATCAAGGATTGAAACTAACGTTAGAAATCGATAAGGAATCGATCTAATGTGTTCTATGAACTTGGAGAACGATTTGGAAGGTTTCTGGACGGCTAGGGTTCGTATGGAATTGAACTTGGACGAATCTCCTTGTTTTTCACGAATTGAGTTGTATTTATAGGTTGGCACTCTTCAATCGTGCGACTGAACCATTAGTTTGGTTCAGTCGTGCGATTGAACCATGCGGTTGGTTCATTCGTGCGACTGAGTGTTCAGTCGTGCGATTGAGCCATTCTTATGTTACAGTCGTACGACTGATCCAGTCTCCTGGTTCAGTCGTGCGACTGAGTCAATCGTATGAGGTTCTTCATGCTTATGGTTCATTCGCATGAGCCATTCGCATGAGAACTTCATTAAGTTAAGTTTGAATGTTTTAGTTAATTAATATAATATTATATGTAATCATTCAAGTAATCATAAACTCAATCAATTCATTTACGACTCATTAATGAACTATTAAACATTATAACCAACAGACTATCAATATCAGTTCATTAATCATACCAAACAAGATCTATTACATCACATATCATGATCTAGGGACATACATGTATCAACAAAAAGAACACACCTTTCTCTCACACACACAAAGAAAAAGAAATTCTCTCATCTCTCTCTCTTGAACTCGATTTTAGGGCTGAAAACAAGTTCATTTTCAGCCTTCAAGCAGGGATTCTTGGCTGGAAATCGATTTGGAAGAGGGTTTCTTTTAAGTGGGTGCAACACCACCTAGCAAGTGGGTGTTTGAAGGAGCTTGCGGTATTGCTTTTTGAGGATTGCTATTTGGAGTCTTTCCTTCAGGAACATCTTCCTTCTCATCTCAAAAGAAAGCTTTGAAATGTAGTTTTCATTATCTTTCCCTGCTTGTTTTGTTAGTTACTTGTTCATGCAAATAGATCCATCTTAAAGGTTTTTATCAACATAAAATGGTTTGTAAACTTCTAACAAGATGTTAAAATGATTATCCGCTGCATTTTATGTTTAGAATGGTTAAACAACTTTGATAAACTTGTTAAAATCCTTACAAAAATGTCATCTTGCAAATGAAGATTACGAGCAGGTTGACGAGAACGAGCTGGAAAGGATGGATATCATGTGGGCTCTAGCAAGTGCAGTTAGACGAGCGAAAAAGTTCGTTAAGAAGACGGGACAGAATTTAGTAGCCACAAAAGATATGACCTTTGGTTCGACAAAACCAAGGTCACCTGCTTCAATTGTGGTGAAAAGGGGCACTTTAAATGTTAGTGTGTGAAGCCCAAGAAAACAGGAAATGGTAACCCATTTCCTACTTTCAACTGTCAAGACAAAGTCATGGTTGGAACAAGCTCTTCAAATAAAGAGACTAAGCGCTAACTACCCAAGGTGATGAAGGATAAGACTGGTCCTTCCGATTTATCTCTCCTAGAGAAACAAATATTGCTTTTTGTCGAAGCTTTGGATGATGGGTCTGCCAGTGAAGGTGAGATTGCAGCTGAGCAAGCGATGTTAGATACAGACGAAGCTGTGAACATGGTAAATTACTTATTTGAGGAAGAGCTTAGAGCTACAAGTTTAGAATCTCTAACAACAGAAGAGTCTACCTCTGCATTAATGGCTAATTCAACTGAATCCTTATAGGTAAGTTCTTTAGATCAACTATTTAATAAACATGCTTGTTCTGAATATGAAAAATTTAGGGAAAGCATAGATCTTAAATTTTCTAGGTTATTAGAACACAATGATAACTTAGTAAATGACTTACAACTCAACACTGAAGCCAATCGTATTTTAAAACAAAATGAGTGCAGTTTTAAAGAAAAGATAGAACTTCTGGGTAAACAACTAAGGGATACCGAGGTTGTTGCCTTAAATCAATCTAATGATATAAAGTTTTATTTAAATTCATTAGAAGAAACCAAAAAGGAGAAGCAATGTTGGAAGTCGAAGTTAATTCATTAAAACAAAAACTGCATAGTTGGGCTAGTTCTTCTCATATAGTAAAGAACTTAGTGAAAGAACGAAACAATAGGGAAGGTTTGGGATTCAAAGTAGTTCCACCTCCACATGAGATCCTCTTGAATGCAAAATGTTGACCTATAAATAACAACCCGATTAAGGATCATGTGGTGTCTACTCCTCTAGTTAGTGATCCTGATTCCACGAGTGATCTGACACTAAACAGAAGGAGGCTATTTTGAAATCAAAAGGTAAGATGCCAATTGAGAACTTAGATGATGCATTTAAAAGGGTTAATGTAAGGTCACGTTCACCAAAGTCCATTTCAAAACCTAAACTGACTAAACCAGTTAACCACAAACGTGTTAATCATCAAAGTCCAACCAAAGGGCACGTAAAAGATGTTCAAAATGTCAAAACAATTAATTTTGTTAATAACGGTGAAACATCTAAAAGAGTAGTGACTAAACCAAACCAGACGCACCTTACACCTTCACTAAACTCAACATCACACAAAAGTTCTCCCCAATCTGTAGAAGCAAGATCTTGCTACAGTTGAGGACATATTTCTACTAATTGTTCTTACTATCAGACACCAAGAAAGAAAATTGAACTTTATGATACACAACCAAGTTCTTCTAAAATAAGATCTAACACTCCACCTAAGACTGTTAGTGAACCTAAAGTTCAAACCATCAGTTAGATATCAGTTTACCACAACAGGCCTTACACAAGAAGAAAGATATGCCCTCAGCCTCTAAAGGACAATGGGTTGAGTTTATGATATGTTATTCCTCCGGGTCACCCAAGCCAGTTAAGGCTTGGGTCCCAAATTGAACCAACAAGTTTCTTTGACTGTTCAGGGTGTCCGCTACAACGTTATCACTAATACCAGGATTATTGATAGTGGGGCATCCAGGCACATGACAGGAAATTTGTCCTTCCTTTTCAATGTCAAACAAATCAAATGGGGACATGTTTCATTTGCTGGGAACAAAGGAGGCTACATCACAGCACAAGGCGAAGTAGGAAACGAGAAAGTAAAGTTTGACAAGGTAAACTGCGTTCAACAACTTCAAAACAATTTACTTTCAGTCTCCCAGATCTATGATAAAGGCTTAAGGTTGTATTTGACAACAAGAAGTGCTACATGTTGAAGAAGGACTATGTGATTGAGGAGGATAAGGGTATCATGTCAGCTTCATGATATAACACCTGTATGTCTTGGATCTATCAAAAGCATGTAACACCAGGCTATTTAGAGTCAAAGAAGAAAGAATAAAGTAAAGAATAAGAAAGAAAAGATATTTTACCCAAGTTAAGGGGTAAAAAGTGTCAAAAAAGACAAATAGTTTGAAAAAGTTGGTGTAAAAAGGTGATGGCCGCCCATCACTCTGTCTACACCCACAAAATTCAGATCTTGTTATAGAGAGAAAGAAAAAGAGCAGAAAGCTCTCGGGTTTGAAAAAGAACCAGCTGAAAATTCGAATTCAAGGTAAAAATTCATGGTTTTTAAGTGCTTTTAACTAGCCTTGCCTCGGTTGTATGCTTATGTGTGTTGTGTGTGTTCGGTGGTGTGTTTTTAGTGGGTTTCTAGGTGGTTGAACTCAATTGCAAACGAGTTTGGAAGAAGCCATACTCAAGAGCTGCAAAGGTGAGTTCTAGAACCCCTCTTTTTACTTGTTTTAACTGATTTTGGGGCTGTAAATGTATGAACTTATCTTTTTATAAAACTGCGTTTTATACCCGTATGTGTGAATATGTGTATGTTGCGGTAATGGTGTGATGTTGGACGATTCTCATGCTTGATGATGTTATGGTTGTGTTTCTAAGGCTTAGAATGTAAGGTTTAAGCTTAGAACTTGATAGATGAGTTTTGGGGATCGAATCTGCTGATAAGTGTGACTTAGGCTGCTCATACGCCCAATAGTAGTTCATATGCCTAAGTTTAGAAAAACTGCTTAAGTGTTGACAAATGCGGATGAACATTACCAAATGCGGATGAACATTGAAAAATGCGGATGAGCATTGACAAATGCAGATGAGCATTGACAAATTCGGATGAGCATTGACAAATGCGGATGAGAAAGTCAATGCGGATGAGTAATCATGCGAATAAACAAATGCGGATGAGCATTGACAAATGCGGATGAGTAAAGTCAATGTGGATGAGAAAGTCAATGCGGATGAGCATTGAGAAATGCGGATGAGTAAAGTCAATGCGGATGAAGAAATGCAGATGAGTAAAGAAATGCTGATGAACAAAAGAAATGCGGATGAGTAAAAAGAAATGCGGATGAACAAAATGAAACGCGGATGAACAAAAGAATATGGATGAGTAAAAAGAAATGCGGATGAACAAAAAGAAATGCGGATGGACAAAAAGGGAAATGCGGATGAACCAAAAGAAATGCGGATGGACAAAAAGGGAAATGCGGATGAACACTTAGAATATTTTCTGACTTTTTGGGGAAAAAGTGAAATTTAGGCTTTGACTTGGGATGTTCACTAGGGCTATGTAAGTTGACTTTTTGAGGTCATAGTTGTTATGATGAGCATGGTATGATGATGTATGATATGATTTGATGATGTTATGATGTATGATGGATGCTTATGCACGATGGTATGCATGATGGTATGTATGATATGTGTTATGTATCTATGATTGCATGTATGATGAAGTTGACTATGTATGTTGATGTTCCTCACATGCATGTTTTTTTCCCATGGCTTTACGTTGAACGTTAATAAATGAAATGATAAAGTATTATGTAACGTAAAATGGAAGATAATGAAAAGAGGAACGTATTGAATGAATGCATGCATTAATGAAAAAGAAGGTACAGAGAGTGAGGCTTGCAAGCAATATGTACAGAGGTGCATGGCTCTAAAATTCTGTAATCTCAGCTGCGTATGGTTTAGCTAACCCTTATGGATACACGCAGGGGTTCCAATCTTTGTGACTGACCAACGATGTGGTACATGGTTTATAGTGATTACTCACATCGGTGCTGGTGCTAGGCTATGTGTAGTGTGGAAGTCATTTATGATCTTTGGCCCAGTTCTCGAGTTATGCATAATGTTGGGGCTGTAGTATACAGTGGTGTATAGTGATTACTCACCTCGGTGCTGGTGCCAGGCTATGTGTAGTGTGGAAGTCATTTATGATCTTCGGCCTAGTACCCAAGTTATGCATAATGTTGGGGGGTGTAGTATACAGTTGGGATCTTTATCGCTTACCCCGGTGCTGGTTCCAGGCTATGTGCAGTGCGGAAGTCATTTATGAACTTCGGCCCAATACCCAATTTGTTTGGGGCATAGCTGATAAACCTAATCCAGATAGTGATAAAGAATGTGATAAAGAATGTGATAAAGAAGGGAAGGGTTAAAGAACGTATGTGATGAACAATAAAGGAAGATAATAATGTTATTATCTATGTGTACGTACGATGTGTGATCATATACAACTGTATAGTATGATGTGAAAGAAAGTGAAGAACGGTTTTAATTAAAATAAAGTATGTTTTTTATAAAACCAGAACTCATTCGGTAACGCTGACTTTTTATGCATTTTCCAGTTGGTAGGTAAAGTTGTTGAGGATGGCATAGGGTGGCTACTCAGCACTTTTGGATGGCATTCATATTTATAATGCTTTTGTGTTGAAATGTAACATGTATTTTGTAATTTGATAACAATGTATTATTTTGAAAAAAACATTTTAATGAAAATGTTGTTTTTAATGTTTCTGCTACAATGTTTATTTAAAGTTAAAGTAATTATATGTTTTATGAGCGATGATTGGTCAGTTGTAAGTGTCCTGGGAACGGGGCCTTACAAAGCATCCACAACTGATCACACAGTTCAATGCTTTTTGTCAAAGGAAACTGAGAGAGACTCAGTCTTGTGGCATAGGAGAATGGGGCACATTAATCCTAGAAATATGAATCACTTGATTTAGAATGATCTAGTGAATGGTGTAAATGTCAAAAACTTTCAGCTTCCAGACTTCTGCATAGCTTGCAAGAAAGGGAAACAGACCAAGAAGGCTCATAAGGTAAAGAAAGTCAACTCTATTGATATGCCTCTCGAGCATCTGGACATGGATCTGTTTGGCCTAGTTAGTAGAAAGAGCATTGCAGGAGATATGTATTGCTTTATAGTAATAGATGATTACTCAAGATTCTCTTGGGTGATGTTTCTGAAAGCCAAATAAGAAACTTTTGAATCATTCAAACATCTGGTAACTACATTGGAATCACTCTACAAGCTGAAAGTTAGGTAGATTCAATCACACAACAGAACTGAATTCAAGAATCAGTGGATGGAGGCCTACGGTAGAGAAAGGGGAATTGTTCATCAATTCACCTCTGCCTACACTCCACAGATGAATGGCGTAGCTGAAAGAAAGAATCGAAGTTTGATCGAGACTGCCAGAACAATGCTTGCTGACTCAAAATTGTCTATTCAATTCTGGAATGAGGCAGTGGCAAATGCGTGTTACACGCTCAATCGAGTCTTAGTGATCAAGCGACATGGAAAAACGTGTTATGAACTACTCCAGCAACGTAAACCTAATTTGGAGTATTTAGAACCGTTTGGCGCACCGTGTACATTGTTGAAGAAGACTCAGTATGGGAAGTTCAGCGAGAAGACAGAAGAAGGGATATTTCTCGGATACAATATACCAGACAAAAGAGTTTACAACAACTCAACGGGTCAGGTAGAAGTGTGGTGCAACATTGACGTTCAAAGATACACCACCCCTCCAACTGGGAAGGACCCTCATTCTTCTTCGACTATGATGGATTTTTCAAATCCTTCAATCTGCCACCTTCTGCTAGGATGATGTATGATGCTCTTAACACTCCTCCACCAGACTCGACATCAACTCGTCTATTAGATGATTCTTCTAGCCCTTCATGGGGAGACCTTGAAGTAAGTGAGTCTTCATCTGATGATGAGGCAGTTGAGACTACTAATGAGGACTAGGAGGAACAGGTTCCTACCAATGAAAGTACACAAGCATATAATCTTGATGCCTCTGACACTTCGAAACCTCATACTCCAACAGCTACAGATCCTGCACCTGAGTTTAACAGCAAATGCGCGACTACGGTTTGCAATTTTCTAACACTCCTATTTTTGTTGATAATTCTGCTGCTATTGTTGTAACCAAAAATCCAGTCCAACATCCTAAACTAAACAAAACGGTATTAAGTATCACTTTATACCTGACTGTTTTGAAAAGAATTAATCGATGTGGTTAAAATTAATACGGATTTTCAACACGCTGACCTCTATACAAAAGCATTTGATAAACCGAGGTTTTTATATCTTTTAGAGGTTAATGGCATGAAAAAGATAAGTGATGTGATTTCAGAAGATGAAAGTTCATAGTCTGACTAGTGTAGTTTTTAATTTAATTTTATTTTATTTTATTTTATTTTATTTTTCTATCTATTAAAATCCTAAAACTAAAAAAAATTTGGTTTTAGAATGTTAGGGGGGAGAATAGTTTAGTCTAGTACTTAATTCAGTATTTAATTCATGTAGTATTTAATTACTTAAAAACCGAAGGGGGAGGGCAGCTTAGCTAATATGAAATGAAATCAAATCTGTGATTCTGATTCAAGTAAATGGAAAATGATAGTACACAGGGAACGAATTGGTTGGGACTTTAAAACTAGTGTGCTCAAATTACGAAAATCAAAGTTCAAGTCTGAGAAGTTTAAGCACAACTAAAGAAAATTGATAGTTAAACTAGTTTGCTACTGAGATAACATAGAGAAAGTAGACCTAGAGGTTACTAGTTCATAATATGATGTGTCGGTAGATTCAACACAATAGATGAGTAGACTTCATTGGTGAATTAAAAATTCAAACTAACTTGTTCAACTTGCTGTGGGTTCTCATCTTATACCTGGTTAACACAATCAACACATTTCCAATAAGAGGTAACAAGCAAAATAAATGCCACAAATGTGTGCGGATGACCATAAATATGAGCAAAGCACATGTAAAAAATGTTGAAAGCAATCAAGCTGATGACATATGTTGTTGATGCCTTATGTGCAAAAAGAAAAATAAATGCTCTAACAAGAAGATAGGTTGTGTGCCTCTCTGTTGTGCGGTGGCACTGACCTGAGGATAAGGATAACCTAAATATTCTAGAATTCATTGTTGTTTGCGCCTCTCTGCTGTGCGATGGCACTGACCTGAGGCTTGGCATCTATTTGAAAGCTCTTAGAATAGTCTCTTCTTGTCCAATACCCGTGGATGCTCAAAAATCTCCTGAGGAATGTTTATTACCAAATAAGTGTGAGATCCACAAATGCATGTTGAAATAATTAAACCTAATTCATCACCATTGAAAGTCAAAAGTCTGTGCATGGATTTAAGGGGACAAACATACTGACAATCGTCGGGACTACAATTCTTGAAAGTCAAAATCATTGTGTGCATCTTATAGCTTTAGTTTGATTTCTTGAAAGTGCTAGTGACTCTCAGACACAACAAGAATCTAGCATCAAGGGCATATTAATAAGGGGTTCCCAAATGATTCTGTTATACCTATATGATTCCATAATGAATCGTTCCAGAAATGATCTAATCAACTTGAAGTTGTTCTGCTCAAACCCAAAAACAACAAAAATATGTCTTGTTTGTTTTTTAATTTCAAAGTTATCATTTATTTTCTAGTCGTTTGTAGAATTAATCATCAGACTATAAAACTAGATATACTCTGTGAATCACTTACTAAAATGGGTCATGTTTGAGGTGACTAATCAGTTTTTAAATTAAATTGGTCACATCTGAGGTGACAAATAAGTTTTAAATTAAAAGGATCACGTCTGAGGTGAACAAATGGTGTTAAAAGGTCATAAAGTTTATCAATTGTTAACATTTTAAAGAGTTGAAAGTGTAAAGGGCTTAAGATCATAAGTATGAGCCATTCGCACGATTGAACCATAAGTATAAGCCAGTCACACGACTCGACCATGAGTATGGAACAACCATGCGATTGGACTATAAGACTAAACCAATCGCATGAATGGATGAAGGAGTATAAGTCAGTCGCACGACTGAAGCATGAGAATGGATTCAGTCGCATGACTGAAGCATGAGTATGGGTCCAGTCGCACGACTGAAGCATGAGTATGGGTCCAGTCGCACGACTGAAGCATGAGTATGGGTCCAGTCGCACGACTGTACTTTAAAACAGGATAAATAGAGGGGTTGTTCGGTCGTATTCTTTACCACCCTTCAAACTCTCAAACACACCTCATACGCAGACACTCTGTCGAAATTTCATTTGCCTTGATTACTCATTGATATGTTTCTAATGGTTGTGCTAATCATCTACAGGTACTTTGTGACTGAAATCGAACAAAATGCACGTGAAATCAAACCCTAACTGACCTAATTGGTTAAAATCAAGAAATCATAAAACCACTCAAATAGACCACTTAAGTGAAAAAAATAGTTTATTTAAAGGACATTAGGTGCTATTTAGATTGTTTGCGAGTCAAACAAGTCTAAACACAAAATCTAACATCAAGTTTGGACCAAGATTCGTAGTCGGAGTGTTGAATAGAGTCGTATGCGAATAGACACTTCGAATGAACTTCAGTCGTACGATTGAGCTAGACGTGTGATTCAATCGCACGAATGAATCATTTGGTAACTCAGTCACACGACTGACCCAACCGCATGGCTTAACACATGACTCGGTTCAGTCGCAAGCTCAATCGCACGACTGAACTCAACCGCAGGCTCAATCGCACGACTAAACTCAGTCGTATGGTTCAATCACAAGATTGAACCAGACTGATCTAAAACTGTTGGACCAAAAGAACCAATGAGCCAAGATCAGAAAACCTCTAAGTCCCACGGTATCACAACAACTGCTGAAAGCCTCATCAGTAGTTTGACAAGTGCTGAAGACTTCAACAGCTGAAGATCAAGTGCTGAAGACCTTAACACTGAAGAACCAAAGTACTGAAGTACAACAGCTGAAGAACACAAGTGCTGAAGCTGAAAGACCAAAGTACTGAAGTACAACAGCTGAAAAGTTCACAAGTGCTGAAGATCAACAACTGATGTACAAAGTCTGAAGACAAAGACTGAAGACATCAGCTGATGATATCTACTGAAGTCATCAGCTGATGAAACACCTGAAGGTCAAAGTCTGAAGATCAAGTACTGAAGCCTCAGTAGTTTGTCACAACTGCTGAAGAGTACTTCTTCAGTAGTTGTGATATCAGTAGTTTTATTTTCTATGTTTCAGTAGTTTTGTAAACGACTGAAGAGCTTGTTCTTCAGTCGTTGTAGTTTCAGTAGTTTTATATTTTATACTTAACTTGCTGATATGTTCTCAGTAGTTGTGAACATTTCAGTAGTTTGTTAAGATTTAGTTATTTCTGTATTGGATCTGCCAGTTGTCACTTTCCGTGATAACAGCAGTGACTGTTGCACTCTATATAAGGAGTGACAACCTATTGTAATCATTGAATGAAATGAGGAATTGAATGGAATGAATGATTGATTCGATTAGAATATTCCTCATCTATAAACATTCCTAGAAATCAGAAATACATATTCTCTCCCTATAACTGTATGCGATCTTAATGCTCACATATATCGTTAGCTTGCTACAATTGGTCTAATTCGTGGTTGTATTCCGCTGCTTTATATTCTGATACATCAAACTTGTGATCACTGATCCTGTCAAATGGTATCAGAGCAGGTTAATCATTGATCGATCTAATATTGATCATTGAAACTGCTATTCAAGATCCAAGTTTGATTGAATTAGTTTTTGTTTTTGCAAGAAACGGTTATAGAGATTGAATTTTATGTATTTCTGCTCATTCATCCTGAGATCTTATTCTTGGTTCTCATTGAGTTTGTTGTGGTTTGTCTAAAACTTTTTAAAAAAAAAAAACTTGAACTAAACTGTTTTTGAACTGAAAATGACCACTCCCTCCAATGATCCTCACAATACTGGTTCCTCAACCAAGCCTCCTATGCTGGTTAGGAATGAGTATAACATATGGCAAAGACGTATGATCCATCACCTGTCTGTTAACAGCGCAGGGTGTTGGACATCAGTGGCATGGTCCACACAAGCCTATGGTGAATAACCCGGAAACCAATCAAATGGTTCCGAAGAGGAGGGAGCAATATTCAGATGAGGATAAAAAGTTGCTGAGATTGATGCAAAAGCCCATGGAATTCTGGCCATGGCTTTGCCAATGAAATCTATTCTGGGCTAATGCATCATGAAACTGCCCATGACCTCTGGATTGCTTTGAAAGAACAATTTGGAGGAACAGATGAGGTCTTGGCAAATAATAGAGAAATTCTTGCCCAACAATATGAGACATTCTCTCATAGAAAGGGCGAGACACTGACTCAACAATATGAGCGGTTTTCTTGTTTGATCTCTGAACTAAAAATGGTCAAACTTGAATACACCAATATTCAGATGAATAACAGATTTCTGAGATCACTACCTGAGAGATGGGACACATATACTATTGTCCTACGCTCCAGTGCAAGTTTGGACAAACTATCTCTCACCCAACTCCATGGGAAATTGCTCACTTTTGAGAGAGAGATAGAACTGAAGAGAAAGCTGTCTTCATCTGGAAAGCTCACTGAAGACTTATACAAGGCAACACTGCCTTGGTGGGTCATGAGTCAGAATATGCTTCATCTGAATGCCAGTATGATGAGCATATTAATTTCTCTTCGAGCACTTCTAATTCTGCATTTGTAAGTGTTGATGGTCAGTTCACTGGATGTAATAATGACAATTTATGTTTCATTATGGATGATCTCAAGGGGATTGCAGATGATGACTTAGAAGAGATGGATATTTTGAGCCAAATGGCCTTGATAAATATCAGATCTCAGAAGTTCTACAAAAGAACTGGAAGAAAATTCCCAGGACTCTCTGGCAAAACCAAAGTTGGTTTTGACAAGAGCAAGTTGAGGTGTCACAAATGCCAACGGCTTGGACATTTTGCAAAAGAGTGTAGATCAACTGGATCAACTCTACTGCACCCTTTGTGACTTTTCCTGGCAATAGTCAACAAAACAGAGGGCAACATCCTGTCACATCTAGTCATCATCCTCAACAACAATCTCCGGCATATTTTGTTCCTCAGGGTCAAATGTCATATCAGTACCCTGGTTATTACATGCCACAGTCAAATCAAGTTCAAGTTCCTATGACACCACAACCTCATGCATTACCAGAACCTCAGCCTTCCCTATCTCATCAACAACCTTCATCTCAACAACACAGCTTCTTCACCCCAGGAGTTGTTGACTGGAGCAGTTTACCAGATGACTTGTCTGGTCATGATCAACTGTTCTCAGGTGCTGGTCAACATGGTGGTGATAGTCCCTTTGGGAATCTAGCTCTTATGGCTTTGGAGTCTGCTGATACTTCATCTTCCAATGCCTCTACACCTCAGGTATCACAGGTATCCTCTGAGGCAAAAGCCAAATTATGTTCTGAACAATGCATAGCAGCATTTGCTTCCATTAGAGAAGCAAATGTAGCTTTGATTAATAAGAACATTGAGCTAGAACAAATAATTTCCAAAAACAAAGCTGAGTTTGAGTTTGTGCTCAAAGATAAAAATGATGAGGTTTAAACTGAATTGCAAAATAATTGATGATAAGGCTAGAGAAGATGTACTTCTAGAGAAGTACAAAGATCTCAAAGAAACCCTTGCAGTTACCCAGGTCGAGTGTGATAGATGGGTACAATCATGCAAAGGTTTTGAAATGCTTCTTAGTAAGCAATCTGCTTCAAATGTGAAGTTTGGCATTGGCTATAATCACACTGCTCCACCTACAGATTTTACCCCGAGAGCAGAGGTAGAATCTGATGGTGAGAGTGATAACCAATCCATCAAATCATGTGATCTACCTTCTGATACAGCACAATCAGAAGTAGCAGTCAGCATCAAGTCCTCCTTGAACCTATCAGCTGATTTGATGGTCCAAATGCTGACATTCACATGATCAATAAGTTGATCAACTCAGGAGTTAATCCTGAAGGTCCTGAAAGGACTGGAGAGCAGGATTTAACACCTGAAGTTCAAACTTCAACTGCTGTCAGCACTGAAGAGAAGAAAACTGGCAGTAGAAGGAGTTTGAAGGCTACTAAAGAGGATGTCAAGAAAGCAACCAATGCTTCCAAAGCATTGAAGAACAAGTCTTCTGTTGCTTCACCATCTTTAGTTGATGATCAACCTAAGATGAAGAAGAAACCATGTGAAATATGTGGTTTGTTCAATCATCTTACAGATGATTGTTGGTACAAAAGAGGTTCCAAACTCAAACAAAAAGAAGAAATTAATGAGAAAATGGTAAAAATGAAACTGAGTTTGAGACCACATTTGTATCAGCAACATCAAATCCTGTAACCCTTAAGTCCTTAAAGCATTCAAAAAGGAAGGAGTTAAACAGGTGACAGCTGAGGGTGCTCAAAAGAAGAAGGTGCAACATAGGACCTTATCTAACTCCACTAGCAATGTGTCTGATGAGCTGAAAGCTTTATCACAAAATCAGACACAGCTGGTGATGATGGTACAACATCTGTTGGGTAGAGTTAACCAACTAGATTCTCCTATGTTGAAACCACAGAAAAGGAGGTCTAAGCCAAAGGACTCCTCTTCTACACCATCTTCCTCTTCTCAGGCTGTTGTTACAAATAAACATGTTAGTTTACCATCTATTGATGAGACCAGGCCCAAAACCAAAAAGGTTTGGGTCTCTAAAACTAACTGATTGTTATTATTGCAGGGTTCTTCAACATGCCAAAGTAGCATCTGGTATGTAGACAGTGGGGGATCTATGCACATGACTGGGAACATCTCTCTTCTTCATGACTACTCTCAAGGAAAGAAGGGATTCGTCTCTTTTGGCAATGATGCTAGGGGTTACATCATCGGTAAGGGCTTTGTCTCCAATGGAGAAATCAAATTTGATGATGTTAATCATGTGGAAAATCTCAAGTACAACCTCTTGAGTGTCAGTCAAATGTGTGATAAAGGCCATGTTGCCCTTTTCACAAGTCAAAACTGTAGGATTCTGTCATCCAAAGTTTTGCACTTGATTGACAAGGTGTTGGATGATCACACTCTCCTGAAAGCCAACAGACAGGAAGAGTGTATGCCTTAGATCTCTCTAAGAAGATAGATCTTAAAGGCAATCCTTGCCTATTTTCCAAAGCCTCTTTTCAAGAATCTAAACTGTGGCACAGGAGGCTTGGTCATGTCAATCTCAAAAACATGAATCAGCTTAGCCACAATAGTTTAGTCAGAGGCTTACCAATAAAGGAGTTCCACTGTGATGAAACATGCACTGCTTGTTTAAAAGGAA
Organism: Flaveria trinervia; assembly: GCA_025506515.1. Classification (NCBI taxonomy): domain Eukaryota; kingdom Viridiplantae; phylum Streptophyta; class Magnoliopsida; order Asterales; family Asteraceae; genus Flaveria; species Flaveria trinervia. The sequence continues at coordinate 31,852,960 of CM046442.1, forward strand.
AACAGCACAAGGTCTCATTTCCTCCTATTGAAGTGTCCAAGTCCACTGCCTGCTTGCAATTACTGCATATGGATCTATTTGGTCCTGTGAGAGTAATGAGCATGGCAAAGAAGAATACTGTCTGGTAATTGTGGATGATTACTCCAGATTTGCATGGACTTTCTTTCTACATTCAAAGGATGAGGCTGCACAGAAGATTATCCACTTTGTGCTGTACATTGAGAAGCAGTATTCCCTTCCAGTCAAGTGTATTAGGAGTGATAATGGAACTGAGTTCAGAAATCATACACTTGATGTCTTCTATCTTTCAAAGGGAATCAAAAGGCAGTTCAACATTCCAAGGACTCCAGAACAAAATGGAGTAGTGGAGAGAAAGAACAGGACCCTCATTGAAGCTGCCAGGTCCATGCTGGCTGACTCAGGTTTGCCATTGACCTTTTGGGCCGAAGCTGTCAACACAGCTTGTTATGTGCAAAATAGATTTTTAGTAAATCAGAGGTTGATGAAGACTCCATATGAAGTTCTCCATCATTTGGCTCCACTGATTTCATTTTTCAAAGCATTTGGGTGTCCCTGTTTTATTCTCAACACAAAGGATCAACTCCACAAATTTGATCCTAAGGTGGATGCAGGATACTTTGTTGGTTATTCATCTACTTGCAAGGCATACAGAGTCTTCAACTGCAGAACAAAGATGGTTGAAGAAACTCTACATGTTAAGTTTAATGAATCTCCAAAGGACAAGATTCCACAAAGTCCTGTGGAGTTATTTGATCTGGACATACTGCAATATGTTCCTTATCAAACTCCTGCTGTTGCTCCTGCAACAGTTCACCACCTGGTGGTACTGCTGATGATGATGATGATTGCAGTACTCACCTCTTCAGGTTTAGTGATCAGCTGCCTGACTCAACTAGACCTGATGTTCCTGTAGCGCCAGTAGCACCATCCACAACAAATGCTGATGAGATTTCTTCGAATTCAACTTCCTTTGAATTACCATCCACTGATTGGTTTCAAGGAAATGATTCACCATCACCATCTGTTGCTGCTGAACCGGCTACAAACACTTGCACAGATCTCATTGTGTATCAAGATCTGAAGAATCACCCATGTCTCAAATCATTGGTGATATCACTGCTGGAGTATCAACAAGAAGTCAATTGTCAAATTTCTGCTTCTATGCTCTCTTCATCAGTCAGCAAGAGCCAAAGAATTATCACATTGCTTTAAAGGACAATGGATGGGTTGATGCCATGCAGCTTGAGCTTCTTCAGTTCAAGAAACAGCAAGTGTGGGAACTGGTTCCTCTACCTCCAGGTAAGTGTGCAATAGGCACTAAATGGGTGTTTAGGAACAAAACTGATGAAAATGGGCTTATTGTTAAGAACAAGGCCAGACTGGTTGTTCAGGGGTTTGCACAAGAAGAAGGTATTGATTATGATGAAACCTTTGCCCCTGTAGCCAGACTGGAAGCAATTCGATTGTTTTTAGCTTATGCTGCTTATCAAAACTTAAAGTCTTTCAAATGGATGTCAAAAGTGCATTTTTGTATGGAAAAGTTAAAGAAGAGGTTTATGTATGTCAACCTCCAGGCTTTGAGGACAATAAACATCCTAATTGGGTGTATAAGCTTGATAAAGCTCTTTATGGGTTAAAACAAGCTCCCAGAGCCTGGTATGAGACATTATCAAACTTTCTTCTGGAAAACAATTTCACTAGAGGCTCCATAGACAAGACTTTATTTATTAAGAAAGCTGGGCAGCATAATCTACTTGTTCAAATTTGTAGATGATATCATTTTTGCATCCTCTGATCCAAAGTTGTGTGATGCCTTTACAAAGTTGATGCAACAAAAGTTTGAAATGAGTGCCATGGGAGAATTACAGTTCTTTCTGGGGTTGCAAATCAAACAAAAGGCTGATGGAATTTTATTCATCAATCCAAATATACAAAAGATCTTTTGCAAAAGTTTGATTTACAAAACTGTAAGCCCTGTTCTACTCCCATGAGCAGCACCACACAACTGGACTCAGATCAGAAAGGTAAAGTGGTTGATGAAACACTTTACAGATGTATGATTGGGTCCTTGATGTATTTAACAGCTTCTAGACCAGATATTATGTTTGCTACATGTGTTTGTGCTAGATTTCAGGCTGCACCTAAAGAGTCTCATCTGATTGCAGTCAAGAGGATCTTTAGATATCTGCAAGGCACTCCATCTCTAGGTTTATGGTATTCTACCAGACATTCTGGTAAATTAGTTGCTTTTTCTGACAGTGACTATGCAGGTGTAAGTTGACCAGGAAATCAACTTCTGGTGGATGTCAATTCCTAGGCAACTGCTTGATTTCTTGGCAGAGCAAGAAACAGACCTCAGTTGCTACATCCACTGCGGAAGCAGAGTACATTGCTGCTGCAAGCTGTACATCTCAGGTACTCTGGCTTCAAAACCAACTTTTGGATTATGGCATTACAGAGACTAAGACTCCATTGTTAATGGATAGTGCTTCAGCTCTTTGCATTGTCAAAAATCCAGTCCAGCACTCTAGGACCAAACATATAGAGATCAGACATCATTTTATAAGGGATTGTTTTGAAAAAGGTCTGATTGATCCTAAGTTTGTGCCTAGTGCTGATGAGCTTGCAGACATTTTTACTAAGCCTTTGGATAGTTCAACTTTCCAAAACTGGTGTTAAGGCTTGGTATGCTGCAGCTAGAATAGGTGACAACTACTGATGATCTCAGTAATTCATACTGATGATCATGAGTGCCTGTCACATATAAGTACTGATGAGCTCTTTTAACCTCAGTAGTTTTTATAACTACTGAAGGCTAAATGTCTCACAAGTACTGAAGTACGTCATCTGCTCTAAACTACTGACGTAGTTACAACTACTGATGCAGTCATAACTACTGCAATCAGTAAAAACAGATAAGTACTGATGTCCTATGAAACAACTGAAATCAGCCATAAAGACTGATGAATGTGTTGAGGACAGTTTGAAACAGCTGAAAAGCTAAGAATTGACGAAAACAGCTGAAGAGAACTTTCTCTCAGTCGTTTGTACAACTGCTGTTTCATTTTAAACAACTGAAGCAAAACCACGTCTTCAGTAGTTTTATAACTACTGATGACTAATACCAAGTCTTCAGTGTTTACAACAGCTGATGACAAAACCACTGTCTTCAGTAGTTTCATAACTACTGATGACAAACACCATGTCCTCAGTTGTTTCAATCATTTGAAGTCAAAACCACGGTCTTCAGTAGTTTTCTAAACTACTGATGCCTAACACCACGACTTCAGCTGTTTCAACGTCTGAAAGGATAATACCATGTCAACGGTCGTTTAAAACTACTGATGACTAACACCACATCCTTCAGTCGTTTCCTCACCCGTACCCTATAAATACCCTTAACCTGAGCTCTCCATGCTTCATCTTCTTCAAACCTAACGTTCCTCTCCAAAACTTCCATGGCGTCTATGCAAATTAAACCGCGACACAACTGTGTTGCCTACCTCACAAAATCGCCGCTCTGGACTAAGTTCGATACTGCTATCGATCTTATGGTTCAGTCCCAATACAACAAGGCATTCCTTCTGAACCCCGTTTTACATGCCGAATCCTTGAACCAATTTTGGATGAACGTTACTGTTACCCTGAGGAGAGCAACACACGATCCCTCCGGTCAGTAGTCAACAACAAAGAAGTAGTGATTACTCCTGCAACAATCCGTAAAATTCTTCACTGAGTGATGCTACCTCTCCTGCTGGATATCCGAAGGGCACCATAGATCTATCATTTGCTCAGCATGGATATCAAGGTGATCTCAGTGCCACCACCATCATGAAGAAACATTTTAATGACGCTGAGCGCCTGATTTTTCATATGGTCAATGTATGTTTGGCCCCTAAGACATCGTCTTGGGATCAAATGTCCACCAAATGGCAGCAGGTAATATATTCTATCCTTGAGCAACAACCACTGAATTTTCAGAATTAATATTTTCAGAGCTCAAAGATATGGCTCAAAAACTAACTGCCAACCGTTGGATACTCTATCCACGGTTCATAATGGCCATTATTATAGACCAGCTTAATGCTGAGGGACTTGTTGGCTTGGGAGTCCCTGCTACGGCTGTTCTGCCGAAGTATACTCCCGGCACAACTCTGACCGGACACTCAAACTGGCTGCCAAGCTGCGAAAACCCACGCAGCTGGAACCCACAGCCACCACCTCCACATCCAATGTCCCCACCAAACCCACCAAAAGAACCCAAAATGGCTACTCAGGGAATTGAGTCCCCTGAGGATGCTCCTGCACCACAACGCAGGTTATATCCACTAGTCCGAACCCCCTAGTGGATACAATGACTCTTCCAGCCACAGCCGCTCAGGCTTCCTCTCAACAGGACCTGCAGCAACCCAAGGGGCACCTACTTATCTGGGATCTTACTCACTTGAGGAGATTGCCATTGAAGAGCACCATCCCCCCAGGTGCACACTGCTTCTAACCCTTACCCCAAACACCGCCCCCCCTCACAGCCCAACTTTAATAGTTGCACAAGTGCTGACTCAATTGCACTCCTCACCCCCTCCCCAGAAACCACTTACTACTGGGAATCCTCTACAATTGAGGGGGAGGAACACAGTGCACCTGAGAACCCACAGCACAGGGGTTTCCCAATTCTATCTCCTGGTGTAGACAAGGAGCTTAGAATCTCTAGTGAGGCTGCCACCTCCTCTGACTCAGCACATGACCAGAGTGAGGCTGGTAACATTGCTAAGACCTCCCTAGAGGCAACAGCTGATGATGGACATTGTCCTGAGGCTGGAAGTCCCCAGTACCAAGCACAAGGGGCACATGCACCAACTGGTCTACACCCAGTGCATGTAAATCCTGCTCTAAGCAGGAGGTCAGGTGATTCAGTAACAACTGATGATGACCTGAGCTTCTTCTATGATGTAGTTGCTCAAAATACCATTCTAGAGGATGAGGTTAGCAGACTCAAAGAGCTGCTGGCCAAGATGTCTCAGGATGCAAGTCCATCTGCCACCATCATACACCCACAGATGGCACCTTCCCTTGAAGGTATCCCAAACACTGAGCCACCCCAAAATCAACCACCTGCCTCTGCTTCAGGCCCTACTTCTCAGGAACAGAACCCTCCTGAGCAAATAGGTGCTGTACTCCAAAATTCCCTCCCTCTCATCACCCCCATAATCACTGATATAGTGATCAAAGCCCTTGATGAGAGGCTTTCCTCCACATTACAGCCCCTGGTTGATGCTGCTGTCCAAAAGACTCTTTCTGCGGTACCACCCCTTCCTCCAATGCAACAAAAAGGGGGAGAGTCCTGCAGTGAAAGAAAGGAAGAGGAAAAGATCTGAGGAAAAGGAAGAGAAGCAAGTCCAAGAGGAGAAAGAGAAAAGCAACCTCTGCTCACGTACAAGCGAAAGAGAAGTGCTGATGATCACACTGCTGAAAAATCCTTGGAGGAGCTGGTCAAAGAAGCTGACACCACACACAGCCGCTCCATGGATAAAATAATTGAACAACTCTTCAGGCAGGGGTTTGACACAGCCACACTGGATAGTGAGATCAGAAGGTTAGAAGTACAAGAGATACAACCCGATGGGCAGGGTATGATGCTCTTGAGAAAGAGAGGTTGGAAATAATGATCCGCTTTATTGCAAAATACTTGGGAAGATCATTAATGGAGATCCGCGCATGGTCCAGGACAGCATTCTGGCTATAGCACCAGATCTGTCTGTCTGAGCAATTCAACAAAGGGATTATTGTGGAAGCCCTTGATGAGGCTGGGGCTGGCAAAAGTTAGAGATGGCTAAACTCACAAAGGCGAAATTAACTACAAGGATGCTAGATCAACCTTCCCTTCCACCCACTCAAACAGCTCCTATCCCTCAATCTCCCAACCAACCTCTAAGCCAAAATCCAAACATCCTCTTTCTTCAAAACCAATCCCTTCACCAACCCAACCATCATCCAGTGATGTACCCCGAAGGAGGAGAAGGGTGCTGAGGATGGAAGAAGAAGAAGAAGAGGATGAAGATGATTGTCTGCCACTCTCTGCTGTTCTGAAGCTACCAAAACCCCGAGTCAATCCATGATCACACCTGACTCTCAAAAGGAAATGGTCAGAGTCAAGATAGAAGAAAGAACAGCAGAAACAGCACGATGAGCAACTGTTGAAGATGGTTGACAAGGAATTTCCTCAGTCATCATCTATTCAAGCCATGAAAGGGCATGCTCAAAGGCTGTACACTCTCAGGCACACCTTTCAGTATCAGAAGGAGAGAGTGAGAGTATGGCCAGACCCCAGGGTGAGTTCTAGAATCCATAAAAGAACTATCCCACACAGATACAACGACAAAGTACGAAAACATAGAATCTACCATCATGTTGGCCGTTGTAGTCTCACCTTGGGAAATCATTGATGAATTCAAGAAAGCTCACCAAGCAAAGAAGACACCTCAAGCCTTACTAGAAAACAAGATGATTAAGAAGGGGTTGTTATATAAAAGCTTGAAGACATCCAAAAGAATGAGCTCCAGTTACTCCTTGAAGGCAACCATCCTGATGAATTTGTATATAGGGAGGTAACTACGGTGGAGCTGAAAAATGGCAGGACCATGAAGTACTTATCAGAGTACTATGGTCCAGAGTTCTTCTTCGAAGGAGGAGCTGAAGAACTCTCTCAAGAGGAACAAATTGTCCTCCTTGAGGCTATGTTCGTGAGTCATACAGACTCATTATGGGGAAGTAAATCTCATGAATGGGACAACAACTCTGTGTCCAGTTCCCCAAAACAGAGTTCCCATTCATACTCTGCCAAACAATATTTGAGATTTCTTCCCAGGCCGGAGCGTACATGGGTCATCTTCTCTACTGATCAAGAAGGAAAAGACCAACTTTTTGCCATCAATAAGTGGGAGTATAAATAAGTTAGAGGTTTTGGCTGCATTGGTTCAGGGGGAGTTTGTTGGACCAAAAGAACCAATGAGCCAAGATCAGAAAACCTCTAAGTCCCACACGGTATCACAACAACTGCTGAAAGCCTCATCAGTAGTTTGACAAGTGCTGAAGACTTCAACAGCTGAAGATCAAGTGCTGAAGACCTTAACAGCTGAAGAACCAAAGTACTGAAGTACAACAGCTGAAGAACACAAGTGCTGAAGCTGAAAGACCAAAGTACTGAAGTACAACAGCTGAAAAGTTCACAAGTGCTGAAGATCAACAACTGATGTACAAAGTCTGAAGACAAAGACTGAAGACATCAGCTGATGATATCTACTGAAGTCATCAGCTGATGAAACACCTGAAGGTCAAAGTCTGAAGATCAAGTACTGAAGCCTCAGTAGTTTGTCACAACTGCTGAAGAGTACTTCTTCAGTAGTTGTGATATCAGTAGTTTTATTTTCTATGTTTCAGTAGTTTTGTAAAACGACTGAAGAGCTTGTTCTTCAGTCGTTGTAGTTTCAGTAGTTTTATATTATACTTAACTTGCTGATATGTTCTCAGTAGTTGTGAACATTTCAGTAGTTTGTTAAGATTTAGTTATTTCTGTATTGGATCTGCCAGTTGTCACTTTCCGTGATAACAGCAGTGACTGTTGCACTCTATATAAGGAGTGACAACCTATTGTAATCATTGAATGAAATGAGGAATTGAATGGAATGAATGATTGATTCGATTAGAAATATTCCTCATCTATAAACATTCCTAGAAATCAGAAATACATATTCTCTCCCTATAACTGTATGCGATCTTAATGCTCACATATATCGTTAGCTTGCTACAATTGGTCTAATTCGTGGTTGTATTCCGCTGCTTTATATTCTGATACATCAAACTTGTGATCACTGATCCTGTCAAAAACAGCTTAAGTTTCAACTGTCTTCTTAATGCATAAATCTAACGTATATGTCCCTTGTGTTGCAGCAACATGGCTGATAAGTGGACTATGAGCACTAAGCACAAGATATGTGCTCACCTTGATCCTTCATCCAAGTGCTTCTGACTTCACAGGGATCATTCCCTTTCTGCGCAGATCAAGGATCCTCAAGGCGATCTTTGTCCTCTGCCACCTTATGGATCTATTCAGCAGGCCTTCTGGAAAGCGCCAGGGTAGATAGCTCTGTTTAGCCACATCGTAAATAGAGCTCCATTTTTGGTCAAGAGATCGAGATCACTGAGGCTGATCTAAGGCGGGTCTTAGATCTGGGTGAGGACGGACCTACCCAATTAAGCTACATCCCCTGACTGTCCGGGGATGCTTGATGAGGATCAAGTACGCCAGTGACATAAATGATGGTGTACTGAACAAGAGCAACATGTGCCCTCAGTTAAAGTATTTGGCACATGTGATTCTGAAGTGCATAGCCTCTAGGCGTGGAGGATTTGACGAGCTATCTGACCAAATCCAGAATGCATACGTACTGAACCATCCATTCAGTTTCTCCCGCATGATCTTCTCCTATCTAACGAGAACCTTGAGGCTAAAGGCAAGGAAGCCTTCTGTATGTATCCACGTTTCTTACAGCTTATTATAGATGAGAAGCTTCCCATGCTGCCAAAAGATAGAGATGATGCAGTGGTGCTTGAGGTGATGGATGATACCACCTTAGGCAGGATGAGAGTATACAGGGGGAAGCAGGTGAAGCCCACTGTCAAGAGATTGTTTGGGCACCTGGCCCATAAGGACTACATGGCGCCCTCTCGTAAGAGGTGGCGTCATGAAGACAGTGATTCTGATACCAAGCCCTTCATGACTGCCACATCCGATGACGATGATGACCAAGATGACGGTCAAAGTGGGGGAGACGCAGGTCCCAATTCTTTATGGGTCACCGATACGTCTACTATATCTTCACCACCTCCACCTACTACTTTTTCTGCTCCAGGTGGATCTAAGCAGGCTGCTATCCATCCTGATTTTCTAATAGAGGAAGAAGACGAGTTAGATGAAGAGCCTCTGGTTAGGATTGTTGGGAGTAGGGTTGTGGCCACAGGGAAAGGCATATAGGCGGTTGGGGACGCCAGGATAAGTCTAGGGGTGATGCTGATGATGTTTTTGATCCTACATACACCCCTGACCAGTCCAGCAGCAAAGGGGGAACACCTAGTTCCAAGGGCTCTAGGAAGAAGAGGATGGCTCATCCCCACGGCAAGAAGAGCAAGAGGCCGAGGATTACTGTGATCACATCTCCTGCCACACCTACAACCACCACCACTGCCACTTCCACCACCACTGCCATAGCTACCACCACTACCACACTTTCTATCACCACCACCACAGCTACTACTACCACCACCACTCCTCCTACTACTACTATCTCTCATCCCACCACCACTACCACAGTCCATACATATTCCACCTCCCATATTCACCACATCCACTACTACCATCAGCACTCACCAAGCAGGTCCACCCATACATTCTCCATTCCTAGCTGGACCCACTCTACCCCACATAGGTTAGAGGAACAGCTGGCTAATCTAAACAACACTATGCTTAGACTGCTAGCAACTGATGAGCTCAGGGCCTCTTAGTTACACAAGATGATGGAAGTTAATGCTACTCAAGCCAAGAAGATCAGGGAGCTCAGTGAGAAGAGTGACCTATATGAGAGATCTCTAAGCCGAGCCCACCATGTGCTCACAAGTCAAAATGAGCTGGTGTTAGTGTCGGTAAAGAGGATTGAGGAGCTAGAGAAGAAGAATAAAAGGATACTCCTAAAGCTTAAGGAACAAAGTCTGAGCAATTAAAGATCAAAGATGGTGATGATGATGATAATGATGATGATGATGATTATGATGATGATGATGATGATGATGATGATGATAAGGATGAAGATGACTCTGAGGAGGATGTTGGAGAGGGTGGACCGAGCAAGAAAGAACGAGAAGTTGATGATGATTAGGAAGGTGATACTGCTATATCAGCCTCTCCTCAAGCTCAAGAGAGGGGTACTAAACGTAGCCAAGATCAAGGAGCCTCATCCTCAGCCCCTCCAGCAGAATAACCGAAAGGGAAAGACAAAAGTAATTCTTAGATATCTTTGTATTTAAAAACTTTTGTACTTGAATTACATGTTACATGAATGTAATTAATGTTCAATTATGTTTATTGGGTGAAAACACACTCGGTGTTAGAACCCGATTCGATCATGTGTGGATTTCTCGTTTTGGGGATCTACGGGTAAAGATTACGGACGAAGCTCACAAGACCCGATACTCTATGCATCCCGGTGCCACAAAGATGTACCAAGACATGAAGAAGGATTATTGGTGGTCGGGTATGAAGCGTGACATGGTGGAGTATGTGAGCAAGTGCCTTACTTGTTTGCAAGTGAAGGCGGAACATCAAAAGCCGTATGGGAAGATCCAACCTTTGGATATACCGGAATGGAAGTGGGAGCACATCACCATGGATTTCATTACGAAGTTGCCACGTACTACGAAGGGGTACGATGCCATATGGGTGATTGTGGACCGTCTGACGAAGAGTGCTCACTTCCTACCGATCCACGAGACATATTTATCCGAGAGGTTGGCTGACCTGTTCATCAAGGAGATTGTAACTCGTCATGGTGTGCTGGTGTCCAATGTGTCTGATCGTGACACCCGGTTTACATCTAAATTCAGGAAGAAATTCCACGACACCATGGGGACGAATTTACATATTAGTACGGCTTATCATCCCCAAACTGATGGTTAGTCAGAGAGGACCATTCAGACGTTGGAAGACATGCTTCGGGCGTGTGTGATTGATTTTGGAGGAAGTTGGGATGACCACTTACCGTTAGCTGAATTCTCGTACAACAATAGCTATCATGCCAGCATTGGCATGCCACCATACGAGATGCTATACTGTAGGAGATAAAGAACACCCGTTTGTTAGGGTGACATTGGTCAGAAAGAGTTGGAAGCATCGAGGTAATTGAGGCTATGACTGAGAAGTTGGAGAGGATCAAAGCCTTCATGAAGGCAGCCAAAGATAGACAAAAGTCGTATGCCGATAAACAACGTAGACCGATTGTGTTCCAGGTGGGTGACCGGGTTATGTTGAAGGTCTCACCTTGGAAGGGATTTATTCGTTTCCAAAAGCGGGGCAAGTTGAGCCCGAGATACATAGGCCCTTTCCGAATCATTGCTTGAGTAGGAGAGGTAGCCTATAGATTAGAGTTACCCGACGAGTTAAGTGGAATTCACCCGACATTCTATGTATCTCATCTAAGGAAGTGCTTAGCTGATGAAGACATGATTGTTCCATTGGAGGATATCGAAGTGGACGAACGGCTAAATTATGTGGAGCAACCAATGGCAATCATTGATTGAAAGGAAAAGAGGTTGAGGAATAAGGTGGTTCCCCTTGTGCGTGTGCAGTGGAAGCACAGGAAGGGATCTGAGTCTACGTGGGAGACTGAAGAAGAGAGAGGTAGCATTACCGATAATTCTTTGAGGAATAACAGGTTTCGGGGATGAAACCTATATAAGGGGGGTGGACTTGTAACACCCGGTTATTTTAAAGTCAAGGAAGAGAAGAATAAATTGAAAGAAAAGAAGGAAAAGAAATAAAACCCAAGTCTAGGAGTAAAAAGTGTCCAAAAGGACAAAATGTTTGAAAAGTGGGTGTAAAAGGTGGTATGGCCGCTCATATGTCACATACACCTTTGATTTTCGGGTTTTAGAGAGAGAAAATGCAGCAATTCTCGGTTTTGAAGGAAGAACTAGAAAGAATTCGATTTCAAGGTAAGAATTCATGCTTTTATGGTGTTCTTAACTGGTCATATCCTTGGGTTTATGCTTATGTGTATTTGTATGTGTTCGGGTATGTTGTTTTTAGTAGGTTCTAAGCGGTTGAATTCAATTTGCAAACGAGTTTGGAGGAAGCCATACTCAAGAGCTGCAAAAGTGAGTTCTAAGACCCCTCTTTTATTGGTTTTTATAAAATTTTTGGGTGGAAATGTATGAATGTATGTTTTTATTTAACTGGGTTTCGGACCCGTATGCTTGAATATGTGTATGATGATGTTATGATGTGATGTGTGACTATGTTCATGCTTGATGATGTATGATTGTGTTCTAAGGCTTAGAGGGTAAGATTTAAGCTTAGAGCCTGATGAATGGTGCATGGAAATTGATTATGATGTTTTAGACCCACTTGATAAGTCTTTGAATCTGCTTAAGTGTTTGGAAGTAAATGCAGATGAAAAGGGTTAATGCGGATGAACATTAACCAATGGGTAAGTCAATGCGGGTGAAGTCAATGCGGATGAACATTGACTAAGTGCAGGAAATGCGGATGAGCATTTGCCTAGGTGCAGGAAATGCGGATGAGCATTTGCCTTAGTCTGGGAAATGCGAATAAGCAAGGTAAGTCAATGCGGATGAAATGAGTCAATGCGGATGAGCATTGACTAAGTATAGAAATGCGGATGAGCAAAGTAAGTCAATGCGGATGAAGTGAGTCAATGCGGATGAGCATTGACTAAGTATAGAAATGCGGATGGCAAATGCTGATGAACTATAGCCAATGTGGATGAACTGTAGGAAATGTGGATGACTATAGCAAATGGGGTTGAACACTTAGAAAATTATGACTTTTTGGGAGAAAAAGGAGTAATGTAGGCTTTGACCTAGGAAGTTCCCGGGAGTTATGAATGTTGACTTATGGGGTCATAGATGGCATGATGGGCATGTAATGATGTGTGTATGATGATAATGATGATGTTGCATGGTTATGCATGATGTATGTTATGTATGTATGATGCCATGCATGATAATGTATGAATGATATGTTTATGTTCCTTGTGATGATGTATGATTATCTTTCCTATGACTTTATGTGTTATAAATGAATGAATGAACGAAGTATTATGTAACGTAAAGTGAAAGATAATGAAAGAGGAACATGATGAATGAATGCATGCATTAATGAATGAATGTAAGAAAGCCTTGCAAGCAAATGTATGGAGGTTCACACCCAATGAAGGGTGTTAGCTCAACTGTGTGCGGGTTAGCTACCCCAGAAGGATGCACACTGGGGTCTAATCTTTGTGATTGACCATACGTATGGGATCCTTGTCGCTTGCCCTAGGTACTGGAGCCAGCTTCGTGCACAATGTTCAAGGTCTATGAAAGACCTCAGGCCCAGTTACCCGCTTCGTGCATAATGTTCGGGGCATAGCATATGGCACTGATCCAGAATGAAAGAGAAAAGATAATGGTGAATGTACTTACCCTAGGTACTGGAGTCAGCTTTGTGCACAATGTTCGAGGTCTATGAGAGACCTCGGGCCCAGTTACCCGCTTCGTGCACAATGTTCGGGGTAATGTACATTTCACTGGAAGTAATGATGAATGAATGAAAGTATGAACGAAAGAATGATGAAGATAATAATGATATTATATGTATGTATGTACGTTGAATGATCACGAACGAATGTAAAGTATGATATGATTTTAAAAGAAAGGATGGTTTTATGAAAGATAAGTATGCTTTGCTATAAAACTAGAACTCACTCAGCAACATTGACTTTTATGCATTTTCCAGTTGGCAGGTGAGCATTGCTGAGAATGGCATGAGACGGCTGCTCAGCTCTTTTGAATGGCATCCATTTATTTAAAGCTTTTGTGATGTAATACAACAATCTAATTTTGTAACCGATAAACGATGCATTATTTTGCAAAAGTTTTTATGATGAAATGAAATGCCACTTGTTTTATGTTTCCACTGCAATGTTTTGATGATTAAATGCAAAGTATATGTTTTATGTGCGATGAATTACCAGCTGTAAGTGTCCCGGGAACGGGGGCTTACAAGTTGGTATCAGAGCCAAAGTTTAAGTGAATGGGTAAATTTTCAAATGAACCTTAACTTAAACTGAGAATGGGACGGATAGGGAATGGGATGCCAATCTAAGTAGTTGCGTGCCATCAGGTATTTTTGTAAAGATAACTAGTTTTATGTGCGCATGGTATGTGGTTATGTGTTGTATGTAGATTTAATGCTGATGTAGTAAGGACAGGTAATGCTTGGGGTATGAAGAGTAAAGTAAGTGGCTAATCACAACTGGCCACTGTAATTAGGGACTTACTATACTTGCCATAAACTGAGTTGTTCCCTTGAATGACCGTATTAGTGTTTAAATCTTTCAGTGTGGGTTAGAGGATGGCCGGTGGTAGATCATCTAAAGCTTCGCGTGGTGGTGGACGTGGTGTTGAACCACGTGTTACGAGAGGAAGGCCTAGGGCCAAAAAGGTAGTTCATGAAGAACCAGAAACCCCTCATCCAGATGGCGGAGATGAGAGTGCTAACCTGAGAGCCTCAGTGAAGGAGGCAGTTGTGGAAGAAATGCATCAAGTCATGCAGACGATCCTACCGTCTGTGGTGACCGAAGTGATAAAGGCAGTTAGAGAGGGGGAGAGAAGGGAAAGGAGTGGACCTATGGGCGAAAGAAGACAGGCCGAGACTGAGACAGTTCCGTCTGATGATGAAGAAGAAGAGGAAGAAGCAGAGCCTGCGCGGGAGGCAGTGCGAGGCTGTAACTACGGGGTATTCATGAGATTCAAGCCCTCTACTTTTGATGGAAACGGCACCGCTGCTGCTACTCACCGGTGGGTGAGGGAAATGGAGGCTGTACTTGATATCAGCGAGTGCCGCGAGGACCAGAAAGTTAAGTTCGCTACTCACTCTTTTGTGGACTCAGCTCTATGCTAGTGGGACAATATTGTCCAAGCTGAAGGCAGCAGAGCCATTGGAAGAATGAGATGGTCCGAACTGAAGAAGTTGGTGATCGAGGAGTTTTGTCCCCACCGGGAAATGGACAAGGTTGAAAGAGAGTTCCTGTAGCTGGAGGCGGGAACGATGACACACCAAGAGTACACCACAAAGTTCAATGAAATGACACGTCTGGTGCCGGATCAGGTGACACCTCTATCTCGAAAGATCAAGAGCTATATTCAGGGTTTGCCAGCAGATATTCGCAGGCACATGATCGTCGCTCGACCAAGCACGTTTAGGTCAGCGGTGGATCTAGCAGGGAGATTGTATGATGAGAGGACCCTGGTGGTGGTGACTGAAAGTAATCGGAAGGGTGGAGGTGATCGAAACTGGAAAGGGAAGAGGTTTGGTCGGGGTGGTGCCACGACGAGTAACAAGAAGGCTCAAGTGGATGACCGCTGTGTGGTCACATCAAGTGCGGGGTTGAAAAAGTGTGGCAAGTGTGGGAAGGAGCATGGTGGCGAGTGTAGATGGGGGTTGAATGCTTGTTTCAAGTGTGGGAAGTCTGGCCATGTGGCTAGAGAATGTGGAGGTATGAAGTGTTTCAACTGCGGGGGAAGTGGTCATATGAGCAGGGAGTGTAAGAAGCCAAGAGTTGAGGATTTTGGGGTGAAGAAAACTGGAGGTGAAGGACCAAAGGCGAAAGCCAGAGCATTCACAATGACACAGGAGGAAGGTAGGATGGACCCTGATGTCGTGTACGGTACGTTTCTGGTGAACCAAACTTTAGCTTCTGTGTTATTTGATTCGGGTGCCGGTAAGAGTTTTATTTCTGCTGCTTTCTGTGCTAAGTTTCCTGTTAGTAGTAGACGTATTGATGTGCCCTTCGATGTAGAAACTGCCATAGGTAAGTCCACCAGGATTTCTGAGGTGTTAGAGGGCTGTTATATGGAGCTAGAAGGTCATAGGTTTCCTGTTAGACCGTTCATGATGACCTTGGGTGGTTTTGATTTGGTTCTTGGGATGGATTGGTTAGCAGACTTCAAGGCGAACATTGTGTGTCGCAAGAAGATGATTCAGCTATCAACGCCTGACGGTAGTTCGGTGACGGTTTATGGTGATCGGGTGACTATGTTTCCGAAGGTGGTTTCAATGGCGGTGGCGGGAAAGTGTATGAGGCGTGGATGTAGTGCCTACTTGGCCTATGTAAAGGATGTGGATACGCCAACACCACAACTATCCAATTTACCCATGGTGTATGACTTTCCAG
Organism: Flaveria trinervia; assembly: GCA_025506515.1. Lineage (NCBI taxonomy): Eukaryota > Viridiplantae > Streptophyta > Magnoliopsida > Asterales > Asteraceae > Flaveria > Flaveria trinervia. Next base: position 31,868,985 of record CM046442.1, read on the forward strand.
ACGTGTTCCCAGAAGATTTATCAGGAGTGCCACCTGACCGTGAGATTGAGTTCCAGATTGATCTGATACCGGGTGCCCAACCTGTAGCCAAGGCACCGTATCGATTGGCCCCGACAGAGATGAAAGAGTTGATGGAGCAGTTGCAAGAGCTGCTTGATAAGGGGTTCATTAGACCGAGTATCTCTCCTTAGGGTGCTCTAGTCCTATTTGTAAAGAAGAAGGACGGTAGTATGAGGATGTGCATTGACTACCGCGAACAGAACAAGTTGACGGTGAAGAACCGATACCCCTTACCGAGGATAGATGATTTGTTCGATCAGCTTCAAGGTGCTAGTTGGTTTGAAGGATCGATCTTCGATCGGGCTACCATCAGCTTAAAGTGAAGGAGTCGGATATCCCTAAGATAGCTTTTCGCACGCGCTACGGTCACTACGAGTTTCTTGTCATGTCTTTTGGTTTGACCAACACGCCAGCTGCTTTTATGGATCTGATGAACCGTGTGTGTCGGCCTATGATGGATAAATCAGTGATTGTGTTCATCGATGATATCTTGATTTATTCAAAGAGTGAGATTGAGCATGCCGGTCACATTCGGGAGGTTTTGGAGACGTTGAGGAGGGAGAAGTTGTATGCAAAATTCTCCAAGTGTGTGTTCTGGTTGCACAAAGTTTAGTTCTTGGGTCATGTGGCGAATGCTAACGGGATCATGGTTGACCGGCAAAGGTGGAGGTGGTTATGCAATGGAAGTCACCGAAGACGCCATCCGAGATTTGTAGTTTCTTGGGTTTAGCGGGCTACTATAGAGGATTCATTCAAAACTTTTCCAAGATCGCTTCTCCACTAACCAAGTTGACCCAAAATGATGTGAAGTTTGTATGGGGTTAAGCTCAAGAGAAGGCGTTTGAAGAAGTGTAGGTGAGGTTGACTCAAGCTCCTGTTCTCTCATTACCGATGGGAGCGAAGATATGGTGGTTTATTCTGATGCTTCCTACTCGGGTTTGGGATGTGTGTTAATGCAGAGAGAGAAGGTTATAGCCTATGCGTCCCGACAGTTGAAGGTTCATGAGGTCAATTACCCTACTCATGACTTGGAGCTAGCAGCCGGGATCTTTGCACTAAAGATTTGGAGGCACTATCTTTATGGTACGAAGTACACCATTTTCACCGACCACAAGAGCTTGAAGTACCTCTTCGAGTAGAAGGATCTAAACATGAGGCAGAGACGGTGGTTGGAACTTATAAAGGATTATGATTGTGAGATCCTGTAACACCCCAAAAAATCAAAACGAGTCATCAAGGATAATGGGCTTGATTATTGGGTATCTTAATAAGGTAAAGAAATGGTCATGGGCTAAATTAGGCTTATTGGTTAGTGGCCTATAGGATTAAAGGCCCATAATCAGCTCTTAAGCACCCAAACCAGCCTTCATCTTCCTCATTGCAACCCTAGCCACCAAAATTCATAGAGAGAGAAAGTAGAGAGAGAAAATGAAGAAAACTCAAGATTTGAAGCTTCCAAGGTTAAGAGATTGAAGATCTGGGTGTTGGAGCATCAAGACCTAAGAAAGAAGCAACAAATCCTAGTAAGAATCGACCTCTAAACCCTTCTGTAGATCAAACCCGGATTCTAGGGTTTTGAGTTTTGAAAAGTTGCAAAGAATCACATAAAGGTCATATTTTTACGTATGAAAACATGTATAAACTTAGATTTAGCCTCATGGATGATAAACTAAGAGATTGGACGTAAAAAGTTATGATTTTGGGTTAAAAATGGACTGGTACATGATTTTTATGCGATCTGCGAAACTGTATATGCATCCAGCGAGTTTGCATATTCAACCAGCGAAACTATGAGGACTTCCTGCGAAACTATAGTTTCCCAGGTAGTTTCGCAGACATGGTTTTCCAATGAAAGTTGGGCGAAACTGGCAGCGAAACTAGCAGCAAAGATGCCAGCGAAACTGCCAGCGAAGGTGCTAGCGAAACTAGCAACAAAACTGCTGGTGAAACTAGCAGCAAAAGTATTGGCGAATCTAGCTACGAAATTACTGGTCTTGCAGCGAAATTAGCAGCAAATTTAGGCAGAAAATGTTATGTACTATGATGTATGCATGGCCATTATATGAAGGACAAAGTTTATATTTTCTTATATTATCTAAAACTAGAACTCACTCAGCGAAGCTGACTTTTATGCATAGTAGTTGGCAGGTAAATGCTGATGCTGAGGATGGCACACGGAGCTACTTGGGGAGCTATGGATGGCATTACTATTATGATATCTTTATTTTGATTCAAGAACAAGTAACATGTTTTGGTTGCAATTAAAGGACAAATGTATGAGTACAATATGATTTCCAAGTTTCTAATGAATGTCTATTTAATTCCGCTACAATGTTTTGATTATTAAAAATGATTTTATACTATGATTAACCAACTGTGAGGTTTTCCGGGAACGGGGCCTTACAAGTTGGTATTAGAGCCAAAGTTTAAGAGAAGTGGGTAAACTGTTTTCAAAACCTAAACTTAAAATGAAAATAGGATCGAATGAAGGATGCCAATCCAAGTAGCTACATGCCCTCAGGTAAAAGTTTTAAGTAAACTGGAATTATGTGCGTGTGCTATTTGTTTTATGTGCTTGTAGATTTGAATACTGATATGTGTTAGGATAATGATTGCTTGGGACAGGAGGGTAAGGTAAGTGGTTAATCACACTTGGCGACTATAATTAAGGACTTACCGTAGTTATAATGATCTGAGCAGTTATCTTGAATAACACTTTTGGTGTTTGAATCTTATAGGAATTAGTTATGGCTGGTAGAAAATCTGGGAAGACAACCCGAGGACGTGCTCATGGTGGGCGTACTACTGAGCCACGTGTCACCCGAAGCAAAGCTAAGGCTCCCGAGACTGTTCACGAGGAGTCAGACTCCATAGTCACCCGGAGGGTGAGGGATCAGCCACCCTCAAACCCACTGTGAAGGAGGCTATCGCTGACGAAGTCTACAATGTCATGCAAAATGTCTTACCCTCGGTGGTGACTGAGGTGATCAAAGCAGTCAAAGATGGAGAGAAAGTTGAGAAGAAGGGGAGGGAAAGTGAGAAGAATTCAGGAAAGTCCACTAGGGGGACTGAGGAGTCTGAGAGGAGCCATCAAACCCTAAGGTGGTAGTCCATGATGACGATAGTGATGAGGAGTCCGAGAGAGAGACTACTAGAGGGTGCAACTATAGGGCATTTCAAAGGTGCAAGCCCCTAACCTTTGACGGTAAAGGCAATGCTATTGCCGCTCATCGTTGGGTTAGAGAGATGGAAGTGGTACTGGAAACTAGTGAGTGCCGGGAAGATCAAAAAGTTAAGTTCGCCACTCATTCCTTCGTTGACTCAGCATTGTGCTGGTGGGACAATATTGTCCAGGCTGAAGGAAAGCGATCGATAGCCAAAATGAAATGGTCTAAGTTGAAGGAGTTAGTGCTGGAGGAGTATTGTCCCTATCGGGAATTAGACAAGATTGAAAAAGAGTTCCTGTATTTGAAGGCTGGGAACATGACTCATCAAGAGTATACCTCCAAGTTCAATGAACTTGCAAGACTTGTGCCAGACATGGTGACGCCTGCATCCAAGAAGATCAAAAGATACATACAGGGTTTGCCTGTGGATATCAGGAGGCACATGATTGCATCCAGACCAGGCACGTTTAGGTCTATGGTGGACTTAGCTGGGAGGTTGTATGATGAGAGAGACCCAGTTCCTGTACAAAAGAAGGTGGAGAAATGGAATGGGAACAAGAATGGAAATGGGATGAGGTTCGGAGGTGATAACTTCCGGAATGGAGAGAAGAGAACCAGGGTTGAAGATCAGTCTGGGAGACAGGGTAATACTGGTGAAGGAGGTGCTTGTAGAAAATGTGGAAAAGGTCATTCAGGGGAGTGCAGAGTTGGGACAGGAAAATGTTTCAAATGCGGAGGCGAGGGCCACTATGCTAGGGATTGCAAGGAGGGGAGGTGTTAACAGTGTGGCGAGATGGGTCATGTGGGAAGAGACTGTAAGAAAGGAAAACCAGAAGGATCAGGAACAGTTAAAGCTGGAGATAAGGGAAGGGGTGACGGTTCAAAGGCGAAGGCGAGGCATTCAACATAACTCGTGAGGAGGCCAGAGCAGACCCAGAAGTAGTTTCAGGTATGTTTCTGGTTGACCATGAATATGCTTCTGTGCTCTTTGATTCTGGTGCTAGTAGGAGTTTTGTGACTGCTGCCTTTTGTCGTTTGTTGCATGATAAGAGTAGAAAGCTAGATGAGCCTTTCTATGTAGAAACAGCCATTGGTAAGTCCACTAAGGTAATTGAGGTAGTTGAGGATTGCCTGATTGAGTTAGAGGATTATAAGTTCACTGCTAGGTTGCATGTTATGGCCTTAGGAGGTTTCGATGTGGTGTTAGGCATGGATTGGTTAGCTAGCTATGAAGCCAATATAGTATGTAGTAGAAAGATAATTCGTCTAGCAGCGCCCGACGGCAGTTCTGTTACGATTCGTGGAGATAAGGTGTGTTGTGTATCGAAGGTCGTGTCAATGATCATAGTTGAAAAGTACTTGAGACGTGGGTGCAGCGCTTACTTGGCCTACGTAAAAGATGTGGATGCACCAGAGCCACAGTTATCAGACGTGCCGGTAGTGCGCAAGTTTCCAGACATCTTTCCTGAAGACCTGACCGGTGTGCCGCCTGACCGCGAAATCGAATTCCAGATTGATTTGCTACCGGGAGCACAACCCGTCGCTAAAGCACCGTATCGATTAGCTCCTTCGGAGATGGTAGAACTAAGGGACCAGTTGCAAGATTTACTGGATAAAGGCTTCATCCGACTGAGTATCTCTCCATGGGGTGCTCCAGTTTTATTCGTCAGGAAGAAAGATGGTAGCATGCGGATGTGCATTGACTATCGCGAGCTCAATAAGCTGACTATAAAGAATTGGTATCCATTACCAAGGATCGGCAACCTGTTCGATCAACTTCAGGGTGCCAGTTGGTTTTCGAGGATAGACCTGCGGTCTGGTTACCACCAGCTGAAGGTGAAAGAACAAGACATTCCAAAGACATCGTTCCGAATGCGTTATGGGCACTACTAATTTCTTGTCATGTCCTTTGGTCTAACCAACACGCCAGCGGCTTTCATGGACCTCATGAATAGGGTATGTCGACCAATGTTGGATAAATCGGTGATAGTATTCATAGACGACATCTTGATTTATTCAAAAAGTGAAAAGGAACATGCCGATCATATTCGAGAAGTATTGGAGACACTCAGAAATGAGAAGTTATATGCTAAGTTCTCTAAATGCGCATTTTGGCTTCGAGAAGTTCAATTTCTGGGTCACGTGGTTAATCCTGAGGAGATCAAGGTGGACCCTGCGAAGGTTGAAACGGTAATGCAATGGAAACCTCCAAAGACGCCATCCGAGATTCGTAGTTTCTTAGGCATGGCAGGCTACTATGGGAGGTTTATCCATGATTTCTCCAAGATAGCTTCTCCTTTGACTAAGCTGACCCGGAAGGACGTAAAGTATGAATGGGGTACTGATCAGTAGAACGCCTTCCTAGAACTAAAGATGAGGTTAACTCAAGCCCCTGTCTTGACGTTACCTGAAGGGAACGAGGATCTGGTGGTTTACTCGGATGCCTCATATGCAGGATTGGGTTGCGTGTTGATGCAACTAGGGAAGGTGATAGCCTATGCTTCTAGACAATTAAAGGTTCACAAGGCCAATTATCCCACCCATGATTTGGATTTGGCCACGGTGGTGTTTGCATTGAAGATTTGGAGGCACTACCTGTATGGGGTGAAGTGCACCATCTTCACTGATCATAAAAGTCTGAAATATTTCTTTGAACAAAAGGAACTCAATATGAGGCAGAGGAGGTGGTTGGAACTGATCAAGGATTATGACTGCGAAATTCATTATCATCCAGGCAAAGCCAATGTGGTTGCTGACGCCCTTAGCCGAAAAGGACGACCCGAACCAATTCGGGTGAGGGCTTGCCAGATAATCATGACGCCTGATGTTATGAAAAGAGTGAGGGAGTTCCAGGATGAGGCATTAGGAGAGGATAGAGTCAACTCTGAACGGATGAAAGGACAAGTTTCAGACTTGGGGGAAAACACCATGGGTGTTAGAACCTGATCTGGGAGAATGTGGATCCCTCTCTATGGGGATCTGAGGGAGAAAATCATGGATGAGGCTCACAAAACTCGATATTCCATACACCCCGGTGCCACGAAAATGTATCAGGATCTGAAGAAAGATTACTGGTGGTCGGGAATGAAGCGAGACGTGGCTAAGTACGTGAGCAAGTGCCTGACTTGCCTGCAAGTGAAGGCAGAGCACCAAAAGCCATATGGGAAGATCCAGCTTTTGGATATCCCTGAATGGAAATGGGAACACATCACACTGGACTTCATTACGAAGCTACCTCGCACGGCGAGGGGAAGCCATACAATCTGGGTGATTGTTGACCGTCTAACAAAGAGCGCCCATTTCCTACCAATTCGTGAGACATATTTCTCTAAGAGGTTGGCAGAGCTATTTATCAAGGAGATTGTGGCTCGTAACGGCGTGCCAGTGTCTATCGTTTCGGATAGGGACATGCGGTTTACGTCCAAGTTCTGGAAGAGGTTTCACGACTCAATGGGGACTAGACTGCATATTAGTACGGCTTACCATCCCCAGACGGATGGTCAGTCAGAAAGGACGATCCAAACTTTAGAAGACATGCTACGAGCTTGTGTAATCGACTTTGGAGGAAGCTGGGATGAGCACTTACCGTTGGCAGAATTCTCATATAATAATAGTTACCATGCCAGCATTTGTATGCCACCTTACGAAATGTTGTACGGTAGGAAGTGCAGAACGCTCGTGTGTTGGGGTGACATCGGACAAAAGGAATTGGGAAGTCTTGAAGTGATTGAGGTCATAACTGAGAAGTTAGATAAGATTAAGGCGTTCATGAAAGCTGCAAATGACCGCCAGAAGTCTTATGCTAATAGGAGGCGTAGGCCGATAGAATTTAAGGTTGGTGACAAGGTTATGCTCAAGGTATCGCCCTAGAAAGGGGTCATCAGGTTTCGAAAAAGGGGAAAGTTAAGCCCAATATTCATAGGGCCATTCCGTATTATTGCAGGGTAGGAGAAGTGGCCTACAGATTAGAACTACCTGATGAGTTGAGTGAAATTCACCCTACGTTCCATGTATCTCATCTCAAGAATTGTCTGGCAGATAATGATGTAGTTGTAACTTTAGAAGACATTGAAGTCGATGAATGGCTGAATTATGTAGAGCAGCCGATGGCCATCCTTGATTGGAAAGAGAAGCACTTACGGAATAAAGTGGTTCCACTAGTACGAGGATAGTGGAGACACGGAAAGAGATCAGAATCTACGTGGGAGACCGAGGAGGAGATGAGGAAATTTTACCCTCCCTTGTTTGATGACTGATAGGTTTCGAGGACGAAACCTAAATAAGTGGGGGAGACTTGTAACACCCCGAAAAGTCAAAACGAGTCATCAAGGATAATGGGCTTGATTACCGGGTATTTTAATAAGGTAAAGAAATGGCCATGGGCTAAATTAGGCTTATTGGGAAGTGGCCTATAGGATTAAAGGCCCATAATCAGCCCTTAAGCACCCAAATCAGCCTTCATCTTCCTCATTGCAACCCTAGCCACCAAAATTCGTAGAGAGAGAAAGTAAAGAAAACTCAAGATTTGAAGCTTCCAAGGTTAAGAGATTGAAGATCTGGGTGTTAGAGCATCAAGACCTAAGAAAGAAGCAACAAATCCCGGTAGGAATCGACCTCTAAACCCTTCTGTAGATCAAACCCGGATTCTAGGGTTTTGAGTTTTGAAAAGTTGCAAAGAATTGCATAAAGGTCACATTATTACGTATGAAAACATGTATAAAGCTCAGATTTAGCCTCATGGATGATAAACTAAGAGATTGGACGTAAAAAGTTATGATTTTGGGTTAAAAACGGACTGGTATGTATTTTTATACGATTTGCGAAACTGTATATGCATCCAGCGAGTTTGCATATTCAACCAGCGAAACTATTCGCAGGTAGTTTCGCAGACATGGTTTTCCAACGAAAGTTGGGCGAAACTGGTAGCGAAGATGCCAGCGAAACTGCCAGCGAAGGTGCTAGCGAAACTAGCAACAAAACTGCTGGTGAAACTAGCAGCGAAAGTATTGGCGAATCTAGCTGCGAAATTACTGGTCTTGCAGCGAAATTAGCAGCGAATTTAGGCAGAAAATTAACACCTTAGAGTGTTAACTTGTCTGCAGGCTGTTTAGTGTGATCCTAGCCTAGAAAGCTTAGTCTAGAAGTTATTCGTGGTATCCAGGTGAGTTCTAAATCCCCTATTTATAAGTTTTTCCATGTTTTGGGGCTATTATACATACTAAATTTACATTTTTAAATGACCAAGATTTTAAGGGGTTGTAACAGGAAGAACGATTTTTCTATAAGTAAAAGTGCTATATAAATGTTTAAATATAAAAATTTTTCGTGCTAACCTGGAAGCCCGGCCCCAGCCAGGGGCATTGCCCCTTGGACCCCACTAGGGGTTGCCGCCCCTAGGACCCCGCTATCAGGGGCTGCTGTCCCGCGGAGGATCGGTTATGTTATATGACGACTAGTACTTGGTATGTTGTGTACTTTATAAGTTAAGTATTGTATATTAAAGAGAAAGACGATAATAACAAAAAGCGAAACTTAATGAATGTTACCCCCGGGCCCATTTGATGATGGAAAGTCTTGCAAGCACTATGATAGACTTCACTTATGTGAGTCTGATTTATGATGATGGATTCGTATTCATGAGCAGGATATGTGCCTTGTAGTGTGGATCAACTATCGGGGGTTAGCTACCGTTTTCATGTGTACCGACAGGGATCAACATCTGTTGTCGATCAACATGGAGCTCTTGCTTTGTGCAATCTCGTTTATGATGAAGTGAAAGTTATGAAAAAATGAAAGATAATGAACGTGCTTATTATGATGAAAATGTTATGTACTATGATGCATGCATGGTCATTATATGAAGGACAAAGTTTATATTTTCTTATATTATCAAAAACTAGAACTCACTCAACGAAGCTGACTTTTATGCATAGTAGTTGGCATGTAAACATTGATGCTGAGGATGGCACACGGAGCTACTTGGGGAGCTATGGATGGCATTACTGTTTATGAAATGTTTATTGTGATTCAAGAACAAGTAACATGTTTTGGTTGCAATTAAAGGACAAATGTATGAGTACAATATGATTTCCAAGTTTCTAATAAATGTCTATTTAATTTCGCTGCAATGTTTTGATTACTAAAAATGATTTTATGCTATGATTAACCAACTGTGAGGTTTTCCGGGAACGGGGCCTTACAGATCCATTACCATCCGGGCAAGGCCAATATGGTGGCGGATGCCCTTAGCCGGAAAGAGAGGCCTGAGCCGATTCGGGTGAAAGCATATCAGCTGATCATGACCTCTGATGTGATGAAGCAAGTGAAAGAGTTTCAGAATGAGGCACTGAAAGAAGATCATCTTAACTCTGAAAGAATGAGAGGTCTGGTTGGGGAATTGGGTGAAAACACACTCGGTGTTAGAACCCGATTCGGTCTTGTGTGGAATCCTCGTTTTGGGGATCTACAGGTAAAGATTACGGATGAAGCTCGCAAGACCCGATACTCTATCCATCCCGGTGCCACAAAGATGTACCAAGACATGAAGAAGGATTCTTGGTGGCCGGGTATGAAGCGTGACGTGGTGGAGTATGTGAGCAAGTGCCTTACTTGTTTGCAAGTGAAGGCGGAACATCAAAAGCCGTATGGGAAGATCCAACCTTTGGATATACCAGAATGGAAGGGGGAGCACATCACCATGGATTTCATTACGAAGTTTCCACGTACTCCGAAGGGGTACGGTGCCATATGGGTGATTGTGGACCGTCTGACGAAGAGTGCTCACTTCCTACTGATCCGCGAGACATATTCATCCGAGAGGTTGGCTGACCTGTTCATCAAGGAGATTGTAACTCGTCATGGTATGCCGGTGTCCATCGTGTCTGATCATGACACCCGGTTTACATCTAAATTCTGGAAGAAATTCCACGATGCCATGGGGACGAGGTTACATATTAGTACGGCTTATCATCCCCAAACTGATGGTCAGTCAGAGAGGACCATTCAGACGTTGGAAGACATGCTTCGGGCGTGTGTGATTGATTTTGGAGGAATTTGGGATGACCACTTACTGTTAGTTGAATTCTCGTACAACAATAGCTATCATGCCAGCATTGGCATGCCACCATACGAGATGCTATACGATAGGAGATGCAGAACACCCGTTTGTTGGGGTGACATTGGTCAGAAAGAGTTGGGAAGCGTCGAGGTAATTGAGGCTACGACTGAGAAGCTGGAGAGGATCAAAGCCTTCATGAAAGCAGCCAAAGATAGACAAAAGTCGTATGCCGATAAACAACGTAGACCGATTGTGTTCCAGGTGGGTGACCGGGTTATGTTGAAGGTCTCACCTTTGGAAGGGTATTATTCGTTTCCGAAAGCGGGGCAAGTTGAGCCCGAGATACATAGGCCCTTTTCAAATCATTGCTCAAGTAGGAGAGGTAGCCTATAGATTAGAGTTACCCGACGAGTTAAGTGGAATTCACCCGACATTCCATGTATCTGATCTAAGGAAGTGCTTAGCTGATGAAGACATGATTGTTCCATTGGAGGATATCGAAGTGGACGAACGGCTCAATTATATGGAGCAACCAGTTGCAATCATTGATCGAAAGGAAAAGAGGTTGAGGAATAAGGTGGTTCCCCTTGTACGTGTGCAGTGGAAGCACAGGAAGGGATCTGAGTCTACGTGGGAGACTGAAGAAGAGATGAGGCAGCATTACCCATAATTCTTTGAGGAATAACAGGTTTCGGGGACGAAACCTATATAAAGGGGGTGGATTTGTAACACTCGGTTATTTTAAAGTCAAGGAAGAGAAGAATAAAGTGAAAGAAAAGAAGGAAAAGAAATAAAACCCAAGTCTAGGGGTAAAAAGTGTCCAAAAGACAAAATGTTTGAAAAGTGGGTGTAAAAGGTGGTATGGCCGCCCATATGTCACATACACCTTTGATTTTCGGGTTTTAGAGAGAAAAAGTGCAGCAATTCTCGGTTTTGAAGGAAGAACTAGAAAGAATTCGAATTCAAGGTAAGAATTCATGCTTTTATGGTGTTCTTAACTGGTCATATCCTTGGGTTTATGCTTATGTGTATTTGTATGTGTTCGGGTATGTTGTTTTTAGTGGGTTCTAAGCGGTTGAATTCAATTTGCAAACGAGTTTGGAGGAAGCCATACTCAAGAGCTGCAAAGGTGAGTTCTAGGACCCCTCTTTTACTTGTTTTTAACAAATTTTAGGGCTGGAAATGCATGAATGTATGTTTTTATTTAACTGGGTTTCGGATCTGTATGCTTGAATATATGTACGATGATGTTATGATGTGATGTGTGACTATGTTCGTGCTTGATGATGTATGATTGTGTTCTAATGCTTAGAGGGTAAGATTTAAGCTTAAAGCCTGATGAATGGTGCATGGAAATCGATTATGATGTTTTAGACCCACTTGATAAGTCTTTGAATCTGCTTAAGTGTTTGGAAGTAAATGCGGATGAAAAGGGTTAATGCAGATGAACATTAACCAATGGGTAAGTCAATGCGGGTGAAGTCAATACGGATGAACATTGACTAAGTGCAGGAAATGCGGATGAGCATTTGCCAGGAAATATGGATGAGCATTTGCCTAAGTTTGGGAAATGCGGATGAGCAAGGTAAGTCAATGTGGATGGAATGAGTCAATGCAGATGAGAATTGACTAAGTATAGAAATGCGGATGAGCAAAGTAAGTCAATGCGGATGAAGTGAGTCAATACGGATGAGCATTGACTAAGTATAGAAATGTGGATGGCAAATGCAGATGAACTATAGCCAATGCGGATGAACTGTAGGAAATGTGGATGACTATAGCAAATGCGGATGACATTTTGGGAGAAAAAGGAGTAATGTAGGCTTTGACCTAGGAAGTTCCCAGGAGTTATGAATGTTGACTTATGGGGTCATAGATGGTATGATGGGCATGTAATGATGTGTGTATGATGATAATGATGATGTTGCATGATGTTATGTATGTATGATGCGCTGCATGATGATGTGTGAATGATATGTTTATGTTCCTTGTGATGATGTATGATTATCTTTCCTATGACTTTACGTGTTATAAATGAATGAATGAACGAAGTATTATGTAAGGTAAAGTGAAAGATAATGAAAGAAGAACATGATGAATGAATGCATGCATTAATGAATGAATGTAAGAAAGTCTTGCAAGCAATGTATGGAGGTTCACACCCAATGAAGGGTGTTAGCTCAACTGTGTGCGGGTTAGCTACCCTAGAAGGATGCACACTGGGGTCTAATCTTTGTGATTCTTGTCTCTTGCCCTAGGTACTGGAGCCAGCTTCGTGCACAATGTTCGAGGTTTATGAAAGACCTCAGGCCTAGTTACGTGCTTCGTACATAATGTTCGGGGCATAGCATATGGCATTGATCTAGAATGAAAGAGAAAAGATAATGGTAAATGTACTTACCCTAGGTACTGGAGTCAGCTTCGTGCACAATGTTCGAGGTCTATGAGAGACCTCAGGCCCAGTTACCCGCTTCGTGCATAATGTTCGGGGTAATGTACATTTCACTGGAAGTAATGATGAATGAATGAAAGTATGAACGAAAGAATGATGAAGATAATAATGATATTATCTGTATGTACGTACGTTGAATGATCACGAACGAATGTAAAGTATGATATGATTTTAAAAGAAAGGATGGTTTTATGAAACATAAGTATGCTTTGCTATAAAACTAGAACTCACTCAGGAACGCTGACTTTTATGCATTTTCCAGTTGGTAGGTGAGCATTGCTGAGGATGGCACGAGGTGGCTGCTCAGCTCTTTTGGATGGCATCCATTTATTTAAAGCTTTTGTGATGTAATACAACAATGTAATTTTGTAACCGACAAACGATGCATTATTTTGCAAAAGTTTTTATGATGAAATGAAATGCCACTTGTTTTATGTTTCCGCTGCAATGTTTTGATGATTAAATGCAAAGTATATGTTTTATGTGCGATGAATTACCAGCTGTAAGCGTCCCGGGAACGGGGCCTTACACATCGTCTATCTCCCCAAGCTCAATTGATCCTCTAAAAGCATGCATATCAACCTCAACATCTAAAACTAAGATATCTTCATCAACAATAGTTTTTGAATCATTAGACTCAATATTTTCATCCTCAAATGGGTCATTCACATTAACAGTTTCATTTGGATGCAATCTTGTCTGTCGTGGTTCAATCTAGATGTCAATGATCTTACAACTAGCCACATACTTCAATAACTTTAGCACATCATTTTCATTAGTTAGAGGCTTTAATCCGTAATCTAAATCACTATCAGGAACCCGAAATTGATAATACATCACTTATTGTTTTGCATAACATAACTCTTCAATTATATCATTCACCTCACTAACTAAGTATGTGTCGGCATAAACCATGTCAATATAGTTAACCTTAATGCCGCTATATCTCCTTCCTTATAGTGTGTTCGTGAAATGCTCTCCATGGTTCAACCTTAATGTAAAAACACTAGTGCTTTGACTTGAAATATTAAAATAAATAGGTTCAAATAGATTATATAATATTAAGTAAAGAAGGTTATACAATATTAAACAAAGAAGGTTTTTATGGATCAAACAAATCACATTCTTTGCAATATCAAATTCAAATTTCAACACTTAAAATTTAAACAAAAAATTTAACATAGCATTCATATGGATCAAATAGTTGAGTAGAAGCTCAAACAAACTGAAGAGTGAAAGCCATTTCTTCCTCAATCGAACAATAATGGTAACCTGCGTAATCAAAATACAAGCTCAATCAAACAACAATCTAAATACAAATAAGAATGTTTAATTAAACAACAAAAAAAGTTTTTAAATCAAACCTCAATTGATTGCTATGTGAAATTGGTTTTAATGGAGTACATGGGTGCTCAATTTCCACAAGTTATGTGATTACCAAGGCTTCATACACATTGATCAGATTCTAGGAGGGGACTAGGGTTAATCGGATGTGATGTGAAATTGGCTTTGATCGAGCAGAGTCGGTTCATATACTGATCACGTCAGTTCGTATCATCGACCTTGTGTGCATGTATTTGAAATGAATTATTTGAATAAATGATTAATGGGGATTTGTTTTAATATACATCATAAGTAATTGTTAGGGATGTGGTTTAACTTTTGTAGTCAAGATATTTGTGGAAATTAGTTAGTTGATTTAGATTGTATTAAATAATAATTAGAATGCGTAGAAAAGACTATAATACCTTTCTATTAACGGTAGTTTCAAACGGTATTTGTTGGGTGGATGAAAATGGCAATATTTGTTAAACTACGATGATTAAAATGACAAAATTGTTTTTTGGATTGAAGTGATAAAATTCAAGGAAACGATAGGGATAGAAATGATATTTTACTATACATATTTTAATTTTTGTATGCCGATGTGTACAGAGGATTAAAAAAGTTTTACATTTTAACAATAAAAGTTTGTAAATTTCAATCCGGTCCTCACACCATGTTGTTTAGGTTTTTCCGTTGCTAGCAGTCGTAACTTTCATTCTTGTAACGGAATGTAGTTGCATCAACGATTATGGTTCTCAGTTCTTAAATGACCTTAGATTCAAAACGATCTAAAAAAGGACCGGAGTGGAACATGCAACTCCGATACGGCCCCATCTCCACCTAAACCGTCGATCGGTATCCAGAAACTTTGCTCGGTTTCTTAGTATGGCTGAATCATGATCGCCTTTGTTTGTAGGTCGGCGGGAGGGGAGATCACGATAACGAGGAGGAGGAGGAGCTCCAACACGACAAAAGAAAGTAGGGTTGTGAGCCCGTGAGTGCCCTGTTATTTGGTGTTTACTTTTTGAATTTTTGTTTTCAAGAATATTTATATAGACATGAAATTGCATTGTTTCTTTAATATGTTTTTTCTCAGGTCTAATATAAGTAACTCGATAATCAAGCCACAATTTGAATTTGTATTGAGTTTGAGCTTGATAGCATATTAAAATTGATTTTGTGTTTTATATTTTTATTACTTGGTCAATATTTTTGTTCGTTATATGTAACAAATACATTTTAAAAGTTAAAATTTACTCAGGTAATCTAATGATATCTTTTAAATGTTTGGGTATTATGTATTTGAAACAAGTTGGAGTCGCATATGAAAGGGGTTTCATTTGCATGTCAAATATAATCCAATAAAAAGGATTAAATTGATAAATCGTGACACACTTTTGTATAAAATAAATAACTGATCAAATAGACCAAGGAATAGAAGAGATAAGTTGTTTTATATTTTTATTACTTGGTCAATATTTTTGTTCGTTATATGTAACAAATACATTTTAAAAGTTAAAATTTACTCAGGTAATCTAATGATATCTTTTAAATGTTTGGGTATTATGTATTTGAAACAAGTTGGAGTCGCATATGAAGGGGTTTCATTTGCATGTCAAATATAATCCAATAAAAAGGATTAAATTGATAAATCGTGACACACTTTTGTATAAAATAAATAACTGATCAAATAGACCAAGGAATAGAAGAGATAAGTTGTTTTATATTTATTATTAAAATTTTCAGAAATACTTAATAATTTAATATCATTTAAGCTAATACTTTTTCAACCAAAATATATTTATAATGTATTTCTTTTAATATAATAAAACATCTTATTTAATGTTTTCCATAAAAAGTAATTGATTTCAATAAGATTCAAGAATATCATGTGGCAACATGCGGGGATATCATTCTAGTTAAAATTATTTTAGTAATAACACATAATTAAAAGAAAAAAATGTTACATAGATATAAAATATTTATCACTAAAAACTTATGTTTTGGTTTATAAATCTTTAAATTAATGTTATGAACTTAAGCAAATATTAAAAGAAAGTTTAGTTTATTATCAGAATTATTTTTTTAATGACAATATGTTATTTCCATACATTGTGTTCATACAATGATCTGCCCATAAAAAACCTATATGTTTTGTCCATACAAGAATCCGTTTCAAAAGGATTTTGTCCATACAAGGACCGTACACTTTGTCTAATGTGGTTCTAACAATAATCGTTGGCCTAGGAAAAAAAGAAAGAAGCTAGATAGCAAATAGAAAGATGAACTTGAACCCAATTTTCTGCATAATTTCATTTAAACTTCCTTATAAAGTTTTACATTTCAACAAGAAAACCTAAAACTAAGGGCCAATAACTAAGAACCTGGAGATCATGGGTGACACCCATAACTCACTTGATTGACCAAGTAATCATTAAAGAAAATAATTAACTCAACATAAGTGAATAGTAGCAGGGGTGCCTGAAAATTTTTCAAAACCGAATAAACTGAACAAACCGATAACCGAACAGTTGAACACCCCTAAATACTAGTAAATAAAAGATATAACATTTTTGATGTAAAACTCATACACGTACGTACATGCACAAACGTGCATGGTTCAACCCATATTTTTCATGGAGCTCCACATAAAAGACACCAATCATTGTCCATACAAGGACCCATCCATGAAGGACTTAGAACACATTAACCATTCGTACATGTAGAATAGGATGAAAGTGTCATATTATTACAAACCATAACCCTTCATGCATATATTACATATGGTACATAATCATCTTCGCAATAAGTATAATATCTATGCAAGAACATTCATATGTGACAAGACAACACAAACTCAAAGAGGGTGCGGAACCTAGATACAAGACAGAGAAGACCAAGATAACAATTCCCAATATAGAACACGATCGATCACATGCTAAGACCCCATCGAACACAATTCACATGTGCTTTTAGACTAGGATGGAGAAAATGATAATCGTTTTGATTTAGACATTGCAAGCACTATAACTTTCACTTTAGGATTTATTTGAAACGTTAAGGACCGGAAAGACAAATGCTGAAAAACTAAATCGGATGTATGCACTAGTCAAGAGCATCACATCTCGCGCGAGCTACATCTAGTTGATGAAATACAATAAAGTTGGTGTAGTCTAAGCATCATGTGGTGAAGAATCAGCCCCATCCAAACTCTTTAATATGATTTGATTATCAAAACAAACGTAAAGGCTGGCAATCATATGAAAAGGGTAAGATGTTTGTGAGATTGATGCATTGCTTCGGAATAGTTGGATGTTTAAGTGGGTGCTTGTACGTTTCTTCACTGCAGATGATGTTATATACTCATAATATCTATCAGCTTCATCTTTTAACATAACCCAACAAAATATAATATTTAAAGGGATTAAAAGGACTATATATGAAGTTAACAATCATTCTGGGATATCATTATTCAATCTTTAACTAATAAGCTGACATTAAAATGCAGCTGTGACTAGACCTCTAGAAATTAGCGTCTGCTAGAAGTCACAAATGAGCCCGTTTGCATACCACACATTTAGAAGAATAGAAGACATTTATAACCTTGAAGGAAATCCTCCAGCAACCACAATAGTCTCACCCGTTATATAAGAAGCATCGTCAGAAGTCAAGAAAGCGGTGGCTGCAGCCATGTCTTCAGTTGTCCCAAGTCTTTTGATACTTGTCATTTTTTCCAGGGACTTTCTCTAAAGGGTATTTTAGACATTTTGTCAAAGGTCGTACTCGCATGTACAATCAAAGTTACAAAGGCGCGATTGAAGTAGAAGACGCTTACCATGGTTTCATTGCTGGTAATGACTGAAGCAAAGTGTGTAGGTACAGGCCCAGGAACCACACAGTTAACACGGGTACGTGGAGCCAACTCAGTTGCAAGAGCCTAAACAAATACCACACGGAACATATGCTTCATACAATATATTATCAACAGATGCTAAAGAAGACAATGATACCTTGGTAAGACCGAGAAGAGCGGTCTTCGTGACACCATACATGGCCATGCTAGTTGGCGGTTTGAAAGCACTGATAGAAGAAATGAAAACAATCGACGAACCTTTTGATAAGTGAGGAGATGCATCCTGTTCAAAGATTGAGAGAACAGGAAAACACTACTGAGCTAACAAAACATATCTCCTTATTTGATTATTTCCATAAGTTCAACACGTTGGTTAAATATGACATATGCAACTTTATCTTACAGACAACAATTAGCATATTAATTTATATGATCAAATACATTACTAACAAGATTTACCTGAAGAAGTAGTATAGCAGTTTTAACATTGACTTGCCAAAGTTTGTCAAGGGCTGATTCTTTAGCTTTTAGAATGCCATCAACTGAGGGATTAACAGCAGCATTTGACACGATTACATCTATTTTCTCATATTTCTGCATACATAAACAAAGTAACAATCAGACATAGCTACACAATACAAGCACCTTCAAAAGATAGGGAAAACAATTGCGTCATTCCCAAAACGTAAGTTGTTGAATTTGAAAGTGGAATATAAGAATACGGGTGGTCAAAGTTCATCCTAACCTGAACTGTCTGGACAATGAGATTCTTTCTCTGTTGTGCGTTCGAAACATGGCATACCAACCCCAACACTTCAATCCCTTGTGCTTTGAGCTTTTCAACCGCCTCCTCAACATTTCTCTAAAATGAATGTTTCATCTTTTAGACGCAAATTGATTTTCAACTCACACAAATTTCAATAAACGAAAAGAAAACAGATTAAACCTACATCCAACTCATGCTAAAAAAGAGAATTAAAAGCACATGTAAGCTTAAAGTTAACCTTCAAGGGTGGGGCAGTGGTAAGCGACTGAAAATTTTCTGTTGCACCAAGGATCATATATTATATATTGGATTGATTGAAATGAGCACGCACGGACTCTTGAACAAGAAACGCAGGAATGAAACAATAAAACACACACAAACACATTATATAATATCATACAAGTGCAGTACATATATGGGTATTTATACCCATAGATTTTGGCGGTTAAACAACTTACTTTAACTACCATCCGACAAACAATTATCCTGCAGTTTGACTTTTCACTTTGACTTTCTAACAAGTTCTTATAGTTACCAAAAAATGTCAGTTTAAAGTTGTTGTTTCAAAACCGAAACATGCAGTACAGCATAACATGAATAAACACTCAATATGATGCTCTTTACTCTAACGAAAGTGCAAACACGCGGTACTCAATATGATGCTCCATAATCAACTATCCCAGATTTGAGGTAATGAAACATAATAATCTATGCGCGTTTTAGAAGAAATACAAAATCAATTGCTGAAATCAGAGAATTCCATACTTCAATCAGATATTGATAATTAAAGAACACAAAGAACCTGTCTGCGTGAAGAGATAACGACAGAGGCGCCTTCTAAGCCAAGGCGTTGAGCGATACTGAAGCCTATGCCTTGAGTTGAAGCTGTAACGATCGCAACTTTTCCCTCGAATCTTCTTCCAATCTTTGATTTCTCCATTTTCATCGATTGATCGCTTGTTGCCCAATTTGGAGGATTACTGTATCAACGGCTGCTGATGAAGAGTTTGAAGGGTCCCACATCCTCACTAGAGCTGCATTAGAATCAAATCTTTAGCGCGGAAAGTTGTTTCAGTTAGTTAAAAAACTAAAACAAAATTCCATCTACTCCCTAATTTTGTCGTCTTTATTAATATTATATATCACAAATTTTGTCTTCTTTTTCTTGATTGTAGCATAATCTTTTGGCAATTGTGAATGATTCTCTTTATATATCCTTTAAAATATACATGTATGTTTTAAGAACTTTTAACGTTGTACATTATTATTAGTTTTATATGTTTACAGATAAAAAAGGTATCTACGTGCTTTCAAGATTGATTGAAAAAAAAACTAATGCTACATGTTATAAATATGTATAGAGACCGGTTATTATACAAAATATAATTTTCATACAAAGTGTACAAAGTCATCAGAGCGTGACACGTGTTTTTTAACGAAGTGTTAGTTTCGTCCACGCTACATTATGCATAAAATGTACATAATTACGCAGGTTATATCTATTATTACACAAGTTATATTTATTGTTATGCAAAGAAAAATTACTCATGTAATAAAAAATAATCACACAAATTATATAATAATTACGCAAGTTATGTTCATAATTACACAGTCAATAATCACGTACATTATACGCATAACACATATATGATATAAAAAATGTTGATTTCTTTTAAAGAATATAACAGTATCATATGATTAAAGATGATAAAATACTCGATTTTATAGTGTATTTAAAAAAATTATTTTATATAGAAAGTTATATACGTTTAAGAAAACATGAGGAATTTGAGAAAAATCAATAATTGTAGATTATTTCCAAATATACATCTCCAAGCGCATTATTTGTGTGATTATTTATGTTAAATCTGAAACGTTTATCACTTATATAAATTGTTGTTATCACTTAGCATACTTCGCATAAATTAATCATTTTCTACCGGAAACTTTCCCCTCCCCCCCCCCACACACACACACACACATATATATATATATATACATATACATATATATAGATATATTATGTATATGTATATATACATATATATACATATATATATATACATATACATATATATATACATATATACATATAACACATATATATACATATATATACATATATATACATATATATACATATATATACTATATATACATATATATACATATATATATACATATATATATACATATATATATACATATATATGTATATTTACATATATATATATATATACATATATATGTATATTTACATATATATATATATAGGGGAGGGTTCTAATGAAAACCAAATTATAAATTAAAACCAATAAAATCTTTTTATAGCCTTTGATTTTTTAATCAAGGGTTAAGATTGATCAATGACATGAATGTAATTAAATGGGATTTAAAGGTTTAAAATAATAGTTAGTAGGGGTATAATAGGTAAAACACAAATAATTAATATGAAACATTTTTTTGTAATTAAATAAATCTCTAAAACACTCTATTTCTTCTCTCTCTCTCTCAACATACATCAATTTTTTTCATTCTCTCTCTTCTTTATGCCATTATCATTTTTTAAACAAATCCAAACATTAAATCATAGTAAATTTCGTATATGTTGGATGAATTGATAACAACGGGGTTACGTATACGTAACAACGGGGTTACGTATACGTAACAACGGGGTTACGTATACGTAACAACGGGGTTACGTATACGTAACAACGGGGTTACGTATACGTAACAACGGGGTTACGTATTCGTAACAATGACACTAGTGTTATGAAAGAACAATGTTACGTAACAGCCTTCTTACGTATATGTAGCAATAGTTTTACATATATGTAACAATAGTCTAACGTATATGTAAATTTGATGTTTAATCTTCATCTTGAAAACCAAGAACACACATCAGTGTGTATATTTATGCATACAAAGATCCATGATTTCATCCAGTTGTTATATGACTTATTTGAAAATCATGATGAAAACAAATAAGGAAATAAAAAAATTCATGATCATGAATTCATATATCATTAATTTGATCACTCACAAAAAGATTGATTTGATATTCTTCAATTGGACTTCTGAACAAACATACACATCTTCATGAGTTACGTACACGTATATTACGCTAGTGAACTTTTCATATTCATAAATGGTTAATATAAAAAAGCGTGGATATATATAGGGGAGTGTTCCAATAAAAACCTCATTTTTAATGAAAACTAAAAAAACCACTTTTTGATCTTTGATCTTTTTGATCTATGGTTATGATTAATTAATGGCATGATTGTAATTACAAGGTATTTAAAGGATTTAATTAAAAGTTTCTAAGGGTATATTAGGAAAACAAAAAGTTGTTTGACTTTGAATAATACTAATTAATTAGCAATCTTCTAAAAATATGCATTCTCTCCTATCTCACTCTTATTTACGATTTTTCCATCAATTTTCTTTGTACAACTAATAAATCATAAGGAAAAAATCAAATAAAGAAAAATAACAATAAATAAACCTAATGATCGATCACCTGCTTGCGAATGTTTCAAAATATTTACATCCATTGAACATACCTGCTTACGTATATGTAAGCATAGGTTTAAATAAGAAACATGTTAATCAAACTACTGAGATACATACATGTACCAATTAAAGCTATATATAAAAAGAACAAAAACATCGATTGTTACAATCTATAACTGTTATATGTTTACATATATGTTGCTCTAGAAAGTTTTTAATGCTATTACTCTTTCTATCTCTTTTGTCCAAAATTTAAACAGAGTATGAAAACCTTTGTTACATACTTACATATACGTACCTCACATGCTTGCGTATATGTAAATCCTTTTAATTCACCATTGTATCTTCAATTTGCTTAAATATCTCGGGCCTCTTCAAATATAAATGTAAAATGTTACGTATATGTAACTAGTAGATTATATATACAATTATGGTTACATATACGTAACTCGTCGTTTGCAACATCTTGTTGTCCAAAAATGTAAACATAGTATGAAAACATTTGTTACATGCTTACATATATGTATCTTATATGTTTGCATATATGTAAATCCTTTCAATTCACCATTGGCTGTTCAATTTGTTTAGATATATCTTAGGCCACTTCATATCTAAAAGAAACCTGTTACGTATACATAACCCGCAATATATATATGTAATTTTGGTTATGTATACGTAACCTACCATTTGCATCATCTTGTTGGTGTTTTTCTTCATTTCTTTTCTTTACAAAATTTTTTGGTTATGTATATGTAATTTTGGTTATGTATACATAATCCGCCATTTGCCATTTTTTATAGATGGAGAAGAAAAATCGATCACGTAAATTGTTCTATGTTTATGAGTAATAACAAGGGTTTTAGAGTTACGTATACGTAACTCATCTTAGAACCAAATTTGACATCAGGAGCATAAGTCATCTTTAAAACTTTGACTGCAATCGGCTTTAATAAGGACGTGTAACTTACTTTCATCCGCAAAGTGGTGTATTATTCCTCTTGTTAGGTTAATATATTAATAATCGACTTAAGCCTTTAATGTAATAATCGAGTTTCTGCACATGTTGATCAACCAGGCTCGATCATGACAATCTATGATCCTTTGAAGTAGTTACACGTAGTCGTTGCATACATCTGCTTTCATCTCTTAAACCTCGTAGCCAAAATTCGATGATGATTTGAATCTGTTATGAATGTGTAGGATCATAATTTGATGAGATACTAGTCAAAAGTCAAATAAATAATTAAGAATTAGAAAAATATAGTTACCTAAAATAATGGAATGAAAGTTTACTTAAATACTCTTTTCTTAAATAAATTAAAAGAATTATTAGAAATTATGTGATTCGTTGTAATTAGTTTTCTTGGTTTTCTTCTAAAATCATGGTTTTCATTTTATTCCTCCTCTCTCTCTCTCTCTCTCTCTCTATATATATATATATATATATATATATATATATATATATATGTGTGTGTGTGTGTGTGGTGTGTGTGTGTGTGTGTGTGTGGTGTGTGTGTGTGTATCTATATGTATATATATCTATATGTATATATATATATATACATACATGTGTGTGTGTATTATGATCATTAATCTTTGTTGTCTGTTGCTACAGTAACCCAACCTTATTGGTTCACGTCTTACGTACAGGTTAAATTGCATAATGTACATCTTCTTTTGCATACAAACCTGTTTTGTAGAGAGAGAAACAAAACAGAGAGATAGTGGGAAAAATGACTCAGTTGCTTCCACTCCCTACTTTCACCTACGATGGCCATGCAAGATCAAAAAGATTACATCGATGGTTGTGTTTCGTTGATACATTATGTTCCTAGTTTATGTTCTTAATGTAAAAGTCTTTCATTTCTTACACATGTGTAATGTAATTATTCAATAAAATATGATATGCTTTTAATGTTTATTTGTCTTTGACATATTATTACTGTATTTGGTATAATTCATATGTATGAACATCTTATATGGGTTTGAGGTTGTTCATAGTTCTAAGTCAATAATGATTAAGAAATGTGTTCAACTTAGTCGGGTGGTTATTCATACTAATGGACCATACTTATGGACCATATGCATGATTTAATCATACTTATGGACCAGTTGCATGACTGAACCAGGAGACTGGACCAGTCGTATGACTTAGACATAATATTGATTCTATTTCACGACTAAACCTTCAGTTGTGTGTATGAATCGACTGCATGAGTTAGTCGCACGACTGAACCATGCTAATGGTTCAGTCGTATGAATGAAAACTACAAACCTATAAATACCACATAATTCGTGAAAAAATAAAGACTTCAAATATTTACAAACCCTAGCCGTCCAAAGCATCCTAAACAGCCAATCCAACTTCATAAATCGTTCCTGGTCGATTTCTACTCAATTCTTAACGTTTGTTTCATCGTTAGATTGATCAGGTTGTCGTTTTCACTGATTGGATCGCCAATCAAATAGGATTCCGCACTATTTGATCTGGTCTCACGTAGAATCCGCTAGTACTCCGTATGAAAACGGTCCTAACAAGTGGTATCAGAGCCTTGGCTTGTGATTTTGCGTGGATTCAATTGGTTTTTGGTGTTAAAACTAACGTTTTCAATCAAAAGAGTCACCGTTTTGCTTCAAAAAGGTGTTTTGACTTTTGCATGTGTTGAAGTTTCAATTTTTCATCAAACGACAGATTAGGGTTTCTTGAAAATTCGTATTTTGTGTCAAAGTATTCAAAATATTCGATTTTTCAAACACTGCAGCCTTCAGTCGCACGATTGGTACACTCGTATGACTAAACCCATATGTATACACTCATTCATACGACTGAACTCAGTCGTATCTCTCATTCGCATGATTAAGCCACTCCAGTCAGTTGACTTCAATCGCCCTGCTCATTCGCATGACTGAATCCAATTACCCGATTGTATTTATTCGTACCCTTCATTAACACGAGTGATTCATTCGCATAGCTCATTCGCATGAGTGAATCTGTCATATTCTAAGTTTACAAAGTTTAAAGCAATGGAAGACCAGTTTGTTGCATTCATTGTTGGAAAGGACTCGCGTATCCAGAATCTTCTACTTCTGGAGAATGAGATAGGAAACCACAACAAACCTCCAAAGCTGCTAACTTTGGATGAATACCTTCAGTGGAAACAGCGGTTTGAAATCTACTTGAATGGAGTTGACCCAAACCTTTGGACATCCATTGAGGTTGGTTACATGGTACCAATCAGTGCAAATGGAGTCAAGTTGACATTGGTAGGAATGAGTGAATCCCAGAAGACTCTGCATAATGCTAAAAAGAAAGCATATGCCTTGTTGACTCAGTATATACCTAAGGAAATATTTCATTAATTCTCTGAGAACAAGCAGTCTAAGAAGTTATGGGAGGCCTTGGAAAAGAGATACGAAGGAAATGCAACTTTGAAAGTACTAAAAGCAAAAGCTCTTAAAAACGAATTTGACAATTTCTCTCCAATTGGAAATGAGAGCTTAGATGACATCATTGATAGATTCTATCATCTAACGAGTGAGTTGCACACCTATGGTGTGACCACATCCATGAAAGATAAAGTTTCTAGTTTTGCTGATGGTCTGTCAGACAAATGGGATCCATTTGTGTCTAATTTGAGACAAAATGACACTCTTGCTACTTTAGACATAAATGATTTCATTTTGAAGTTAAGGGAGGAAGAACTACGTATGAAATACAAGTCAAAGAAAGGATTCTTTGTTTAGAATCCTGCACTTTCCAACTCTAGCTACTTCATGTGCACCACTACAAACAGCGTTTGTGTCTAGCTCGTTTGCTCATTCTTCTACTTCTTCCTAATGTAGTGCATCAAGAAATGTAACGTCAGGGTCATCTGGAACCCAATACATAGTTCCTGAGGCAAATACTACAAAGCTGAAGACCGAGAATCTCGGTAATGTCACCGTGGAAGTTTCCAAAGAGCTAGTAAGATTGGAAACTGTCATCTTGCTGACGAGGACTACGAGCAAGTTGATGAAACTGAGCTAGAACACATGGATATTATGTGGGCCTTGGCTAGTGCTGTTAGAAGAGCCAAAAAATTTGTGAAAAAGACGAGGCAAAATTTGGTTGCTACTAAGGATACGATATTTGGATTCAACAAAACCAAAGTCACGTGCTTCAATTGTGGTGAAAAGGGGCACTTCAAACGTGAGTGTGTAAAGCCAAAGAAGACTGGTAATGGAAATCTTTTTCTACGTTCAACCGACAAGATAAGGATAAGATTGAAGCTTCATCTTCAAGTCAAGAGTCTAAGGCTTTGGTTGCTCAAGGTGATGAAGGACAAGACTGGTCCTTCCGATTTGTTTCTCCGGGTGATTCAAATATTGCCTTAGTTGATGCACTGGACGATGGATCTGCAAGTGAAGGAGACATCATAACGGAGCATACACTGTCAGATATCGAAGAAGCTATGGATGTAGTTGATCATTTGGTTGAAGAAGAGATGAGTGCTACAAACTCAGAATCACCAGTCACCGAAAAGTCTGACACTGCATTGATGGCTGATTCGTCTAGTTCTTCACAGGTATGTTTTAAAGACGAATTATTTGAAAAACATGCATGTACTAAATATGATAAATTTAGGGAACGCATTGATTTAAAAGTTGCTAGGTTATTAGATCATAATGATAATCTAGTAAATGATTTACAACTCTGCATTGAAGCAAATTGAGTTTTAAAACAAAATAAGTGCAACTTCAAAGAAAAGATAGAACTGTTGGGGAAACAACTAAGGAAAACCGAAGTTGTTTCCTTAAATCAATCAAATGATATCAAGTTCTATTTAATTTCTTTAAAGGAAACTAAAAAAGAAAAAACAGTTTTGCAAGTCGAAGTTGAATCATTAAAACAAAAACTGTACAGTTTGGCAAGTTCTTCTCACATTGTTCAAAACCTAGTGAAAGAATGGAATACAGGGGAAGGTCTGGGTTATAAAGTAGTACCGCCACCACATGAAATCCTTTTGAACGCTAAATGTAGACCAATTAATAATAACCCTGTAAAAGATCATGTGGTGTCTACTCCTCTAGTCAATGATCCAGATTCTACAGGTAAATCTGTAAAATCTATCACTAAACAGAATGATTCTACTTTGGGAGCAATAGATAAGATACAAGTTAAGGATTTGGGTGATAAAAATGACAAGGTTAAATAAGAGTCAGATTCACAAACATCTACTTCAGAACCTAAATCATCTAATCCAATGAACCTTCAACGTGTTAATCATCAAAATCTGAATAAAATGAAAATGAAAGATGTTCAAAATGTCAAAACAATTAAGTTTGTTAAAGAAGGTGAAACATCTAAAAAGAAAGTCTTCACCCAATCGGACATATTTCAACTCCCGACCAAACTCAACCTCACATCAAAACTTTTCTCAAACTGTTGAAGGGAGATCCTGCAATAGTTGTGGAAAACGAGGACATATCTTTACAAATTGTCCTTATTGTCAGACACCTAAAAAAATTGAACTTTTTGATGAAAAACTAAGTTTCTCTAAAATCAGATCTAATAGTCCTCCTAATGTTACACCTAAGATTATTAGTGAACCTAAAGTTCAAACTATAAGTCAGTCGTTTGTTTACCACAAACAGGCCTTCCACAAAACTGGTTTATGAAATTTTTACACCTTTAAAACCCGTCAATCTCCACCTACTGATCTGAACTACTTGATTCGTTTGATGTAGATTTCAGGTGACAATGAAGGCTAGATAACAAAAAAAGGATATGATAGTGGTTGGGAGGCGGTGGAATTAAAAAAATGGCTCAGAGTTTGACCATTTCTTAAAAAACTAACGATTGTTAAATCTTAGTTAGTAAGGAATCGTTGGAGAAAAATAAATTTAAGGGGATGTGTCTTCAAACATTTACTAAATTGGGTTAATCGCGACCAATATATGATAATTGGGTTATAATTCATAGTACCAAGATATTTTTTTAATCCGTAATGTTTTGTTCCCATCCATATCCATATATGTTGGTGGTATGCATTCTAATCATGTTGTTATAATGGGTTTATTTTATTTTAATATACTGAATATGGTTATACATTCGATTATTTATTGTGGGTTTTCTGGATCGTACATGTATTATGAATTTCGTTTATATTTGAGCAATAACTGATTATGTATTTGGATTCAAACTAAATGTACATGCTATTATAAATAGTTTGTCATTCTATGTTCAGTGGCAGAACCAGAAACTTTATCTAATAGGGTTACTTTTTTTAATGCTCGGGTTTCTCTCAACTCAACCTTATAATTCTCGGGTCGGGTCGGGTTTTCAACACTAAATTTTCAATCAAGAAGGGGCAGCAGGCCAACAATGTGGGAAGGGGCAGTAGCCAGCAGCGAATCAGCAATGGTCCAATGGAACTTGGAAGGGGCAGACGGACAGCAGCAGGTTGAATGTCGAATGGGGTGGGGGAAAAAGAATGGGGGGCTAGGATTTTGTTATTAGAATAATGTTATTTTAGTAAATTTACATAAATAAAAGGGAAAAAGAAGGTTGCTGCAAGCTACAGCTTTCGAACCTGTGACCACAAGTAAGCCAAGAAATTCGCGCGTGACCAGTGAACTAGTGGTTCTATTTATGTTATGTTTTGAACTTTAACATATTAGTGGGTTCACCTTCTGTAAAATTATAAGTTCACTAAAAAATTCGGTATTATACGTTACACTACGAGTTCAAAATTCAATGGGGTCACTTCACCCATTTCTTAGTAGGTCCGCCCTATCTATGTTGATATAATAAACACATGGTCAAAGTTTTTTTTTTTTTGAAAATAGGTTTGCATGTGCCATAATATAGCTATTCCGCATTGTTTTGTTAAGCTTATTACTTATCCTATTGTCGCTTATTTGGTAAGTTCCAATTATAACATTTGCCAATTGTTACCTTACATGTATTATATTTATTTAACATAAATATTTTATTTTCTATTAGCAAATTCCTAAATCTTTTGTCCCGTGCAACTACAAATACGAGGACAAAAGTGTTTAAAAATATTGAAACAGTTAATGGTGAAACATTTCTAATATTAGAGATGCAATTTTGTTTGTTTTTAGATAATGACACCTGATGTAATTTAATAATCGAGTCATTCAGGTTCTGGTTATTATCTATTTACTTTCTTTGCCACAATGTTATTATCAAATTCTTTAACGAGATCGGATTATGTTTGGAATAATATGCAGGACAACTTATGAGATGGTATTATTTACAAAAACAACAAAAAATATTGAGGTTACAGGTATTATTACACATATTTAACTTTCAATTTATTAAAGTAACATAAAATATTAAATTAAATATTATTTATAATAATTAATTTTATTTCGTAACACATGTTAGAATTTTGTAAACTTATTCTATCTGTAACTAATTTCTAATGTTTTCTATTCATATATATAGTTTTGTCGCTAACAAATAGTAAAATAAAAATTTTCACGTCGTTTAAAGTTGAAAAGTATTTATTAAAGAATAATTCCACACTAAAGTTATTTACAAGTATGTTTTACCGGATAATGATAGTTTGCCTTCATCAAATAATCATTTAATTAGCAAGAAGTTATTGTATGATGTTTCAAAGAAGATATTGTTTGAAAAGCTTCTAAATTCTTTAGTGGATGAACAACTTTTGGTTTTTAATGGCATCATGACTCTTGTTGAAGTTAATAAAGGAATAATTTTTCTCATTTACAGATAAAGTGAAACCGATAAAATATTTTTGTGAAAGACATTGGCGGTAGCAAGAAGGTCTAAACGTGATATTGTATTAAATGTAGCATCCAGCGGAATACATCTTTGTTACTTACTAAAGGTCATACTGCACACTCACGATTCTATATTCCATTAAACGTAAACAAAGATTCAATTTGCCACATAAAATCAATGAGTAAAGTTGCTCATCTATTAAAGTAAACAAATTTGATTATTTGGGAAGAAACATCCATGACTCACAAGCATACATTTGAAGCATTGGATATGATAATGAATGATGAATAATACGTTCAGATATGATGTTTGATGGTAAAGTTATTGTTTATGGTTGTGATTTTAGACAAATTTTACATGTTGTTCCAAATGGTAGTCAACAAGAAAATGTTAATATATCATTAAGCTCATCATACATTTGGAATAGATGCAAGTTACTTTTAACAAAAAATATGTGACTAAAAGCCAGGGTACAAGTTGTTGACAATGAAGGAACTAAAAATTTTATTAGATGGGTTCTTGATATAGATGAGGTAACGTTGTTGGTTATAATAATGGTGCGGCAATTATTGTTATACCTGATCAACTCCTCATCAACGACTCGATCGATCCTTTATCAAGTTTGATTAAATTTGTTTACCCATCAATGTTAGAGAATTGCAAAGACATAGAGTACTTTCGTGGGAGACCAATACTCATACCAAAACATAAGGCCGTTTATGAAATTACTGATCATTTGCTTTCACTTTTCTCGGGTGATGAAATAGAGTATCTTAGTTTGAATATTATGTGTCAAACAGAACATTATAAAATTTTGTTACATGAAAATTTGTACTCTCCTGATTTCTACATGGTCTGAATATATCCGGATTGTCAAATCACAAGTTATTGAAGCCGAAAGTTGGTGTTCTCATCATGCTTCTACTTAAAATTGACCAACAACGTAGTCTTTACAATGGTACTCGCTTACAAATTATATGTTTTGGAGAACGGGTTATTGAAGCTGAGATAATATCTGAAAGTAATACTGGAAGCAGAACATTTATTCCAAAATTTAACATCATGTCATCTGATAAAAAAATTCACTATCAAATTCTAGAGAAGACAACTTCCACTAATTGTTTGTTTTTTAATGATGATCAACAAGAATCAGGGGTAATTATTGTTAAGATTTGGTTTGTATCTAAAAGAACTAGTTTTCACTCATAGATATATGTTATGTTTGTTAAGAGTGAACACTACAAATAGGGTAAAATTATTTATTTAGATCAAAATGGTAATGTTATTGATGAGACACAAAACGCCATATACAAAGAGTTGTTTAAACGTTTATGAGAAAGTTTTGAGAGTATGAATTTACTTTTAATTGTATTTTCAAACTTTTAAAATAATTTTGTTAATTTTTTATAATGCTTATTTTGTAATCAATGTTAAATGAAAGTCTGATTGTTTAAATAAATCGTGTATCATACTAGCTCTAATCTAGTATTCATATATAACTATAAATTAATGTTAGATACTACCAAATTTAGATGATATATTAAAGTTATTTTAGTAATAGCATATAATTAAAAGAGAAAATTGTTATATAGATATAAAATATTTTTCACTAAAAACTTATGTTTTGGTTTATAAAATCTTTTAAAAAATTATATAGTTTTTATGACTTTTAAGATCTACGGTTTTGTTTCAAAATAAGTTCTATTTTTTGTGAACTTAAGCAAATATTAAAAAAAAAGTTTACTTTATCATCCAGAATTATTATTTATGAAAATACGTTATTTCCATACATTTTGTCGACCCACCCATAAAAGACCATACGTTTTGTCGATACAAGGTTAATGCGTCTACAAAAGATCATACATTTTGTCCATACAAATACCGTATGTTGTGTCCATACAAGGGCCCGTCCATAAAAGACACAGAAGGACCATTCATGCTTGTAGAATGGTATGAAAGTGTCATATTATTACAAACCATAACCCTTCATGCATATATGACATATGGCTAAGTAGATAATCATCTGCGCATAAGTATACATTTATGTATGATATGACAAAAGAGGGTGAAAAACCTAGACATGAGACACAGAAGACCAAGATAACAACTCCCAATATAGAACACAATGCACATGCTAAGATCCCATTGAAGACGAGCCAGATCTTGGATATACAAAGAAGATAAGCAAGAATTGCAAAGATGATGAAGGACTACTCCAAATGAATGCTAGGGTTTTAGAAAATGAGTGCTCCGACTGCTTTCACACTTAAACACACCCGACCCTTCAATCAAGTAGAACTACTACAAGTTGCCTTGATGCGCTTTGAGACGACGATGGAATAAATGATAATAGTTTTAATTTAGAAATTGCAAGCACTGAAACTTTCACTTTAGGATTTATTTGAACCGTTAAGGAAAGACAAATGCTGAAAAACTAAATCAGATGTATGCACAAGTCAACAAACGCTGAAAAACTAAATCAGATGTATGCACAAGTCAAGAGAGTCACATCTCCCGCGAGCTAGTTTTAGTTGATGAAATACAATAAAGTTGGTATAGTCTAAGCATAATGTGGTGAACAAACAGCCCTGTCCAACTTTATATTTTTTGATATGAAAAACAAACATAATGTTCATGAGATGGATGCATAGCTTAGGAATAGTTGGATGTTTAAGTGGGTGTTTGTAGGTTTCTTCACTGCAGATGTTATATACTCAATATCAGCTTCATCTTTCAAAGAAAACCCAACAATATATAATAATTAAATGGATTAAAAGGACTATATGTGAAGTTAATAATCATTCTGGGATATCATTATTCAATCCTTAACTAATAAGCTGACACTAAAATGCAGCTGTGGCTATACCCCTAGAAAATTAACATCTGCTGGAAGTCACAAACTAACTCGTTTGCATAGAACACAGCAAGAAGAATAGAAGACACTTATAACCTTGAAGGAAATCCTCCAGCTACCACAATAGTCTCGCCTGTGATATAAGAAGCATCCTCAGAAGTCAAGAAAGCAGTGGCTTCAGCCATGTCTTCAGTTGTCCCGAGTCTTTTGATTATTGTTACGTCTTCCAGGGACTTTCTCTGAAGGGTATTACAGACATTTTGTCAAAGGTCATACACACATCAACAGTCAAAGTTACAGAGACACGATTGAAGTAGAAGACACTTACCTTTCTTTCATTGTGGGTAAAGACTGAAGCAAAGTTTGTAGGTACAGCCCCAGGAACTAAACAGTTAACACGGGTATGTGGAGCCAACTCAGTTGCAAGAGCCTAAACAAATACCATACGGAGAATATTTGCTTCTTGTATTATATTTCATACAATTTATTACTAACAGATGCTAAAGAAGACAAGGATACCTTGGTAAGACCGAGAAGAGCAGTCTTTGTGACACCATACATACCCATGCCAAGTGGTGGGTTGAAAGCACTTATAGAAGAAATGAAAACAATCGATGAACCTTTTGATAAGTAAGGGGATGCATCCTGTTCAAAGATAAAAACACTACTGAGCCCACAAAACATATCTCATTATTTGATTGTGTCCAAAAGGTCAACACGTAGGTTGGATATGGCGTATACAACTTTATTTTATAGGCAACAAAAAAGCATGTTTATATGATCAAATGCATCACTAACAAGATTTACCTGAAGAAGCAGTATAGCAGTTTTAACATTGACCTCCCAAAGTTTGTCAAGGGCTGATTCTTTAGTTTTGAGAATGGGATTAACCGAGGGATTAACAGCAGCATTTGACGCTACTACATCTATTTTCCCATATTTCTGCATACATAAACAAAGTTTTAATCAAACATAGTTACATAATACAAGCACTCTTAAAAGACAGGGAAAACAATTGTTTCGTTCCCAAAAAGAAAGTTGTTGAATTCGAAAGTGGAATATAAGAATACGGGTCAAAGTTCAACCTCACCTGAACTGTCTGGACAATGAGATTCTTTCTCTGTTGTGCATTAGAAACATGGCATACCAACCCCAACACTTCAATCCCTTGTGCTTTGAGCTTTTCAACTGCCTCATTGACGTTTTTCTTAAATAAAATATTCCATCTTTAGAGACAATTTAAATTATCAATTCATACATACAAGTCATGCTAACAAATAAAAATAAGAATAGTACATGTAAGCTTAAAGTTAACCTTCAGGCGGTGTTCTAAAAAATATGCGCCTAGCACCAACTAATCGCTAATTGGTCGGCCACTGATACGATTTTAGCTAATTGCTCAGTTAATCGGTCAAATGTCAAAATCGATCGGAGAAAATTGGTCAAGATTGATTAAATTTAGTAAAAAAAATGGTCACATTTAGTCAAAATCAGCCAAAAATTAGAGAAAACAGGTCAAAATTAGTCAAAGTTTGGTAAAAATAGGTCAAATATGAAAAATTATATCTATTATTTTGAAAAATATTGTATATATATTTATAAATTTGAAAACTTTCATATAAAATTCCAATTCAACTAATTTCAATTAATCCCTATTAATACTGATTAATCCCTAAGCGGTACACAGCGCCCAACTAACCCGTAATGATTTTTACAACCATGTCTTCAAGGGGGTGGGGGCAAGCAACCCCTTGAATGCCACCTACCTAGCTTAAGATGACTTTTTTTCAATTCTACTTGTTAGCATTGAATTGGAGGCGACTGTGAGTGTAAGTTTTCCTGACAAGTTCTCATAGTCACCAAACAATGACAGTTTAAAGTTGTGTTTTCTAAGCCGTACCGATACAGAATAACATGAATAAATACTCAATCTATTGAAAGTGCAAGCATCTGATATTCAATATGATGCTCTCTATAATCAACTATCCCCAATTTGAGGTAATGAAACATAAACTACGCAAGTTTCCAAAGAAACACAAAATCAATTGCTTAAATCAGAGAATTCCGTAAACAATCAGATATTCAGATTCATGATCAGTTTTCACACAGTCAGTCAAATACCATGGGTAAACCATTTCTAAGATTCCCGAGCAAAGCAACTAGAAAACTGACAATTGAAGAACACAGAGAATTAACCTGTGTGCGAGAAGAGATGACGACAGAGGCTCCTTCTAAGCCAAGGCGTTGAGCGATGCTGAAGCCTATGCCTTGAGTTGAAGCTGTAACAATCGCCACTTTCCCTTCGAATCGTCTTCCGATGTTTGATTTCTCCATTTTCATAGATCGATCGATGGATCGGTTGTTTAGATTGTGATGAATCTATGGTTTGCAACGGAACCCGTGGTCCAATTCGGAGGATTACGGTAGGAACGTCGACTGATGAAGAGATTGAAAAGTCCCATCTTTGACCTTCCTCTCAACACATTAAGCCAACACCAAACTACTTTTTTCCACCCACCAGTAAGATACAAGTATGGAAGCTTTAAGAAAACATATGATTTAAGATAAAAATAGGAAACACATCTTAAAAGTTAGATACACTAGGTATGTTTAAACATGGTCGACACTCGTTTGAACAAAGCTCGAAAAGTTGCTAGTTCGATTCTGACTCGGTTGTAAATAAGCTGAACCGATCGGTTTAGTTTGTACACGGGCAAAAGTAAGCTTGCTTGTTGCTCGCTCGAATTATATTTATATATAACTTATGTATTCTATATATGTAATATATTATTTTATATATATAGAGAGAGAGTTTAGTACATTAAAATTTTAATATCTACCATTTTGCCTTTAGTCACTTTTAGTTTTATGAGTTAATTACACGATTAGTCCTTGTGGTATGTCTATATTGTAGTATTGGTCCTAACTTTTGAGAAATTACATTATATGATATTAATCGTGTTTACCAAACCATAACACGATTGGTCCCTGCATGGATGGACATTAAATAAGTCCGTTAAATGGATGTGAAATAACCAAATTACCCCTTTTTTTTAAAACTAAAACTTTCAATTAGTATATAAGTATATGATATTAGTGGGTCCCATTCTACCCAATCCACCAACCCCCACCCGTGGGAGTCACAAGTCACAAACAATTATGTGATGAAAATGATAAATCCGTCATCATTGTAGTTGTTTTTCACTGGCAGGCATTTATAGAGAATGATCGTTGCGGACAAATAGTGTAAGACCATTTCAACTTTACAAGTTTATGGTTGGAGCAGAGATACATTTTCACTTGTGATTTTGCCACAAGAAGGGAAAGAAGAAGCTATCAATTAATTAAAATAATTTCAAGTCATCTAAATTTTTAATCATTCTCCTACTTTTTGTTACTATTTTAGTTTTATCTTTTATTATCGTAAGGTTTTAGATATTAAATCAGCATGCTCATAGTTTCAAAAATGAAATCAACAAACTATAATATTTAAATGAACTAATATATGATCTGAATAATCATTATTAAAAATTATTATTCAATCTTTAATTGATAGGATGACACTAAATTGAACCCTATCAATCACAGCACAGGTTGTGGACCTATGCTGACTGTAACAGGAGAAATTAACATCTATTACATTACACAAGAGCATATCAGAAGTCACCTGCGAGCCCATCTGCATACGACACATCTAGACAATAAAAGACATTCATAGCCTTGAAGGAGTTCCTCCAGAAACCACAATAGTCTTGCCTGTTATATATGTAGCATCATCAGAAGCCAAGAAAGCAGTGACTGCAACTATTTCTTCTATCGTCCCAAGCCTTTTGAGTGATGTCATTTCCTCGAGGACCTTTCTCTGAAGGGTAGTTTAGACATTTCGTCAAAGGTCATATGCGCATGGAAAACCAAAGGTGCAGAGACACTATTGAAGTAGCAGACGCTTACCTTGGTTACATTACTGGTAATGTATGAAGCAAAGTGTGTAGGTACAAAACCGGGAGCTACACAGTTAACACGTGTGTGTGGAGCCAACTCAGTTGCCAGAGCCTTTGCAAATACCAAAAGGAAAAAAATTGTAACTTTATAAATTATATGATAATTTTTATTATTTTTCATTTAATTCATTATTAACAGATGCTACAGAAGACGTTTACCTTGGTAAGACCGAGAAGAGCGGTCTTTGTGACACCATACATAGCCATGCCAGGTGGCGGTTGGAACGCACTGACAGAAGAAATGAAAACAATCGAAGAATCTTTTGATAAGTGAGGGGATGCATCCTGTTCAAAGATTGAGACAAATAGAAAACACTGCTGAGCCCATAACACATATCACTCTATTTGATGTTTCCAAAAGTTTGAGTTTTTGGTTAAATGTGACATATACAACTTTATTGTACGATTATAAAGACGAAAAAGAGTAGGTTTATTAGGTTATGTGATCAAATGTATTACTAACAAGGATTCACCTGAAGAAGTAGTATAGCGGTTTTAACATTGACTTCCCAAAGTTTGTCAAGGGTTGACTCTTTAGACTGGAGAATGGGATCAACCGAGGGATTAGCAGCAACATTTGACACGACTACATCTATTTTCCCATATTTCTGCATATATTAAGAACCAAATCAGGATCAAACAATGCTACATAATCAACTTGAACCCCACACACGCTCATTAAAAAAGATGGAACGAACATTTGTTTCATTTCGTAAATGAAAGTTTGAATTTTTTAATTCACAAGTGGAATATAAGAATACGGGTGGTCAAAGTTCATCCTCATCTGAACTGTCTGCACAATGAGATTCTTTCTCTGTTGAGCATTCGAAACATGGCATACCAACCCTATCACTTCAATTCCATGTGCTTTGAGCTTTTCAACCGCCTCATCAACATTTCTCTGAAAAAGAATGTTTCATCTTTAAACATGATTTGATATTTCAATTGATACACATTTCAATACGAGGAAAAGAAACAGATCAAATTTATGTCCAGTTCGTCAAAGAAACAAATATATCATTATGTAAGCTCAAGGTTAACCTTCAAGGGGCGTGGCGGTTGTAAGCATTTAATTCTGCATACTGTCTTAACCCATTGTTGTATGCATCTAAATTCGGCATACTGTCTTGTTATATGCATCTAAATTTTGCTTACTGTTTTAACCCATTAAAGGCAATTGACACAAAGTAAACCGCACCTGATCCTACTGATTAGCAGCATATTTGTTGAGCCTGTTATTTTTCTCTAATGGATTCTCATGGTTACAAAAATTATAAGCTAAAATCAGTATTATCAGAATAGGAACACGAGCAAACAAGTTCAATTGACTTGATGATGCATGAACAAGTCCTTGAGACAGGCTCAAGTATTATTTTTACGCCGAAACACCTCAACCAGTAACAACATAATGATTTAATTAAACAAAACTTAAGCGTGTTTAGAAAGAAAGAACAAAAAACAGAAAATAAGCTACTTAAATCAGAAAATTCAATAATCAGATACTCAGACTCGTGATCAGTTATCACAAACAGTCATTGAAATACACGAGGTACAATTTACCAGCAAAACCCTAAGATTAACAAGTTAGAAGACGAAAACAACTTAGAAAGTTGATAAGTGAAGAACACAGAGAATTAACCAGTCTACGAGAAGAGATGACAACAGAGGCACCTTCTAAGCCAAGGCGTTGAGCGATACTGAAGCCTATGCCTTGAGTTGAAGCTGTAACGATCGCCACTTTTCCTTCAAATCTTCTTCCGATCTTTGAGTTCTCCATATTCGTCGATCGATCAGTTGTTTACTTTGTTATGAATTTATGTTACCCGACGGACGACTGATGATGAAGAAATTGAAGGGTACTACTTGGTCATTTTCATCATGATGAAGGTATATGCCACCGAACTACAATGCCTTTGGATTTTTCTACCAACCGTATCTCTAGTGGTTGAAGTTTAAAAGATACCGACTTGTTTTGCATGTATACAACCATATCAGACACAAATGTGAGCAGATTACTATTATTATTATTATTATTATTATTATTATTATTATTATTATTATCGTTGTTATTACCTTTTATTTTCTTTAAGGTCGCCCGGATGACGAGGTTGCACTCCCGCCAGAAAAACCGAGCGTGGTGTCTTGACCTATTTTGCCTCGTAGAAAACTCAGAATTGAGAAAACTCTATGTCTTATCCGAAGCATATTGCTGGCTAGACTCAAACACACAATCTCATCTTTAGAAAATCATACAATTACTGCTAGACTAGAGGTGTACAAGCTAGTTTTTTTCCCTAAATCGGTTCAGGTTATAAACCAGTGAGTATTTTGTGTGAAGTGGTCAAACTGGTTCCTTTTTCAAATCGGTTTGAGTTTAGGTTATAAACTGATTTGTCTCATTGAATGGTTAAACCCCTCAAATGATTTGGACCGGTTTTGATACCATTCTTTCTTTTTAATAAAAACTGGTTTAATCGGTTTTTATAAAAATCTTTGAACCGGTTTTGAAAATCGGTTTTGGGTGTCAGGCTACCAAACGAACAGTTTAGACCGTGTTTGGAACCGATTTGGCTTAAACTAGATTTTTTTAAAGAACTGGACCATTTTTTTAATTGTTTTTTAGCAACCTTTACACTATACCAAAAGGCTTCACGTGTGTCGATCATTGAATAATTAATGTTATTAAACACTAGAAGGGTGTTCGCGCAATTCGACGAGTCGACATTTTACATCCAACACGTATTTTTAATTTTTCTTATTTTTGTAATAATTTTACAAGAGTCTATTATATCTTTCTAAACTAAAATTTAAAACACAAAATAAATGGTTTTGTATGATGACTTGTACGTTTACGTATTAACTTATTGTAACTCATAAAGTACAGATCGGTTCAGCAAAAAAATTGCATCAAAACGTTTAAAAAATACACAGGTTAAATTATAGTCTCAAAAAGTTTTTAAATATGATAGATTAAAAGATATACTGAAATCTTAAAATAAATTAAGTTTTATATTTATGGGTAGATAATATAAAATTTTAGGTAAGCTACAATAAGTGTAAGGTTATTATATAATTAATTGTAAATGGTAATCTGTAAATAATGTTAAAAATACTAATTTACCCTAAAAATGGTTGTATCTTATGCATCAAGAAGAGTAATTTGTTCTTAATTTTAAAGTATTTTAAAATACCCATCTCATATATTTTATATATAGTATAGATAATCATTAGTCACATAGATCACAAAAGATATTGAAAACCAGATGAACATAAATAATTCAAGATCAAAAAAATATAAGTAAATAATTTATTTTTGGAGTAAATTACTATTTTAGCCCCTGAGGGTTGATGAAAATTACGGTTTCAATCCAATAGTTTATTTATTACATTGACAACCCAATATGTAAGATTTCATATAATGTTGATGCAATCCAAATAATCCAAAGTCTATCCTGCATGCATGCACAGAAGTACTAAGTAGAATGCTTCGGAAGTTTCACGCTATGCCTTAGAAAATATTCTAAGTGTGAAATCTTCCGAAGCCAAGACCAATATCTTTCGAAACCAAATATGAAGTCTTCCGAAGTTTTAAAGACAAAGTCTTCTGAAGCCAACTCATGATGACAGATTTCTTCCAAAGACTTTTGAGTACATGTTTTATCTGATGTACCTTTTATCATAAAGTTGGACCACCTTTCCGTTGCAACTCTGTTGACTCACCAACTTTCACAAGTTGGTGAAAGGTCCATTCTTTTGGTAGATGTACATTGAGGTCTTGAGTCTATTACTTTCTACTTTATGTACTTTTATCCTTTTTTGTAATATATTAGGATGTGATCTATGGCATGTCATAGTTACTAGTCAAAAGGCAATCTGTCTTTGGACTCTACATTGATTTTGTTGTTGTCTAGATCATGTATCCAGTTGGCCTTCAAAGTATAGCCGGCTATAGGATGTAGTATAAAGTATCTTAGGCCTTTTTCTATCTTTATGCTTTTATGCTTTGTAAACACTTTTAAGGAACTTAAGAGCAATATACAACATTCTTGGAAACCAAACACTTGTGTTATTGTTATTGTTCTTGTTCAGTCTCTTTATTACTTGTGTTTCTTAGTATCAAAGTGTGACTGGTTACTAGTTCCTCATATGATCTGTTAAATGTTCTAACTCACTCTCCTCATTGTGTGTTGTGTTGTAAGTGTTAGGATCTGGTATTTGAACGAAACACCAACTGATTAACATGTTAAACCAAACCAAATAGTGCGGAATCCTATTTGATTGGCGATCCAATCGGTGAGAACACACGTAGACACAATAATGAATTGAATCTAACGTCAAGAATCGATTAGAAATCGATCTATAGCGTCCTATGAACTTGGAGTACGAACTTAGAGGCTTCTGGACGGCTAGGGTACGTCTGGAGTCGAAGTGAATCGAATGCTTCTTAATTGTTACGTTTTTCCATGAATTAAGTGGTATTTATAGGTTAGGGTTGCTCATTCGGGCGACTGAACCATGAGCTTGGTTCATTCGTGCGATTGAGCCATGCGGTTGATCCATTCATACGACTGAATCTTCAGTCGTGCGACTGAGTCAAACGCATGAAGCTGTTTAGGCGTATGGACTATTTAGGCGCATGGACACTCAGTCGCATGGCCATTCGGACGCATGACCACTGTTTGGGCGCATGGTCCAGTCATACGCATGTGAACTTTACTTAGCCAAAGTTTGAATGTATTCTTATTATAACATTATGTATATCAATTCAAACAATCACAAAACCTATATAATTTAGTTAATAAGCGTTATCCAACTCATTAATAAAATATTAAACATTATGAATCACAACCAAACATTATCATTTCATTAAGTACCCAATATTACATAAGTGCAAGACATTCAAGACATATTACATTGAGACCAGGATCTAGGTACATAAGTGTATCAACAGACTCCCCCTTGGACCTAGATCTATCTATTGTCTTACATCTTTCATAATTTCCTCAAATTTCTTGTACTTAGCTTCTTTGGTGACTCCCGTATTTATCTCGAAAGCAAAACAGAGTCGTATTACATTCAAAAATTGTAAAGCTTGTACTATATCTCGTGAGTCATAGAACAGTGGCCACTTGTATAATGTATAAACATCATTAGCTGACAAGTTTGTAAGCCACATTGGGTCAAATACCCTTATGGTTTCCATTTTACCATTTCTGTTCAAGACTATCACGGCCTCTCCCGTTCTCCAATCGTAGTACCACCATTTGAAATGTGGAGTGAAGTCCTGAGGCATCTCACGTAGTGGGATCTTTGACATTGTACGTGGTGGACTCCACTTCAACACGACTTTTGGTTTGCCAGTTATGGCGTCAACCTCAGATCTTATAATGTACCTAGTTGGTGGTTGAGGTTTGAAGTTGACCCAACTGGTGTGGTACTCCCTCTTTAGAGCTGCTTCAAACCAGCCTGGCATCTTACAAGGGTCAGCATATAGTAATTTTAACTTTGCTAACTGGTTAAGCTCAAACCTGGAAGAGTCTTCAGGTCATGTGGAAACCTGAAATACTCAATTCCCTTCTCACGTTTAACAGCGTAAACGTTGAGGTCTTCAAAATATGCCCATGCTATGATCCTGCCTGCCACCTTTTGATGTTTCTTGACCTTATTTAATTTGGTGTAGGCAGTTGACATTGAAGCGCTGTGTTGGGCTCTTATCTTCTTAAAACATGCTGCCCATTCTGCCTTTTTGATGTTCACTTCAGCATCTGTGGCTTGGGCCTTATCTTTATCCTTTCCAGACTCTTTTTCCATCTTGTCCAGAGTCTCAAAAGTGTCACTGACAAGAGTGTCTCCCAGATTGGGAATGGTAGTTCCCTCATTGTCAGTGTACTGTGGATAGTGTGGAGCAATGACATCTTCTATCTCAATCTCATCGACATCCTAAAGCTCATCATCACTCTCTACATTCACAATAGGGGCATCTTTCACAATCTCTTCAGCATTCAGCTTGAACATTTCAGCTAGTTGCTCATCAGTGAGATTGTGAATGATTTCTCCTTCTTCAGGAGTATACATCATAGATCTCCTTACAATACCTTGTAGATCAAGAATCAACGTCAGTTGAGTCTTGATCTATTGGAGTGGAGCAATATCATATTCATCTCGTTGTAAAACTGGATCTGCTTGATTTAAACATTCAACACAACAATCATAATTAATAATCAAGACATAATCATTTACATTACATATAAACATTCATTACATAAATTTCATACATGACCCAAATACAAATGAGTTTAAATAACAATAAAACATCTAAATATCACTCTTGTCTTGGATCCTGTGTCCTTCTGCTGTCGGGGCTGATGTCGAGGCACCTGGATCTTGAGTCTTTTTGGTCCGCCTCTCACTAGCTTCCTGTGCACCCGAAGCAAATGACTCTCCTCCTCCTTCAATGTCTCCTCCATCCTTATCATCACCTTCATCATCACCATCATCATCTTCATCATCACTCTCATCATCATCACTATCATCACCGTCTCCCTCTATGATCTTTAGAGGCTCATCCTTTGTGCCCTGAAGTTTGAGCAGGATGGTCCTCTTAGCATCCTCCAACTCCTCAATCTTCCTAGTAGATAACACATTTTGCTCCTTGAGTTGGGAAATCTCTTGGCTCTGAGCAGTCATTTGCTGAGCCTGCTCTTCAATCTGGTGTGCCTGTTGAGAGATCTGCTGTGATTGTGCAGCAGTAAGCTCCACTAACTATCTGAGTTGAGCAGTCTTCTTGTCATCGGCTGCTAATAGTTTCAGCACCATACAATTTAGTGATGAAAATTGTTCCTCTACCCCACTTAGAGGTAGAGATGATCCTGAGGGAAAGGATGGGGAATATGATGGTCCTGCTTGGTGGCTAGAGGTGGTGGTGGTGGCAATGGTGAATATGGGAGGTGGTATGTGTGTGGGTGATGAGGTGTAAG
Source organism: Flaveria trinervia (assembly GCA_025506515.1). Taxonomy (NCBI): domain Eukaryota; kingdom Viridiplantae; phylum Streptophyta; class Magnoliopsida; order Asterales; family Asteraceae; genus Flaveria; species Flaveria trinervia. Next base: position 31,912,770 of record CM046442.1, read on the forward strand.
CTGAAGTGGTGGTGGAGGTGATGTGGATTGGAGGTGGAATCACTGGTGGAGGTGTGGCTGTAGTAGTGGGGGGTGGTATGGTAGTGGTGGTAGCTGTGGTGGTGTGTAGTGTTGGCAGAAGTAGTGATGGTGGAGGTAGTAATGAAAGTAAACCTTCTTTTCTTCTTCTTCATACCATGGGGCTGAGCTATCCTCTTCTTCCTTTAACTAGTCGAGGAGGATGCTCCCCTTAGGGCACTACTCGGCTGGTCGGGAGCATACGTGGGATCAGTATCATCCTCTCCCGACCCGCCGGGGCGTTCACCAACAGCCCTGAGCCCCCGTTCTGTGGCAACTACTTTGCTGCCCACAGTACGGGTCATTGGCTCCTCATCCTCCTCCTCCTCCTCCTCACCAGGTATGAATTCCCGGTGGAATCCAACAGTCTCTGCTACATCTCCAGTGGGGGCAGATGCTGGAGATACACTAGCAGTAGTGGGGCCCCTTGATTGAGTGGGCCCTTCATCTCCAGCATCCCCGCTATCATCATCATTAGAGTCATGCTCTAGGAGCTGTAGCTGCTCATCATCTGAGTCGCTGTCTACGTGACGCCACTTACGCCTGCCTGGCGCCACGTAGTTCTCCTTGGCCAGATGGCCTATAAGCCTCTTTACCTGGGGCTTTACCTGCTTACCCGGTAAACTCTCATATGACCCAGAGTCGTATCGTCCATGATCTCCAAAGCCACTGCATCGTGGCGCTCCTTTAGAAGCGAGGGCAACTTCTCATCAAAAATCAGCTGCAAGAACCTGGGGTACATACAAATACCCTCTTTTCCCTTGGCCTCCAGATTCTCCACGAGGTAGAGAAGATCATGCTAGAGAAGCTGAAGGGGTAGTTCAGCACCAAAGCCACACAGGCATTTTGTATCTGGTCTGATAGGTCGTCGAACCCACCCCTTCTGGAAGCTATGCACTTCAGAATAACATGTGCCAAGTACTTATACTGGGGGCACAGTTGCTCTTGTTAAGCACACCTGAGTTGATATCCCCAGCGTACTTAATCCTCAGAAAGCAGCCTCTCATTGTCAGCGGGTGTAGCTTGGTAGGGTATCCAGCATCATCTCCTAACCCAAGTACATGCTGAATGTCTTCTGCAGTGATCTCTATGTCTATACCACAGATGGAGCTCCGAATGCTATATGGCTCTCGTGATCTGTCCACTGATGCATCCTCGATCGCTTGAGAAAAGCGATGATCTCAGCAAACTCGGCACCATTCCAAGTTGTGTGGTCTAAATGAGCACAGATGTTGTGCTTGGGATTGATAGACCATCTATCAGCCATCGATCTATAACACAAGATACATAAACGTTAGATACTCACATAACACAATTCAGTTCTAAGTAACTTGATGGAATTCATTCTGATTCATTTATGCGAATGAATCATGTGACTGTTTTCAGTCAATTGTCCTATCATGCGATTGGACTCATTCGGGTGAATGAACAGGCAACTGAGTTCAGTCAGTTGACTGATCTTGCGATTGGTTCATTCGGCAGACTGAGCTCATTCGTATGATTCATTCGGCCGATTGAGCTATTTGGCCAACTCAATCGTGCAATTGGAGTTCATCCAGATGACCAGTCGCATGACCTACTGTTCGGTCGACTTAGGTTTGAATCTTGACCAATTCATGAAATTAAATATTGTGTATAGGTTCTTTAGACTCGCAATCACTTAACTAATAACATAATAACATTATTATTAACATTTTACTTGGTTTCAGTAGGTCATTAATCCATTTAGTTGTTCGGTTCTTGTTTCAATCGCAAATCACTAAATAAGGCACCATATCTTCTGATTTCTATGAGATTTCATCACATTATACCTGTATAAATGCACACACACATCAGAAGATAAATAGGAATGTATAATCGAGGTCTAAAGAAATTTGGACAGCGTAACGGTAGGATGTGCGATATAAGGGCGATTGGAAGTGATGAGCTGAATGCGATCGACTGTGGCCCTATTTATATTGAATGAGCTCAATCGGCCGACTGGAATCATTCGCTCGGTTCATTCAGGCGAATGGAACTCAGTCGAGCGATTGGCTCAGTCGTGCACTTTCAGTCGGCCGACTGGAGCTCAGTCGGTCGACTGACTCATTCGCACACTCTCATTTGGTCGAATGGGTCATCCTGATAAGCCATTCGGGTGAATGGTTCATACTCATGTCCAATCGGCTGTTTAATGCATTAGTATGGTCCATTCGTATGATTGGTCCATACTCATGGTCCATTCGTGCGAATGGGTCAGACTCATGAATTTGACTTTATGACCATTTTACAAATTACACCCTTTTAACTTTTGAATAAACGTTATGTGCCCTTAATCATCTCAGACATGATCATTTTATCTTGAAAAACCTTTGATCACCTCAGACGTGATCCTTTTAAAAACATTTTGTCACCTCAGACGTGACGTAATTTTATTTGAAAGCACGTGTGGTCACCTCAGACGTGACCTTTTGAATGATAAGGTCCCTTATCAAATTCCATGACATAGTCCGATACTACACAAAACTAAAATTTACATACTTTGTATAGAAATAAAAGAAATAATACTGAAACTTAAAACTAGGACATGTTTTTGTGTTTTTGTGAGAGTTAATTCCTAAGACGTAATTCTAAGGAATAATTTTTCTGAGAGAGGAGCCTCAATCATTTAAACCATACATGGACTAATTCAAGTTGGAATCATACAGGATATACAAATCATTCAGGACAAGATATTTAAAAAAACTTTGATGCTCTATTCTTGTATTTCATCTGAAGTCAGTTAGCAAATCTAGAAATCATGCTAGTACTCTCAGGTCCCCACACTGATTTGAACTTTCAAGAATTGTAGCCACAATGATTGTCAGTATATTTGTTCTCTTAAATTCATACACAAACTTTCAACACATTTTGGTGACAGTTTAAGGTTTGTTTATTTCAACCAGCATTTGTGGATCCCACACTTATATGGTAATCAACATTTCTTAGGAGATTTTTGAGCAGTCTAAGGGTAGTGTTCAAGAAGAGACTATTCTTAGAACTTTCAGAGAGAAGCCAATCCTCAGGTCAGTGCCACCGCACAGCAGAGAGATGGCAAACAACAATAAGTTCTAGAATATATAGATTATGCTTATCCTCAGGTCAGTGCCACTGCACAGCAGAGAGGCACATAACCCATCTTCTTGTTTGAGCATTTTCATTCTTTTTGCATAGATCTCACCAACAACATAGGTTATCAGTTTGATTGCATTGTTTTATGTGCTTTTGCTCATGCTTTGGTCTTACACACACATTTGTGGCGTTTATTTTGCTCGTCACCCCTTATTGAAATCTTGTTGATTGTGTTAACCAGGGATAAGGGGTTACCCACAGCTAGTCAAACATTTTAGTACTTGAGATCACCAAAAGGTCTAGTCATCTATTATGTTGAATCTACCGACATATCATCTGTGGTCTAGCAACCTCTAGGTCTACTTTCTGTGTTACCTTAGTGGTAGCTAGCTTATCTATCATATTTCCTTTTATATTGCTCAGACTACACAGACTTATACATGAGCGTTGCATCTTCCAATTTTGATTTTTTAAAGTCCCAAATTGGTTGTACCTGTGTACTATCATATTCCTACAATTGAATCGGTATCACACATACGAACTTGTTAATATCAACTTGCCTCTTCTTTTCCCTCGTCCTTATATATATATATATATATATATATATATATATTATATATATATATATATATATATATATATATAATATATATATATATATATATATATATTATATATATATTGCCTAAACCTATTCTCCCCTTAAAATTATAAAACCATCACGGATTAGTGTTTTAGGATTTTATAGGCAAGGAAATAAACCAATTGTAATTAAACTAATTTAAAATTAAACAAAGATAAGAGAATAAAATAAAATAAACTTAACATTTTAAAAAATAAAGAAACTAGACACGACGCATCGGACTATACATGGTCATCTTCAGGAATGACCTCACTTTTCTTTTTAACTCCGTTGACCTCTAACAAATATAATAAACATGGTTTGTCAAATGCCTTTGTATAAAGGTCAGCGCGTTGAAAATCCGTATTTATTTTTACCACATCGATTAAGTTCTTTTCAAAGCAGTCACGTATAAAGTGATATTTAATACCGATGTGTTTGGTCTTTGGATGTTGGACCGGGTTCTTAGTAACTCCAATTGCAACAGAGTTATCAACAAAGATAGGAGTAGAAGAGAAGTTCAAACCGTAATCCCGCATTTGCTGTTGAATCCATATGATTTGAGAACAGCAGCTTGCAGCATCAACGTATTCAGCTTCACAGGTTGACAATGCAACCAAGGTCTGCTTCTTACACTGCCAGGTTACTAATCTTCTTCCAAAGAACTGACACCCTGCTGATGTAGACTTGTAGTTCATCTTACAGCTGCCGTAATCCGAGTCGCTATACGCTGTAAGCTCAAAGTCATCATCATGAGGGTACCACAACCCAAGTGTCGGTGTGCCCTTCAGATAACAAAAAATCTTTTTGACCCCAATTAGATGGTTCACCTTAGGCTTTTCCTGATATCGTGAGCATAAACATGTAGCATACATGATATTAGGTCGGGAGGCAGTGAGGTACATGAGAGATCTTATCATCCCTCGGTACATAGTGGCATCTACCAGATCACCATTCTCATCAGGTGCTACATCATGGTTGTAGCAAGTGGAGTGCCAGCTGTAGAAGCGTTCTCCATGTCAAACTGACTGAGAATATCCCCTGCATACTTGGTCTAATGTAGGAAGATCCCATTTGGTGTCTGATCCACCTGTAACCCGAGAAAGAACTTCATCTCCCCCATTGCACTCATCTCAAACTCAGCTTTCATTACTGCTTCAAACTCTTTGCATAATTCTTCGTTCTTTGAACCGAAGATTATGTCATCAACATAGATTTGTACCAGCAGTAAATCTCCATCCTTTTCTTTGATAAACAATGTATAGTCAATGACTCCCTTGCGAAAACCGTGTTTCACAAGATGAGTTGAGAGTTTCTCATACCAGGCCCTCGGAGCTTGATGAAGCCCATATAGTGCCTTGTCGAGTTTGTAAACTCTATCCCGATGATATGGATCCTCAAATCCCACGGGTTGACTGACATACACTGTCTCTCGAATCTCACCATAAAGGAGCGCACTCTTCACATCTAGTTGATAAACTTTGATTTTCATATACGATGCATAGGCAAGGAAGATGCGGATTGCTTCCATCCGTGCCACTAGTGCAAACACTTCATTGTAGTCGATACCCTCAACTTGTCGAAAACCCTGAACAACAAGCCGAGCTTTGTTTCTTATGATCACTCCCTGATCATCTTTCTTGCATTTCAAGACCCATTTGGTACCGATGACTTTTGCACCTTTAGGTCTATCTACTAGAGTCCATACACCTAACTTCTTAAACTGAAGAAGTTCTTCCTGCATGGCACTCACCCAAGCCTCATCATTCAGTGCTTCACTTACATACTTTGGCTCAAACTGAGACACAAAGCAGCGGTAGGCACTATCATGAAGGTATCCCTTTTCCATCACAGAGGCATAATCAGTTGAGTACAGCTAATTTCTAGTCTGAACCCCTGATCTCACATCTCCTATAACATTATCCAAAGGATGATAGACATTTAGACGTGAGCCGGGAGTGTTGTTGGAACAACTACCTCAGAATCAAGATTATGAACATTTGGTTTTGAATTAAGGCAATAGGAGTCTGAGGTTCTGACATCTCAGACGCATCATTATGAGATGCTTGTGGACTTGAGATAAGAGGAACTTGTGCATCCTGGTTGTTCTAATCATTTTCCACATTTTCTTCATCAGAGGAGGAGTCACTTACCTCAAGTGCTCCCCCTAAATTGGTTGATGATGAACTTTGTGAACTGGATGGTGTTAAGTCTTGAGACAGTGTGTTCAAGACATCATACATCATCTTGTTTGTCAACTCGTCTTCTGAAACAGAAAAAGGAATATTGAAGGATTTGAAGAATCCATCATAGTCGAAGAAGTAAGCAGGTCCTTTTCCAGTCGGCGGTGTGATGTATCTCTAACATCAATGTTACACCACACCTCTACTTGACCCATTGAGTTGTTGTAAACTCTCTTGTTTGGTATGTTGTATCCTAGAAAAATCCCTTCATCAACCTTCTCACTAAATTTCCCTTCCTAGGTCTTCTTCAGTAGGGTGCATGGAGCACCAAATGGCTCAAGATACTCTAAGTTAGGTTTACGTTGTTGTAGTAAGTAGCACGTTTTTTCATGGCGTTTCACTACCAAAACTCGATTAAGCGTGTAACATGCATTTGCTACTGCTTCATTCCAGAATTGAATAGGCAGTTTTGAGTCTGCCAGCATAGTGCGTGCCGTCTCTATCAAGCTGCAATTCTTCTGTTCAGCACCCCATTCATGTGAGGAGTGTAGGCAGAGGTGAATTGATGCACAATTCCTTTTCTTGCTATAGGCCTCCATCCACTGATTCTTGAACTCGGTTCGTTGTCTGAGGCACCTATCGTACCTTCAGCTTGTATAGGGATTCCAGTGTAGTTACTATTCCTTGAAAGATTCAAATATTTCTGATTTGGATTTTAGAAACATTACTCAAGAGAATCTTGAGTAGTCATCTGTAACTATATAGCAATACAAGTCACCTGCGATGCTTCTTGTACTGACTGGACCAAACAGATCCATGTGAAGGAGCTCAAGAGGAAGTTCTATAGAATGAACTTTCTTTTCCTTATGAGACTTCTTCGTCTATTTGCCCTTTTTGCACGCAACACAAAAATCCGGGAGTTGGAAGTTTTTAACATTTACTCCCCTCACTAGATCATTCTGGACCAAGTGATTCATCTTCCTCGGATTTATGTGTCCCATTCTCCTATGCCAGGAGATGGAGTCCTTCTCAGTGGCTTTGGACAAGAAGCACTGAACTTCATTATCCGTTGTGGAGGCCTTTGAGAGGTCCAAAACATAAAGATCATTATATCTTGAAGCTGACATCAAGATTTGGTCCTCCGGAATCACGTAGTCCTTCTTTAGAATGTAGCATTTCTTGTTGTCAAAGACTACCTTGAATCCTTTATCACAAATTTGAGAAACTGAAAGCAAGTTATTTTGTAGTTGTTGGACGTAGTTTACCTTATCAAACTTAACCTTCTCATTTCCCACTTCCCCTTGGGTTGTGATGTACCCGTCTTTGTTTCTAGCAAATGAAACATGCCCTCCTTTGATTTGTCTAACGTTTGATAAGAGAGCTCTACTCCCTGTCATGTGCCTGGATGCTCCGCTATCTACAATCCACGTGTTAGTCTCAGCATTATAGTTTACGCCCTGCACATTCAATGAAAACATTAGTTCATGTTAGGAACCCAAGACTTCATTGGATTGGGTTTCCTTGAGGTATCACACATCATCAACTCAACCCATTGACCATTTGAGGTTGAGGGAAGCTCAGATTTCTGTTTGTTCTTATTTTCAGACGCGGAGGCGGATTTTTCTTTCCATAAACCAGCTTTGTGTAAGGCCTGTTTGTGATAGACAGACGACTGGTTGATGGATTGAACTTTTGGTTCACTAGCTCTTTTTGGAGGGATCACTGAGGTCCTCTTAAAAGATCTAGGTGTAGATACAGAAAGTTCTACTTTCCTCCTCGGTGTCTGATAATAAGGACACTGAGACGCTATGTGACCATACTCTCCATAATTATAGCAGGATCTGCTTTCAACTTTATGGTTTATATGTTTTGGTGGAGATGTAAAAGTCACGTAGTTGACCTTATTATGTTTGGATTGAGACACTTCTTTATTAGATGTTTGATTTGGTTTTACAAACTTAATTGCTTTACCAGGTTTTACATCTTTTATCTCTTGTTTACCTGGACTTCGACATGACGTTCGTGATTGATTAGGTTTTATAGTCCTTTTGGGTTCTGATTTGACTTGGTTTGACCCAACTTCAAATTACCTTTTCAAATTCAATTTCAAGGTTAACACAAGGCATCTTCCTTTTTCCTTTGAAGTGGCCTCCTTTTGTTTAGAGTCAGATTCATTGATTTACTTACGGAATCTGGATCACTAACAAGAGGAGTGGACACCACGTGATCCTTGATGGGGTTATTGTTAATCGGTTTACTTTTGTGTTCGTCAAGGTCTCAGGTGGTGGTGGAACCACTTTGTATCCCAGCCCCTCCCCATTATTCTCTCTCCCACTAAGTGTTGGACAATGTGTGATAAGCTTGTCCAACTATGCAGTTTCTGTTTTAAAGAGTTGACTTCTACTTCTAAAACTGCTTTCTGCTTCTTAGTGTCCTCTAGGGAGTTCAGATAGTACCTAATGTTATTTGCTTGGTTAAAGGCGACTACCTCTGTTTCCCTAAGTTGTTTATTTAGTAGGTCTATCTTTTCCTTATAACTGTGCTCGTTTTGTTTTAACACTCTATTTGCCTCAGTGCACAGTTCCAGGTCCTTTACTAAGCTATCATTATGATCTAATAACCTAGCAAATTTTAAGTCTATACTTTCTCTAAATTTATTACAATCTAAACAAGCATGATTATTAAACAACTGGTCAGTAGTACTTACCTGAGATATTGAAGATGAATCAGCCATGAGTACAGAATCTGTTGATTCTGGTTCTGGTGATTCTGACGTTGATGCAGATTTTTCTTCTTCAGGCAGGTGGTTGATCACAGGTGCAATGTCTTCAGAATTTGACATCGCGAGCTCTACTGCTATGTCTCCCTCACTAGCAGAATCGTCATCAATGTCCTCCACATTAGCTATGTTGGACTCTCCTGGTGACACGAACCAAAAGCTCTAGTCATGTCCTTCATCCTCATTAGCAGTCAAGGCTTTGGGGTCCTTGCTTGATGAGGTAGCACTGCTAGATGTGGCTTTGTCCTGATGATTGAATGACGAGAAGGGATTGCCGTTGCCAGTCTTCTTAGGCTTTACACACTCCCTCTTGAAGTGCCCCTTCTCGCCATAGTTGAAACAGGTAACCTTTGACTTGTCGAAGCCAAAGGTTGTGTCTTTGGTTGCAACCAAGTTCTGTCCGGTCTTTTTGACAAACTTTTTAGCACGTCGGACAACACTTGCCAAAGCCCACATTATGTCCATACGTTCCAACTCCATTTCATCCACCTGTTCATAATCTTCATCTGCCAGGTGACAATTGCTTATCTTTCTAGCAACTAGTCCATCATAGGAGTGGACTACAGTAGCTAAAAGGTCCATGTGTTCTTTGGCCATCTCCACTGTCACATTCATGAAGTTTTCGGTTTTCAGTTTTGCTGAATTAGCTTCAGGTATCATATACTGGGTGCTAGACGACCCTGACGTTTCGGACCCTGAAGTTGACGGTTGTGCTGGAATTGCTGCGCTTGAGACGAAGGCGGTTTGCAGTGGTGCTTCAGATGTCTTGACCGGAGGAGTGGCATTGTAGAGTGCAGGATTCTGATCGTAGTTGGCCTTTTGGGCTCTGTACTTCATCCTCAGCTCCTCTTCCCTCAATGTAAGAATGAAGTCATTTATGTCTAACTTCGAGAGCATCCCATTCTGTCTGAGATTTGAAACGAAGGAAGCCATTTCTCCGGTAGACAATTTGCAAAATTGGATACCTTATCCTCCATTGACGTAGTTACACCGTGAGTGTGCATCTCACTCATCAAATGGTAGAATCTGTCGATCACATCATCCAGACCTTCCTTTCCCATTGAAGAGAAGTTGTCAAACTCCTTCTTCAAATCTTTGGCCTTAATGGCCTTGAGTGAGGCATTTCCGTCATACCTCTTCTCCAACGCATCCTATAGTTTCTTTGCTTGAGTATACTCTGAATACTGATAGAAGATATCCTTCGGTATAGACTGAGTGAGCAAAGCGTATACTTTCTTCTCAGCATTGTGTTTTACCTTTTGAGCATCCGACATTCCACTTAGAGTAAGTTTAACTCCATCTGCTCCTACGGGCATGCTGTACCCCGACTCTATTGCCTCCCATAGATTTGTATCTACTCCATTTAAGTAGATTTCAAAATGTTGCTTCCATTGTGGGTAGTTGTCTAACGTTATAAGCTTCGGGGGTTTATTGTGAATTCCCACTTCATTCTCCAACAACAGTAGATTCTGGATATGAGTATCTCTATTTGCTGAGTATGCTGAAAACTGGTCCTCCATATCACTTAACTTTACTAGTAACTAACTGCTGATGTATGCGAATGAAGGTATGCGATTGGACTTATTGGGGCGATTGAACAAGTACGGATGGTTCAATCGTGCGTCTGAACAAATGCGATTGGTTCAATTGTGCGACTAAACAAATGCGGATAAGTCAGTCGGCCGAATGAACTAATGCGGTTGAACAGTTCGAATGAAATTCTCAATCGTATGAATGAGCATACGAAAGAGTCCAATCGTGCGGTTGGAGTATGCGAATGAATTCAGTTGTGCGATTGAGCCAATCGTGCGACTGAACTTGCTGAAGTTTGATAATTCATAGGTTAAACATGTTTTGGTCGTAAAATCTCGAATTTTACCAAACCATAATCGCCGTATCCCGGAAAAAGTAAACTTTTAGGTCAGGAAACGTCTAAGACTCCGTAAGACACAAAAAGATTGCGTTTTTTGATGAAGAAACACAACTTTTGTATCAAAACTATTGAATCAACACGTAATCAAGAGCCAAAGCTCTGATACCACTTGTTAGGATCTGGTATTTGAACGAAACACCAACTGATTAACGTGTTAAACCAAACCAAATAGTGTGGAATCCTATTTGATTGGTGATCCAATCAATGAGAACGCATGTAGACACAATAATGAATTGAATCTAACGTCAAGAATCGATTAGAAATCAATCTACAACGTTCTATGAACTTGGAGTACGAAGTTAGAGGCTTCTGGATGGCTAGGGTACATCTGGAGTCGAAGTGAATTGAATGCTTCTTATTGTTATGTTTTTCCACGAATTAAGTGGTATTTATAGGTTAGGGTTGCTCATTCGGGCGACTAAACCATGAGCTTGGTTCATTCGTGCGATTGAGCCATGCAGTTGATCCATTCATACGACTGAATATTCAGTCGTGCGACTGAGTCAGACGCATGAAGCTGTTCAGGAGTATGTACTATTTAGGCGCATGGACACTCAGTCGCATGGCCATTCGGACGCATGACCACTGTTTGGGCGCATGGTCCGGTCGGACGCATGTGAACTTTACTTGACCAAAGTTTGAATTTATTCATTATTATAACATTATGTATATCAATTCAAAAAATCACAAACCTATATAATTTAGTCAATAAGCGTTATCCAACTCATTAATGAAATATAAACATTATGAATCACAACCAAACATTATCATTTCATTAAGTATCCAATATTACATAAGTGCAAGACATTCAAGACATATACATTGAGATCAGGATCTAGGTACATAAGTGTATCAACAGTAAGTGACCATCCCTTAAATGGTCATGTAATTGGCATTAGAGCATTCCAGGCTTTGGACTGTAAGATCTCACCATCTTAATATCATCACACACAAAAAATACTTAACATCTAAAATAGCAGCTATCACTAAAGCTGATATGAAAACTGGAACTATGATAAAGTCCCCACTGATCATTCCTGAAGACTTTGACACTTGGTGCCAAGGAATGGAGGTTTCATCAAGTCACAAGACTCCAGGATGTGGGAATCTGTTGTCTCAGAACCTTACATACCAAGCACCTCCTCAGCTGCTGGAGGTGGTATGCTTCCAAAAGCTATGGTTGATTACTCTGATGAAGACAAAAAGAGAGTAGAGATTGATCAGAAAGCCATGATAACCCTTTAGACTGCATTTCCAAACTCTGTATACAGAGGTCTAAGTAATACAAAACAACTAAGCAGTTGTGGGATGCATTGAAACTAATGTATCAGGGTTCTACTGAATCCAATGAGAAAAAGAAGGATATCCCGAAACAGCAGTTTGAAAACTTCACCTTTAAAACATGTGAGACCATGAATCAAAAATACTTCAGGTATGTTGAGATTGCGGACACCTTAGTGGATGTTGGAGTGACTCTGAAAACAGGGACATTGTAAGGAAATTTATGTCCTCTCTTCCTAGGCAATTGACACATTACTATGTTGTTATCAAGAAAACTAAGAACCTTAAGACTCTCACTTTGACTGAGTTGTATGGTATTCTCAGTGGATACCAGATGGAGATGAACATGAAATGTTCATCTGGTAAATCTAGCAATCAAATAAGTTCAACCCTGCATGTGATTGAAAGAAATAACATAGAATCTCAACATCATCTTATATGCTACCCTGACAACTCACAAAAGGTCCTTTCATCACCTTCCTAGAGACACCAAGAGAAAGCTACAATCAAGGAACCCATTCCAAGAGACAAGCTCTTCATATGCCTTTTGTCTTATGATGAAAGCATAGGCAACTTTCTATTGACCCTTGAGGACCTGGACTGTGTCCATCCAGATGATCTGGAGTACATGGAAATAGTTCATCAGATGGCTCTTCTCACTCACCGAGCCAAAAAGTTCTACAAGAGGATAGGAAGGAAGTTTCCAAGCAATACAGCCAGTGGAAAGTTTGGGCTAGATAAAAGCAAAGTCAAGTGTTACAACTGTAATCAAATGGGCCACTTTGCAAGGGAGTGAAAAGCATCAAGAATAAATGGTGACCAAGCACAAACCAGACCAAACTACACTGAGAAAGCCACCTAGAATGAGAAGCCAAAGCAGCAACCTGCAGTTGCTGTTGAAGAAGGAGGCTTTAACTAGAGTTTTCAGGTGGAATATGCATCCTCAAACCAAGCACTAATGGTTGACCATGATCAAGCAAAGGTATTGGAACATCTCTGTACACCTGAATGTATTGCTAAAGTTAATAGACACAGGTCCAACAACTTAAAGATAAAATCTGATCTTGAGTCCTTGAACATCTTAAAATCTGATTTCAAAAGATCTGAAAATGATTATAAACTGAAAATAGAGGACTTAGAGAAAACCATTTCAGTTCTTAAACATGAGCACACCAACTATAAGACTCAGATGAGAAATCTCATAACCAAGTTAACTAAATGCCAGGCTGAGCTTGTGATCAACAAGGCCAGGGCAGAAAAATATGTTCTTGAAGAAGAGACCTTTAAGAACATTATATCCTCATCATTGCATTCAAAAGTTTGTTATCAAAATAAGCAGGGACTGGGATCTAGTGAGATAGATCCTCCACACACCATCTTGTCTATAGGATCTCCCAGGTGTAGAACTTGTGAAGATGAGCTTTGTCTTATAGACCCTTTGACTGAAGAGGATGAATAAGTGATAATGGAGAATGCCTCTAAGAAGAGTGAAGAAGAGGATTCTAAGAAGGGTCACTAACCTTCTAAGGAGAGTAAAAGACTGTGATGACCAAGTCTATGAGAAAGAATTTGATCAAAAAGAGCAAAAGAAAAGCAATTAAGGCTCAAGAGATCAAGACCACCTTCAACTCTAAGCAGAAACAAGTTTTCATCTCTACAGGACTTGAAATGGTAAAGACTGAAGACACTAACTTGAACTCTAGTACCAAGACTTCTAGTTCAGTATCAACTCATCTCAACATCAAGAAATAGGCTGATCAGTTGTGTACCACTGCTGCACAACCTGAACCATCCAACTCCAAAGGAAGTCCTCACCCTAAAAAGACTTCCACTGTATCTGCAAAGATAAAGATGGAGAAAGAAAGTGATCAAGTCCAGCCTTGTTCACAAAAGAAGGCTCTTAGGAAGAAGAAGTTAGAATGTGTTATGTGTGAGAGTTCCTCTTATCTTGCTAAGGATTGTCCTTACAATCTAAAGGCACTCTCCACATGACCAAGAAAGAGACTTCTAAGAGTTTCAAAAAGAAGCAATCTTCGAAAGGAGATACCTTTCCTTTCAAAAGCTCCAAAATGAAGATGAAGGCAAGGGGATAGTTGCCTTCAGAAGAAAATTTGGTCTCGAAAGAAGGAAATTCTTTTGAAGCACTAAAGCCTGCTGCAGTGCTAGCAAGATCTTCCGAAGGTCTAGTCATCAGAACTCCAAAGTTAGTAAAACTTTCAAAGTATTGAAGGTCATATCTAGACATCCAAAGGTGGTGTATACCAAGTGACTAAAAGTTCTCCATCAACAACAACAAAAGATCCTCAAAACATGACTATACGATCTATCATTGTTGCATTACCTTCAACTTCTTTTGATGAACCCAAGACAAATAATGCTTGGGTTTCCAAATGTAACTAATTATCTCTTTTATGTAGGAACATCTAAAGACAAACAGAATGTATGAATCATTGATAGTGGTTGTTCCACGCAAATGACAGAGAATAAGTCACTACTCTAAAAGTTTGAAAAAATTGATGGAGGACCAGTTGCGCCAAACCATACGGCATTTTGTGTAGTTAACTCTTATTTATAATATGGTATAAACTTTAGACAATTTTAAAAACTTTTTGGTTCCAAAATTCTTTTTTATTAACATAGAAAAAATAAATTTGAAATGTGTATATTTATATCTCAAATAAGTATGATTTCTTCTATAATTTTTAATTCTGAATAAATCTAAGTATTGATAACTATTGATTTATTTTAAAGACGATTTAACGGTTCACTCTTCTTGCAAGTGAAAAATTCTTATTTTCACACACATTAAATCATTGATATCAATTTATCTTTAATTTATTTTTTCTAACTTAAAAAAATAATTAAATATATTAATTTATATTTTTTCCTATAAGGTACACATTCAAACGGTTTCCAATCTCAGTATGCAAGTTTCAATTAGTTTAATGAGGCATAATTATCTTATAACGCCTTTAATGTTATCATACGTTAACTAACTTTAATTTCTTAACATTTAATTATACACGATCCCCCCCCTTATAAAGGCCCTTTACCCTAACCCCTAGAACTCATTAATAAACACATTATAAATTTATTTTTATAATTTCTTGACTTTGAAGAAATGATGGCTCGAAGCATAATCATGGTTGGTTTGATTATGATCATCATGGTTTCATTATCAAAACATGTAAACGCACAAGTGGATTGCGGTGATGTAATTTTAAAGTTGATGGATTGCGAGTCTTTCTTGTTTGAAACTCGAACGGCCCTAGCCGACAGTGTTGTGCTAGTGCAGAAGACTTGGTGCAAGCAGCTAACGCTCCAAGAGATGTCCTTAGAGGTACTTGCCATTGTCTCAAGAATGCGATCCAGACGATCCCGGTTAACCTCACCAATGCGGCTCAGCTCACTCCGTTATGCCATCTCAATCTCAACGTCCCCATTAGTCCATCGGTTGACTGTGACTCGTTATGAAGTTTATGGTTTCGATATTTGATTTTTTAAATAGTAGTAACATATTATAGAGCGTAACAAAAGTTTGTCTTGTTTCTTAAAATAATAAATTTAAGTAGACTCTTTATTTGGTGGAAGCGTACAAGACCATTAGTAATTTAGTACAAAAACAGATTACATGAAATATAAGAGATACATGTTAGCATGTAATAGGATTAGACTAGTGTCTTCAACAACATATATTATTTTATATATAGTATGTGAGTATAATTACTTGTATACAAGCTGATAAAAAAATGTTCATCCAAGCCTTCCAACACTTACACATCCATTCTAGCATACAAAATATATGCAGAAAACAATTTATAAGATGCAAATGCACAAAATAGTACACAAGGAATCTTGATTCCTAAATGACACGTCAGTATCACTCCACCAATCATAGAACGCATCAGATAGCCCACGTGGCCATAGAGTAAAATCTTAACTCCAGGATGACACCTTTGGTTGCTTTGACAAACAGTAATATACGAATTGCCACCACACTCAGAAAGGACAAGCAGAGAATACTGCAGAATCTTGATTACTGAGCAACCAATTACACGATGCCAAGTGGAGCTAAGCGGATGATGATACACGTCGATTTCAATCAAGCCAATACTACACGTTGAGAAACACACACGTTACTTACATTAAACCCAGTATCAATACCGATTTCTGTATTTTTCTCGAGCAAAACTTGAAAAGCAAACTACTTGGAATGGGGTCGAGAAGAATCGGTCATGAGAAACCGATTGTTTTGTTAAGTAACCATAGTGTGAGTGACATTTCGATTGCAAAGATGGTGTGCAGTGATGTCCTATCCAGCATGAATCCGAACACAGTGATCCCGGCTCTGTTGTTCTCAAAATAAGTCACTGCAAGAAACCAAAAAACTATGTTAAAATCAGACAGTCTAATCACAAAAAAAGATACTTGATAGCTGTTGTCTAGGGGTCTTTGGATCTGCAACTAAACTAGATGTGCATAACAGGGTGGAACAGGTTCAGTCAAAACAGGTCGGGTCGGGTAGTACCCACGCAACCGCTTTTCTATCCGCTTCTTAAACTTCACATATGATTAGAACAACAGATTGTTAATTTGGTCAAAATGGGTCGGGTCAGATTATTATAAAAGAGTTCTAGGATTTATAGTTCAGGTATTTACAGTTAAAAACAACTGAAATGACCTTTGACCCATTGAGCAGTTCCGGTGTTTAGACCCAAAGGTAACATAAATCAGATCAACCCATATAGGTAAGCATGTTAGAACTCCCTACTTTAGTTTAAACTAACTATTGCAACTCACCTAAGGCCTGTCTCTTCTGGTATGATATTGTATCCCTATAAATTGGAAACATTTTTGTATTATCTAATTCATCTTCGTCTCCTTCATCCATGTCTGAATCCATATGTGCATTGAATTGGTAGTTAGCCCGATCAGAAATGTTACCCTCCGGGGTCTCTTCAGTGGTGCCCACATCATCAAATGAATCAATGGTAGCACATGTATGCCATTTGGCTGCCAAACTTGTCACAGATTGAGCTTTATGTGTGATCTTTGCAGCACTCCGTAGGCAAATGAATAAACCGCTCACAAGCGTCATGGAGCACAGCTGCAACACAATCATAATCCAAACTTAGGTGTGACATCATTGCAAACTCTTTTTGTGGGAACATATTTATTCTAAATAAAAATTGTTTTCTTTTGACTTTTAATATGCATCGAAAACCATAGAATTACATTACAATGATAATATATATATTCAATAAACTATTTTTAGGAGAACATTTTGAGTATAATTTGTGTGACTTTAAACCCGCATGACCAGTTCATACCCCTTCCATTCATCTAACTTTTCAAAATATGACCCATATAAAAATCAACCTGCTTTACCCACAAATGGGTCGAAGTGGCTAGGGGCCACCTCTAGTTCTAAGTATCAACACCAAACGCAAATCTAAAAGTGAGATTACCGCAAGTTCTCCAGCAGTGGAAATATTTACAAGTGAGCCGGTCTCAGTTGTAACAAGCAGAGAGGCAAACTGACTGACAGTAACCAGGACCAAAGTAGACAAAATAAAAGCACGAAACCTGTGGCTAATAATACGAAGAGTTCTTCTAATAGCAAGGTGTTCCATCAATATCAAACCAACATCTGCTTGCTTTTCAAACACCTTAGCAAAATCCTCTAACCTAAGTATTTGCAGATAACATGTGAGTTTGAACAAAACACACACAAGATAGAAGAGTGATGTTCTGTATAACCAAGAAGACAAAAGCAGAGTACAAGCCAAGGTGTGGCTTAAGTATATGTTGGAAATGTATGGTATTTGGTTTCCACCAGAACTGAACACCATATCTTGTATGCACTGTCAGCAAGAAAACATGGAACGATGAATGAACACAGTAACTTCATTGATCTCTGCATGCATAAAAAGTCAGGTGGTCAATATGTTATAGTTTGACCAGCACCAAGAAAATAATCATGGGTTTGTCTCTCTAATTAAATACTTCTGTCTGATATACAAAAACAAACTATAGTGTCTTTTACTTTTACATCATGGATTCACAAGAAAATTGAGAAAGAGAAAAATAGATGTCTCAATCTCACGGGTCATATTCAACTTGACCCTTACCCACATCCACATGTTTACTGAGAAAGTTCCATTTCACCTGTGAGTGATCCATTACCATAATTGACCCATCCGTTTTGTCATCAATTACTCCCATCTAAATGTTCAATCTGTATGACCAAAAATTAAAATCTTTGTTGTTACTTTTTTAGGGCAGCTAGCTTGTAAACCTACCCTTCAATCTACATTAATTTTCACCAAAGGACTAGAACTCTCAATCACTTAAGGAGGAACACCAAAATTACACACACCTTTATACGCCTAGACTACAAGCCCTTCGGTCAGAGATTTACATACCGTTTTTAATGTGAATTCGAACCAAAGCAGTATAAAAAATAGAAATAAAAAATAGGTCACTTAAAGTATATGCAATTAATAACTATGAACAGATATTATTCCAATTCTATTATGTAAACCCTACAAGTTCCATTGAATTTTGGTGCAGATTGTATTTTGCTTAAGAAAAGTACCAAATTTGAAGATAGATTCCCAGATGCATTTAATATACCAAAATAGCATCATCTAGACCCCACGAAACGATACCTTCGTCCCAAAACACATACAAGTTCATCACGAAATTGAATAATCCATAAAAATTGTGAACCAAAATTCAAATCAATCAAATCACTGCCTACTTTCATAATCGTGAATTCTGGATTGTATTACACGTATATTCAATCATTCAAAAGATCTCCGACTTTTTAAGCAACACCATCTAAAAATTGTTATCAAAATCATTAGGCCAAAAATTACCAACAATCATTGATTAAATCAATCAAACATCTAAAACATTCAATTCTCAAACCTATTCACAGATTTACCTTCAAAATTTCACAGAAGGAACAATTTTAAAATTGTCAAAATCATTGAGCCAAATTTACCTATGAATCTATGATCGTTGATTAAATCATCGAACTGCTGAACATTCAATTCTCAAAGCTATTCACATTTCAATCTTCAAATACACAAAACGAACAATTAAAGGAGCACGATGATGAGATTACGTAAATTCGACCTAAAACGAACTCAAATGAGATTAACTATAACGAATTTAGCCAAGAGATGTATATGTAACTCACATGAAGCTGATCGGAATATCCAGTACGAACTTTATCACTAACATCCGACAACTTATCAAGGAACAGGAATCGCCGGAGGCCGTATTTCCTTGCAAACGACGACAAGCTAATGAAGGAAAGTGTAGAGCAGATCGAGAGCGACAACTGGACGATCAAATCGAAGGGTCGTTGATGTCTGTGATCACATGTGTTGCACTGATACACGATATGTGACATGAGGGGAACGGCGATGGTGAGGATGAAGAACATTAGCCATGAGAGAGCAGATCTCCAGGGGTTCGATTGATCGATGAAGATCCATGAGAAGCTAGTGGATTCAAGAGCGTTGATGATCCAGAAGTTTGACTTTGACTTTCGTTTGCTGTTGTTGGTGATGGACACTAGCGTCTCTCTGTCGTCCGCCATTGATGAATGTTGAGGGTTGCAGACACATCACACAGGAGAGGGATGCACGCTATTAATACCCATGTATTTAGAATACATTTTTTTATTTTTTATGTTGTATAAAAGAAGAATAGGTTTTTGGTGGTTTTTTAAAGATGAAATTAGTGAATCAAATCCAACTAGGCACAAAAGAAACCAAGTTGATAATTGATTGCAACTCAACCATTACATCTATCAATAGACGAGGAGGTTAGCGGATGAAACAAGCTTATAATCTTCATAGCGAAGTCATTAAAAATATGTAACTATATTTGGTATATTATATATGAATGATTTTCAGTATGTGTGAGTGAAAATAAAGAGAAAATATTATTGTGGATTGGTATATTTAAAAAATTACTATTAAATACTTACATATTTTTTAAGTGTTTGTAAGTGGATAAAAAAGAAAAAAATAATGATAATGATATAAAAAGTATTATTTAATTGAAAATAAGAAAAAAATATAATGTTTTTTAATATAATTATATAAATAAATATAAAAAAGCTTTAAACTAGTTCACAAATTGTTGTAACTTTTGTATCACGATGGAGAATGGTAAAACAAATTGTTCTTTTAGGTATCATCATGTCACAAACTAAAACTATTTACCACCCACTAACCCAAACCCTTTTTAATCATTTTACATATTAAATTATTATATCCTTATTTAACTCGCCTATATATTATTACCCGCAAACACTTATATTAATAACAAAACTACTTCCATTTTCATCTTTTTTTACTTGCATCTACATCATTAAACAAGTCCATCAACAAAATGGCCAACAAGAGTATAATGCTGTCGTTTTGTGGTTTTGGTTGTGCTAGTGTTGTTAAGGATACAGTCAATCAATGAAGAGACGTATTAGATTTTATAAGTTTTAGGTTGCTTTCATATATAATTGTTGTAATGGTTTTTTATTTAATTTTTGTAATAGTTTTTTTTTTATGTTGTACTATTTTGTATGCTTTTTTGAATCGTAGAATCAATTAATATAATATTATCATTGTGTATTAATTTCTTTTTAAAAAATACACTGGTGTTATTATATGACAGTAATAATCAAGATATATGAAGCATGACAATAAAATAAAAATAACAATATCAACGACATTTGATTAAATAAAAATGTAGAATAGTAAATTAGAAAACTAGTAATGATGCCATATACCACATTTGTGTCGTGTCCTATTTTGTTCAACTTGTATGCATTTTTGCACGGGTTGATTTAGCACACTTTATTATGTTAAGTAGGTTCTTCATTATAAAGAGTGGATGCATAGTATGTGTGTTGACTCATTTGAAGTTTAAGTTGTGGTGACAGTTGCTAATAATACAGTTGTGGTTTCTAGTTAAATCAGGGTATTAGAAATTACTAAACAATTAGAACTAATTTGGGATAACTTAATAGTCATTTTTCCAACATGGGCGTAGACATCTTGTGAGTTAAACATGTCTCGTAAAGACATATTTGAACGAAAATCAATAAGTGACTACACAAATGAGTTGTTAGAATTTGAGGTACCTCCTTCGTGTTTGAAAATACTTGTTAGCAATCTTGCGGAGTTTGTGAGGTGTCCTCCCAAAAAATTTAAGTATGCGCTTGAAGATTCTAAGGAAGTGTATGAAAATTGGAGGGTTCGGTTCGTGAAATGCTTCAAGAGTGTGAGCTTAAAAGGGTATGTTGGGATATATAGAGAAGGTCTCACGAAAGAAAGTTTGATAGTTCTATGGAGAAGATGAAAGAGACAAAAGAAGAAGCATGGCGATTGATGTATACGGCGTGCATAGTTTTATGTTGATTTTCCACAACATTTGATTTTTAAATTTATAGAAATGAATTTTACCTCAAATTAAACCTCACACAAATAGATAATCGTACCTGTTGTATATGTAATATAGTTTTGGGAAAAACCAGTATCAATTGAAGGGCACGATAACTACCGGTAGTAACCTTTACTACTATTAGCCTATAAAATATAGATGATTTTGTATGTTTGTATTCTAACTAAAATAAACATAAATAAATAAATAAAGATAGATAGAAATTAGAAAAAAATCAAGTAAAGTTAATGTTAAACTAGACTTTGAATCCAACTAGCCAAACAATACACCATACACAAACTTAGTGAGATCAATTTATATGTGTAACACGAAAATAGACTAGACCCCATCAATGCCACCTAATCATATGACTCCTTATAAAGTTAAATCAGTATTAACATTGTAACCACCTAAAACCATTTTAAGTTTATACAATGATATAATTATATTAAATATAAATGTGGGCTAAATTCTATCAAGGTAAGTGCACAAGTTGTTCTTTGAAAGTATTAACAAATGCAAAATCTAAGTTAAGTACTTACTAATATACATAAATACTTTGAGTAAATATAAGTGCACAAGTTTTTCTTTCAAAGTGTAACACCTAAATATTTATTATTTTGAAGCCGGTGAAGAAGAAAAGAAAATAAGTCCAAAAGTCAAGGGACCAAACTCGCCAACGAAAGAAGTCGGGTGAGGGGGAGTATATAAGGGAGAGGCAGCCCTTACCCTCTCCCACACACTCACAAATCAGCCAAAGAAAGGGGAGAAGAGAGAAAGAAGAGAAAAAGAGGAAAAGTGCCAGTTCGGTCGGTTCGGTCGCCAAAATCGTCGTGAAGCAAGCCAAATCGAAGCCCTTAACGTTGTTCTCGTTTGTGTGAGTTCTAGAACCCCACTTTTACTTGTTTTCAAATGATTTTGGGGCTGGAAAGCATAAAAACCCGTTTTTGTATGTGTATGTGTTTGACCCATTTGGGTGTGTGTGTGATGCGTTTCGTGTATGTTTCGGGGCGTGTGTGTGCTGTATGGTGTTATGGTATGCAT
Organism: Flaveria trinervia; assembly: GCA_025506515.1. Taxonomy (NCBI): domain Eukaryota; kingdom Viridiplantae; phylum Streptophyta; class Magnoliopsida; order Asterales; family Asteraceae; genus Flaveria; species Flaveria trinervia. Next base: position 31,935,218 of record CM046442.1, read on the forward strand.
TCCTAAGGTTTAGGATGGTCGATTTAGGCTTAAGATGGGTTTAGATGAGTTTGGAGGCCGAAAACCCTCGGCTGCAGTCGGGATAAACTGCATTCTGCATCAGTTAGGGCTAGGCGACCGACTGGAGGCCGAATGGAGGCCATACGGCCGATTAGGTGCGATTGGAGTCCATTCGCACGATTGAAAGTCCATTCGCATGATTAAAGGTCCATTCGCACGATTGAAAGGCCAGTCGCATGGAGGTCATGCGACTGAAGGTCCAGTCGCATAAGTGCTCTTCCGCATTAATCCATTCGCATGAGGTCCATCTGCATTGTCCATTCGCACGACTGGATGTTCATTCGCCTAAATGTTCATCCTCTGTTCAATCGCATGATGTTCAGTCGCATGGAGGCCATGCGACTGAAGGGTGTCCATACGCCCGAATAGGGCTATTGTACCCGAGGAAGGTGTAGATTGACTTCTGACTTTTGAGGGAAAGTGTAGATGTAAGTTTTGACGTAAAGGTCCCCCTAAGAGCATGTAAGATGACGCTTGAGGCCTTAGAAAGCATGTTGGGCATGATGATGATGATGATGTTGCAAGTTTATGCACGTTATGTATTATGGTGTTGCCCTGTATGATAAAGATGACTGTGTGTGTTATGTTCCTTATTATGATGTATGTTTATCTTTCCCATAACTTTACGTGTTATGATAAGGATGAACGAAGTATTATGTAACGTAAAGTGAAAGATAATGAAAGAGAACACGATGTTGAATGCATGCATTAATGAATGAATGAAACTCTTGCACGCATCGGATAACGGGTCCTTCTTTGTGATTGACCCTTAATGTAGAACCTCTACCGCTCACCCCTAGTACTGTGGCATACGTTTAGCTGTTCATTTATTGACTTCGGCCCAGTAGCTAAGACTGATGGTTACTCCTAGTACCGTGGCATACGTTTAGCTGTTCATTTATTGACTTCGGCCCGTAGCTACGACTAACCGGGTGTAGCACATGGTATTGGTACGGATGATGTCCGATGCACAAGTAAAGTCATAAAGAACGAATGAACGATGAATGAATGAAGAAGATAATAATGATATTATCTATGTGTACGTACGATGTGTGATCATGTAAAAGTAACGAATGGTTTTATATGAAAGTAAAGTTTTTTGTAATAAAACTAGAACTCACTCAGCAACGCTGACTTTTTATATGTATTCCAGTTGGCAGGTAATGTTTGCTGAGGATGGCACACCGTGAAGCTACTCAGCTCTTTTGGGATGGCATTCTTTTGATTAATGTTTTTGCATTGTAATGCAAACAAGCTATTTTGTAATGAATGTTGTATTAACTTGCAAAAGCATTTACATGGAAATAAAGATTGTTTTAGTTTCCGCTGCGATTTATGAAATACAAATGCAATTATACGTTTTATGTGCGATGAGAACCTAGCTGTAAGCATCCCGGAACGGGGCCTTACAAGTTGGTATCAGAGCCAAAGTTTAAGTGAAATGGGTAAATTTTCAAAATAACCTAACTTAAACTGAGAATGGGATGGAAATGGAATGGGATGCCCATCTGAGTAGCTACGTGCCATCAGGTATTTTCGTAAAGTTAACCGGTTTTAATGTGCCATGGTATGTGTTATGTGTTGTATGTAGATTTAAATACTAATGTAGTCAGGACAGGTAATACTTGGGGTATGAAGAGTAAAGTAAGTGGCTAATCACAAGTGGCCACTGTACTTAGGGACTTACTATACTTGACATAAACTGAGCTGTTCCTTGAATGACCGTGTTGGTGTTTGAATCTTTCAGTGTGCATGTGATGGCCGGAGGTAGATCTTCGAAAGCTTCGCGGGGGTGGAGGTCACGGTGCTGAACCACGACCTAAAAGAGGGAGACCAGAGTTGAGAGGGTGGTTCACGAGAACCAAGACCCCCATCCGGAGGGTGGCGACGAAAGCGCCAATCTGAGAGCCTCAGTAAAGGAGGCTGTTGTAGAAGAAGTCCATCAGGTCATGCAGACAATCTTACCGTCTGTGGTGATTGAAGTTATTAAGGCGTACGAGAAGGGAAAGAAAAGAAAGAAACAGATCCTCTGGAGAACGGGAACACCCAGAGCCTGAAACAGTCCTATATGATGATGAAGAGGAAGAAGAAGAGCCTGTGCCAGAGGTAGTGCGAGGATGTAACTACGGGGCATTTATGAGATGCAATCCCCCTACTTTTGACGGTAATGGCAATGTTACCGCTGCTCACCGATGGGTGAGAGAGATGGAGGTCGTTCTCGATATCAGCGAGTGTCGGAAAGATCAGAAGGTGAGTTTGCCACCATTCATTTGTGGACTCGCACTATGTTGGTGGGACAACATTGTCCAAGCAGAGGGTAATCAGGCAATCGGGAGAATGAAATGGCCTGAGTTGAAGAAGATGGTGATTGAGGAGTTCTGTCCTCATAGGGAAATGGATAAGTTGGAAAGGGAGTTTCTGCAGTTGGAGGCTGGAACCATGACACACCAGCAGTATACCACCAAGTTTAATGAAATGGCACGACTCGTGCCTGATCAGGTGACGCCTCTGTCTCGGAAAATCAAGAGGTACATTCAGGGTTTACCGGTGGATGTTCGTCGGCATATGATCGCCGCCCGACCAAGCACGTTTAGGTCGGCGGTTGATTTGGCAGGGAGGCTGTATGACGAGTGGGAGGTGGTGGTGACTGAAGCGAGTAAGAAGGGTGGTGGTGATTGGAACGGGAATGGGAAGAGGTTTGGTTGGGGTGATGCCTCGACGGGTAACAAAAAGGCACGGGTGGATGACCGCCGCGTGGCCACATCGGGAGTGGATCAAGGAGGCGTGGTAAGTGTGGAAGGAGCATGCGGGAGAATGTAGGCTGGGTTTGAACGTGTGCTTCAAGTGTGGGAAGACAGGGCATATGGCGAAGGATTGCCTATCGGGCAAATGTTTTAACTGTGGGGAAACTGGTCATATGCAGAGATTGTAAGAAGCCGAGGACTGAGGGTTCAGGGGTGAGGAAGACGGAAGTGAAGGACCGAGGGTGAGCGCCAGGGCATTCACTATGACACAGGAGGAAGCTAGGACAGACCTTGATGTCGTGTCTGGTACGTTCTGGTGAACCAACTTTAGCTTCTGTGCTATTTGATTCTGGTGCTAGTAGGAGTTTTATTTCTGCTACTTTCTGTGCTAAGCTGCCTACTAGTAGTAACGTGTTGATGCGCCCTTTGAGGTAGAAACTGCCATAGGTAAGTCTACCAGGATTTCTGATGATGATAGAGAATTGTGATGTGGAACTTGAGGGTCATAAGTTTCCTGTTAGACCGTTTGTGATGACCTTGGGTGGTTTCGATTTGGTTCTTGGGATGGATTGGTTGGCGGACTTCGAGGCGAACATTGTGTATCGCAAGAAGATGATTCGGTTGACAGCGCCTGACGGAATTGGTAACGGTTTATGGTGATCGAGTCACGACGATCCGAAGGTGATCTCAATGGCGTAGCGGGAATTGTATGAGGCGTGGATGTAGCGCCTACTTGGCTTATGTAAAGGATGTAGATGCACCAACACCACAACTGTCTGATGTACACGGTTGTGTGTGACTTTCCAGACGTATTCTCGGAAGACTTACCAGGAGTACCACCTGATAGAGAGATTGAATTTCAGATTGATCTAATACCGGGTGCCCAACCCGTTGCCAAGGCACCATATCGGTTAGCTCCGACGGAGATGAAAGAGTTGATGGAACAGTTGCAAGAGTTGCTTGATAAGGGTTCATTAGACCGAGTATCTCTCCTTGGGGTGCTCCGGTCCTGTTTGTAAAGAAGAAGGATGGGTATGAGGATGTGCATTGACTACCGTGAACTGAATAAATTGACGGTGAAGAACCACTACCCCTTACTGAGGATAGATGATTTGTTCGATCAGCTTCAGGGTGCCAGTTGGTTTTCAAGAATAGATCTTCGGTCTGGCTATCATCAGTTGAAGGTGAAGGAACAAGATATCCCTAAAATAGCTTTCCGCACGCGCTATGGTCATTACGAGTTTCTTGTCATGTCCTTTGGTTTGACCAACGCGTCAGCTGCTTTTATGGATCTGATGAACCGTGTGTGTCAGCCTATGTTGGATAAATCAGTGATTGTGTTTATTGATGATATCCTGATTTATTCGAAGAGCGAGATTGAGCATGCAGGTCACATTCGAGAGGTTCTAGAGACGTTGAGAAGGGAGAAATTGTATGCTAAATTCTCCAAGTGCGTGTTTTGGTTGCGCGAAGTTCAGTTTTTGGGTCATGTGGTGAATCCTGATGGGATTATGGTGGACCCGGCGAAGGTGGAGGCGGTTATGCAATGGAGGTCACCAAGACGCCATCTGAGATCCGTAGTTTCTTGGGCTTGGCGGGCTACTATAGAAGATTCATCCAAGACTTCTCTAAGATTGCTTCTCCACTAACTAAGTTGACCCGAAAGGATGTGAAGTTTGTATGGGGTCAAGCTCAAGAGATGGCATTCGAAGATCTGAAGGCAAGACTGACTCAAGCTCCTGTTCTATCCTTACCCGATGAAGCGAAGATCTGGTGCTTTATTCTGATGCTTCCTACTCAGGTTGGGGTGTGTGTTAATGCAGAGAGGGAAGGTTATAGCCTACGCATCCCGACAGTTGAAAGTTCATGAGGTTAATTATCCCACTCATGACTTGGAGCTAGCAGCCGTGGTCTTTGCGTTAAAGATTTGGAGGCACTATCTCTACGGGACGAAGTGCACCATATTCACTAACCACAAGAGTCTGAAGTACTTCTTCGAGCAAAAAGACCTGAACATGAGGCAGAGGAGATGGTTGGAGCTTATAAAGGATTATGATTGCGAGATCCATTACCATCCGGGCAAAGCTAATGTGGTGGCGGATGCCCTTAGCCGAAAGGAAAGGCCCGAACCGATTCGGGTGAAAGCTTATCAACTAATCATGACCTCTGATGTGATGAAGCAAATCAAGGAGTTTCAAGATGAGGCATTGAAAGATCACCTTAACTCGGAAAGAATGAGAGGTCTGGTTGGAGAATTGGGTGAAAACACACTCGGTGTTAGAACTCGATTCGGTCGTGTGTGGATTCCTCGTTTTGGGGATCTACGGGTGAAGATAATGGATGAAGCCCACAAGACTTGATACTCCATTCATCCTGGTGTCACAAAAATGTACCATGACATGAAGAAAGATTATTGGTGGCCGGGTGTGAAGCGTGACGTGGTGGAGTATGTGAGTAAGTGCCTTACTTGCTTACAGTGAAGGCAGAGCATCAAAAGCCGTATGGGAAGATCCAACCTTTGGATATACCGGAATGGAAGTGGGAGCACATCACCATGGCTTCATTACGAAGCTGCCACGTACTCCGAAAGGTATGATGCCATATGGTGATAGTTGATCGTCTGACGAAGAGCGCTCACTTTCTACCGATCCGCGAGACGTATTCATCTGAGAGGTTGGCTGATCTGTTCATCAAGAAATTGTAGCTCGTCATGGTGTGCCGGTGTCTATTGTGTCTGATCGCGACACTCGGTTTACATATAAATTTTGGAAGAAATTCCACGACGTTATGGGGACGAGGTTACATATTAGCACGGCTTATCATCCCCAAACCGATGGTCAGTCAGAAAGGACCATTCAGACACTGGAAGACATGCTCCGGGCATGTGTGATCGATTTTGGTGGAAGTTGGGATGACCACTTACCGTCAGCTGAATTCTCCTACAACAACAGCTATCATGCCAGCATTGGTATGCCGCCATATGAGATGCTATATGGTAGGAGATGTAGAACACCCATTTGTTGGGGTGATATGGTCAGAAGGAATTGGGGAGCGTCGAGATAATCGAGTCTACGACAGAGAAGCTTGAAAAGATTAAAACCTTCATGAAGGCAGCCAAAGATAGACAGAAGTCGTATGCCGATAAGCGACGTAGGCCAATTGAGTTCCAGGTTGGTGACCGGGTTATGTTGAAGGTCTCACCTTGGAAGGGTATTATCAGATTCAGAAAGCGGGGGAAGTTGAGCCCAAGATATATAGGCCCTTTCCGAATCATTGCTCGAGTAGGGGAGGTGGCCTATAGATTGGAGTTGCCAGATGAGTTAAGTGGGATTCACCCGACATTCCATGTATCATCTGAGAAAGTGTATAGCTAATGAAGACATGATTGTTCCACTGGAGGACATTGAATAGATGAAAGGCTCAATTATGTGGAGCAACCAGTGGCAATCATCGATCGAAAGAAAGAGGCTGCGAAATAAAGTGGTTCCTCTTGTGCGTGTACAGTGGAAGCACAGGAAGGGATCCGAGTCAATGTGGGAGACTGAGGAAGAAATGAGACAACATTATCCACGTTTGTTCGACGAATAACAGGTTTCGGGGACGAACCTATTTAAGGGGGTGGACTTGTAACACCCGAATATTTATTATTTTGAAGCCGGTGAAGAAAGAAAAGAAAATAAAGTCCAAAAGTCAAGGGATCAAACTCGCCAACGAAAGAAAGTCGGGTGAGGGGGAGTATATAAGGAGAGAGGCAGCCCTTACCCTCTCCCCCACACTCACAAATCAGCCAAAGAAAGGGGAGAAGAGAGAAAGAAGAGAAAAAGAGAAAAGTGCCGGTTCGGGTCGCCAAATCGTCGTGAAGCAAGCCAAATCGAAGCCCTTAACGTTGTGCTCGTTTGTGTGAGTTCTAGAACCCCACGTTTACTTGTTTTCAAACGATTTTGGGCTGGAAAGCATAAAAACCCGTTTTTGTATGTGTATGTGTTTGACCCATTTGGGTGTGATGCGTTTCGTGTATGTTTCGGGGCGTGTGTGTGCTTGTATGGTGTTATGGTATGCATTCCTAAGGTTTAGGATGGTCGATTTAGGCTTAAGATAGGTTTAGATGAGTTTGGAGGCCGAAAACCCTCGGTTGCAGTCGGGATGAACTGCATTCTGCATCAGTTAGGGCTAGGCGACCGACTGGAGGCCGAATGGAGGCCATACGGCCGATTAGGGTGCGATTGGGGTCCATTCGCACGATTGAAGGTCCATTCGCACGATTGAAGCTCCATTCGCACGATTGAAAGGCCAGTCGCATGGAGGTCATGCGACTGAAGGTCCAGTCGCATAAGTGCTCTTCCGCATTAATCCCATTCGCATGAGGTCCATCCGCATTGTCCATTCGCACGACTGGATGTTCATTCGCCTAAATGTTCATCCGCTTGAGTTCAATCACATGATGTTCAGTCGCATGGAGGCCATGCGACTGAAGGGTGTCCATACGCCCGAATAGGGCTGTTGTACCCGAGGAAGGTGTAGATTGACTTCTGACTTTCGGGGGAAAGTGCAGATGTAGTTTTGACGTAATGGTCCCCCTAAGAGCATGTAAGATGACGCTTGAGGCCTTAGGAAGCATGTTGGGCATCATGATGATGATGATGTTGCAAGTTTATGCACGTTATGTATGTATGGTGTTGCCCTGTATGATAATGATGACTGTGTGTGTTATGTTCCTTATTATGATGTATGTTTATCTTCCCATAACTTTACGTGTTATGATAAGGAATGAACGAAGTATTATGTAACGTAAAGTGAAAAATAATGAAAGAGGAACACGATGTTGAATGCATGCATTAATGAACGAATGAAACGTCTTGCACGCATCGGATAACAGGTCCTTCTTTGTGATTGACCCTTAATGTAGAACCTCTACCGCTCACCCCTAGTACTGTGGCATACGTTTAGCTGTTCATTTATTGACTTCGGCCTAGTAGCTAAGACTGATGGTTACTCCTAGTACCGTGGCATACGCTTAGCTGTTCATTTATTGACTTCGGCCCGGTAGCTATGACTAACTGGGGTGTAGCACATGGTATTGGTACGGATGATGTCCGATGCACAAGTAAAGTCATAAAGAATGAATGAACGAATGAATGAATGAAGAAGATAATAATGATATTATCTATGTGTACGTACGATGTGTGATCATGTAAAAGTAACGAATGGTTTTATATGAAAGTAAAGTATGTTTTGTAATAAAACTAGAACTCACTCAGCAACGCTGACTTTTTATATGTTTTCCAGTTGGCAGGTAATGTTTGCTGAGGATGGCACACCGTGAAGCTACTCAACTCTTTTGGGATGGCATTCTTTTGATTAATGTTCTTGCATTGTAATGCGAACAAGCTATTTTGTAATGAATGTTGTATTAACTTGCAAAAGCATTTACATGGAAATGAAAGATTGTTTTAGTTTTCCGCTGCGATTTATGAAATACAAATGCAATTATACGTTTTATGTGCAATGAGAACCCAGCTGTAAGCGTCCCGGGAACGGGGCCTTACACAAAGTATTCACTTAATTAATCAAAGCTGAGTACAAAGAGTTACAATTAGCAGATACATAAGTGGTTTAACAAAATTACCTTTGTTATACAAGTATGAGGGTTGTATATTATGAAATCTAAACAATAAGAATAAACTATTCTATGTTTAGAATGTACAGCAAGATAGAAAATCAACATATTAGAGTTAAACAGCTTCAGTACTATGTTGTCTATAAAAGGTTGAACCTAGTAATTGTCGGTACAAACAGTTTTTTCTTGTGTAACAGTTGATCAATACCTCATGGAGTTCAGTGCTAATCAACTGTAGTCGATCAGCAGCACATCAGATAAGTGGTGATCGATAGTGGTTCAATATATGCTGATTGGCAGTTATTCGGCATATGTTGATCAACAATTTATTCAGCACTTGGTAGAATTTGGCAGTTGACATCCAATATTGAATTCTTGAGTTTTTGATAGCTTCATCCTCTTCATAGATCAACCGTATGAATTGTTTTACATTTCTAAAACAAATAAAGATAAAAAAGTACTAAACGAAAATGCTTAAATGTTTAAAAGTATAAACATACTAAAACGATGTACTATAACCATGTTCATTTCTAGGTGTTCAACTCTAATCATCCACGAATACGATAGAAGTCATCATCAAAAGCACTATGGTTGGCAATCAAATCCCAACTTGTTAGATTTGGGTTGATTTGGACTTTAAACAAAACTAGTTGGGTTGTTTTGGGTTTATTAGTATTCTTAAATGGGTTAGGATGGGTAAATCTAATACTATACAAAATGAAAGCAGGTCAGGATGGGTGGGAAAGGAAAATGGATGAGTCAGGATGGGTTCATAAAAAGAACGGATAGATAAACAACGAATCTTCTTCTTTGGTAAGCTAATCGGTTCTAAACTTCCAATGAATCAATTTCTTCAATCTAAAATCCATCACCGGACTAAAATCACGATATGTTTGCCCTTGTCACCGACTTCTTCTATCAATCTTCCATCAAACGGCATGGATCCGATGTTTCATTATGTCATTATCTAGCTCATGGAGACTTGACCTTTCTACCCTATTCTCGTTTTTGTACCTACTAGTAGAGGTGTACAACCGGTTTTTTACCCAAACCGGTTCGGGTTCAAAACCGAACTGGTTTTTTTGTGGTAGGGTTAAACTGATTTTTCTTCAAACCGGTTCGGGTTACAAACCAGTTTGGCTCACCGAAAACTTAAAACTATCAAACCAATTCGGACCGGTTTGAAATGGTTTTTTTACCTAAACCGGTTTTTCTTACTGGTTTATAAACCGGTTTTGTTTTGAATGTGTGGCTAGTAAACTGGTATAGAACTGGCGGTTTGGGTCGGTCGGGACAGGTTTGGGCCAATGGTTTTTTTTCTGAACCGGTTTTTTGTTCACGTCTCTTTATTGTGAAATGGGTTTACCCTAGTTCTAATTTGGTTGATACAACTTGTATTTTGGGCACTTTTGTTTTGGCAAATGATCCACTGTTACACTAACAACACACACCAAACCTTAACCCCAACATCAGTTTCAATTATTCTAGATTATCAGGCTTAATTTTATCTATGTCTATTAGGCTGGTCTACCAACCATTTCTCCGGTCAACAAATATTGTTTGATCGATTGGTCCACTGCTTAAGTTAAAAACATCGTGCTTTATCAAAATGATTATTTGTTATCCTATTAGTTGATGTAAAAGATATATTTTATATTGAATTATAACTAATCGTATGTTAACATATATGACCTTATGCTAATGGACAAATGAGCACAAGCATTGATTTGAGTTTGGCACCAAATCTGTACCATGTTAAGGTTGCTCTATACATGTGTAGAGAATATGTATAGAGGCTGAAGCAACAAAGTCTTTCTGCATGCATGCTGCATAAGTACTGAAGAAGAATGCTTCGGAAGTTTCACACATGCAACAGAAATATTCTAAGTGTGAAATCTTTGGAAGCCAAGACCAATATCTTCCGAAGCCAAAGATGAAGTCTTCTGAATCTTCAAAGACAAAGTCTTCCGAAGCTCCACACTTGAAGACAGATTTCTTCCGAAGACTTTTAGTAACATGCTTTATCTGATGTACTTTTCCATAAAGCTGGACCCCTTTTTGCTACAACTCTGTAAAGTCACCAACTTACATGAGTTGGTGAAAAGGTCCATGCTTTTGGTAACTGTACATTGAGGTCTTAAGTCTTTAACTTTCTACTTCATGTACTTTATCCTTTTTGTAATACATAAGGATGTGAGCTATAGCATGTCATAGTCACTAGTCAAAAGGCAATCTGCCTTTTGACTCTACAATTGATTTTATTTTGTGTCTAGTCAATTGTATCCAGCTAGCTTTCATAGTATGGCTGGCTGTCAGATGTAGTATAAGGATCTCATGTTCTTGCATCTTTCCTTATGCTTTGTAACACTTGTAATAGAACATTAAGAAAGCAATATACTGCAATCTTGAAAACCATCTCCCTGTGTATCTTGCTTTTATGTTTTGTCTCTTAATAACTTGTGTTCTTGGTGTCTTTACTTGTGGTTAATCCAGTTCACTATTTGATTAAGTTTAGTTACTCTTCTCTTTGTGTTGTATTTGACCACGCTTCACGGTCCTGCATTTGGTATCAGAGCATTCCAGGCTCTTGATATAAGATCTCACCATCTTAAGATCCCTCACACACACAAATACTAAACTTTTCAAATGGCAGTCATTTCCAAGACTGATATGGAAACTGGAACCATGAACAAGTCCCCACTGATCACTTTTGATGACTTTGATACCTGATGCTGAGAATGGAAGGTTTCATCAGGTCTCTGGACTCAAGAATATGGGAGTCTATTGAGAATGGACCTTACATACCTAGCACCCCCTCTACTACTGGTGCTGGTATGATCCCCATGGTTGTGACAAACTACTCTGTATACAAAGGTTTCAAGAAATGCAAAACAACTAACAGCTGTGGGATGCATTGAAACTGATGTATGGGGGTTCCTCTGAAGCTAAGGAGAATAAGAAGGATCTTCTAAAGTAGCAGTTTGAAAAGTTCACCTTTATAGCAGTGAAACCATGACTGAGCAATACTTCAGGTATGTTGAGATTGTGGATACCCTTGTGGATGGATGTAACATCCTGTATTTTTATGTAATTAAAAGTTAACGTCGTTTAATCCTGTAAGGTCTATGATTGCCTAATATGGTACTCGTGGGTTACTTATGCTCATTACTTTAATTCGTTTTTAATCCTTAAACTCGAAAGATTATAATGATAATTGTTATATAATAAATAATAATAATGATAATAATGATACTAATAATAAACTATAATAATAATAATGGTTACAATAATAATAATGGAAATAATAACCATAAAAATTATAATGATAATAAAAATTAAGGATAATTAAAGTACAGGGGTTAATTTGTTAATTTAAAAACTTTAAATATAAAGTTTGTGCATAAAATACAAAAGAATCAAACCACATGGACCATTTGTGTAAATTATCAAAACCCAAACCCCCCACCCATTTCTCTCTCCCCGTATTTCCGGCCGCCGGCCGGCCAAGTCCGGCGCGGCGCCGGTAACCTCTAATCCACCCGAAACCCTTAAATTTTGGTACCAAATCATCCCAATCGGTTCGTTTACACGTTTCGAACTTTAATGGCCACCTTAAATTCGTTTAAACACTGATTATTAACATCAAACAGACGTATAACCGAAACCTTAAAATCGTATATCCGTTTGAGCATTTACACCTAATAACAATCTAATTAAGCAATCTGGACGATCATATGTCAATCACTAATCGAATGCAACTCATAATTCTACTTGAAACTAACTCAAACATCTCTTTTGATTCTTTCCATTAACCGTGACCTGCACACAACCATGGAGCTTGTTTCGGTTTGTCTAAACTGAAATTAGTTGAGGGGAAATAATCTTTAGCACCCAAAGAAGCTTCCAACAAGTTTAATTCAATTATCATTGAAGGTTGGTCATACTTTGTGCATCTTCGACCGTAACTTGTTCTTCGATTGTTCATATCATCAATTCGAATCAAAACGAGTAATTAAACGTTGTTATATACTCGATTTCACTTGGGGATCAAAGCCCCATGTTTATTTCAGTAATCGTTGTTGAATTGAGGTTCCATTTGATCGAAGTTGATTCTAGGGTTCTTAGAATTTGGGGGAAATTCATAGGGGTTGTGTTCTTAAGATTTGAAAACCTGGTGATACTGCGGCTGTATGCCTTGGTTCACCGGTTAAGTCTTCTCATGCCACCTTGGAGGTCCCGGGTTCGAAACCCGGCCACCCCCATATTTTTTTAAATGTCTTTTTCAGCCTTAAATCAATTTTAGAAAATTCCTAATAAATATAAAAAATGTTTTTATAACCTTTAAATATTTTTAAGGCATCAAATAAATTTCGGTAATATTTCTAAAATTTAAATAACTAAAAACCTTTGTAATAAAACATTTTAAAGATTATTCATGGATTATTTATATGGATTTAAAAAAAATAAAATATATAAAATATTAGTGACCCGAACTTTCCCTTTAATTATTTATCTTTTAAATCACACTATTTTAATTGGAGATTTCATAAAACATTATAAATTAATATGTTAAATGATTAATTATGTAAATAGACATTTAAATATCATTTAGATAATTAGTTCTTGTTTATTTTATTTTTGACCATGTTAAATGACTTCAAATAATTTTATATTATTTTGCAAGTCATATAATTAAGTACATTATAAACATTGGTCAAAATGTATTCTTTTAAAACTTAAATATCCTTTTATTGTATTGAAGCTTATATATTTAAATGATTTTCTTTTAAAATATAACTATTTATATGCTTATGGACCTGATATAATAATTTAAAAAAAATCATTTAAAATAATAATGGACATAATATTATCTTTATTAATCTCTAAAATTTGGGAAATTATGTACTATTCTTAGAAAATTATTAAGATTTAATTACATCATTATTATCTAATTTCATTTCGAAAATACTTAATCATATAAACCTATATAATTCCTTCTAATGAAATGAAAATGTAATAACTACATTATAAACTTATTGCTTAGCAAAAACCTTAAAATATTAATACCCTAATTCTTGTGAACATTAATTGTATTGTTAACCTTAATCTTTATCTTGTAAATTATATATTTAGGTGCTTGTAATGGATACTTTGGATTTATCTTTTGGATCTTACGTTAATCTTTTATATCATCTTGTAATGCCTATATCCATGTGAGTATTTCCATACCCCTTTTTGCTTATTTTCACACTTTGGGGTGAAACATGTTAACTTATTATCATTGCACTTGTAAACTTATTTGAGACTTGTAATCTTTATGGCAATTCATCATGCAAAGTTATAGTTAGTTGAAATTTTGTGGTTACCATGTTATGGCGTTATATGTACAATCATTAACTATTGCTAGCCCAGCGAAGTCATAGATCTATGGGCAAGACAAGCCTGCTTTGGTTGATCTAAGTACACTTAGCTGATCGTATAATCTTGTAAACGTTTGAGACTTGTAAAACTTTGTCGAGGTTTGATTGTTGCATTGTTCATAACATCTCTAATCACTTTTATTCACTAACTTATGACTTGAATTGCCATCTTTTATATAATCTATGTATTAAAAACTATGGAATGTTCACCAACATTTTTATGTTGACCTTTTATTTTTAACATGTTTCAGGAATACCTCAAGTATGTGTTCTACTCTTTGAAGCTTATCACATTTAGGATTGGACCTAGAGATAAAATGAATGTTCATATTGTTTGTAGCATTTGTACATAATGTATTCCTTGTAGAAACTTTTGCTTGTAATGTTACAATTGAATCTTATGATTAATATATTTGGATTTAATAAATAGCGTTATGTGGCTGTGAACAATCGTAACCCTCACATCTTGACGTTTCTGCCGTCAAGGTTGGGGTGTGACAGATTGGTATCAGAGCCCATAACTATAGGGATTTAGGTTATTAGAAATGGTGACCTAGACTATAGTTGCATGAACCTCATAGAAATATCATTATACTTTTGTGCTTACTTATTGTTTACATGCTACATAATGCTATGCCTTTTGTACAACTTGATGCCTTAGCATAATGTTTAAAACTTAGTTACTTGTCTCCCTAAACTTAACTTTAACTCTTTGATTCTCCCCGACAAATGAACTTCCTAACTTATTCTCAACGACATGTGGAATCTACACTTATCATCTGGTTTCAATTCCTTAGACACTATGTCTAATCTATGAAAATTCCATCAAGGTTTTGATTCCATGAACCAAAGAAATTTATGTGACACATAGACACCCGTATTCTAGATTTCCTGGCAAAAGGCCTTCGGGCTAAGGCAAGCATATCATATAAATCTCATTGCGAGACCAGTTATGCTTACCTCGGGATTTCAAGGATGAGTGATAAACTATGGTCAATATACACAAATCTCTAAGACAAATGGGTCAATTACCTTGACGTGTCAACGATTCCAAATGGTAATGCATTACCAAGTGGAACCATCCTCTTTGTATCTCCTTGTTTTTCTTGAAATGGTTTATCACCAAGTTTCAATATCTTCTCATTTTCAACATATATAATGTTCCTATTAATATTGAACCCATTCTACATTTCAACTCCTACATTTAAACATCGCTACACGTTGGGCGTTTCATGTATCTATTTCTATACTTTGACGTGCATGACTCTTAATATATCCAAAGATATTGGGAATCTAACCGGATGGCCTTCAAAAATTTAAACCGTTACTTATGGTTCTCAAGTCTTCTTAAGGATGTGTCCTATAACTAAAAACATGAAATGCTGTAGGTGGAATTCCTACATCTCGGGATACTTTGTCTAGGAAAAGTGTAAATGGTGATTTGACTCGATCATTGAATCCATTTACTTGACTCGAAACCCTTGAGATGAGTGATCGCTTAAAGTACGCATGTCTTAATAAGGTTATGGCTGATCTCATATCTTGAGAAGTCCATGTGTTCCCTTCGATTGTGAATCGAATGTTCACATCTCATATGATGTCGAATCATTCTTGTCCTTGATTTTGCCTTCCTGATTTAAATTATTCAAGATTTGAATACCATCATAACAAATTCTGCTATCTCGAACTTTGATCTTAAGCTTGTAAGCATGATTTTTTTCCTTTTGTTACATTGATGTAACTTGAAATTTTCCGAATTTCTAATTGATATTATTTTCCTTTCGTCGTTAAGTCAAACTTCGTACCGTCTGCACCGTGAGAGATGCAAGTGTTTGCAAGCCAACCTATGACTAAGAACACTCGTATATCCTAAATGATTCTAACTCATCAAAACAGGGGTGATTCCCTTACTTTCATGATTCTCTATTCGTTTCGATAAATGGTTTCCAATTGTGATTTATAAAATTTCATCCTCTGGATCGGGGTGATTTCCTTATCCCGAGGATTGACTTCAATTATTTTCTTTGGAATGGCATGAGCTCACCAAAATAGGATTGAAACCCGTACTTTGGTGACAAATGCCAATCTTCGATTGTTTTCTTGCTATTATGAAATTCAATCATCAAGATAGGCGTGAATTCCATACCTTGATGATAATATCATCCTTATGAATTGTATTTGTTCAAATGAGACGACTTCATCGAAGTAGGAGTGAATTCTGGATTTTGATGAAGAAGTTCATCTTGTTATATTTTGTTTTTTTGTAAAACTTTACCGTTAAGATAGGAGTGATTTCCCTTACCTTAATGGTGAGTTACCTCGTCTTATTTCTGTGGATCCTCAACAAGGAGTTGGGATCGGATTTTTTTATTGGTAAGTTAGTGGTCATACCTTGGGAATACACCATCAAGTTAGGAGTGAAAACCGCACCTTGATGACTATTCTCATTTCTTGATCTTCAATTTACCAAGGTTTTAATCAAGTGACAAGAAACATGTAGTAACTTGAAGGTGAACAAATGTTAGTGTTTGGATCTATCAAGCCAAGCATAATTTCTAAACTTGAAAGGAGACCCAACCGCTCTAGGTTAATTTTGATTCCGAGCTTGGAGCATTTAATTCTTAATCGATTCATTTCCCTTTATCCTCATGTTTTAATTTGAGCTAGCTATATGGAACCATTTATTCCTTACTTATCGACTTTCATTTTGAGTTATCATCAAAACCTGATTGTGCGATGGTAGCCTTCTTAAACAATCTTTCTGCTAAATAAAGACATTATCAACTTGTGTTCATGTCTTTCTAGACACACAAATGTTCTCAACTGTGCTTATGGGTTTGTTGAACTGCGTAAGCAAACTGTACTTGGAAATTTGCTACCTTGCAAAACATGGTTACAAATGCATTTCTTATTGCTTGCGTCACTTCTTGAATCGCTTTTGAATCCTTAACCTTGGAAATCTTTAAAACTCTATCTTGATTTCGATCTACGAGACTCATTATTATGACACGGATATGGTTCATAAATTTTCGTAATTGTAGTCATGGGTTTGGCATAAAAGAAAAGACATAACTTGGTATATGTTCAAATTGGTTTGTATATTTTTGATGTCATTCGGTGCATTATTGACCATTTCATATTGACTTATGTGGGATAAGGAGTCGAGAAATTGACACGTACTTACCTCAAATAGTCGGTTATCGTGGTGTGTCGTTAAACATCGATCGTTAACTCTGATGATCGATTCACTTTCTGCTATTAACAATGCCTCTAACATCTATGGGAACCCAGCTCAATATCTCGACATCGTGTAAATTCCATAATTCGCAAAGTGAAGCATCTCACCGGTGATCTAACGCCAACCACAGTCCATTTGTACACTTATCTTTCATCATAAGACACCTGTTCGTTTAAGTTTTATTTTAATTTCGGGACGAAATTCTTTTAAGTTGGGGAGACTGTAACATCCTGTATTTTTATGTAATTAAAAGTTAACGTCGTTTAATCCTGTAAGGTCTATGATTGCCTAATATGGAACTCGTGGGTTACTTATGCTCATTACTTTAATTCGTTTTTAATCCTTAAACTCGAAAGATTATAATGATAATTGTTATATAATAAATAATAATAATGATAATAATGATACTAATAATAAACTATAATAATAATGGTTACAATAATAATAATGGAAATAATAACCATAAAAATATAATGATAATAAAATTAAGGATAATTAAGTACAGGGGGTTAATTTGTTAATTAGAAACTTTAAATATAAAGTTTGTGCATAAAATACAAAAGAATCAAACCACAGGGACCATTTGTGTAAATTATCAAAACCCAAACCCCCCACCCATTTCTCTCTCCCCGTATTTCCGGCCGTCGGCCGGCCAAGTCCGGCCCGGCGCCGGTAACCCCTAATCCACCCGAAACCCTTAAATTTTGGTACCAAATCATCCCAATCGGTTCGTTTACACGTTTCGAACTTTAATGGCCACCTTAAATTCGTTTAAAAACTGATTATTAACATCAAACAGACGTATAACCAAAACCTTAAAATCGTATATCCGTTTGAGCATTTACACCTATAACAATCTAATTAAAGCAATCTGAACGATCATATGTCAATCACTAATCGAATGCAACTCACAATTCTACTTGAAACTAACTCAAACATCTCTTTTGATTCTTTCCATTAACCGCGACCTGCACACAACCATGGAGCTTGTGTCGGTTTGTCTAAACTGAAATTAGTTGAGGGAAATATCTTTAGCACCCAAAGAAGCTTCCAACAAGTTTAATTCGATTATCATTGAAGGTTGGTCATACTTTGTGCATCTTCAACCGTGACTTGTTCTTCGATTGTTCATATCATCAATTCGAATCAAAACGGGTAATTAAACGTTGTTATATACTCGATTTCACTTGGGGAATCAAAGCCCCATGTTTATTTCAGTAATCGTTGTTGAATTGAGGTTCCATTTGATCGAAGTTGATTCTAGGATTCTTAGAATTTGGGGGAAATTCATAGGGGTTGTGTTCTTAAGATTTGAAAACCGGGTGATACCGCGGCTGTATGCCTTGGTTCACCGGTTAAGTCTTCTCATGCCACCTTGGAGGTCCCGGGTTCGAACCCGGCCACCCCCATATTTTTTTAAAATGGCTTTTTCAGCCTTAAATCAATTTTAGAAAATTCCTAATAAATATAAAAATGTTTTTATAACCTTTAAATATTTTTAAGGCATCAAATAAATTTCGGTAATATTCTAAAATTTAAATAACTAAAAACCTTTGTAATAAAACATTTTAAAGATTATTCATGGATTATTATATGGATTTAAAAAAATAAAATATATAAAATATTAGTGACCCGAAATTTCCCTTTAATTATTTATCTTTTAAATCACACCATTTTAATTGGAGATTTCATAAAACATTATAAATTAATATGTTAAATGATTAATTATGTAAATAGACATTTAAATATCATTTAGATAATTAGTTCTTCTTTATTTTATTTTTGACCATATTAAATGACTTCAAATAATTTTATATTATTTTGCAAGTTATATAATTAAGTACATTATAAACATTGGTCAAAATGTACTCTTTTAAAACTTAAATATCCTTTTATGTGTATTGAAGCTTATATATTTAAATGATTTTCTTTTAAAATAATAACTATTTATATGCTTATGGACCTGATACAATAATTAAAACAAAATCATTTAAAATAATAATGGACATAATATTATCTTTATTAATCTCTAAAATTTGGGAAATTATATACTATTTTTAGAAAATTATTAAGATTTAATTACATCATTATTATCTAATTTCATTTCTAAAATACTTAATCATATAAACCTATATAATTCCTTCTAATGAAATGAAAATGTAAATAACTACATTATAAACTTAATGCTTAGCAAAAAACTTAAAATATTAATACCCTAATTCTTGTGAACATTAATCGTATTGTTAACCTTAATCTTTATCTTGTAAATTATATTTAGGTGCTTGTAATGGATACTTTGATTTATCTTTTGGATCTTACGTTAATCTTTATATCATCTTGTAATGCCTATATCCATGTGAGTATTTCCATACCCCTTTTTGCTTATTTTCACACTTTGGGGTGAAACATGTTAACTTATTATCATTGCACTTGTAAACTTATTTGAGACTTGTAATCTTTATGGCAATTCATCATGCAAAGTTGTGGTTAGTTGAACTTTTGTGGTTACCATGTTATGGCGTTATATGTACAATCATTAACTATTGCTAGCCCAGCGAAGTCATAGATCTATGGGCAAGACAAGCCTGCTTTGGTTGATCCAAGTACACTTAGCTGATCGTATAATCTTGTAAACGTTTGAGACTTGTAAAACTTTGTCGAGGTTTGATTGTTGCATTGTTCATAACATCCCTAATCACTTTTATTCACTAACTTATGACTTGAATTGCCATCTTTTATATAATCTATGTATTAAAACTATGGAATGCTCACCAACATTTTTATGTTGACCTTTTATTTTTAACATGTTTCAGGAATACCTCAAGTATGTGTTCTACTCTTTGAAGCTTATCACATTGGATTGGACCTAGAGATAAAATGGATGTTCATATTGTTTGTAGCATTTGTACATAATGTATTCCTTGTAGAAACTTTTGCTTGTAATGTTACAATTGAATCTTATGATAATATAATTGGATTTAATAAAAGGGTTATGGGCTGTGAACAATCATAACTCTCACATCTCGACGTTTCCGCCGTCAAGGTTGGGGTGTGACAATGGAGGAGTCCCTCTTGAGAGCAGGGACATTGTAAGGAAGTTCTTGTCCTCACTTCCTAGACAATGGACACACTACTGTGTGGTGATCAAGAGGACTGAAAATCTCAAAACTCTCACTCTGAAAAAGGTATATGGGATTCTCAGTGGCTACTAGATGGAGATGAACATGCAAGGTTCATCTGGCAACTCCAACAATCAAATGGGTTTAGCCCTGCATGTGGTTGAAAGGGATAGCATAGAACCCTAACATCATCTCATATGCTACCCTGACAACTCACCTAAGGGCCCTTTCATCACACCAAGGGAGAACTACACTCAATGAAGCCCATTCCAAGAGACAAGTTCTTCTCAAGCCTTTGTATCTTCTGATGAAAGTTGTGACAGCATGCTGTTCACCCTTGAAGACCTGGACTGTATCCATCCAGGTGATCTGGAGTAGATGGAGATAGTCCATCAAATGGCTCTTCTTACTCATAGAGCCAAGAAGTTCTACAAGCAGACTGGAAGGAAGTTTCCAAGCAATGCAACTAGTGGAAAGTTTGGCCTGGACAAAGGCAAAGTCAAGTGTTACAACTGTAACTTGATGGGCCACTTTGCTAGGGAGTGTAAGGCACCTAGAACAAGTGGTGGCCAAACATAGTCCAGACCCAACTACACTGACAAAGCTCCCCAGAATGAGAAGCCAAAGCAGCAGGCTGCTGTTGCTATTGAAGATGGAAGCTTTGACTAGAGCTTTCAGGTGGAAGATGCTTCTCCAAACCAAGCACTGATAGCAGATCATGATGAAGCCAAGGTACTGGAATATCTCTGTACCCCTGAATGCATTGCTAAAGTAAATAGATACATGTCATATAACTTGGAGATAAGATTTGATCTTGAGTCCTTAAACATTTTATAAGCTGATTTTAGAAAGTCTGAAAATGATTATAAACTGAAGATAAAGGACTTAGAGAAAACAATTTCAGTTCTAAAACATGAGCATACAAATTTTAGGACTCAAATCAAGGATCTCATAACCAAGCTGACTAAGTGCCAAGCTGAGCTTGTGATCAGCAAAGCCCGGGCAGACAAGTGTGTTCTTGAAGAAAAGACCTTCAGAACATGATATCCTTATCCCTGCACAACAAAGTGTGCTATCAAAACAAGCAGGGACTAGGATCAATGAGATAGCCCCTCCATACACAATCTCGTATGTAGATCACCTAGGTGTGGAAATTGTGAAGATGAGCTTCCTCTCATAGATCCTTTGAGTGAAGAGGATGAAGAAGTGATAGTGAAGAATCCTCTGAGAAGAGTGAAGAGGAGGATTCTAAGAAGGGCCACTATCCTTCTGAGAAGAAGACTGTGATGACCAAGTCAATAAGAAAGAACTTGATCAGGAATAGCAAAAGGAAAGCAAGAAAGGCTCAAGAGATCAAGGCTACTACTTTGACTCCAAGCAGAAACAAGTGTTTATCTCTGCAGGGTTTGAAGTAGTAAAGACTAAAGACATCAACCTAAAATCTTCTGCTAAGAGTTCTGGTTCTTGTTCAAATCATCTCTGTACCAAGAAGAAGACTGATATGTTGTGTACCACTGCTACACATCCTGGACCATCAAACTCCAATAATAGTTCCCAGCCCAAAAGGACCGTTTCAGCATCTGCAAAGATGAAGGTGGAGAAGGTATATGACCAAAGTCAGTCTTATTCCCAGCAGAAGGCCCTTGGGAAGAAGATAATGGAGTGTGTTATGTGTGAGAGTACTTCTTATCTTGCTAAGGATTGTCCATACAATCCTAAGGGTACTCTTCACATGATCAAACCAAATACTTCCAAGAGTTCTAAGAAGATTCAAGCTTCGGAAGGAAAATATGTTTCCTTCGGAAGCTCTAAAATCAAGAAGAAGGCAAGTGGAAAATTGCCTTCGGAAGAAAAGTTGGTCTCGGAAGGAAGGAATACTTCCGAAGCACTGAAGTCTGCTGCAGTATCTGCAGAATCTTCCGAAGGTTCAGTCATCAAAACTTCCAAAGTATCATAAGCTCTTGAAGGTCAAGTCCAAGACTCCAAAGGTGGTGTGGAAGTCTAAGAAAGACCTAGTGACTGAGAATTCTCCATCAACAATAGCTCAAGATCCTCCTAACACAACCATAGGATCTATTTTGTTGCATTACCTTCTATTTCTCTTAATGAGCCCAAGACAAGTAAGGCTGGTGTTTCCAAATTTAACTAATCATTTTCTTTGTGTAGGGACAGCTCAATACAAACAAAAATGCCTGGATCATTGACAGTGGCTATTCCAGGCACATGACAGGCAATAGGTCACTACTCCAGACTTTGAAAGGATTGATAGAGGACCAGTTGCTTTTGGAGGAGATGAAGGTGGTTACATTTATGGAAGGGGCAAGGTCACAAATGGTAAGCTTAGCATTGAAAATGTAAACTTTGTCAAGGAGCTTGGATACAATCTTCTGAGTGTATCCTAATTTTGTGATCAGAGTCATAACATGCTCTTTATTGAGCGTGAGTGCATTGTTCTCAAGCCGGGTGGTCATTCCTCATGAGCATATTCTGCTTAGAGCCCCAAGAAGGGAACATGTACAAGATGGATTTGCAAGAAACATCTCCCTCTGGAGAAGTTTCATGCTTTCTGTCTAAAGCCAATAGCAATGAGTCTTTCCTATGGCATAAAAGAATGTGCCATGTAAACTTTATAAACATGAATAAACTGATTAAGAATGATTGGTAACTGGAATGCCAAAGAAGAGTTTACAAGTGATGACCATTGTGTTGCATGCCTGAAAGGGAAGCAACATAAGGTATCTCACAAGCCTAAGGAAAGGAACTCCATCACTACACCCCTACACTTGTTACATATGGATCTCTTTGGCCCCACCAGTGTAATGAGTCTAAGAAGGACCTCTTACTGCTTAGTGATCACAAATGACTTTACAAGATTCACTTGGGTCTTTTTCCTTAGAACTAAGGATGAGACTCCTGAGATTCTTAAGAATTTCATCTTAAAGATTGAGAATCAGTCTGATCACAAGGTCAAAATCATAAGATATGATCAGGGAACTGAATTCAAGAACCAAATCCTTAATGCATTTTGTGATGAAAAGGGTATTGCAAGACAATACAGTGCTCCCAAGACTCCTCAGCAAAATGGTGTTGCTGAGAGGAGAAACAGGACACTGATTGAAGCTGCAAGAACCATACTGTCTGAATCTAAGCTGCCCATCACCTTCTAGGCAGAGGCAGTCAACACTGTCTGCTATATGCAGAACAGAGTTTTAGTAGTTAAGACTCATGGCAAGAGTCTTTATTAACTTTGGCACAAGAGGAAACCTTTCATTGGTTTTCTCAGGTCATTTGGTTGTCCTTGCACCATCTTGAATACCAAGGATCAAATTGCCAAATTTGTTGAGAAATCAGATGATGGACACTTCATTGGATACTCTTCCCAAGCTAAGGCTTACAAAGAATACAATCTTAGAACTAGAATTGTTGAGGAGTCAGCCAATGTGACTTTCAATGAACACACACCCAATGTGGCTGGTTTTGGTCCTGATTGGCTCTTTGATCTTGATTTACTTACCAACTATTTTAACAAATCTTGTGAGACTATTTCAAGATCTGCAGAAAATTTAAATACAGGTGATCTTGATCTAAGATTTAAGCTGACAAGACCTTCAAGTAACACATCTTCAGCTCCAGTTGGGACTACTTCTGCAAATGAGGTTTCTATCAGCACCACAATGACAAACTCAGCTGATACATCTGGTATGCCTTTAAATTCCAGCTCAGAGGCTCCACAACCAGATAAAGATGCTTCAATTGCAGAAGACAATGATGGTAGTAGTGACAGTGATCAAGACTTTCTTGATGCTGATAACCACTCCATAGATGACAACATCAATGATGTCACACACTCCTTGGATTAAGTCTCTCTTGATAAGTGTGTTGATGTGGTGGGTGAAACTTCTATGCCAGATCAAAGTTTCTCTAATTAAGATCTTTCTTAGCAACTTGCTGTGATCCCTTAGCTAAGGATCCATAAGTCCCACCCCACCACAAACATCATTGGAGATGTTGTCGCAGGGGTAAGAAAGTTGATGAGGCTCTGAAGGATGGAAGTTAGGTTGAAGCTATGCAACAGGAGCTGCTTCAATTCAAAAGGTAAAAAGTTTGGAACCTTTGTCCTCTTCCATATGAGAAGACTACCATTGGAACCAAATGGGTGTTTAGGAATAAGAAGGATGATAGAGGCATTACCATCAAGAACAAAGCTAGACTAGTTGTTCAAGGGTACACATAAGAAGAAGGGATTGACTACACTGATGTCTTTGCTCCTGTAGCAAGACTGGAAGCTGTTAGGATATTCCTGGTATTTGTTGCATCCAAGAACTTCAAGGTCTTTCAACTTGATGTAAAGTGTGCTTTTTTTATGGAGTAATTGATGAAGAGGTGTATGTCAAACAACCACCTAGTTTTGTAGATCCTGATCTTCCTGATTATGTCTACAAGCTTGACAAATCTCTATGTGGACTACATAAGGCACCCATAAAGTGGTATGAGACACTATCTGAGTATCTTTGCAAACATGGTGTAACACCTGATTATTTTAAAAAGACAAGACATGAAGAATAAAAGAAGGAAAAGCAATAGAGTCCAAGTGGAAGGACTAAAAGTGTCCAAAAGGACAAATCTTTCAAAAGTTGGTGTAAAGGTGGGCATGGCCGCCCACCATCACTTCACATCACCATTTTCTTCGGTTTTAGAGAGAGAGAGCAGGGGAAACTTTCGGCTGAAGAAGAAGAAGAAGAAGAGAAGTCAAATTCAAGGTAAGAATTCATGGTTTTTAAATGTTTATGACGGGTTTTATCCCGGTTATATGCTTATGTGCTTATGTGGTTGTGTATGTGCTCGGGTGTGGGTGTTTGGTGTTGTTTTTAGGTGTTTGAACTCAATTGCAAGCGGGTTAGAAAGGAAGAAACACCCAAGTTTCACAGGTGAGTTCTAGACCCTGGCTTTTACTTGTTTTAATCTATCTTTGGGGCTAAAAATGTATTAAAACGATTTTCAAAGTTTAAGTATGTTTACCCGTATGTATTATGCTTGTTGGATGTTGATTCTTGAATGCTTATAGGTTGTTTATGTGTAGAATAGCCATGTTAAGCTTAGAACAGATGGGTTGATGATTGGGTTGGAAAACATACTAGAAATATGTTACACAGAGGGTCCATGCACCTAGACAAGGCTCATGCGCCTGAAAATGCCTTAGAAAGATTTAAGTGTAATCCATGCGCCTAAACAGTAGCCCATGCGCCTAAGATTACCTTAGAAATCTTTAAGTACAACCCATGCGCCT
This sequence comes from Flaveria trinervia, assembly GCA_025506515.1. Lineage (NCBI taxonomy): Eukaryota > Viridiplantae > Streptophyta > Magnoliopsida > Asterales > Asteraceae > Flaveria > Flaveria trinervia. The sequence goes on from CM046442.1 coordinate 31,960,703, forward strand.
GAACAGTGGTCCATGCGCCTAGAAATATTAGTCGGATGACTAAGTGTAGGGCCATGCGCCCTAATAGTGCCCATGCACCCTAATAGTTCCCATGCACCCAAGTGGCTCATGCGCCTAAGTGTCCATGCGTCCGAATAACCCATACGCCTAAGTGTTCATTCGCACAAATAGTGCCCATGCGCCTGAATAGTTCATGCGCCTAAGTTATAAATGATTAAGTATTGGTTGATGCGCCTATATAGTGATGAAATGCCCAAACAGGGCTCATGCGCCCAAATAGTGCCAAAGCGCCTAAGCACTTAGAAATTTTTACAGAATTTTCTGGGAATCTGTGCTTTTAGGGTTTTGACCGAGGTTGACTAGGGCTTATATATGATGATGTTTCATGCATGGTTATGATTGTTCCTTGTTATTATTATTGCTATTATTATTATTACTTATAGTATGTGACTTTACATGGTATGTTATTATCGTAACGTAAAGTATATCGTAGTAATAAAGAGAAAGAGCAATAAAGAAAAGAAGAGGAACATTAATAAAAATGTTAACAAGTCTTGCAAGCTTACAGGAGGTACACGACCATGTTGTTGTTAGCTCAACTGTTTTGCGGGTTAGCTACCCTATTATGCACACAGGGCCAATCAATTGAGATTGGCAGGACCTTTGTAGCGTGTCCTGGGTGATTGGGTTGGCCTTGTACACAGAACCCTTTCGAGGGATATAGTTGACCCTTTCGAGGGATACAGTTGACCCTTTCGGGGATACAATTGACCCTATCGAGGGATATAGATGGCCCATCACCCATTTTCCATTGCGCATATAGTTGGGGTATTGCTCATTGGTCCATACAGAAAGTGAAAGATAAAGATAAAAGTTTACAGAACAGACAAGGCATACAGTAAAGAGAGCGAACATATTTGTTCATATAGTTAATGCGTGCTCGCATATACAGTACAGAGTTGTATTTTACAGAAAAGAGTATTTTCATATACAACATATAGAAAGTATTTTATTAATTTAAAACTAGAGCTCACTCAGCAACGCTGACTTTTATACATTTTCAGTTGGCAGGTAATTATTGTTGAGGATGGCACGAGGGTGAAGCTACTTGGCAGGGAAAGACTGACATCCATTCGTATTCTATGTTGTTGTTGTTTTGTAATGCGTTAAAATATTCTTTTGTAAACAGTAAATGATGATGTATTGCTTAACAACAGTGTTTTAAATGAAATGAATGGTTTTTGATAAATCATTTCCGCTGCCTAAGTTTGTATAATTATAATGTTTAATGTTTTAACTGCTGTGATTGACCAACTGTGAGGTTTCCGGGAATGGGGCCTTAGATGTGGATACATGAGAGGTACTATAGATGGAACTCTTTTCATCAAAGGATAGGGAAATGACATATTGCTAGTTCAAGTATATGTGGATGACATCACTTTGGTTCAGCTAATCCAAAGCTCTGAAAAGACTTGAGAAGCTGATGAAGAACAGATTTGAAATGAGTGCCATGGGGGAACTCAATTTCTTTCTGGGAATTCAAGTGAAGCAAGTTGAAGGTGGCATCTTCATTAGTCAGTCAAAGTATGTTTAGGACATAATCAAGAGGTTCAACATGACTGATTGTTAGATTGCTAAGACACCCATAGCTAGAAACCACTCATTTGGACCTGATCTTGAGGGGGAGTGTGTAGATGAACACTTATATAGGACTATGATTGGGTCTCTTATGTATCTTACTGCTAGCAGGCCTAATGTTATGTTTGCTGCATACATTTGTGCAATATATCAAGCCAACCCTAAGATGTCTCACCTCATCACTGTCAAGAGGATTCTTAGATACCTCAAAGGTGCCTCAACACTTGGTTTATGGTACCCAAAGAATCCTGACTTCAATCTGTATGCTTATACAGATAGTGATTATGGTACCCAAAGAATCCTGCTTCGAAAGCTTTTTCATTTAAAAATTCTGAATATAATTTACCTTCGGAAGCTTTTTGTTTTCCAAGAAAACTACTTTTTGAGCAAAAGTAAACTACTTTTTCAGAGGTAGGACCGACATTTGGATTTCAAAGTTTATCCTCTTTCATTAAATTTTATCTGAAATCCTTTTCACATATAAACCCAATGGTTTCCCTCTCTTTTTATCATCTGCTTCTTCCTCCAAACCTAAAACCCAAATTTCTCTCTGAAATTTCTTTCTTCTTTCTTTCTTCATCCTTAAGTTACCTCACAATGGCCAACCCCATTCACAAAATGACCCGAACTTTACCATGCAACTCCACAGGCAACACAACCAGGTTGCTCTGTTAAGCTCTGAGAAAGATTCTCATTTCTCAGAGGTTTGTCGCTTCTTAGCTTTGTCCAACTACTTCACCTCCCTAGCCATTGATCCTCCACTCTATGAGGATCATCTGCTCGAATTCTGGAAGACCTGCCAAGAGGTCGTAATGGATGGGGAGAAGGCACTGTCTGCCGTAGTGCAGGGGAGAACAGTCTTCATCACTCCGGCCATCATCAACATGCATCTTCAGCTAGATGATGATGAAGAAGGTGAGGTGTTCTTCCCAAAAGAAGCTTTCAATCATTCTTTTGAGCAGATGGGGTAGACGGAGATTACTCTGTCAAGACCTTCAGGAAAGGAAAGGTCTCATCCTAGTGGAGATTCCTGCTCCATGTGATTATCCACAGCTTATCAAACAAGCATGGTGGATAGGACCAGATTCCTAAGGATCTCTCTTTCATTATCTATGGAATGATTTAGGGGGTCAGTTCAGGTATTCTCAATTTGTTTATACTAATTTACTTTCAAACTTGGACTCCTTAGAATATTACATGTTCCCTAGATATGTCCAGTACATTCTTAACTATGAACTGGGCTCACAGTTAAGGGGAACAAGTAACATTCTTAAACTGGGACAGATGAAGCCTGCAACTTTAAAATATTAAGAAAGCCCACTATTGGGTTTCTGGGGTAGAAACAGCCCTGGTCCCAAAAATGTTAGAGCTCACTACTCAAGGTGACAACCTAGCAGCACAAGCTAGTATTGAACCCACACCTGCTACATCCCAACCACCTACACAACCACAAATCACCCTCACCTACCAAATAAAATCCAAATGACCCCTAATCATGCTATTCAGTATGTGCAGGGTCCCTATACACTCACCCATACAGGAGGAAATGGACACTGGAGCTCCCACTTCTCCTGAGGAGCAGACCACTCCCATCTCTTCAAGGATTAGTGCTGAGGTTCCTCATGCTCAGCCTGATGAGCTCATAAGCCAAACTGCCGTAAGCCATCACTCTTAGTCTCAACACTCAAGTAATCAACCTTTAGGGATAGTTACTATCCCCAGCCGTTAGATCTCAACCAACCAATCCCCAACCTTGATTTCTACACTGATGAAGATCTAGGTTTCAGTGAGTGCCATTATTCTCTTTTCTTTCCCCCTACTCAAACAGAGATGAGTGCTTCTGAGGCTCCTATTTCTAGCCCATCAGTCACCTACTATGAGGTGGACACTTCTGAACCTGTTCAGGATGTCCATATGGAAGAGGCTCTCACTTTTGAAAGTGACTACATCATTAAGACCTCAACCATGGCAACTCATCCCACTGACATCTCAATTAAGATTGCCAGTGAGCAGAGGAAATCCAGCAGCCAAGAACTTAAAGCTGGTGGTAAGAGTGAGGACTTTGGTCCAATCATCTCATCCCCCAATGATTCTTCGGATGAAGATGAGGGGAATTTAAGACTAAAGGTGCAAAAACTGTCTCAAACATGCACCTATTTAGTCTCCAAGGTTAGTCACTTGAATCTCAAGTGACTACCTTGCAGACAGGGTCAATGATCAGCAACTTCAGATTCATATCTTAAGGAAAAACTAGCTGGGAGACCTTTAAGAAGAGCTCAACCAGGAACACAAGACCTGTGGATGTGATTGACCTAACTCCTAGCTAACCTGTGCAAGTGGGTGATGCTACCAAAAAAGGGGGAGAAAGTCATTACAACTACAGAACCTGGGAGTTCTTCAGAGACAATGGACACTGAGGACTCACTATCCTCACTTGCAATTGTGCATTCTCAGCAACCTCCTCAAATTCACATTGATGTGGACTATGTAGACTCCTTCATACAGAGTCTGTTTGAGGATGGGATACCAAGGGCTATGTCATCTCCACCATCTTCCAATCACATCATTGGGGGGAGGTATGACTGCAAGGGAAAGCCCTAATCATCATAAGAGTACAGGGCCGCAAGAGATCTTCAAATTTCAGACCTTGAACTTCTATGAAGGCTGTATTAGTCAACATGCCACTTGTCAATCCAACCAATCAAGACAAGCTGACAAGTTGGCTCAAAGAATCCAAGACCGGATCACTGCAGAGTTCAGCCTTAGAAGAAGACTGTGGGGATCAGGCAATGTCATTGGTCAACTGGATGTTGAGGCAGACCCTAAGATTAGCTTCATAGGGGAAACCTTGACTGAAGGCCCAGTGACAGAACCTGAGAGCCCAGTCTTATCACCAACAACTGCTGTAGAGATCAATGCCCTTTTTGAGAATATGCTGGTGAAGGTGATTCTCAACCTCTCTCTGGCTAGAGCTTAGAAGCTACATCAAGCAATGAAGGCCAACTCTCTCTCCACCCTGAGTCACAAAGGTCTGTGAGTGACAAAGGGAAAAGAAAGATGACATCTGGGGAGATTGAGGAGGAGAAGAGAGAGAGGAAAAGGAAGCTGAGGGGAGAAAGTTCCTCTTCTAGGTCTCATGGAGATTGCAATCAGGGCTGCCCCCAAACTAGATACTCAGAATGATGAGTTAAGGGCAGTCAGGATAAACTATCTACAGACAAGGAACTATGACATAGACAATGTCATATCTCTCCCCTTGGAGGAGTTAAATGAACTGGTTGACCAGAAAGATCAAAGGAGAAGAAGGAGGCAGAAGATGCAGAGCTTTAGTACAAATCAAAGAAGATAGAGAGAAAGAAAAAATTGTACAAGCATGTGCCTACCCTCTCCCCAGTTCAAGAAAGTCCTACACAAGAGGATGTGGTCAACAAGAACCTTAGGTAGATAAAGAAAGAAGAAGAAAGGATCAAGATGATCAACTACCTGAGTGCCATAGGCCTCTATCAGGCAGAAGCACTTCTTCTTTTATCCTTTGACTATGTTGAGTTTGAGTATCTTAAACAACTTGAACTTGAGATAGTCAAGGAGAGAAAGACAACCAAAAGAAAGCTAAGGGAAGAAGCTGCCAAGTCAAGAGCCATCATCCACAAAATCATGAAGAAATATACTGACAGGCATAGGATGATAAGCTTCTTGAAGCTGTATGGATTCTCCTGAAGGAGACTTGGCCCCATGTCTCTATCCACTATGGATGAGCATATCAGGGTGATCAAGCAGAAGATCAAGAGTGGAGAGCTAGTTGACTTACATTCCCCTCCAAGTCAAGCCCCACCTGAAGTGGAGGTTAAGGTTGAACAACCAGAGACATCATAACCTGGACCTCCTGTTGAATCTCAGCTTGCTTCATCTTCTGATCCATAGCAGGGTCAGACTCACTCTCAATCTGAACCTGTGAGAGTAGAAGACCCAACTGAGAAAGACAATGAAGATCAATTCGGTACTGCAGGCTAGTCTTCTCAGTTAAAAGTTGTAAAGAGAAAGAAAAGGATGGATTCTAAACCAAAGCCAAAGAAGAAGAAGAATATTGTATCCTTTTCTGAACCTCAGGATGAGTTAGAACATCCTGAGGATGTGCAGCCAGAGGATGCTCCATCATCTCCAATTCTAATAGCTCCTCTTGCATCAGAAAGACCTATCCTGTCCTGGACATACACTACAAATCCAAAAAGGTGGCATGTCATTAGAGATCATGGCATTGAGAATGTCTACACTTGGCAAGACATGTTTCAGTTGTCTCTGTATGATCTTTTTGACATGAGAAGATACTTTGATAGTCTAAAGGATCCTGATCATCTTATGAAGAAAGGGTTGGTTATCATCCTGATGAGGACTGTTGATATCTGAAGTCTTCAAGAGTTTTGGTAGCATCAACCTAGGGGGAGTTTATAGAGAATATGTATAGAGGCTGAAGCAACCAAAGTCTATCTGCATGCATGCTGCACAAGTACTGAAGAAGAATGCTTCGGAAGTTTCACACATGCAACAGAAATATTCTCTAAGTGTGAAATCTTCCGAAGCCAAGACCAATATCTTCCGAAGCCAAAGATGAAGCCTTCCGAAGCTTCAAAGACAAAGTCTTCCAGAGCTCTACACTTGAAGACAGATTTCTTCTGAATACTTTTAATAACATGCTTTATCTAATGTACTTTTCCATAAAGCTGGATCCCTTTCCACTGCAACTCTGTAAAGTCACCAACTTCCATGAGTTGGTGAGAAGGTCCATGCTTTTGGTAACTATACATTGAGGTCTTGAGTCTATAACTTTCTACTTCATGTACATTATCCTTTTTGTTATAGATGAGGATGTGAGCTATGAATGTCATAGTCACTAGTCAAAAGGCAATCTGCCTTTTGACTCTACAATTGATTTTGTTTTGTGTCTAGTCAGTTGTATCCAGCTAGCTTTCATAGTATGGCTGGCTGTCGGATGTAGTATAAGGATCTCATGTTCTTGTATCTTTCCTTATTCTTTGTAACACTTGTAATAGAACATGAGAAAGCAATATACAGCAATCTTGAAAACCATCTCCCTATGTATCTTGCTTTTTGTTCTGTCTCTTACTTACTTGTGTTCTTAGTGTCTTTACTTGTGATTAATCCAGTTCACTATTTGATTAAGTTTAGTTACTCTCCTCTTTGTGTTGTTGTGTTGTATTAGACCACCCTTCACCGGACTTGCAACATGGTTATTGATGTTTCTTCTTACTCTTGTGGTCCTGTCACGCCATACAGGATTTTGTCGAGAATCATTTTTGGTTATTTTGCTTCTTTAAACCTATTGTTTTAGTTAATAGCAGCTGGAAACACATGCTCCATGAATTTTTGAGACTTTTTAAATCAACCCGTCCTGACCCGAACCCATCTTGACCTAAACCCATTTTGACCCATACCCATCCTGACCTTTTCTTTAATCAACCCATCCTAACCTACATCCTTCCTAACCCAAATCCATCCTAACCCAACAATCAACCCAATCCAACCCATCCATTTTACCCCCTCTAAAAAGCACCAATGGCCACTTCTCTATCACCATCCATTAATAGAGTGATGGTGTTGTATAGTGTTCTTCAAAGTTTGCATGGTATATATAGGCAATTTTACTAGATATTTTAAGTTTATAATAATTGACTATCCTTGAATGAAACTAATATCATAGAATCATCTTTTTATTTAAAACATGAATATATTACAAGTAGTACCTTCTGTCACATTTAACAACCTAAAATAATATTTGAAAAATACTTAAACCTAATCAAACAACCTTAAGTAGATCCTTCTAATGTGCTCTAAAATATACATACAAAACCTATTAAAAGCACATAAATTATTCTTAAGTATCTTCCTTAAAATGATGAAATTGAACTTAAAAATGTTTAATTGTATTTTTAGGTGTTCAAAAGGTCAAGATGGACAAAAGAAGCATACTTAGCAAGAATTTCTAAACAACCAAGCTTTGAAGTCCAAGCATGGGGTCCCCCCACTAAGCACGCTCATATGACCAGCCTGAAATACGCCCTCGTGCTTAAATTAGGGACATCTAACAGGACAAGAATTATTGTCCCCCAAAAGTAGTCACGGGGCCATAACCCACCCCAATGACGGGGTCGTGCACCATAAGTCTAGGGGTCATGTCCCATAAGTCTGGGGGTCGTGCCCGACATACTCTACATGTAAGAACCAACCATTTTTTATAAGCATTGTACTAGCATGGGGTCGTGCCTATTAGGCATGGGGTCATACTTAAACACTCTAGAAAGTCTATAAATAGGATCTTATTTGCAACTTTAAAGAGAGCTTTTAATGGAGGTTACCCTACTGATTTCTCTTGGAAATCAAGTCTTAAAGATCCTTGTGAGGATTCGGAGGTGCATACAACACTTGGGAGAAGCTCAAGATTGTCTAAACATTATCCATTGTGGATCACTAGTTTGACTGTTCCATTTCACTAATGATTTCATATCTATCATCAATGTTGTTTGTTGTTATGTTCAAGCTTATTATGAGCTAAACTCTTATTATCATCCTAATTGATTGAAGCTTATATTACTTGTGATGAACTAATGGTGCGGCTTATGTTTTGTAAATGTTATGATAATATTGGGTAAACTTTTGATGGGTAGCACCTATATTTGAACAAGAAGTTATTAACTTATGGTTTATAATTGTGAATGTCATACAATGTTGAAAATGTATGAACTAGCTTTTATTTTTGAAACTTGTCTTCATAACAAATCCATGGCTAAAAAAGTAGAAATAGTTATTAGAAATCATGTAACTTTAGCCTTTTGATCATTTGTGGGTTCCCTATTATTAGACCAAGAAATCTACAATAATTGTTATGGTTTTCTAAAATTAATAGTACATTGGAAAATAACTTGATTATAAGGCCCCGTTCCCGGGAGACCTCACATTGGTTAATCATAGCATAAAATCATTTTAATAACCAAGTAGCGGAATTAAATAGACACCCATTTAAAACTTGGAAACCATATTGTACCTATACATTTGCCCATCAATTGTAAATAAAACATAGTACTTGTTTTTAAATTACAATAAAATTTTATAATCAGAAATACCATCCACTACCATCCAAGTAGCTTCCTACCATGTGCCATCCTCAACAGCATCATTTACCTGCCAATTATTATGCATAAAAGTCAGCTTCGCTGAGTGAATTCTAGTTTAGGTAAATAAGAAATATAAACTTTATCGTTCATATAATGACCACGCATACATCATAATACATAATATTTGCATCTTAATAAGCATGTTCATTATCTTTCATTCTTTCATATCTTTCACTTTATCATAAATGAGATTGCACAAAGCAAGAGCTCCATGTTGATCGACAATGAATGTCGATCCCTGTCGGTACACATTTTTCATGGTAGCTAACCCCCGACAGTTGATCCACACTGCAAGGCACATAGCCCGCTCATGAATACGGATTAATCATCATACATCAAACTCACCTAAGTGAAGTCTATCATAGTGCTTGCAAGACTTTTCATCATCAAACAAGCCCAGGGATAACATTCATTACGTTTCACTTTTCATTAATATCGTCTTTCACTTTATTATATAATACTTAATTTAATAAGTACACAACATGCCAAGTACTAATCATCATAAAACATAACCGACCCTCCGCGGAACAGTGGGGGTTCGGGGGCGGCAGCCCCTGACAGCGGGGTCCTAGGGGCAGCAACCCATAGTGGGGTTGAAAGGGCAACGCCCCTGGCTGGGGCCGGGCTGCCAGGTCAGCGCGAAAATTTTTTATTTTTAAGCATTTACATAGCACATTTCCTTATAGAAAAATTGATCTTTCTATTAAAACCTTATAAAATCTCGGTCATTTAAAAACATATATTTAGTATGCATAATAACCCCAAAACACGGAAAAACTTACAAATAAGGGATCTAGAACTCACCTGAATACCATGAGTAACCTCTAAACTAAGCTTTCTAGGCTAGGATCACCCTACACAGCCTGCAAATGAGTTAACACTTAAAGAGGTTAATTTCTGCCTAAGTTCATTGTTAATTTCGCCGCAAGATCGGCAATTTCGCAGCTAGATTCGCCTGCCACCTTCGCTGGCAGTTTCGCTAGCATCTTCGCTTCCAGTTTTGCTACCAGTTTCGCCCAACTTTCGTTGGATAACCTTGTCTGCGAAACTACCTGCGAAAATATAGTTTCGCAGGAAGTCCTCATAGTTTTGTTGCTTGCATATGCAAATTCGCTGGATGCATATACAGTTTCACAGATCGCATAAAAGTTACAAACCAACCCGTTTTTAACCTAAAATCACAACGTTTTACGTTCAAACTCTTAGTTTATCATCCATGAGGCTATATCTAAGCTTTTTACATGTTTTCATATGTAAAATGTGACCTTTATGCGATTCTTTGCACATTTTCAAAACCCAAAACCCTAGAATCCGGGTTTGATCTATAGAAGGGTTTAGAGGTCGATTCTTACCTGGATTTTTTACTTCTTTCTTAGGTCTTGATGCTCCAACACCCAGATCTTCAATCTCTTAACCTTTGAAGCTTCAAATCTTGAGTTTTCTTCACTTTCTCAATCTACTTTCTCTCTCTACGACTTTAGGAGCTACGAAAGTGAGGATGGTGGTGGCTGGTTAGGTGGGTAAGATGGCTGGTTATGGGCCCTTAATCAATTAGCCTCTTGCCCATAAGCCTCATTAGCCCATAAACCCTTTTCTTCCTTTATTAAATACCTACCAATTAATCTCATTATCCTCGGTGACTCGTTTTGACTTTTCGGGGTGTTACATGATCAACTTTCTTTCTAACATTAACTTATGTTTGTAGAAATAGTATGTTGATAGGTTACACGAGATCTACCTATATTACTAGTGGCTTGGATGATCAATATTGTAATTTACTCAATGTTAGTGCCCTTGTCACTACGGAGTTGGAAGACAAGAAATCCACGTTGGCTAGCATTTATAAACATTAACATATCTACTTAAAATATATCTTTAATCACACCATGATATTCATCACAGTTACACAAGTGTAATCTAATTAGGATGAAAATTATAATTGCATGTTTTAAAACCCAATAGTCTCAATTTACTTTACTTTTACTTTACTTATTTTTTTAATAAAAAACCTAAAAATTTGGTTACATCAATACAACTTATCATTTTCCCAAATTAAAGTTTAATCTAATAGTCAATTATAAAGATTGTTGAATAGGCTCGGTATGTCCACAAATTGATACTCGGTTCTTAGCAACACCATATTACCATATGGCAGGTACACTTGTCTTTTGTGTGTGTAGTTAGTAAGTAATAACCAAATAAAATTAAATTTGTGCTAAAACCCTTTAATAAAATATATACACCTTTTACATGCATCACCTTCCTTTAGAGTCCTTCTCGACTTCCTTATCAACCTCTTCTTGGTATTTAATTTAACTCACTTCGGCCAACATACAATCAGATTTGTCATACCACATCAAAACCATAGTAAAAAGTAGGTTTCCTACATCTTCTTCATTTTTAGTGGAAGTAACTTGTTATCTAGATTGGAATTTAGGTCTTATAAAGTAAAACCAATTTTATTCATATTTTCATACCCTAATTTTCATATTATTAGGGAGATATTATAAAACTTGATGTCATTGGCGTTATGATAGTCAACAACGGTTATGATACCATCATCAAATGTCTTATCTAGTGTTGCTGAGAAGTGACCAAAATGAAATATTTTTAGGTTGAACAACCATGGTCTTAAAACATATGCATGTTTCATGATGTCATCTTAATAGTATTCATTTAGGGATGTAGACTCTATGATCGATGCACATTTTTATCAAAGATGGTAATTTTGTTTTGTATGGGCTCATCTTGCTTAATAATGACAAGTTCAAATAAAAAAGTGAAAAAGTTAGAGATGAATATTGGTGGAGAATATGATGATAATGTAAGTGGTATTTTGTCACACTCCTACTAGTAGCAAAAACACAAGGATGTGATAAATGGAATCATCATAACACTTGGGGTTTAAGGAATCTCTACAGGAATTCTCCGTCAATGGATCATGACGTCTTACTGAACAAAAGAACCAGTGTCAAGAACAATCTATACCATATCTTTATTCCAAACATGCAAATCAAAAAGAACAAGTACAATCGAAACCAATACAAGTCCAACAATAAGAATTGTCCCAAAACCTATTATTCTAAACATCTAATGCTTTTGTGAGAGTGGTCTTGTCTATAGTTTCCAAACACTTAGCCAGTATTACCTAAAAAGACATGCTCTAAAAGTCAACATATGTTTGATATGTTCAAAGCTTTATAAGTACAAATAAATTTCCATGTAAGTCAAGTACAAATAATGTGTGTGAATGAGAAGATAAAAGTTATATCCATCGACATAAGCTCATGACCAATCCTAACGACGAGCATTCCCAAGGGAACGTGTAGACCATATCAATCTTAGCTAACATACCAACTACAAAGGGGGGGGGGTCAACCTGTTAGTACTAGTAATGTAACCTCCGTCCATTTTCAAACTATAAACCTAAAACCGGACCCACTTTAAACTATCATACGATGGAAAAATTCATTATTAATTTATTTTATTTATTTTGATGAATCAAATGCGTTAAGTGTGTAATTTAATCAATATTGACAATTGTTTTATTCAATTTTCATTTATTATATCATTTAAACAGTTTATATAATTTTATAATTTATAAAATAAATTTTAAAATGTTATTAATATTTATAAGATTTTAAATATTCAATTAAAATAAATAATCAAATTACAAGTTTTTGTGAGATTTATAAAGTCTATAAAAATTTGATAAAAAAGTTATTAAATTAAATTAAAGTCTAACAAATTTATAGTTTAAATTGTAATTATTCTTTTATTTATTTAAATTATTTTATTTTATATTATTTCAAATTTCAATCATAAACTCCTTTTGAAAGACTTGTAACTCACCATTAACATAATTTTTAACCCCCTCGTAAGCTCAACTACAAAAGCAAGTTTTAGGCCTTATTTTTCATTTGTTCGTTCTCCAAAAATCTCACTCACATATCTTTTTTTTATCCATTGGTTTTGAACAATTTCAAAAATTTTCTTTTATAATAAATTTTAAGAATTCTATAATACTAAGGTAATCTTATATTGCTTTTATATTATACATTTCTATATTATTTCAATCATCCTAACATCCAATTGTTCTCATCACTTTATGTTTTTACTTTTACTCTTTCTTCTACTAAATCTCTTTTATATTAATCATTATCATTTGATCCTTAGCCTTCTAAAATTAATTAACCATATAACAATCACTAGCATTCCTATATCAAGCTAAAACACGCTAACGTAAACAAGAATTCCGTTTGTATATGGACGGCTATGCCGCTGTATTCGGTTACTGCGCAAGAAATTTTCTCTAAGTGATGGATATGCCAAAATCTTGGAATTTTTTTATAACTCAAATGAAGTCTAATATACCATATATCAACATATAAATTTGTTTTAACCTGTTTTACACTTTAACAATTTTAAAAGTGTACATAAGTGTCTTACTATATATATGGTAGAATATAGTCTGACTTCAACTAACTATAACTTCATCATAACAAATATTAAGTTCATTTAATTACCCTTTTAACGATAGTTTATATGTATTCAAAATCAATCGGATGACTCAACAATAGCCTTCACAAGATAAGTGCGCATTTGAGCACCTTCGGTCTTGTGCTACTGTTTTGACCAATTTACGGATCTTTTAGTAAAAGTTTTCTGAACGAAAGTTGTTCAGGAGACTCTGAACTAGTCAACTGTAAATTTTTATAATTTTATGAAACCGTTTGCTAATTATAAAACCTGTTCAAACACATACCAACGTTCTGTCCAGACTCTAAAATTGATGCAATAATCCATTTTCAATCTACCTTTCGCTTTTTGGCATTCTCTAAATGTTCTAACTTGTAATGAATTTTGATCATAAGTTATTGTTTTTTCTTATCCTTTAGGACATCACCTTTGACTCTTGAACATCCAAGCTTTCTTATGTACTCTACAACCATCATTATACAATGTGAGTTTTCCATACCCCTTTTTATTTTTATTTCATACCTTTTGGGGTGAAATAGATTAATCGTATAAACATACACTTGTAAAACATCTTGATACTTGTAATGCACAAGCAATTCGTTTATAAACTTGACATTGTTATTTGAGATATTTGTGAGACTTATATGATAGGCATCTTGTAAAAAACATCATTTACTATTGCTAGACTAGCAACGTCATACATCTATGGGCTTGACAAGCCTATTTGGTGCTAAATCCGAGGTTATTGTCGGCTCCTGATGACGTATTATTGTTCATCATGGGAACCAAGTACACTTAGCTAATCACATATCTTATTGTGGCCATTCTTTTGTCAAGGTTTGATTATATCATTATGCTATCTATATATTCTTGCATTATTTTTTAACCTATGACTTAAATTGCATTTTAATAGTTGTTTATATATGTGAGTTTCCATATCCCATTTTCATTTTTATTTCACACCTTTTGGGGTGAAGCAGGTTAACCGTATAAATACACACTTGTAAAATATCTTAATACTAGTAATGCACGTGTAATTCATCTTATAAATATTGTTATTTGAGATCATGGTGAGCATTATATGATAGTCATCTTGTAAAAACAATCATTAACTATTGCTACCCTAGCGGCGTCATACATCTATGAGCTTGAAAAGCTTATTTGGTGCTAAAGCCGAGGTTATTTCGGCTCCTGATGACGTATTCTTGTTCATCATAGGAACCAAGTACACTTAGCTAATCATATATCTTATGTGGCTATTCTTTTTTCAAGGTTTGATTGTATCATTATGCTATCTATATATTCTTGCATTATTTCTTAACCAATGACATGAATTGCCTCTTAAAAGTTGTTTATATATGTATGTACAAATTCATAAGAACTTACCAACATCATATGTTGACCGTATTTTTAACTAATTTCAGAATGCAGTTTAGAAGACTTCTTCATCCTCATATAAGATTTGGATCTAGATTAATAAAAGACTTATTATGTTGTTTGATTTTTTCTTGCATTGTAACGAAATATTTGATTTGACTTATTCAATGAAAATGGCATTTAATAATATTTCAACGTATTTATTTCCATGAGCTATGAATGATCGATTTACATTCGCCCGCCCGATGATTCTGCCATTGGTCGGGTGTTACAAGTAATACCTCTCCCTAACAGTCCAATCCATATCCAAAATAAGAGTACATACTCATGAGGGGAATCTAGACTTGATCCTATGACTAAAATCACACACAACAGTCCAATCCAAGTGCAAAAATAATCAAAATGCATGGCATATGTCAAAGCCATTGATCATGATTTTCCCACATGTAAAACATTAAAAAAGGCCAAGAAACACACCTTAGTAGTAGCACATTCCAAAATTCCACAGATAGGTACTAGCAAGTGATTACAGATATTAAAACAAAGTACAAGCAATTACCTACAGAAACAAATTAGGATTACTAAATGTCTTGAAAACCTAATTAATTGTAATCATTGTATTCTAGTCCTCAATGCCCGACCAAAAAATTATTTTATTGAAAACATTGTTCATTTGTTATTCCATGTCCAATATCCTAAATTATTTAAGTTTCCAAGTTATTAACATGTATTTTGTTATTCATGTCATGTATTGTATGTGTTAGTCCAAGGTTAATGTTTAACTAATCTTAAGTGTTCCTTAAACATCGTAGAATCCCTCTTTGAACACAATATTCAGCTCTATTTAGTTATTTAGCCTTAAATTTTAAATTTTAAGTTTTATAAAAAACCTATTCCAGCTTGTATAGTTTATCGCACACTAATCTTGCGTAGACTGCTTGAAGGTCAAAATGATAACAAAACATCATGTTTATCTTAAAAAAATTATATAAAAAGAATAACCAACACCAAAAGGACATTTATAAGTGAGATATGACCTCAAGTACATAGACCAACATTTTGTTTAGTTTTTTCAACTTTGACCTTTCATTTTGTTTATTTTGTTTGGATGACCAAATGATGTTTGGTTGATAAGAAATCACTTGAGTTAGTTAGAGGACTATCCGAACTTACTTTTACACATAAAGTTTCACACATATAGTCTATGTATGACCAAGTTATGACCTGTAAAAAACAAAGAATGTTTTTTACAGCAAGCTGTTCAAAATTCAAAATTTGTCATTTGCATCCCAGATCCATAATTTTTGTTGATACATATGTACCTAGATTCGGATCTTAATGTAATATGTCTTAAATGTCTTACACTTATGTAATGCTTGGGTACTTAATGAAATGAGAATGTTTGGTTGTGATTTATGATGTTTAATACTTCATTAATGAGTTGTGTAACGCATATTGACTAGATTATATAGGTTTGTGATTGTTTGAATTGATATACATAATGTTATAATAATGAATACATTCAAACTTGGTTAAGTGAAGTTCTCATGCGTCCGACTGGACCATGCGCCCCAATAGTGGTCATGCGTCCGAATGGCCATGCGACTGAGTGTCTATGCGCCTAAATAGTCCATACGCCTGAACAACTTCATGCAACTGACTCAATCGCACGACTGAACACTCAGTCATGCGAATGGATCAATCGCATGGCTCAATCGCACGAATGAACCATGCAAATGGTTCAATCGCACGAATGAGTAACCCTAACCTATAAATACCACCTAATTCGTGGAAAAACGTAAGCATTATACACACTTCGACTCCAGACGTACCCTAGCCGTCCAGAGACCTCTAAGATCATACTCCAAGTTCATAGATCGCAGTAGATCGATTCCTAATCGATTCTTAACGTTAGATTCAATACATAATTGTTTCTACGTGTGTTCTCACTGATTGGATCGCCAATCAAATAGGATTCCGCACTATTTAGTTCGGTTTACACGTTAATCAGTTAGTACATCGTCCCGTACACGATCCCTAACAAGTGGTATCAGAGCTTTGGCTCTTGATTAAGTGTTGATTCAATCGTTTTTTATACAAAAAATTGTGTCTTTTCACTAAAAACGCAATCCTTTTGTGTCAAACGGTGTCTTAGACGTCTCCTGACCATAAAGTTAAGTTTTTCTGGCATACGGCAATTAGGGTTTGTGAAAATTTGAGTTTTTGCAGCCAAAACACATTTAACCTATGAATTTTCAAACTTCAGCAGGTTCAGTCGCACGATTGGCTCAATCACACGACTGATTTCATTCGCATCCCCAAACACATGATTGGACTCATTCGTACCCTCATCGTACGACTGAGAATCCTATTCGGACTGTTCAACTGCACTAGTTCATTCGACTGACTGACTCATCCGCATTAGTTCAATTGCACGATTGAACCATTCGCCTAGTTCAATCGCCCGAATAAGCCTAGTCGGATACCTTCATTCGCACACATAAACAGTTTGTTTAATAGTAAAGTTAAGTGAAATGGAGGACCAGTTTTCAGCATACACAGCAAGTAGAGACACTCGTATTCAGAATCTACTGCTATTGGAGAACGAAGTGGGAATTCATAATAAACCCCCAAAGCTTATCACGTTAGACGATTACCCACAGTGGAAGCAACGTTTCGAAATCTACTTAAATGGAGTAGACACAAATTTGTAGGAGGCTATAGAGTCGGGGTACAACATGCCAGTAGGAGCTGACGGTGTCAAACTTATGTTAAGTGGCATGTCTGATGCACAAAAGGTGAAACACAACGCTGAGAAGAAAGTCTACGCTTTGCTTACCCAGTCTATTCCAAAGGATATCTTCCATCGGTACTCAGAGTATACTCAAGCAAAGAAATTATGGGATGCGTTGGAGAAGAGGTATGATGG
The DNA here is from genome assembly GCA_025506515.1 of Flaveria trinervia. Classification (NCBI taxonomy): domain Eukaryota; kingdom Viridiplantae; phylum Streptophyta; class Magnoliopsida; order Asterales; family Asteraceae; genus Flaveria; species Flaveria trinervia. Next base: position 31,978,313 of record CM046442.1, read on the forward strand.
AAATGCCTCACTCAAGGCCATTAAGGCCAAAGCTTTGAAGAAGGAGTTTGAAAACTTCTCTTCAATGGGAAAGGAAAGCCTGGACGACGTGATCGACAGATTCTACCACTTGATGAGTGAGATGCACACTCATGGAGTAACTACGTCGATAGAGGATAAGGTATCCAACTTTGCAGATGGATTACCAGAGAAATGGGCTTCCTTCGTTTCAAATCTCAGACAGAATGGGTTGCTCTCGAAGTTAGATATAAATGACCTCATTCTGAAACTGAGAGAGGAGGAGCTTAGGATGAAGTATAAAGCCCAAAAGGCCAACTATGATAAGAACCAGAGCTTTACAACGCGACTCCTCAGGCCAAGACATCTGGAGCACCACTACAGACTGCTTTCGTCTCAAGCTCAGCAAGTCCAGCACAGGCATCTAATTTAGGGTCCGAAACGTCAGGGTCGCCGGGTACCCAGTATATTATACCAGAAGCCAATGTAGCAAAATTGAAAACCGATAACTACGGTAACGTGATTGTTGAGGTGGCTAGAGAACACATGGACCTCCTAGCTGCTGTAGTCCACTCCTATGATGGACTAATTGCTAGAAAGATAGGAAATTGTCACCTGGCAGATGAGGATTATGAACAGGTGGATGAGATGGAGTTGGAACGGATGGATATAATGTGGGCCTTGGCAAGTGCTGTCCGACGAGCTAAAAAGTTTGTCAAGAAGACCGGACAGAACTTGGTTGCAACCAAGGACACAACCTTTGGCTTCGACAAGTCAAAGGTAACCTGTTTCAACTGGTAATGGCAATCCTTTCTCGTCCTTTAATCATCAGGACAAAGTCACATCTAGTAGTTCTACTTCATCAAGCAAGGACCCTAAAGCCTTGACTGCTAATGATGATAAAGGATAGGACTGGAGCTTTCGGTTCGTCTCACCGGGAGAGTCCACCATAGCTAGTGTGGAGGTCATAGATGGCGATTCCGCCAGTGAGGAAGATATAGCAGTATAGCTCGCGATGTCCAATTCTGAAGACACTGCACCTGTGGTCAACCACCTGCCTGAAGAAGATAAATCTACATCAACGTCAGAATCACCAGAAGCAGAGACAACAGATTCTGCATACATGGCTGATTCTTCTTCAACATCTCAGGTAAGTACTACTGACCAGTTGTTTAATAATCATGCTTGTTCTGATTGTAATGAATTTAAGCATAGATTTAAAATTTGCTAGGTTATTAGATCATAATGATAGCTTAGTAAAGGATTGGAACTGTGCACTGAAGCTAATAGAGTTTTAAAACAAAATGCGCACAGTTACAAGGAAAAGATAGACCTTTTAAACAAACAGCTTAGGGAAACAGAAGTAGTTACCTTTAACCAAGCTAATGACATTAGGTACTGTCTTAACTCCCTAGAGGACACTAAGAAGCAGAAAACAGTTTTAGAAGTAGAAGTCAACTCCTTAAAACAAAAACTGCACAGTTGGACAAGCTCATCTCATATTGTCCAACACTTAGTGAGAGAAAGAAACAATGGGGAGGGATTGGGATACAAAATAGTTCCGCCACCACCTGAGACCTTGATGAACACCAAAAGTAAACCAATTAATAATAACCCCATCAAGGATCATGTGGTGACCACTCCTCTTGTTAGTGACCCAGATTCCACAAGTAAATCAATTGAATCTGGCACTAAACAAAAGGAGTCCACTTCAAAGGCAAAAAAAAAGATGCCTTGTGTTAACCTGGAAAAAGAGTTTGAAAAGGTTAGCATAAAGTCAGGTTCAAATAAAGTCAAATCAGAACTCAAAAAGACTATTAAGCCTAATCAATCACGAGTATCATGTCAAAGTCCAGGTAAACAAGAAATAAAAGATGTAAAACCAGGTAAAGCAATTAAATTTGTAAAACACGGCCATACATCTAACAAAGAAGTGTCTCAATCTAAATAAAATAAGGTCATCCGTGTGACCTACATCTCCACAAACACAAATAAACCGTAAAGTTGAAAGCAGATCTTGCTACAATTGTGGAGAGTACGGTCACATTGCGTCTAATTATCCTTATTATCAGACACCGAGGAGGAAAGTTGAACTTCCTGCATCTAAAACTAGATCTTTTAAGAGGAACTCAGTGACGCCTCCTAAAAGGGATAGTGAATCCAAAGTTCAACCAATCAGCCAGTCTCTGTTTATCACAAACAGGCCTTACACAAAGCTGGTCTATGGAAAGAAAAATCCGCCTCAGCGTCTGAAAATGAGAACAAACAGACATCTGAGCTTCCCTCAACCTCAAATGGTCAATGGATTGAGTTTATGTTGTGTGATGCCTCGGGGAAACCCAAGCCAGTGAAGGCTTGGGTTCCTAACATGAACTAATGTTTTCATGGGTGTTCGCTATAGTGCTGAGACTAACACGTGGATTGTAGATAGCGGAGCATCCAGGCACATGATGGGGAACAGAGCTCTCTTATCAAACTTTAGAAAAATCAAAGGAGGGCATGTTTCATTTGCTGGAAACAAAGGCGGTACATCACAACCCAAGGGGAAGTGGGAATCAAAAAGTTAAGTTTGACAAGGAAACTATGTCCAACAATTACAAAATAACTTACTTTCTGTTTCTCAAATATGTGATAAAGGCTTCAAAGTAGTCTTTGACAACAAGAAGTGCTACGTTTTGAAGAAGGACTACGTGATCCGAGGACCAAGTCCTAATGTCAGCTTCAAGATATAATGATCTTTATGTCTGGATCTTCAAAGGCCTCCACAACGGATCATGAAGTTCAGTGCTTCTTGTCCAAAGCTACTGAGAAGGATTCCATCTCCTGGCATAGGAGAATGGGACACATAAATCCGAGGAAGATGAATCACTTGATCCAGAATGATCTAGTGAGGGGAGTGAACGTCAAAAACTTCCAACTCCCAGATTTTTGTGTTGCGTGCAAGAAGGGAAAACAGATGAAGAAGTCTTATAAGGAAAAGAAAGTTCATTCCATAGAACTACCTCTTGAGCTTCTTTAATATGGTTGTTTGGTCCAGTCAGTACAAGAAGCATCGCAGGCGACTTGTACTGCTACGTAGTTACTAATGACTACTCAAGATTCTCTTGGGTAATGTTTTTGAAGTCCAAATCAGAAACATTTGAATCCTTCAAGGAATTAGTAACTACACTGGAATCCCTATACAAGCTGAAAGTACGACAAGTGCGCTCAAACAACGGAACCGAGTTCAAGAATCAGTGGATGGAGGCCTACTGCAAGGAAAGGGGAATTGTGCATCAATTTACCTCTGCCTCCACTCCTAAGATGAACGGTGTTGCTAATGGAAGAATCGCAGCTTGATAGAAACCGCACGGACTATGCTAGCAGACTCGAAACTGCCTATTCAATTCTGGAATGAGGCAGTTGCAAATGCATGTTATACGCTCAATCGAGTTCTGGTGGTTAAACGCCATGGAAAAACATGCTACGAGTTACTACAACGACGTAAACCTAACTTAAAGTATCTCGAACCGTTTGGCGCTCCGTGCACCCTTCTGAAGAAGACTCGGGAGGGAAAATTCAGCGAGAAGGTTGATGAAGGGATCTTTCTAGGATACAACATACCGAACAAGAGAGTTTACAACAACTCAACGGGTCAAGTAGAGGTGTGGTAATGTTGATGTTCAGAGATACACCACACCACCTGCTGGAAAAGGGCCTGCTTACTTCTTTGACTATGATGGATTCTTCAAGTCCTTCAACATACCTCTCTTCACATCCGAAGAGGAGTTGGCAAACAAGATGATGTACGATGTCTTGAACACACCTTCTCAAGATTCAACACCATCCGGTTCACAAAGTCAATCATCTACTAACTCAGGGGGAGCACTTGATGTGAGTGACTCTTCCTTTGATGAAGAAAATATGGAGAATGATCAGAACAACCAGGATGAACAGGAATCGACTACCACAAGTCTACAAGCATCTGATAGTGATGCTTCTGAGCCTTCTGAACCACAAACTCCTATTGCCTCAGATCCAGAACCAAATGTTCACAATCTTGATTCTGAGGTGGTTGTTCCAACAACTCCCGGCTCACGTCTAAACGTCTATCATCCTTTGAATAATGTCATAGGAGATGTGAGATCAGGAGTTCAGACCAGAAATCAGTTGTACTCAGCTGATTATGCCTCTGTGATGGAAAAGGGATACCTTCATGATGGTGCCTATCGTTGCTTTGTGTCTCAGTTTGAGCCAAAGTATGTTAGTGAAGCCCTGAATGATGAGGCATGGGTGAGTGCCATGCAAGAAAAACTTCTCCAGTTCAAGAAGTTGGGTGTATGGACTCTAATGGATAGACCTAAAGGTGCTAAGGTCATTGGCACCAAATGGGTCTTGAAATGCAAGAAATATGATCAAGGGGTGATCATCAGAAATAAGGCTCGGCTTGTTGTTAAGGGATTTCGACAAGTTGAGGGTATTGACTACAATGAAGTGTTTGCACCCGTGGCAAGAATGGAAGCAATCCGCATCTTCCTTGCCTATGCATCTTATATGAAGATCAAAGTTTATCAACTAGATGTGAAGAGTGTGTTCCTTCATGGTGAGATCTGAGAGACAGTGTATGTCAGTCAACCCGAGGATTTGAGGATCCATATCATCGGGACAGAGTTTACAAACTCGACAAGGCGCTATACGGGCTTATCAAGCTCTGAGGGCCTGGTATGAGAAACTCTTGACTCATCTTGTGAAACACGATTTTCGCAGGGGAGCCATTGACTGTACATTGTTTATCAAGAAAAAGATGGGGATTTACTGCTGGTACAAATCTATGTCGATGACATAATCTTCGTTCCAAGAATGAAGAATTATGTAAAGAGTTTGAAGCAGTAATGAAGGCGGAGTTTGAGATGAGTGCATTGGGAGAGATGAAGTTCTTTCTCGGGTTACAGGTGGATTAGACACCAAATGGGATTTTCCTACATCAGACCAAGTATGTAGGTGATATTCTTAGTCGGTTTGACATGGAGAATGCTTCTACAACGGGAACTCCACTTGCTACAAACCATGATGTAGCACCGACGAGAATGGTGATCTGGTAGATGCCATTATGTACCGAGGGATGATTGGATCTCTCATGTATATCACTGCCTCACGACCTGATATCATGTATGCTACATGTTTATGTTGACGATATCAGGCAAAGCCTAAGGTGAACCATCTTATTGGGGTCAAAAGGATTTTTCGTTATCGGAAGAGTACACCCACACTTGGGTTGTGGTATCCTCATGATGATGACTTTGAGCTTACGGCGTATAGCGACTCGGATTACGACGGCTGCAAGATGAACTACAAGTCTACATCAGCAGGGAGTCAGTTCTTTAGGAGAAGATTAGTAACCTGGCAGTGTAAGAAGCAGACCTCGGTTGCATTGTCAACCTGTGAAGCCGAATACATTGCTGCTACAAGTTGCTGCTCACAAATCATATGGATTCAACAACAAATGCGGGATTACGGTTTGAAATTCTCTTCTACTCCTATCTTTGTTGATAACTCTGCTGCAATTGCAGTCACTAAAAACCCGGTCCAACATCCTAAGACCAAACACATCGGAATTAAATATCACTTTATACATGACTGCTTTGAAAAGAACTTAATCAATGTGGTAAAAATAAACACAGATTTTCAACGCGCTGACCTTTATACAAAGGCTTTTGACAAACCACGTTTTCTATATCTCTTAGAGGTCAACGGCGTTAAAAAGAAAAGTGAGGTCATTCCTGAAGATGACCATGTGTAGTCCGATGCGTCTTGTACATTTTCTTTTATTTTTGATTTTTTTATTTTATTTGCTTAATTTTAAGTATTTTAATTAAAATTGGTCTTATTTATTTGCCTATTAAAATCCTAAAATGGTAATCAATTACGGTTTTAAAATTTAGGGGGAGAATAGGTTTAGACAGTATAAAAAATGAGGGAGGAGGAGAGGTAGCTGATAAAAATAAGATCGTATGTGTGATACCGATTAAATCTTTGGAATATGATAGTACACAGGAGCAAACCATTTGGGACTTTAAAATTTTAAATTGAAAAAGATGCAAAGCTCAAGTATAAGTCTGTGTAGTCTGAGCAATATAAAAGGAAATATGATAGATAAACTAGCTACTACTAAGGTAACACAAAGAAAGTAGGCCTAGAGGTTGCTAGACCACAGATGATATGTCGGTAGATTCAACACAATAGATGACTAGACCTTTTTGGTGATCTCAAGATTAAACTAAAATGTTTGACTAGCTATGGGTAACACCTTATCCCTGGTTAACACAATTAACAAGATTCCAATAAGGGGTGACGAGCAAAATAAACGCCACGAATGTGTGCGTAAGACCAAAGCATGAGCAAAAGCACATAAAAAATACAAATACAATCAAACTGATAACCTATGTTGTTGGTGAGATCCGTGCAAAAAGAATGAAATTTCTCAAACAAGAAGATAGGTTATGTGCCTCTCTGCTGTGCGGTGGCACTGACCTGAGGATAAGCATAACCTATATATTATAGAATTCATTGTTGTTTGCCGCCTCTTTCCTGTGCGGTGGCACTGACCTGAGGCTTGGCTTCTCTTTGAAAGTTCTAAGAATAGTCTCTTCTTGAATACTATCCTAAGACCGCTCAAAAATCTCCTGAGGAATATTGATTACCATATAAGTGTGGGATCCACAAATGCTTGTTGAAATAAACAAACTTTAAACCATCACCAATCTGTATTGAAAGTCTGTGTATGGATTTAAGAGGACAAGTATACTGACAATCATTGTGGCTACAATTCTTGAAAGTTTAAATCAGTGTGGGGACCTAATAGTACTAGTGTGATTTCCTAAATTTGCTAAATGACTCTAGATGAAAAACAAGAATAGAGCATCAAAGGTTTTAGATAACTTGTCCCGAATGATTCGAATATCATGTATGATTCCAAATTGAATTGGTCCATGTATGGTTTAAATGAATTGAAGCTGCCTTTTCAGAAAAATAATTCTTTAGATTTACATCTTAGGATTTAACCCTCACAAAAACACAAAAACACAAAAACACAAAAACATGTCTTAGTTTTAAGTTTCAGTTTTATTTCTTTTATTTCTATATAAAGTTTGTCAATTTCAGTTTGTTTAATATCGGACTATGTCATTGAAGTTGATAGGGAACCTTATCATCTAAACGGTCACGTCTGAGGTGACCGCACGTGCTTTCAAATAAAAATGGGTCACGTCTGAGGTGACAAAGTATTTTAAAAGGATCATATCTGAGGTGATCAAAGGTTTTTCAAGCTTAAAATGATCATGGCTGAGATGGTCAAATGCTCATAAAGTATATTCAAAAGGTAAAAAGGGTATTAATTTTCAAATGGTCATAAAGTCAAACAACCTTGAGTATGACTCATTTGCACGACTAGACAATGAGTATATATCAGTCGTACGATTGGTGTACACGAATGTGTCTAGTCGCATGAATGAAGGTGACCGAATGACTCAGTCGCACAATGGATGTCTAGTCGTACGACTGAAGGTGACCGACTGTGCTAGTCGCATGACTGATCTTCAGTCGCATGAATCAACTATGCAACTGGGCCAGTCGCATGAATCAACTATGCAACTGGGCTCAGTCGCACGACTACAAGTAAACCCTAGTATAAATAGAGGGTGAGTCGATCGCAGTTGTTCACCACTCCCAAATCGCCCCTACATCGCACAAACATACTGTTACTCTGGCCGATTCTTATTTGAACACTCTAGATCTTTGATTATTGCTTACTGACGGTCTATAGTGATTATACAGGTATAATGCGGTGCTATCCATGAGAATGTCCATCGATTCATGCCCTAGATTCGCTTGATATGAACACTAAAAGAAACTGACACTTAGATTAACAAATAAACAACTAAAACTAAGTCCTTTTGTGCGATTAAAGGTTATAATGTGTTTTGTTGGTAAAAAGTGAGTCTAATGAGCCTAACCACGACGTCTAACATTAAGATTGCTCAAAAATTGATTTTGAATTGAACAGTCAGTCTGTCATGCGAATGGACAATCTGATGATCTTCAGTCGCATGACTGAAAGGGGCGAATGGCCAAATCGCATAGCTAAACCATGCGTATGAGTTCAGTCACATGACTGGTGTAACCGCATGAGATAGCATACGTATGAGCTTAGTCGCATGTTAAGTCATACGTATGAGGTCATTCGCACAACTAGATCTCAGTCGCACATTGTCATTCGCACGACAGAACAGAGAATTTCATGTTCAAATGATTAAGTTCATACTTATTGACTGACACAAACGTTTATATTCATTGTGTAACAGATGGCTAGTCGTTAGACTATGAGCACCAAGCACAACATCTGTGCTCATGTAGTCTTGACCTCACGGAATGCTTCAGACTTCTCTGGCATTATCACCTTTCTACGGAGATCGAGGATCTTCCGAGCCATCTCAACTCTGTGCATACCCTATCGCTCGATTCAGCAGGCCTTCTGGAAGGCGCAGTTGTTGACAGGACCTCAGAGCCCCACTGGATCAGGAGTTCTATTTTTGGTCAGCCCATAGAGATCACTGAGGATGATCTTAGGACAGTATTAGAGCTCAGGGATGATGCTGATTGCCCTACCCGTCTACATCCACTGACAGTACGAGGCTGTTTTCTGCGGGCCAAGTACTCTGGGGACATCAACTCAAGTGTGCTCAACAAAAGCAACATGTGTCCTCAGTTTAAGTACTTAGCCCATGTGCTGCTCAAGTGCATTGCCTCACGGAAGGGGGGGGGGGGGGTTCGATGAGTTGTCTGATTAGATACAGAACGCCTATGTGGCGTTGGTGCTGAACCATCTGTTCAGCTTCTCCAGGATGATCTTCACCTACCTGGTGAAGAACATAGAGGCCAAGGGCAAGGAGGGCTTTTGCATGTACCCTCGATTCATGGAGATGATCATTGACCAAAAGCTCCCTTCGTTGCCAAAGGAGAAGGAGGATGCCGTAGCACTCTAGGTGATGGATGATACCACCTTGGGTCGGATGAAGGTATACAGGGGGAAGCAGGTGAAACCCCTTGTGAGGCGACTGTTTGGGCATCTGGCCCGTGAAGACTATGTGGCGCCGTCACGAAGAAAGTGGCGCCACGACGATAGTGACTCAGATACTGAGCAGATCGAGCTCCCAGATGATGATTCAGATGACGACGATAGCGGTGCTGGTGGAGATGCAGGGCCCACTCAACCGAGGGCCCCCACTACTGATATAGCATCTCCAGCACCCACCCACAGAGATACTGAGGATGCTGGATTCCATCAGGATTTCCAACCTGATGAGGAGGAGGATACAGATGAGGAGCCCCTCACTCGGACTGTTGGCAGCAAGGTGGTTGCCACAGAGCGAGGGCTCGGGCGGTTGGTGAACGCCCTGGCGGATCGGGAGAGGCTGACATTGATCCTACTTATGCTCCCGATCAGCCAAGCCGTGTTCTAGGGGGAGCATCCTCCTCAAAAGGATCGAGGAAGAAAAGGATGGCTCTGCCCCACGGCTTGAAGAAGAAGAAGAGAAGACTGACCTTTATCACCGCCACCACTACTACCACCACTACCACCACTCCACCTACCACCACCACTCCATCCACTACCACCACTCCACCTACCACCACTACTACCACCCCATCTACCACCATATCCACCACACCCACACCACCACCACCTTCATCTATATTACCCCCAATCTTCACCACTTCCACCACCACCACCACTAGCCATCCAGCTGCTCCATCAACTTTCTCTCCATATCCATCTGGATCACCTCTACCTCCCTTTAGGATAGAGGAACAACTATCAGCGCTAAACCATATGGTGATGCGTCTATTAGCAGCTGATGATGAGAAGACTGCATAGATTCGTCAGCTAGTAGACCTTACTACTGTGCAATCTCAGCAGATTTCTCAGTAGGCTCAGTAGGTGTCTCAGCTCCAGGAGCAACATGCCAAGAAGATTGAAGAGCTGGAGGCTGCAAACAAGACTATCATGCTAAAGCTCAAAGGATCCAAAGATAGCCCTTGAAGATCGGAGAAGGAGACGGAGATGATGATGCTGATGATGATGAGAGTGATGATGATGATGATGATGAGAGTGATGATGATGATGATGATGGTGATGATCACGAGGGTGATATGGATGTAGATGTTGATGATGATGAAGATGATTCTTTTGCTGCGGGTGCCACATCTGCAAGCGAACGGAGGACCAAAAGGACTCAAGATCAAGGTGCCTCCACATCCGCCCCGATAGCAGAAGAGCAGAGGATACAAGATAAGAGTAATATTTAGTTATTTACTTTATTTAAATCATATGTATTCGAATCTTGTATCACATTAATGTAATGGATATTTACTTTTGAATGTTTAACTGTTCTGTTTTGATTACTAACTAATGATTTTTGTGTTACATGTATAAATCAAGCAGATCCAAACTTTCAGAGGAATGAATATGATGTTGCTCCCCTCCAACAGGTCAAGACTCACTCACGTTGATTCTTGATCTGCAGGGTATAGTCAGGAGATCGGTGATGTACACTCCTGAAGAAGGAGAAATCATTCACAATCTCACTAACAAGCAAATAGCAGAAATATTCAAACTCAATGCAGATGAGATTGTCAAGGACACTCCAGCTTTTGAAGAAACGAGCGACGACGAGCTGAACGACATTGATGAGATAGAGATCGAGGACGTCACTGCATAGCACTATCCCGAGTATGCTGACAAAGAGGGAAATGTGGTCCCCAATCTGGGTGACTCACTAGTCAGTGATACATTTGAGATATTAGATAAGATGGAGCAAGAGTCCAAGAAGGTTGAAGAACAAGCCGAAGCCTCAAACACCGACGTTGATATCAGAAAGGCTGAATGGGCTACTTGTTTTGAGGAGATCCGAGCCCAACGCGCTGCTCCTAAACAGAATGTCTACACCAAGCTCTACAAAGTGAAGAAACATCACAATGTGTCAGGCAAGATTATCGCGTGGGCCCATTTTGATGATCTTAATGTATACGCGGTGAAGAGAGAGAAAGGTATTGAGTACTTTAGATTCCCGCATGATCTAAAGTCTCTACTGGTTTTGAGCTCAACCAGCTGGCTAAACTGAAGTTGTTATACGCTGACCCGAGAAAGATGGTAGGCTGGTTTGAGGCTGCTTTGAAGAAACTGTACCACACCAGGTGGGTCAACTTCAAATCTCAACAACCTACGAGGTATATCAGATGGTCTGAAGTTGATCCTATAACTGGAAAGCCAAAGATAGTGTTGAATGGAGTTCTCCATGCACAATGTCAAGAATCCTCTCAGGGAAATGCCACAGGACTTCACTCCACACTTTAAGTGGTGGTACTATGATTGGAGAACAGGGAAAGCTGTCATAGTTCTGAACAAAGAGGGCAGAATGGATACTATCAAGGTATTTGACCCGATGTGGCTTACCAACTTGTCAGCTGACGATGTCTACACTCTATACAAGTGGCCAATGTTCTATGACACGTAGGATATTGTACAAGCCCTCTAATTTCAAAATGTGATACGGCTATGCTTTGTATTGAAATACATGCAGGAGTCACAAGAGAGGAAAAGTATAAGAAGTACGAGGAGGTTATGAAGAAGGTAAGACGATAGATAGATCTAGGTCCAAGGGGGAGTTTGTTGATACATATGTACCTAGATTCGGATCTTAATGTAATATGTCTTGAATGTCTTACACTTATGTAATGCTTGGGTACTTAATGAAATGAGAATGTTTGGTTGTGATTTATAATGTTTAATATTTCATTAATGAGTTGTGTAACGCATATTGACTAGATTATATAGGTTTCTGATTGTTTGAATTGATATACCTAATGTTATAATAATAAATACATTCAAACTTGGTAAGTGAAGTTCTCATGCGTCCGACTGGACCATGCGCCCCAACAGTGGTCATGCGTTCGAATGGCCATGCGACTAAGTGTCTATGCGCCTTAATAGTCCATACGCCTGAACAACTTCATCGACGACTCGGTCGCACGACTGAACACTCAGTCGTGCGAATGGATCAATCGCATGGCTTAATCGCACGATTGAAAGTCGCACAAATGAGTAACCCTAACCTATAAATACTACCTAATTCGTGGAAAAACATAAGCATTATACACACTTCGACTCCAGACGTACCCTAGCCGTCCAGAGACCTCTAAGATCATACTCCAAGTTTATAGATCGCAGTAGATTTTATGTTATTATATATTCAAACACAAACAAATACAAACGATTATAGATTTATTTTAAAATAAATTTTATATTTTTATTACAAACATTCCTTACACGAAATGAATAAAAATAAATAAGTACTTGACATAAATATCAAATAAATACTTGATATAATAGTAATAAAAAATAACTGACACAAAATTAAGAATATAAACGAACACATTATTGAACGTTCCCGAACGGACAATCAGGAACATAAACTTCACATTATCAAACGTTTATGAACATAAATGAACGAACAACGAATGAATGAAATTTTATTGGTTGTGTTCATTCATTTACTAAACGAATGAACATAAGCGAACTTACCGCCAAACGGTTCACGAACTGTTAGTTGAACGTTCAGTTCGTTTGCAGTCCTACTATTATATCTGTATTCGAGTATTCGAGTATTCAGACATGTATCACCTAGTGTAAATGTCACAAATCTAGAGTATTTTAAAACTGATCTCATTAATAGCCAACCAATTTCATTGTTCTAGATTTTTTACATCCATGTGTACGGTTGACCTAATCAACCAACTAAGTAGTTGTTATGCTACTTTTCATAACTGTAGTTCGCGATTGGAACATTCAAATTTTAATCTATTCTAAAACTTGTTTCTTTGTTGTCATTGTTTCCTACTCATCAAGGCTTGTTAATCTTTACATTGATATGATAATTGATTGAGAAACCCGAAGCCCAATGAAAATACTCAATCTAAAAACATTCAAAACAAGTATTAAAGCATGAGACAAAATTTCACGAGTGCAAGTATGGGTGATGTATCAAGTGATACCCACCCTAGTTACACAAAACCATGTAGGCGAATCACAATACTCAAAAGGTTTAGCTTTTAACATTGTTTTTCTTACATTTTATTTAATAATTTTATTATGTTTTAGGACTTGTATAAAATCATATTATTTATATTAAATAATATTATTTATATTTTGAGTAAATTAGAGATTATGACCTTTTAAAATAGGTTAGCTTACAAATTATGTTTTTAAATATCAAAAGTTTACAAAATGTACTTTTGAAATTTTGGTACAAATTGTGTCATTTTCTTTAACAGATTGATAAGTTTTCTAGCTAGATCGATCTTATATGTGCACAACGCATGAGACCATTTTAGTCTTTTTATCCTTAAAGTATAATTTTGTAATTTAATTAAATTTCATCCATAATAAACTATATTATTTATTAATTAGACTTTATTCACTTAATCCATTTTTAACTAATACATGACAACGAGGACGATGATGATGATTGTTGTTGTTATAGTAGAACAATTCAACCCATCTGCCCACTTGTCTTCCTCGATAGCCATAGAACCCAATTATCGACACAATGAATGATCCTAGTATATTTAATTGAAGCACAAACGAGCGATTACAATGGATCTAGGTTTTGGTGTTGAATTTGTTCTGCATTCTATCCATTCTATGTTGAGTGGTTTGTTAAGGTTTTACCAAGGAATAGGTGGTGAATGGTCAGAACCATAAACAACCCATCCCCTCTTCGTTTGAGTGGGTTTGTTAGGGTTTAACGGAGGAAGATGAGTGGTGGAGTAGGTTTGATTGGAAAGGCTTATTGCTATACCTTTGGATTTAAGGTGGTGGTGGTCTTGCCGGTTGTAGGAGGCCTACTTGATGTGGGGGGTGTGGGGGAACTTGCAAAGCTACGAGAAAAATATGAGTGGTTGGGGTGGTTTCTCATATCTGTCCATTTATAACTATATAATAACAATAATATATGAAACTAAAGAATAATCAACATTAATAGGTGAAAAGAATACCCTCACGTGAAGGGCACATGATAACTTCTTTTTTATAACTATATAATAACAATAATATATGAAACTAAAGAATAATCAACATTAATGAGTAAATATTTTGTTTTAAAATAATGTTTTAAAAAGTTTTTATTTTGAAAAAATTTCTTACTATAACTTCTTATTTTAATTCTCTTTTATTACAATTTAACTTTTAAAACCAATTTTAAATACGTTAAAATTATTTTATTTTTTAGAAAAAAATCTTGTATATAAAACTATAGATCTATTTCTTAGTTTAGAAAAAAAATAATTATAATATAAAAAAATAAATAATATTATTAGTAATTAATATAATTATTTAATAGGAGAGAGAAACGGAAAAAATTGATGAGAATGAATATGGTACTGACATGTGACACCCCATTTACTTTTTTATTAGAGTAGGAAGATAGAAAGATTTGTTATAGTTGTATAAGAATTACAATCACAAATAAAAAAATGAGTCTAATATCCTTTGGGTGACTGAGTTAGAACCCTTTAAATGTGAACTACCCTATCCCTTGGCCTCATATCATTTTACCAAAAAAGTAAAATAAGGCACAATTTTTTTAACCTAATACTACCCTTACACAATCTTTAACGTTACTAAGATTCCATTAACAAATATGTGAAACCAATCACCCTAACCGTTGGCAACTATCTGAGAAACACATGACAACATATATGTCGTACTCGTAGATACCCAATGTCACACCCCGACCAATGGCGGAATCATCGGGACGGACGAATGGGAGACGATTGCTCATAGCACATGGAACTAGTTAAGTTGAAATAATATTAAATGTCATTATTTATTAAAACATTACAAGACAAATAAGTTTATACAACATAAAAGATTCAAACAAAGAAATAACATGTTAAGTTAAACTAGGTCCAAGTGTTATATGAGCACGAAGAGAATCCATAAGTAGTAAACCTGAAACATGTTAAAAATAAAAGGTCAATTTTGAAAGTTGGTGAGATTTCCATAGTTTGCAATACATAAGTATATAAAATATGGCAATTCATTTTCTACATAGTTTGCAATACATAAGTATATAAAAAATGGCAATTCATGTTCTAAGTTAGAGAACAAAGTAAACTAGGGATGTAAGATAGAATGCACAATCAAACCTTGATAAAGTTTTACAAGTCTCAAACGTTTACAAGCATATACAATTAGCTAAGTGTACTTGGATCAACCAAGCAGGCTTGTCAAGCCCATAGATCTATGACGTCGCCAGGCTAGCAATAGTTAATGATTGTACATATATCGACATTATATGGTAGCAACAAAGTTCAACTAACCACAACATACAAGTAAATTGCCATAAGTTTACAAGAATCAAACGTTTATAAGTGCAATGATTATATAGTAACATGTTTCACCCCAAAGTATGAAAATATAAAAAAAGGGTATAGAAATACTCACTTGAAATAACTAAGATGATGATCAGAAAATAAACGAGACTCCAACGATTTCTTTTACAAGTTACCTAAACGTATTGATTCCAAAATGAGGTTCAATAATAAGATTAGCGATTAGATGTGAACTAGGTTTCAATTGGAATTTGGGGGTTTAAATAATTATAGTTAAAATAATGAATCATTTACGTTTTGGTTCAATAAAGATTGTATAAATCAGTTAAGACTAAAAATGATAAGGTAAGATTCAATAATTTAATTTATTGAATTAACAAAGATTAGATATAATGTGTGAAAGATATAATTAATTTAGAAATTAATTATTTAAAATTTGATGAAGATTTATTAAATACTTATTTATATAGCTTGCAAAATAATATAGAATTATTTAAAGTTACTTTAATCGTTTTAAATAATCTTTCTAAGGCCTTAAAACAATGATAATCAATAATAGAAACTTACATTGTTTTATAAGTTTTAATAATTTAAATAAAAGTTTAAGGAATAATTTGATTACTTATTTATATATAACATGGTTAGATGAAAAGATGAATAACTAATTATTTAAATGGTTATTTAAATAACTATTTACATAATTATTCATTTGACTTATTGATTTATAATGTTTCAAATAATCTTCATTTAAAATAACGTGATTTAAACGATGAGTATTTAAAGGAAACGTGTAAGGATTCCTTAAGTCTGATGCAACCCAAAACATCCAAAGTGTCTCAGCAACATGCACTAAGTACTGAAGTGAAGAATGTTTCGGAAGTTTTACACAATACATTAGAAAACATTCTAAGTGTAAAATCTTCCGAAGCCAGACCAATATCTTCCGAAGCCAAACATGAAGTCTTCCGAAGCTTCAAGAGACAAAGTCTTCCGAAGCTTCACCCTATGAAGACAGATTTCTTCCGAAGACTTTTAGTACACATGCTTTATCTGATGTACTGTTCCATAAAACACCTTTTCCGTTGCATCTCTGATAAGTCACCAACTTACAAGAGTTGGTGAAAAGGTCCATGCTTTTGGTAACTGTACATTGAGGTCTTGAGTCTGAAACTTTCCACTTTATGTACTTTCTCCTTTTTGTAATGTATAAGGATGTGAGCTATGGCATGTCATAGTCACAAGGTCAAAAGGCAGATATGCCTTTTGACTCTACAATTGATTTTGTTAGTGTCTAGTCAATTATATCCAGCTGGCTTTCATAGTATAGCCGACTGTAGGTTGTAGTATAAGTATTTCAAGTTTCTTGTATCTTAAACATACTTTGTAACACTTGTAAAAGAACTTGAGAAAGCAATATACTGCATCCTTGAAAACCATATTCTCCTATTCTGTCTCTTGCTTTACTTGTGTTCTTTGTATCACTTTTGATAAACCTAGTTTACTGTTTGATTAGAGTTTAGATAATCTCCTCATTGTGTTGTTGTGTTGTAATTGTGTTCAAACCCTTAAACGATCCTGCAATTGGTATCAGAGCTTTCAGGCTCTTGATATAAGATCTAACCATCTTAAGATCCCTCACACACACAAAAAACTAAACTCTTCAAATGGATTCCATCTCCAAGACTGATATGGAGACTGGAACCATGAACAAATCCCCACTGATCACTCTTGATGATTTTGACACCTGGTGCCTGAGGATGGAAGGCTTCATCAGGTCTCTTGACTCAAGAATGTGAGAATCTGTTGAAAATGGACCTTTCATACCCAGCACCCCCTCTGCTACTGGTGCTGGTATGATTCCTAAAGATATGGCCAACTACACAGATGAAGATAGAAAAAGAGTAGAGATTGACAGGAAGGCCATGACTGCTCTTCAGACTGCTCTCCCAAACTCTGTATATAGAGGTTTTAAGAAGTGCAAAACAGCTAAACAACTGTGGGATGCACTGAAGCTGATGTATGAAGGCTCCTCTGAAGCCAAGGAGAACAAGAAAGATCTTCTGAAGCAGCAGTTTGAAAATTTCACCTTTAAAGCAGGTGAAACCATGACCTAACAATACTTCAGGTATGTTGAGATTGTGGATACCCTAGTGGATGGAGGAGTTCCTCTTGAGAACAGAGACATTGTAAGGAAGTTCATGTCCTCACTGCCTAGGCAATGGACACACTATTGTGTGGTGATCAAGAGGACTGAGAACCTTAAAACTCTTACTCTGACAGAGTTATATGGGATTCTCAGTGGATACCAGATGGAGATGAACATACAAGGTTCATCTGGCAACTCCAACAATCAAATGGGTTCAGCCCTTCATGTGGTTGAAAGGGATAGCATAGAACCCCAACATCATCTCTTATGCTACCCTGACAACTCACAAAAGGGTCCTTTCATCACCTTCCCGGAGACACCAAGGGAAAACTTTACTCAAGGAAGTCCATTCCAAGAGACAAGTTATTCTCAAGCCTTTGTGTCTACTGATGAAAGCTGTGGGAATTATCTTTTCACTCTTGAAGACCTGGACTGCATTCATCCAGATGACCTGGAATACATGGAGATAGTTCAGCAGATGGCTCTCCTCACTCACAGAGCCAAGAAGTTCTACAAGAGAACAAGAAGAAGATTTCCAAGCAATGCTACCAGTGGAAAGTTTGGGCTGGATAAAATCAAAGTTAAGTGTTACAACTGTAACCTTATGGGTCACTTTGCTAGGGAGTGTAAGGCACCTAAAGCAAATGGGGACCAAACACCACCCAGACCAAACTACACTGACAAAGCTCCTCAGTCTGAGAAGCCTAAGCAACATGCTGCTGTTGCTGTTGAAGAATGAGGCTTTGACTGGAGTTTTCAGGCGGAAGATGCTTCTCCAAACCAAGCACTGATGGCTGACCATGATGAAGCCAAGGTATTGGAACATCTCTGTACTCCTGAATGCATTGCTAAAGTGAATAGATACAGGTCCTACAACTTAGAGATGAGATCCGATCTTGAGTCATTAAACATATTAAAATCTGATTTTAGAAAGTCTGAAAATGATTACAAGTTAAAAATAGAAGATTGGAGAAAACCATTTCAGTACTAAAACATGAACATACAGATTTTAGAACTCAGATCCAAGATCTCATAACTAAATTGACTGAGTGCCAGGCTGAGCTTGTGATCAGCAAAGCCAAGGCAGAGAAAAGTGTTCTTGAAGAAGAGACCTTCAAAAACATGATATCCTCATCCCTGCACAACAAAGTGTGCTATCAAAATAGACAGGGACTAGGATCAAATGATATAGCTCCTCCACACACAATCTTGTCTGTAAGATATCCTAGGTGTGGAACTTGTGAAGATGAGCTTCCTCTCATAGATCCTATAAGTGAGGATGATGAAGAAGTGATAGTGAAGAATTCCTCTGAGAAGAGTGAAGAAGAGGATTCTTCCAAGGGCCACTATTCTTCTGAGGAGAAGAAATCATCTGTGATGACCAAGTCCAAAAGAAAGAACTTGATCAGGAAGAGTAAAAGGAAAGCAAAGAAGGCTCAAGGAAAGCAAACCTTCTGGGCAGAGGCAGTTAATACTGCTTGCTATGTGCAAAACAGAGTTTTAGTAGTTAAGACACATGGTAAGACTCCTTATGAACTTTGGCACAAGAGGAAACCTTTCATTGGTTTTCTCAGGTCATTTGGATGTCCCTGCACCATCTTGAATACCAAAGATCAAGTTGCCAAGTTTGCTGAGAAATCAGACGATGGACACTTCATTGGATACTCTTCCCAAGCTAAAGCTTATAGAGTATACAATCTTAGAACTAGAATTATTGAGGAGTCAGCCAATGTGACTTTCAATGAGCACACACCAGTGTGGCTAGTTCTGGTCCGGATTGGCTATTTGATCTTGATTTAGTTACCAACTGTTTTAATAAATCTTGTGAGCATGTTTCAGGATCTGCAGAAAATTTAAATACAGGTGATCCTGATCCAAGATTTGAGCTAGGAAGACCTTCAACTCACACACCTTCAGCTCCAGTTGAAACTACTTCAGCAAATGAGGTTTCTATCAGCACAACAATGACAAATCCAGCTGATACATCTGGCATGCCTTCAAATTCCAGCTCAGAGGCTTCTCAACCAGATAAAGACATCTCAATTGCAGAAGACAACAATGGTGATGGTGATAGTGATCAAGAATTTCTTGATGCTAATAACCATACCATAGATGACAACGTCAATGATGTCACACACTCATTGGATCAAGTTAATCTTGATAAGTGTGATAATGTAGAGGATCAATCTTCAAGACCAGATCTAAAATTCTCAAATTTGGATCTATCTCAGCAACTTGTTGTGATCCCTCGGCTAAGGATCCACAAGTCTCATCCTACCACAAACATCATTGGAGATGTTATCTCGGGGTAAAGACAAGAGGGCAAACCCATGAAGCAAATGTTTGTCTTCACTCTTGTTTTCTATCCCAGTTAGAGCCAAAGAAAGTTGAGGAGGCTCTAAAGGATGGAAGTTGGGTTGAAGCTATGCAACAAGAGTTGCTTCAATTCAAAAGGCAGAAAGTTTGGAACCTTTGTCCTCTTCCTCAAGGAAGACTACCATTGGAACCAAATGGGTTTTTAGGAATAAGAAGGATGATAGAGGAATCATCATCAAGAACAAGGCAAGACTAGTTGTTCAAGGATACACACAAGAAGAAGGGATTGATTACACTGATGTCTTTGCTCCTGTAGCAAGACTAGAAGCTGTTAGGATATTCCTGGCATTTGCTGCATCCAAAAATTTCAAAGTCTATCAACTTGATGTAAAGTGTGCTTTCTTATATGGAGTGATTGATGAGGAGGTGTATGTCAAACAACCACCTGGTTTTGTAGATCCTGATCATCCTAATTATGTCTGCAAGCTTGACAAAGCTCTTTATGGGCTGCATCAAGCACCCAGGAAGTGGTATGAGACACTGTCTGAGTATCTCTGTAAACATGGATACAGGAGAGGTACTATAGATGGAACTCTCTTCATCAAAGGACAAGGAAAAGACATTCTGCTAGTTCAAGTATATGTGGATGACATCATCTTTGGTTCAACCAATTCAAAGCTCTGCAAAAACTTTGAAAAGCTGATGAAAGACAGATTTGAAATGAGTTCAATGGGAGAACTCAACTTCTTTCTGGGAATTCAAGTGAAGCAGGTTGAAGATGGCATCTTCATAAGTCAGTCAAAGTATGTTCAAGATATACTCAAGAGATTCAACATGACTGATTGTAAGATTGCTAAGACACCCATAGCCAGAAACCACTCCCTTGGTCCAGATCTTGAGGGGGAGTGTGTAGATGAGCACTTATACAGGGCTATGATTGGGTCTCTTATGTATCTTACAGCTAGCAGGCCTGATATCACGTTTGCTACATGTATTTGTGCAAGATATCAAGCAAACCCTAAGATGTCTCACTTAATTACTATAAAAAGGATTTTAAGATACCTCAAAGGTGCTTCAACACTTGGTCTATGGTATCCAAAGAATCCTATTTTCAATCTGTATGCCTATACAGACAGTGATTATGGTGGTTGCAACATGACTGCAAAGTCTACATCTGGGGATGTCAATTCCTTGGTGGAAGGGTTGTCTCATGGCAATGCAAGAAACAATCCTGTGTGTCTGCATCAACTGCTGAGGCTGAATACATTGCTGCTGCAAGCTGCTGTGCTCAAGTGCTTTGGATTCAAAATCATATGCTAGACTATGGATTTAACTTCAAAGAGACTCCTATCCACATAGACAACAATAGTGCTATCTCTATCACTGAGAACCCTGTGCAGCACTCAAGGGCCAAACACATCAACATCAGGTATCATTTAATAAGAGATAACTATGAAAAGGGATTAATTAAACTAGTCAAAGTTCACACAGATGAACAATATGCTGATCTGTTCACAAAAGCTTTTGATGAACAGAGATTTAAGTATCTGATATCAGCTATTGGGATGATTAACTTTGAGTAGACTTTTTCTTAAAACTAATTCTAATTATTTCTTCTTAAAAAATATGTGTGTCCTAAGTTGTCTAGTTCATCACTTTCATAAGCTCATGTTTTCTTTGAATGTAAAACTCTTTTTGAAGACTTTCCTTAGATTCTTGAAAATTTTCTGATACTTCGGAAGATAACGTTTTACCTTCGGAAGAAAAATATGCCTTCAAAATAAATGACTGTCTAAGAGATTTTACCTTCGGAAGAAGTCAAAATTTATCTTCCGAAGCTTAAAATCTTAACTTAGGCACTTATTCATTTTTAAGGACTTTTTCCTTCCGAAGCAAAATTAACCTTCGGAAGCTTTGTTCATTCTTATACAAAGCATCCAAGAGTTTATTTCTCTTCCGAAGCATAAATCTTCAAGACTCTCAGGAAAATTCTTCCGAAGCCATTTTAGCTTCGGAAGCTTTTTCAATCAAAACTTCCGAAGACAAATTACTTCGGAAGCTTTTCGAATTCCAAGAAAACTACTTTTTGAGCAAAAAGGTAAACTACTTTTTCAGAGGTGGGATCGACATACGGATTTCAAAGTTTATCCTCTTTCATTAAACTTTATCTGAAATCCTTCTCTCTCATATAAACCCAACGGTTTCCCCCTCTTCTATCATCTGCTTTTCTTCCAAACCTAAAACCTAAAGCTTTCTCTCTGAAATTTCTTTCCTATTTTTTCTCTTCATCTCTGAGCTACCTCACAATGGCTGACCTTGCTCACAGAAATGATCCTAACTTTGCCATGCAGCTACACAGACAACACAATCAGGTTGCTCTGTTATGCTCTGACAAAGATCCTCATTTCTCAGAGGTTTGACGTTCTTGTCTTTGTCTCACTACTTCACCTCCCTAACCATTGATCCTACTCTATATGAGGATCACTTGCTTGAATTCTGGAAGACCTGCCAAGAGGTCATTATGGATGGGGAGAAGGCATTGTCTGCCACAGTGCAGGGGAGAACAATCTTCATCACTCCGGCCATCATCAACCGACATCTTCAGCTGGATGATGAAGAAGGTGAAGTGTTCTTCCCAAATGAAGCGGTTAATCATTCCTTCGAGCAGATGGGCTATGAAGGAGATTTCTCTGTAAAGACCTTCAGGAAAGGGAAGGTCTCATCCCAGTGGAAATACCTGCTCCATGTGGTTATCCACAGCTTATCAAACAAGCATGGTGGATGGGACCAGATTCCTGAGGATCTCTCCTTTATAGTTCATGGAATGATTCAGGGGGTGAAGTTCAGGTATTCACATTTGTTTATACTAATTTACTTGCAAACTTAGACTCCTTAGAATACTACATGTTTCTTAGATATGTTCAACACATTCTCAACTGTGAACTAGGCTCACAGTTGAGGGAAACAGGTACTATTCTTAAATTGGGACAGATGAAGCCCGACATCTTTAAAATTATGAAGAAGCCAACTGTAGGCTTCTCAGGGGTAGAAACAGCCCTAGTCCCAAAAATGTTAGAGCTCATTGCTCAAGGTGACAACCTAGCAGTCCAAGCTAGTGTTGAACCCACACCTACTGCTCTCCAACCTTCTACACAACCTCAAATATCCATCACCTACCAAAGAAATCCAAACGAACCCCTACTCAGACTATTCCGTCTGTGGAGGCCCCCATATACTCACCAATACAGGAAGAAGTGGATACTGGAGCTCCCACTTCTCCTGAGGAGCAGACCACTCCCATTGTTTCAAGAATCAGTGATGAGGTTCCTCATGTTCACACTGATGAGCTCACTAGCCCAACAGCCTTAAGCTCTCACTCTGAGTCTCAACACTCAAGTGAACAACCTTCAGGGGACAGCTACCATCCCCAGCCTTTGGATCTCAACCAACCAATTCCCAACCTATCCTTCTATACTGATGAAGACTTAGGATTCAGTGAGTACCATGAGTCTCTCTTCCCATCCCCTACTCAAAGAGAGATGAGTACCTCTGACTCTCCTCAGTCTATCCCACATCAGTCACCTATTACTGAGGTGGATACTTCTCAACCTGTTCAGGATGTCCATATGGAAGAGGCTCTCACTTTTGAAAGTGATTACATCATTAAGACCTCAACCATGGCAACTCAGCCCTCTGGCATCTCAACTGAGGCTGCCAGTGAGCAGAGGAAAACCAGCAGCCAAGAAACTCAAGCTGGTGGTGAGCGAGAGGACTTTGGTCCAATCATCTCATCCCCCAGTGATTCTTCTGATGAAGATGATGGGAACTTGAGACTAAAGGTGCAGAAATTGTCAAAAACATGCACCTATTTAGTCTCTAAGGTTAGTCACTTGGAATCTCAGGTGACTACCT
Organism: Flaveria trinervia; assembly: GCA_025506515.1. Taxonomy (NCBI): domain Eukaryota; kingdom Viridiplantae; phylum Streptophyta; class Magnoliopsida; order Asterales; family Asteraceae; genus Flaveria; species Flaveria trinervia. The sequence goes on from CM046442.1 coordinate 32,002,110, forward strand.
TACAAAACAGGGTCAATGATCAGCAACTTCAGATTTCATATCTAAGGAAAAACTAGCTGGGAGACCTTTAAGGAGAGCTCAACCAGGAACACAAGAACCTGTGGAAGTGATTGACTTATCCTCCAGCTCACCTATGCAAGTAGGTGATGCTACCAAAAAGGGGGAGAAAGTTATTACAATCACAGAACCTGGGAGTTCTTCAAAGAGAATGGACATAGAGGCACCATCCTCACTTGCTGTTGTGCATTCTCAGCAACTTCCTCGAGTTCACATTAATGTGGACTCTATAGACTCAATCATCAGGAGTCTCTTTGAGGAAGGTATACCAAGGGCTGTCTCATCTCCACCACAAGGAACTGGCAACTACATCATAAGGTGGAGGTATGATGAGGACAGAAGAGCCCTTATACTTCACAGAGTTCAAGGCCAACAAGAAGTCTTTCAGTTCCAAAGCCTGAGCTTCTATGAAAGACTGGATTTAGTTAACATGCCACTTGTCAATCCAAGCAAATCTAGACAAGCTGACAGGCTGGCTCAAAGAATCCAAGACAAGATCCTTGCAGAGTTCTCTCTAAGAAGGAGACTTAGGCAATCAGGCAATGTCATCGGTCAACTGGATGTTGAGGTGGACCCTAAGATTAGTTTCATAGGGGAAACCTTGGCTGAAGGCCCAGTGGCAGAACCTGAGACCCTTGTCTCACCATCAACAACTGCTGCAGAGGTCCAAACTCCATCTGAGACACCTGCTGGTGAAGGTGTTTCTCAGCCTCTCTCTGGCCAGAGCATGGAAGCTACACCAAGCAATGAAGGCCAAGCCTCAATCCACCCTGAGTCATAAAGGTCTGTTGGTGACAAAGGGAAAAGGATAATGAATCCTGAGGAAATTGAGGAGGAAGAGAGAGAGAGGAAAAGGAGGCTAAGGGGAGAAAGTTCTTCTGGGTCATCTAAATTCATGCAAGCTGCAATCAGGCTGCCCCAGACCAAATACTAAAGATGATGAGTTAAGGGCAGTCAGGATTACCTATTTACAGACCAGGAACTATGATGTTGATGAAATCATCTCCCTCCCCTTAGAAGAGTTGAATGAGCTGGCTGACATGGAAGTGTCAAGAGAGATAAAGGAGAAAGAAGATGCAAGGTTACTTCTCCAATTCAAAGAGGAGAAGAGACAGAAAAGACTTTACAAGCATACTCCCACTCTCTCTCCAGTTCAAGAAAGTCCTGCACAGGAAGATGTGGCTCCACAAGAACCTCAGGTAGATAAAGAAGAGGATAGAATCAAAATGATAAACTACCTGAGTGCCACAGGCTTCTATCAGGCAAATGCACTTCTTCCCCTGTCCTATGACTTCATTGAGTTCGAGTACTTAAAGCAACTTGAGCTTGAGCTAGTCAAAGAAAGAAAAACAACCAAAAGGAAGCTAAGGGAAGAAGCTGCAAAGTCAAGAGCCATCATTCAAAAGAATGCAAAGAAGTCTTCTGACAGACAAAGAATGATGAGTTTCTTGAAGTCATATGGATTCTCCGGAAGGAGACTTGGTCCCATGTCTCTATCTACAATGGATGAGCATATAAGGGTGATCAAGCAGAAGATTAAAAGTGGTGAATTGATTGACTTGCACTCTCTTCCAAGTCAAGTCCCACCTGAAGTGGAGGTCAAGTTTGAACAACCAGAGACACCTGAACCAGAACCTCCAGCTGAGCCTCAGCAAACTTCATCTTCTGATCCAAGACAGGGTCAAACTCCCTCTCTTTCTGAACCTGTGAGGGAGGAACACCTAACTGAGAAAGACACTGATGATCAACATGGTGCTGCAGACTAGTCTTCTCAGTTAAAGACATTAAAGAGGAAGAAGAAAATGGCTTCTAAACCAAAGACTAAAAAGAAGAAGCCAAAGTCATCTACCTCTACACCCCAGGCTTAATCAGATCAACCTGAGGAAGTGCATGATGAGGCAACAAATCAACTCCTATGCAAGTGGATCCTCTAGCAACTGAGACACCTATCTTGTCCTGGACTTATTCTACCAATCCAGAAAGATGACATGTTGTCAGAGATCAAGGTGTTGAGAATGTCTACTCCTGGCAAGATATAATCAACTTACCTCTGCATGATCTCTTTGAAATGAGAAGATACTATGAGAGTCTTGATGATCCTGACCACCAAATGAAGAAAGGAATGGTCTTGATTGTACTGAAGACTACCAACATCTGAAGATCTTCTAAGTGTTTTGGTAGCATCAGCCTAGGGGGAGTTTGTAAGGATTCCTTAAGTCTGATGCAACCCAAAACATCCAAGTGTCTCAGCAACATGCACTAAGTACTGAAGTGAAGAATGCTTCGGAAGTTTTACACAATACATTAGAAAACATTCTAAGTGTAAAATCTTCCGAAGCCAAGACCAATATCTTCCGAAGCCAAACATGAAGTCTTCCGAAGCTTCAAGAGACAAAGTCTTCCGAAGCTTCACCCTATGAAGACAGATTTCTTCCGAAGACTTTTATTACACATGCTTTATCTGATGTACTGTTCCATAAAACACCTTTTTCGCTGCATCTCTGATAAGTCACCAACTTACAAGAGTTGGTGAAAAGGTCCATGCTTTTGGTAACTGTACATTGAGGTCTTGAGTCTGAAACTTTCCACTTTATGTACTTTATCCTTTTTGTAATGTATAAGGATGTGAGCTATGGCATGTCATAGTCACAAGGTCAAAAGGCAGATATGCCTTTTGACTCTACAATTGATTTTGTTAGTGTCTAGTCAATTGTATCCAGCTGGCTTTCATAGTATAGCCGACTGTAGGTTGTAGTATAAGTATTTCAAGTTTCTTGTATCTTAAAAATACTTTGTAACACTTGTAAAAGAACTTGAGAAAGCAATATACTGCATCCTTGAAAACCATATTCTCCTGTTCTGTCTCTTGCTTTACTTGTGTTCTTTGTATCACTTTTGGTAAACTCAGTTTACTGTTTGATTAGAGTTTAGATAATCTTCCCATTGTGTTGTTGTGTTGTAATTGTCTTCAAACCCTTAAACGATCCTGCAAAACGTTTGGACCAGTATAATTTATAAATTTTATTGTTCAAAATTCCTTTTATTTATAGAGAATAAACCAAGAATAACTTTTTGAATTATTTATCACAAAGATATTTAACTATTTAAATTTTTAGGAAAACTACAGATATATTTGTGTACTTAAAACAAAATTTGAAGTTTATAAAAATGATTTTTATATTTATAGAAAATTTTCTATAAACTCATTATGGCTGAAAAGCCTTAAAAAATACATGGGGTAGCCCGGGTTCAAACCCGGGACCTCATGTTGCATATGCAATGTCTTAACCGGTGTACCAAGGCTCTCAGCCACGTTAGAATTTGCGTTTTAATTCTTAAAAGTATGTTAATTAGATATCCCCAAATCCTTAAGAACCCTAGTTTTGATTTCAATCCAATTGAACATGAATTCAAAGTTATTAACCAATTAATCATGGGGCTTTTCTTTCCCACATGAAACCGAGTGTGAGGATGTGTTTAATTACCTTGATTGGTACAGGTTCGATAGAAAGAAGAACAAAGAACACCGCGATCAACGTTGGAAGTAGTTCGTGATGAAAACGTCAATGTTATTCAAATTAGTTGCACAGAATGTTTCCAATAGGCTTACTAATGAAAAGCCCTCTGTTGATTTCACCCAAGATCGATCGAAGGTTGATGAACACTACGGTTGCAGGTCGCAATGAAGAGAGGGAATTATTCTAGAGCCTTTAGAGTGATTCAGGTGCAATTGGGTTCGGTAGCAGTGTAATATTAGTTCGAAGTTCGTTCATGACACATTTAATTTGATTATTATAAAGCTTTAATGTTCAAACGGCTCTATGACTAAAGCTTCGGTTACTCGGATTGTTTGGGATCCATAACTGTTGTTTTAACTCAGTTAAAGGTCATAATGGTGTTCGAATCATTCTCATGAATCGTTTGGTGTTCGTTGGTTCTTAAATCGCGGTCATTTGACCGGTTTTTGTGGTTCGTCGACGTTGCGCTGGCTTTGTCGGCCGACGGCCGGGAAATCAGGAGTGAGGGTGGGGCGATTTGGGTTTTAGAACAATTTACATTTATGACCCCTAAACTTTTATTAGTTTAATATTCCATGCACAAACTATTTAATTTAAGTTTCGAAATTTACAATTTAAACCTTTGATTTATAAAGACAAGTTTAAATAATAAATCAAATTAAATATGTAATAATTTTTTTAACTTTCATAAAACTTGTAGATTTTATAATTTAATTATTTATTTAAAAAAAATTCATAACAACTAATAAAACTTTATAAGCATATTAAAAGTTATTTTATAACCTAATAAGACTTTTCATTTAGTCATTTATCGTAAAATAATAAATAAATCTTTATAACTTTTTGAATTGATTTATTTTTAAGTAAATTATTATTACAAGTTGTTTAGATTATGAATAATTCATAATAATAATTTGCACACTTAATATTTTAATCCATTAAAATTATTAAAATAATTTAATAATGGAAATTTAAAATGGGTTCGGGTTTTGAATTTATAATATGAATTTAGGCGGATGTTACACCCAAGGTACATCATCCTTCCTATCCAACCCAGCCTAATAAATAAATTTTAATCACAATACCCAATATCCATAGGTATGCCCAATAACTGATGGATATTAGCAAACAAATGCCCACAAACATTAAAATGGGCGTGAGACGTGATTTTTACAATTGAATATTGATAGAAATTACCATTTACTATAACCAACTCATTATCATCTGACAAGATATGGAGTTTGTTGTTCTTTACTTTTATTTGATTTATTATCTCTTATTTACCAATGTTGTTAAGATCAAAGCAACTATACATGTTAAACGATGACCAAATATGGATCTAATCCATTTACACATGTCTAACCCGCCATCTTCACCTCGTAGACACTTGCCACCATCGTTGGACAACCACAACCGATGCCACATGACGTTTACAAACATTAAACTTGCTCTCTTTATTTCCCTCCCCTTTCTCTCTATGGATAGTATCATAGATCTTAAAGCAATACTCACTCTATTTGATTTTTATGAAATCTTGTTATGTGGGTATAAACAATAATTGGATAGATGTAAATGAAATTTGTTTATGTGGTTTTTACCAAGCCACACTACAAACTATCACCACAGACAATCAAATGTTAGAAAACGATCTTTGATTGTTAGGTGTTTCGATAATGAGCATCTTTCAACGATAAGGGTTGTGGTAGCTAAAGACTTTACGAAGAAGCTGAGAAGGTGGTAAGGTTTAATTTTGTAGTGGTGGTGGGTAAACAAATGGTAGCAAGTCACTAGTAACAACATAAAAGAAATGGAGTCTCCGATGATTAGAGGGTGATGTGGTGAATGGTTTAGCGTTTTTTTTATTTTATTTGTTAAATATTTTAAACAATTACACATATAGTCCTCCCCTAATTGATATTCTTAATATATAAATATTAATTAAAAAATGTTTCTTTTACCACTTGTTATGTTCTTAAATCACATTTTTGACACTTGTCATTTTTTTAAAATACTCATTTTATTTTCTCTCTAAAAAGTTATTAAAGTAATTTAAACTTTTAAACAATTTATCTCTTTTTATAAAAATTAATTTAGTCAATTGGTATATTTTCTCTATCATCTATATTTTTTTAAAATCTAACTATGTTTTTTAAAATAAATTTTACTAAAAAAATTAAAATTCATATATTTTCCAAAACATTAAACTTTTTGAAATTAAAATATTTTAAATCAGTCATTTTTAAAATAATTATAAAAAATATGGAATTTTCTAAAAGTTGTTTTATTGAAACAACCAAAATAATAGAAACTTGATTTTTTAATAAACAAGAGTTTTTAAACTATAAATTTTTATAAGAAAATCTTTAAAAAAAGTTTAATAATAAAACTATTTAGATAAAAAAGTTTAAAATAGTATAATTGTTTTTTATCTTTTAAACAAATACGTTTATATAATTTTATACATATATTATATTAAAATATCATATTTTAACTTTTCATATTTATTATTAATTATAATCCGTTTGGTAAATAAGTGTCTAAACCATCTATTTATCTATATATCTATCCATAACTATCTATTATTTATTTACTTGAAATAACTATTCATACACCATTATAATCATATTTTCTCTTTAAACATAATTTTATAATTCATCACCTAATAAGTTATATAAGTCTTAAATGTGAACTAATCAAACTATCAACTAATTTAACAAAAAATTAACAAAATTATTATTAAAAATCAAAACTATTATAAAATTCTACCCCCATAATATGATATGTTGAAAGAAATCTTTTTAAAACTAAAAAAACTAAACATACTAAACGTTACAAATTAAAAAAACTAGTTTACTCTATTAGATACTTATGAGAACATGATGTCATGACACTTTATTGTTTTAGTGCGTTGAAGTGACATGTTATTTTATTTATTAGTCATACAAATACGAGCCTTCCAACCCACCAAATCAACCATATCTAATATCAATCAAATTGAACCCAATCTACAAACCAAGCGAGACCAACCCATCTTTAAATGGTGTATTAACAGTTCTTACGCTCTATATATTTCAATCATTAGTTGAAGATGGTCCAGTCCAATTTAGGTTTGAACCATTACACATCCTTAGTTTTGATGACCATATAGAAGATTAGATGGATTAAATTTTGTATTTTAAGATGATAATAAAATTTGACGTCAAATAATTCCTTTAGAATGTACATTTTTCTATTTCAATACTAATTATATATTTTCTAAACTTCATTTAACATATAAGACCTTGATACCAAGTCTTGAATCAACCAGTAACGTATGGTTTGAACATTGGACCCTTTTAGGATATATTAAACCTCGATGGTAAAAAAAACAATAATCATTTATCCTAAGGAAACAGAAAATGAAATCGATCATGAAACAACACAATCAGAAGAAACCGACTGAGAAAAATAGCAGAAATAGAAAATCAAAATCGAAGAGATCACTGATCTACACGAATTCGTTGAAAATAGATTGTGGACGAGCAACAATCAGAGCGTCAATGGAAGAAAATGACGACTGAAACGATATCTCGCCATCTTTGCTTTATCCTCCTGTTTTCAATCGATGAGACAATCTATAAACGTCCCTCAGAAACTTATAAACAGAGGAATACAAATTATGTTCATTTGCTCAAAATCAAAGAAGAAATTGAAAGGTATTTTGATAAATGAAACTAAATGGAGAAATAAGCTTAGGGATCTGATACCTTCAAAGTGCAACAGTGGAGGTTTTGGATCGAAAAAATGGGGCTGGTGATGGAGACGGTAATGAAACAATGGGACTGGTTTGTATTTATAGAGAGGTGGTGTAAACCCTAATACCTCGTTGATGTGCATTTACGTTTTTGTCCCTCCTTTACTATTGTCGCTAGTTAAAATACTCTTTCAGTAAATTTGCTTTCTTTTTGTATCCTGTTGTGGAGAAAGAATAAAATCATTTAAAAAGATAAGTTTGAAATGTTATGATGAATCTGTGTGTTGAAGTAAGAAATACAAAACTTGTGAAACTCTATATCAAATCAACACTTGAAAACCTTTGCGTTGCGGCAGACCATTATATTATTAGAAAGTTATTATTTGCGTTGCAGCGAGACCATTATATTATTTGGAAGTTATTACAAAAGAAAGTAATAGTTACAAAAGTTGATTTAAGGATGATGATATAATTAGCCACTCGTAATGAAATAAATCTTATATAGATAGATAAGGAGTTGTTGCACAAGTAGACACGTGAACTATTTAGACTAGGGGCATTATTTGTTTCTCTATATGAGAGAAATTATATATAACAAAAATCAAGTTAGTGTTCGGAGAGACCACATTTCGGTGGGTAAGGTACAAAAAAAGACACATTGCATTGGTTTATTTGAAGATAAGTGTTGAAAAGTTTAAATAATCGTTTAGAACCATTAGTCAGTTTATAATAATGCTACAAAAATTCAAGCCAAGGGGTAGATAAATGTGGCACATGGCAACGTAAACTCGGAATTTAATAAAACATCTTATTTTTAAAGTTGTTAGATGATGGGGAAAAAGTTATGAAAAATAAAATCTTGAAAGAACTTTGATGACTTTTTGCATTGATAACTTGTACATTATTATGTGGTAACTTTGTTTTAATTGAACTTGTATCAAAAACTTAGATAAAAGTAAATGTATCATTAAGTGAGCAATAGTTAATAGTACATTATGCTTGAATTCTTATCTATATGGTTTTAAAGGTATGGCAGCACTAAGGGTTGTTAATTCGTGGTTGCGACGATCCTTCCTAATAAACTAGAGGAATCTCGTGCATACTATTAGGGTGGTTTTCTTTCTATGTATGATCTAGGGTATCATGACACACACTAGGTACAACTTATACAAATACAAGACATGGTAACAATATAAACACTATTGATCTGTTATAACTACAACAACAAATTTTCAAATCATGAGCCCATAGGAGATAATCATGCTTACATTAATCAAAGAACATAAGCAGACATAATAAAGGTAACGGTGGTTGAGTAAATAGAATCGTCGCATATAAAGAGCCATATGGAAGTGGCAATAATAAAAAGCCCGAAAGTTCGGTGGCCGAAACAAAAAGCAAGCAAAGTTCATTGTTCCTTATCATTGTTCCTTATCATTGTACAATCATACAAATTAAAGTAATTAAATCATAGGCATGGGATGCAAACATATCGCATGTCTCAATTGTATGTCATTATGGTTGCAGAGGTCAGTAGGTCACAACCGCCAGGCCAAAACAATGGATTTTAACATGTTTTTTTCATAATCATCGTCTAATGATCTTTAACCACATAGTACGGAATCATTTCGATTTCAGCTTAGCATACATTTGCCATCAATAAACAACACAACTAATTACATTTCATCTATATGATTTTACAACGATGAGGAATAGTAACGACTTTTCACAGAGAAAGTGACTTTATTCATGGAGATAGCGTGAAAACACTTCTCAACATAATTTATAATTAAAAATAGTCTCAGATAAGAGACAACATCATCAACCCAATATCATCATGCAAAGATAGATATAAAATAGGGTTTATTTACTAGTACACATCTTACCTCAAGTGCAATAATCATTAATTAACTAAGAGAATGAAAAACCATAAGAAGTTAGGGTATAGCTCCTCAGAACACATTATACAATTAATAGTGAGAATACAATCTCAATGACTATCAGGGAAAAGCCCTAGATAAGTAATTAGGGCTTCAAGAAAAAAATATCAGAACGTTTTAGATGAATAAAAGGTCAACATTATTGACTCAACAACATTAGTATCTTGCACATGAAAATACAGACTTAATATCTAATAGAAAAAAAACCCCCAAAAAATAAATTAGGGCTCAAACCTTATAAAGTCAAGGAAAACATCTCCAGCATCTCAAATGAACAAAAGATCACCATCACTGCCTCAACAACATTAGTATAAGAGTTTATACATGCGAAGAATACAATACCAAAAGTTGTTACATAGAACCGCATATATGATAACATGAGACCAATGGTTTCAAAAATCGACCTTAGCCTCTCCCCTTATGTTTCACGAACCATTAGCCACTCATATGGCACCACCACTCACCACTGTCACCATATCAACAGTTGTCTATGCTCCTTTTAATTGTTTGTTCAACCGCCAACCATCTCCGAGGTGCTATGTAACCTTTCGTATTTTTGTTAATTTAAAATAACCCTCTAATGTTCTTGTAAGGACTGTTTATGCCATTTTTGAAACCTTGTGGGCTATTTATGTTTCATTCTTTGTTAAGAAAAAAGTTTCTACAATAATTTAATAATTAATAATAATAATAATAATAATAATATGGGCTATTTATGTTTCATTCTTTGTAAGAAAAAAGTTTCTACAATAATTTAATATTAATAATAATAATAATAATAATAATAATAATAATAATAATAATAATAATGACAAAATATTTATAATAATATAATAATAATAATAATAATAATATAATAATAATAATAATAATAATAATAACATAATAATAACACTTAATATACAATAATACAGTATTTAAAACTTTTGTATTATAATCAATTCCATGTAAGCATAATAATAAAAAGTATACTAAAAATAAAATAAAATATGATAACATAAAAATAAAAAATATAAAAGTTAAATAATTAATAAGTTATAAAATAATTAAACTAAGCTTAATTAAGTTTAGGGGGCCTTCATGATAGTTTAGAAACTTAAAAGGAAGATTAATACATAAAATGTACCTTCATAAGACTAAATGTGCTTTTTCAAACCCAAACCCCCTTGTTTTGTCTCCCCCCGTGTTCCGCGGCCCCCCTTCGGCCGAGCTTTGGCGAGGCCGAAACTCTCGACTTTTCGGGCTTCAACAAGAAAATTCGGTTCTAACCGTTTATGAAGGATTAAAAAACCCTTATATTCAGTATAATTGAGTAACATCAGTTACATGAGCGATCGAGCTCAAAGTAAACGGCGATCATCACCTCACAACATTCGAGAATTAAACTTCAATAATAATCGAATTAGCAACCTAATCGAACGTATATCTATCTTAAACGTTTACATTCCAATTTCACCTGAAACACACACATAGATCGAATTCAATCCCCACTTTCATACGACATGCAACTCGGTGAATCCCCTATCTTCTGCCCACTTTGAAACGCAATTGATTGGGGGTTTCGAAAGATCACAACCCTCTGAAAATACATACAAAAGGAATTTGTTTTCCTTTATCATTGAATATCAAACGAATCTGTTCTTGGCGCGACCTGCTCTACCATCGAAGATCATGTTGATACATGTATGTCCCTAGATCGTGATATGTGATGTAATAGATCTTGTTTGGTATGATTAATGAACTGATGTTGATAGTCTGTTGGTTATAATGTTTAATAGTTCGTTAATGAGTCAAATGATTGATTGAGTTTATGATTACTTGAATGATTACATATAATATTATATTAATTAACTAAAACATTCAAACTTAACTTAATGAAGTTCTCATGCGAATGGCTCATGCGAATGAACCATAAGAATGAAGAACCTCATACGATTGACTCAGTCGCACGACTGAACCAGGAGACTGGATCAGTCGTACGACTGTAACATAAGATTGGCTCAATCGCACGACTGAACACTCAGTCGCACGAATGAACCAACGCATGGTTCAATCGCACGACTGAACCAAACTAATGGTTCAGTCGCACGATTGAAGAGTGCCAACCTATAAATACAACTCAATTCGTGAAAAACAGGGAGATTCGTTCAAGTTCAATTCCATACGAACCCTAGCCGTACAGAAACCTTCCAAATCGTTCTCCAAGTTCATAGAACACATTAGATCGATTCCTTATCGATTTCTAACGTTAGTTTCAATCCTTGATTGATTCTTCGTGTGTTCTCACTGATTGGATCGCCAATCAAATAGGATTCCGCACTATTTGATCCGGTATACACGTGATCTCTAGGTATTTCAGTCGAATACCAGGTCCTAACAAGTGGTATCAGAGCTTTTGGCTCGTGATTACGTGTTGATTCAATCAAGATTGCATAAAGTTTGTGTTTTACACACTAAAAACGCAATCTTTGGCATCAAAAGTGATCTTGGAAGTTCCCTGCTCATCGACGTTGTGGTTCTACGGACTTAGGCAATCAGAACTTGTAAAATTTCGAGTTTTTACGGCTGAAAACCGTCAAACCTAGAAATTTTCGCAAACCAGCGGCTTCAATCGCACGACTGACTCATTCGTACGACTGGACTCCATTCGTACGACTGGACTCCATTCGTACTATCATACGCACGATTGGACCTAGTCGCACCTTCAGTCGGCCGATTGAATCATTCGTTCGCATAGCTCATACGTACCAGATTCATTCGCACGACTGAACCAATCGCCCAGTTCATTCGCACGATTGAACCAATCGCAGAGCTTATACGCACGAATAGCTCAGTCGCATCCTTCAGTCGCATCAGTAAAAGTTGTTTGATTAGATTATAAGTTTGTTCATCATGGAAGATCAGATGTCAGCCTTTACTGCTGGGAAAGACTCAAGGATACAGAATCTGTTGCTGCTTGAGAGTGAGGTGGGGAATCACAATAAACCACCAAAGCTCTGACTTTAGATGAGTTTCCCCACTGGAAACAACGTTTTGAGATCTACCTTAATGGAGTAGATCCTAATCTGTGGGAAGCTATTGAGACAGGTTATAGTACACCGGTGGGAGCTGATGGGGTTAAACTAACATTAAGCGGGATGACCGACGCACAGAAAGTAAAGTACAATGCAGAGAAAAGAGTATATGCATTGATCACTCAGTCGATCCCCAAAGACATATTCCACCAGTATTCCGAGAACAAGCAATCCAAGAAACTGTGGGATGCGCTAGAGAAGAGATATGATGGTAATGCATCATTGAAGGCAATCAAAGCAAAGGAGTTAAAGAAGGAATTCGATAACTTCTCTTCAATGGGTAATGAAAGCTTGGACGACGTCATAGATAGATTCTACCACTTGATGAGCGAATTGCATACCCATGGAGTGGTTACTACCATGGAAGAAAAAGTAAGCAACTTCGCAGACGGGTTGCCGGATAAGTGGGCTACATTCGTGTCTAACTGAGACAGAATGGTATCCTTGTAAAGCTGGATATAAATGACTTCATTCTTAAGTTGCGCGAAGAAGCACTAAGGATGAAGTATAGAGCTCAGAAGTCTTCGTACACACAAAATCCAGCTTTATACAACGCCACACCTCAAGCAAAGGCATCTGGAGCACCTCTCCAGACTGCTTTTGTGTCTAGCTCGTCAGGTCCTTCACATGCCTCTACTTCTGGATCAGACACGTCTGGGTCATCATGTACCCATCATATTGGATCAGAAGCTAACGCCACTAAACTGAAGACCGAGAACTTCGGTAATGTGACCGTGGAAGTAGCACGAGAGCATATGGATCTCTAGCAGCAGTGGTTCATTCATATGATGGACTCGTTGCTGGGAAGATTGGAAACTGCCATCTGGCAGATGAGGACTACGAGCAGGTGGATGAGATGGAGCTCGAAAGAATGGATATAATGTGGGCCTTAGCAAGTGTGTTCGTAGGGCGAAAAAGTTTGTGAAAAAGACTGGACAGAACTTGGTTGCTACTAAGGACACCACCTTTGGCTTCGACAAGAGTAAAGTGACCTGCTTTAACTGTGGTGAGAAGGGGCACTTCAAACGAGAATGTGTCAAGCCAAAGAAGACGGGGAATGGGAACCCGTTCTCATCATTACTCGCCAGGACAAGCAACCCTCTAATTCTACTTCATCAAACAAGGACCCTAAAGCACTAACTGCTCATGATGATGAAGGACAGGATTGGAGTTTCAGGTTTGTCTCACAGGAGAATCTAACATTGCCAGTGTCGAGGATATTGACGATGATTCTGCGAGTGAAGGTGATATAGCAGTTGAAATTGCAATGTCACATAGTGAAGAAACAACTGCAGCCGAGGTCAGCTACAAGCCAAATGAGGAAGTTTCCACCTCAGAGACTGAAAAGCCAGAGTCGACAGAACCAGAATCATCTGATGCAGCACTGATGGCTAATACTTCTGGACCAACTCAGGTAAGTACCACTGACCAACTTTTTAATAACCATGCTTGTTCTGATTGTGACACGTTTAGGAAGAGCATAGATGACAAATTTGCTAGGTTATTAGACCATAATGATAACTTAGTAAAAGATTTACGTCTGTGCACTGAGGCAAATAGAGTGCTAAAACAAAATGAGCATTGTTATAAAGAAAAGATAGACCTATTGACCAAACAACTTAGGGAAACGAAGTAGTGGCTTTTAACCAAGCAAACGACATTAGGTACTATCTTAACTCCCTGGAAGACACTAAGAAACAAAGAGCAGTGTTAGAAGTCGAAGTTAATTCATTAAAACAGAAACTGCATAGTTGGACTAGTTCTTCACACATAGTTCAACACTTAGTAAGAGAAAGGAATAACGGGGAGGGATTAGGCTACAAAGTGGTTCCACCACCACCTGAGACCTTGATGAACACCAAGTCTAGACCAGTAAATAATAACCCCATCAAGGATCATGTGGTGACCACTCCTCTTGTTACTGATCCAGACACCTCATGTTCATCTACTGAATCTGGTAAGAAACAAAAGGAGGCCACTTCAAAGGCAAAAGGTAAATTGCCATGTGTTAACCTGGAAAATGAATTTGAAAAAGTTAATTTACAGTCAGGGTCAAATAGAGTCAAATCAGAACCTAAAAGGACTTCAAATGTTACTTTTTCACAAGCTTCGAGTCAAAAACCAGCTAACCAAAAAGGAAAACAGGTTAAATCAGTAAAATTGTTATACCAGAGAAAACATCAAACATCCAAGAGTCAAAAACTAAAGTGATTGATGTTACTAGAGTGTCACGCACTTCTCCACAAAGAAAGTCTACTCATAAAGTTGATAGCAGGTCATGCTACAACTGTGGAGAATGTGGACACATTGCTTCTGACTGTCATTTCTATCAGACACCTAGGAAGAAGATTGATATTCTGGACTCTAGACCTAGGTCTTCTAAGCGGAGTCTCTAACTCCACCTAGAAGAGCTAGTGACCCTAAAGTTCAACCTGTAAGCCAGACGACTGTTTATCATAAACAGGCACTGCACAAATCTGGCTTATGGAAAGAAAAATCCACCCTCGTGTCTGATACTGATAACAAGAAAGAACCTGAGCTACCCTCACCTTCTAAGGGTCAATGGGTGGAGTTTATGATGAGTGATGCCTCAGGAAACCCAAGACAGTCAAAGCTTGGGTTCCTAACCTAAACTGATCCTTTCACTTTGTATGCGCAGGGTGCTCGATATAGCGCTGACACTAACACGTGGATTATAGACAGCGGAGCATCCAGGCACATGACAGGAAATAGCGCCTTTTATCTAACGTCAAACAAATAAAAGGAGGGCATGTTTCCTTTGCAGGAAACAAAGGAGGATATATCACAGCTCAGGGAGAAGTGGGAAATCAGAAAGTTAAGTTTGATAAAGTGAACTACGTTCAACAACTTCAGAACAACTTACTTTCTGTGTCCCAAATCTGTGATAAAGGATTTAAAGTCGTCTTCGATAATCAGAAGTGTTACGTGCTGAAGAAAGAATATATGATCCCAGAAGACCAAGTTCTGATGACTGCTTCAAGATATAAAGACCTTTATGTCTTGGATCTGTCAACAGCTGCCACAACGGATCATGAGGTTCAGTGTTTCTTATCTAAAGCTACTGAGAAGGATTCCATCTCCTGGCATCGGAGAATGGGACACATTAGTCAAAGGAAGATGAATCATTTGATTCAGAAGGATTTAGTTAGAGGAGTGAATGTCAAGAACTTCCAACTTCCTGACTTTTGTGTAGCTTGCAAGAAGGGCAAACAGACAAAGAAGTCTCATAAGGAAGAAAAGTTCATTCAATAGAACTTCCTCTTGAGCTTCTTCACATGGATCTGTTCGGTCCAGTTAGTACAAGGAGCATCGCAGGCGACGCGTACTGTTATGTGGTCACTGATGACTACTCAAGGTTCACTTGGGTAATGTTTCTGAAATCAAAATCAGAAACTTTGGAGACATTCAA
This sequence comes from Flaveria trinervia, assembly GCA_025506515.1. NCBI lineage: Eukaryota > Viridiplantae > Streptophyta > Magnoliopsida > Asterales > Asteraceae > Flaveria > Flaveria trinervia. Next base: position 32,017,862 of record CM046442.1, read on the forward strand.
AGAATTAGTAACCACACTGGAATCACTCTACAAGCTCAAAGTTCGACAAATACGCTCAGACAACGGGACAGAATTCAAGAATCAAGGGATGGAGGCATACTGCAAGGAAAAGGGAATTGTGCATCAATTCACCTCTGCCTACACACCTCAGATGAATGGAGTTGCTGAGAGAAAGAACAGGAGCTTGATAGAAACAGCCCGGACTATGCTGGCAGACTCAAAACTGCCTATCCAATTCTGGAACGAGGCAGTGGCAAATGCTTGCTATACACTGAACAGAGTCCTAATAGTCAAGCGCCACGGAAAGACATGTTATGAGCTACTTCAAAGACGCAAACCAATTTGGAGTATCTTGAACCTTTTGGCGCACCGTGTACACTTCTGAAGAAGACACAAGAGGGAAAATTCAGCGAGAAGGCAGTTGAAGGAATTTTTCTAGGATACAACATACCGAACAAGCGAGTTTACAAAAACTCAACGGGTCTTGTAGAAGTGTGGTGTAATGTCGACGTTCAGAGATATACCACACCCCTACAGGCAAAGGACCTGCATACTTCTTCGATTATGATGGATTCTTCAAATCCTTCAACATCTCTCTCTCTCCCTCGGATGATGAGTTAGCTACTAGGATGATGTATGATATACTAAACACTCCATCCGCACACAGGGCGAGTCATCTACTCAGTCAGAAGGGGGAGTCAATGAAAGTGACTCCTCCTCTGAAGATGAAACTGAAGCAGATGACCAGAACGGTCAGGAGGAACAGGTTCCAGTTCCTGAAAGTCCACAAGCATCCACAAGTGATGCACCCTCGACTTCGGAACCTCAAACTCCAACCTCCTCAGATGCAGACCAAAATGTGCACAATCTTGGTTCGGAGGTGACTGTGCCGACTACTCCAGGATCACGACTAAACGTCTATCATCCCCTTGACAATGTTATTGGAGATGTCCGATCAGGAGTACAAACCCGAAATCAGCTATACTCAGCTGATTACGCCTCAGTTATGGAGAAGGGTTACATACATGATGGTGCTTATCGCTGTTTTGTCTCACAGGTTGAGCCAAAATATGTCAGTGAAGCACTAAATGATGAGGCGTGGGTGAGTGCCATGCAAGAAGAACTTCTGCAGTTTAAGAAGTTAGGTGTATGGACACTGGTAGATAGACCTAAAGGTGCTAAAGTCATTGGCACCAAATGGGTACTAAAATGTAAGAAGGATGACCAAGGAGTCATCATAAGGAACAAAGCTCGACTGGTGGTTCAAGGTTTTCGCCAAGTCGAGGGTATTGACTATAACGAAGTGTTTGCACCCGTGGCAAGGATGGAAGCTATTCGTATCTTCCTCGCCTATGCCTCGTACATGAAGATTAAAGTCTACCAATTAGATGTGAAGAGTGCATTCCTTCATGGTGAAATAAGGGAAACAGTCTATGTCAGTCAACCCGAGGGATTTGAAGACCCTTATCATCGGGATAGAGTTTACAAGCTCGACAAAGTTATATGGGCTTCATCAAGCTCCTCGAGCTTGGTACGAGAAACTCTCGACTCATCTTGTGAAACACGGCTTTCGCAGGGGAGTCATTGACTGTACACTGTTTATTAAAGAAAAGGATGGTGACCTACTGCTTGTACAGATCTATGTTGATGACATAATCTTCGGGTCAAAGAACGAAGAGTTATGCAAAGAGTTTGAAGCAGTGATGAAGAAAGAGTTTGAGATGAGTGCAATGGGGGAGATGAAGTTCTTTCTCGGGTTACAGGTGGATCAAACACCTAATGGGATCTTTCTACATCAGACCAAGTATGTAGGAGACATTCTCAGTCGCTTTGACATGGAGAATGCTTCTGCTGCTGGGACTCCACTTGCTACGAATCATGATATAGCACCTGATGAGAGTGGAGATCTTGTAGATGCCACTATGTACCGAGGAATGATTGGATCCCTCATGTATCTCACTGCCTCAAGACCTGATATCATGTATGCTACATGTTTATGTTCCAGATATCAGGCTAAACCTAAGGTCAATCATCTAATCGGGGTCAAAAGGATCTTTCGCTATCTAAAGGGTACACCCACCCTGGGGTTGTGGTATCCTCATGATGACGATTTTGAGCTCACAGCGTATAGTGACTCGGACTATGGAGGCTGCAAAATGAACTACAAGTCTACATCAGCAGGGTGTCAATTCTTTGGGAGAAGATTAGTTACATGGCAGTGTAAGAAGCAGACATCGGTTGCATTGTCAACCTGTGAAGCCGAATATGTTGCTGCTGCAAGTTGCTGTTCCCAAATCATTTGGATTCAACAGCAAATGCGGGATTACGGTTTGAAATTCTCGTCTACTCCTATTTTTGTTGATAACTCTGCTGCAATTGCAGTAACCAAAAACCCGGTTCAACATCCTAAGACCAAACACATCGGTATTAAATACCACTTCATAAGAGACTGTTTTGAAAAGAACTTAATAGATGTGGTTAAAATTAATACTGATTTTCAACGTGCTGACCTCTATACAAAAGCCTTTGATAAACCACGTTTTCAATACTTGCTAGAGGTCAACGGCGTTAAAAAGAAAAGTGAGGTAATTCCTGATGAGATAATGTGTAGTCCGATGTAGTTTCGTTAAAGTTTATTTTATCTTATGTTATCCTTTTTCTGTTACATTTAACTTCATGTTACCTTGCTGTTATTAAAATCCAAAAATAATTAAATCCGAAATGATTTTAGTATTTTAGGGGGAGAATATGTCAGCAAGTTAATATTAATAAATAAAAAAAAATGAGGGAGAAAAGGGGTAACTAGCTGAAATAAGGTAGATTGTGTCTGTGATACTGATTCAATACCTTGGAATATGATAGTACACAGGAACAAATCAGAGGGATTTTAAAATTTAAGGTTTGAAAAGATGCAAAAGTTCAAAGTATAAGTCTGCGTAGTCTAAGCAATATAAAAAGGGGAAAATGATAGAAAACTGGCAACTCCTAAGGTGACACAAAGAAAGTAGACTTAGAGGCTGCTAGACCACAAATGATATGTTGGTAGATTCAACACAATAGACAATTAGACCTGATTGGTGATCTCAAGATCAAACTAAGCTGTTCAACTGACTGTGGACTTCCATCTTATCACTGGTTAACACAATCAAATATATTCCAATAAGGGGCAATGAGCATTTAAACGCCACAAAAGTGTGCGGATGACCAAATTAGAGCAAAGCAAGGAAAAAATGAAAGACAAATGCAATAAAGCTAATGGCTCATGTTGTTGGTGCATGTTGTGTATAATAAAATAAGCTGCTCTAACAAGGAGATAGGTTGTGTGCCTCTCTGCTGTGCGATGGCACTGACCTGAGGATAAGCATAACCTAGATATTCTAGAATTCATTGTTGTTTGCCGCCTCTCTGCTGTGCGATGGCACTGACCTGAGGACAGGCTTCTCTTTGAAAGCTCTAAGAATAGTCTCTTCTTGTAATAATACCCGTAGACGCTCAAAACCTCTGAGGAATGTTGATTACCATATAAGTGTGGGATCCACAAAGTTAGCTGAAATAATTAAACCTAAATCAGTCACCAGTCTGCGTCAAAAGTCTGTGTATGGATTTAAGTGGACAAATATACTGACAATCTTAGTGGCTACATCTCAAAAGTTCAACTCAATGTGAAAATCTAAGAGTTTCAGTATGATTTCCTTAAGTTGCTAACGACTCTGGATGAACACCGAGAATTTAAGCATCAAAGAGCTTTAATAACAAGTCCCAAAATGATTTGATATTCCTGTATGATTTCAAAATTGATTTGGTCCAGATATGATCAATCTAAGTTAAAGCTGTCTACTCCTAATCAAATCCCTTAGATTTTCATCTTAGGGTTTTATCTCTCACAAAAAGTCCAAACATAAACTTTAGTTGTGTAGTTAGTTTAAGTTACTATGTTTTTTTTGAGTTGTGTGTCTGTCGGACTACATCAGGGAAATCAGAAGGGAATTACCTTACCTAAAAAGGTCATGTCTGAGATGGCCACATGGTTTTAAAATTTAAATGGTCACGTCTGAAGTGACTGAATTGGTTAAGAGCTTACAAGGTTATTATCAAAAGTGAAAAGGGTCTGAATAGTAAATGTTAAAAAATGACTGTAAACTCACAAAGTGTGACCCATTCGCACTAGTGGATCATGGTTATCGACCAACTATGCGAATGGCTTCCAATCGGCCGAATGGACATGAAATTGTTTCATTCGACCGAATGGAAGGGGGAGAATGAAACAGGAGACCGACTGAGGCTCAGTCGGTCAACTAAAGGGGCGAATGAAGGAGACCGAATGAGTCAGTCGACCGACTGAGACTCAGTCGGCCGACTGAATGCGATTGACTAGGCCAATCGTACGACTGAACCTCAGTCGCCCGATTGAACTGAGCGACTGAGGCCAGTCGGCCGAATGAACCTAGGTTTAGTATTTAAAGGTCTTAATCGATCGCATATCACTCATCACTCCCAAAAACCCCGAATCGCGCTCATTACCGTTACCCTGTCGAAATTGCCTCCGATTCTGATATACTTTGCGTTAAGATTCTTCATTCCAGTGACGGTTTACAGGTACACTACTCCTTGATCCTACCAAAATCAGTACATCACCGAACTACAATAGCGACATTGGATTAAATCAAGAACCGAACTGCGAATCGACCTAATCACCTATGTAAATGAAGCAAAATGTTAAAATTGAGTTAATAGGTTATTAGTGACAAGTATACGAGATAATGGACCATTACACACTGTTAAAAGACTTAGAAGGGTCAAGATTCGACCCACAGGGATCGAACAGTGGGGCAAGCGACTGGTCGTTCGAATGAACTCCAATCGCACGATTGAACCTTGCGATTGGATCATTCGACCGACTGAACCACCCGAATGAGTCCAGTCGGCAGATTGAACTCAATCGCATGTCTCAGTCGGCAGATTGAACTCAATCGCATGCCTCAATCAGCCGATTGAACTCAATCGCATGTCTCAAACAGGCGACTGACTTCAGTCGCATGATTCATTCGCACGAATGAATCAAAATGACTTTCAACTTTACACTTAGAACAGAAGTTTTCATGTCTTATGTCTTAATAGTTCTATGTCTTGTGTGTTACAGATAAATGGCAGAAAAGTGGACCATAAATCCCAAGCACAACATCTGTGCCCACTTGGATCACACCACCAGGAACGGGGCTGAGTTTACCGACATAATGCATTTCTGAGACGGTCCCGGATCTATAAGGCGATCTCCACTCCTTGCACGCCTTACAGATCACTCCATCAGGCATTCTGGGAAAATGCCTCGGTGGACCGCTCTCGTGAGCCTTACTGTATCAGGAGCTCCATACTGGGCCATGGTATTGAGATCTCTGCCGCCGATATTCAGAGGGTCCTGGAGTTCGGGGAGGATGCTGATCATCCTACAAAACTACATCCATTGACTGTAAGAGGATGCTTCCTAAGGCTAAAGTACGCTGGGGATATCAACTCAGGTGTGCTCAACAAGAGCAACTGAGCCCCAGTACAAGTACTTAGCACACGTGATTCTAAAGTGTGTAGCTTCAAGGAGGGGTGGGTTTGACGACCTCTCAGACCAGATTCAAAATGCCTACGTGGCACTGGTTCTGAACCACCCCTTTAGTTTTTCCAGCATGATATTCTCCTACTTGGTGGAGAATTTGGAGGTAAAGGGAAAAGAGGGTTCTGTATGTACCCCAGATTCTTACAGCTCATCTTCAACGAGAAGCTGCCACAGTTGCCAAAGAAAGTCATGACGCAGTGGCTCTGGAAATAATGGATGATACTACTCTGGGCAGAATGAGAGTTTACAGGGGAAAGCAGATTAAGCCCCAAGTGAAGAGAATGATTGGCCACTTAGCAGATGAAAGCTATGTGGCACCGGGGAGACGCCAATGGCGTCACGAGGACAGTGACTCCGATGTGGAGCCGATTGTCCTCCCTACTGATGACTCTGAGGAGGATGACACTGAGGATGAGGCTGTCCATCCGAGGCACCGTGTCTGACTCTGTTCCCTCGGTGTCTGGCTCACCTGCTGAGGTAACTGAGTCAGCAGGATTCCATCAAGATTTTGTGCTTACCGAGGAAGATGAAGATGAATCTGATGAGGAGCCATTGACCCGGACTGTGGGAAGGAAAGTGGTTCCCACAGAACACGGGTTGAGGGTTGTCGGTGAACAACCGAGAGGATCCGGAGATACAGAGACTGATCCATCATATGCTCCGGAGTCCTCAGGCGGGATTGAAGGGGGAGCATCCACCTCGAGGGGAACGAGGAGAAAACGGATGGCTCAACCCCATGGCCAGAAAAAGAAAAAACGTAAGGTAACCTTCATCACCACCACATCCCCATACCTTCCACCACTACCACCTCTGCAGACACACCTTCCACCACCATACCTCTCCCCACAGCAACCACAACCACCACCATACCAATCACCACAAGCCAGACCCCTGCTACCACTACTACATTCACCCCACACTCACCACCACCATCATCCAGACCTTACCCGATATTCACCACCTCCACCACCACCACTAGCCACCAAACCGAGCCCTCAGCCTACCCCTCACCACCTCTAGATCTCCTCTACCTCCAATAGGGGTAGAGGAACAGCTGGCAGCCTTAAACAGAATGGTGCTACGACTGCTGGCGGCTGATGAGGAAAAGACCTCTCAGATCCGCCAGCTCACCGACCTGACTGCTGCACAATCGCAGAAAATCGCAGAGCAGGATCGAGCTATTAAGGAGCAGGCCCAGAAATTGGATGCTCAGAACACTGAGTTGGACCAACTCCGAGCACAAAGCGTCACATCAGGTAAGCAGATAGAAGAGTTGGAAAAGGCAAAGAGGTCCATTTTGTTAAAGTTAAAAGGATCAAAGGAGGAACCTCTAAAGATAAAGGATGGAGAAAGAGAGAGTGATGATGATGATGATGATGACAGTGATTCTGATGAAGAGAAAACAGAAGAGTGGTGTGCTGATGAAGAGACTGAAGAAGGAGAAGCAGCTGACTCTGTCTCAGCTCCCGGTCAAGAGCAGAGAACAAAGAACCGACAGGATCAGTCAGCTTCTACTTCTGCACCTGCACACGAAGAGACTAGCATACAGGATAAAAGTAAATAGTGGATGTTTATGTATTTAATTACTTTTGTATTCTGTATTGAAAAACGATGTACTGAATGTTTATATTAACTTAATGCATTTTGTTTGATATATTACTAATGATTTGAATGTGAAATGTGTAAATCAAACAGATCCAAAGTACCACAGAGATGAGTTTGATATTGCTCCCCTTCAACAGGTCAAGTCTCAACTCACAATGATTCTTGATCTGCAAGGGATTGTCAGAAGGTCAGTGAGTTATACACCTGAAGAAGGTGAAATAATTCACGACCTATCTAACGAGCAACTGGCAGAAATGTTCAGACTCAATCCTGATGATATTGTCAAGGATGCTCCAACAGTTGATTCAACCAGTGACGACGAACTACACGATGTTGATGAAGTTGAGGTTGAAGATATTACTGCTGAAGAGTACCCTCAATACGCTGACAACGTGGGTAATGTGGTCCCCAATCTGGGTGAGTCCCTAGTCAGTGATATGTTTGAGGTACTTGACATGATGGAGCAGGAAGCAGGAAAGAACGAAGGAACAACCCAAGCCTCAAACGAAGATGTATATATTCGAAAGGCTGAATAGGCTGAATGTTTTAAAGAAGTCAGAGCCCAACGTGATGCACCGAAGAGGGATGCCTACACCAAGGTCTACAGAGTCAAGAAACATCTTACGGTGTCAGGCAGGATTATAGCATGGGCCTATTTTGATGATCTTAACGTTTATGCCGTTAAGAGGGAAAGGGGCATAGAGTACTTTAGATTTCCACATGATCTAAAGACTCTACCTGGATTTGAGCTCAACCAGCTGGCCAAGTTGAAGCTGTTGTATGCTGACACGAGAAAAATGTCAGGCTGGTTTGAGGCTGCCCTCAAGAAAGAGTACCACACCAGATGGATTAACTTCAGACCTTAACAACCTACAAGGTATATTAGAAGGTCTGAGATGGATGCCATTACTGGAAAACCTAAGATTGTGTTGAAGTGGAGTCCTCCTCGCACTATGTCGAGAATCCCTCTCAGGGAAATGCCACAGGACTTCACTCCACATTTCAAATGGTGGTACTATGATTGGAGAACTGCTGAAGCTGTCATAGTTCTAAACAAAGGGGATCAAATGGATACTGTCAGGGTATTCGACCCAATGTGGCTAACCAACTTGTCTGCTAATGATGTTTATACATTATACAAGTGGCCACTGTTCTATGACACACAAGACATTGTACAAGCCCTCCAGTCCAAAATGTTATACGACTTTGCTTTGCGTTTGATATTCACGCGGGAGTCACACAAGAGGACAAGTACAAGAAATATGAGAAGGTAATGAAGAAAACAAGACATTAGAGAGATCTAGGTCCAAGGGGGAGTTTGTTGATACATGTATGTCCCTAGATCGTGATATGTGATGTAATAGATCTTGTTTGGTATGATTAATGAACTGATGTTGATAGTCTGTTGGTTATAATGTTTAATAGTTCGTTAATGAGTCGTAAATGAATTGATTGAGTGTATGATTACTTGAATGATTACATATAATATTATATTAATTAACTAAAACATTCAAACTTAACTTAATGAAGTTCTCATGCGAATGGCTCATGCGAATGAACCATAAGCATGAAGAACCTCATACGATTGACTCAGTCGCACGACTGAACCAGGAGACTGGATCAGTCGTACGACTGTAACATAAGATTGGCTCAATCGCACGACTGAACACTCAGTCGCACGAATGAACCAACCGCATGGTTCAATCGCACGACTGAACCAAACTAATGGTTCAGTCGCACGATTGAAGAGTGCCAACCTATAAATACAACTCAATTCGTGAAAAACAGGGAGATTCGTTCAAGTTCAATTCCATACGAACCCTAGCCGTACAGAAACCTTCCAAATCGTTCTCCAAGTTCATAGAACACATTAGATCGATTCCTTATCGATTTCTAACGTTAGTTTCAATCCTTGATTGATTCTTCGTGTGTTCTCACTGATTGGATCGCCAATCAAATAAGATTCCGCACTATTTGATCCGGTATACACGTGATCTCTAGGTATTTCAGTCGAATACCAGGTTCTAACAATCATCAATTCAACCACAATCAAGTGAGTTAATCACATCAGCATATTCGGTTTTTAATAAGGAATCAAAGCCCTATGGTTAATTTGGTTAATAACATCGAATTAATCTTCATAACTGTGTTTTTATATTATAAAAACCTTTCCATATAAGGCCACGACCTTGATTCTGGTCACTCTCTCAGTTTTCAAGCTTGAGGTCTTGGGTTCGAACGCGGGGACCCTCAAACTATTTTTTGGCATTTTCTAAGGCCTTAAAAAATATGTAAAAATTGAAAATGTTATTAAAAAATAGTTTTATAAAACTTATTTATTTTTTAAATCACTTTACAAGTTTCTATAAATTTATTCCTTAAATAATTTAAAATTTTATAAAACAAGGATATATTATTTTGTTTTAATAAAGAAAAGACTTTTGAAATAATGATTTAATATTAATAAATATTATTGGTTCAAAAGTTAGTATAAAATTTAAATTTCTAAAAAATAAAATCTATTTGCACTTATATTTTTGTTAATTATATCAAACGATTTAAAATTATTTTTTGATGATAATTTATTAATTGATGTAATTATTTCATAAAATGAAGTAATTTCAGTATTAATTTATATATCAAAACCCCAAATTCCCCTTGAATCCTAGATCATGTTTTAAACAGTAAATATTATTATTAAAACATAAATTTTTAATATATACAGTTTTTAGGTATCTGTAAAAGGAATTCGTTGGAACGTCGTTTAATCCTTATTATTATCAGCATATATACGTCAAGTGAGTTTTCATGTCTTTTTTATATTATTTCACATATTTTGATGTGAAACATGCTAAATTATCAACTTATACTTGTAAATCTTTTGATACTTGTAATCACATTCAATTCATCTTTACCTTTTTATCATGGTTATTAATATTATTGGGAGTGTTATATGAGATATATTATATATTGACAATCATTAACTATTGCTAGTTTGGTGACGTCATAAATATATGGGCCTGACAAGCCTATTTGGTGCTAAAGCCGAGGTTATTGCCTACTCCTGATGATGTATGCTTGTTCATCATGGGAACCAAGTACACTTAGTTAATCGTGATATACTTGTAAACTTATTCTTGGTCAAGGTTTGATTGTAGTTATATATATTATACAGACTTGCATAATTCGTAACCATTGACGTGAATTTCTACTTGAAATCTTTTTATATATATATGTATGCTTAATCAATGAAAATTCACCAACATTCATAGTTGACCTTTTATTTTTAACATGTTTCAGGAAATGCTCAAGTTTGATGATCTCTTTGAAACATGCTCACACCTAGGATTAGTGAATAATTATCTTGGATGTTTATCATATGTTATGTTTTATTTTTGTTTGAGACTTACGGATTGTAACTTTCATTTTAAAACTTATGATAATAATATTTTTATTTAATGGTAACGTTATGTGGCTGTGAACAATCTTAACCCTCACATCTTGACGATTATGCTGTTAAGGTTGGGGTGTATCAGATTGGTATTAGAGCCCATAACTATAGGGATTTAGGTTATTAGAAATGGTGACCTAGAATATAGTTTATGCATAAACTCATAGAAAAATCTTTATGTTCTTGTAAATATATATTATTGCATGCTACATGATGCTATCTATTTAGGGATGCCTTTTAATATGCAACTTGATGCCTTTAGTTAGGTTTGTCTTGTAATTGATTAACTTGGTTGCTTTGTCTCCTCTAAACGTATTCTTAATTCTTTATTCTCCCCGATGAATGAAATTTCTTAAACTTATTCTCGACGACATGTGGGATCGTACTCTTTATATTGAAGGTTTAAATCTTTCTGGGATAAGGTAAGCATTACGCATAAATCCTACGAGACTAGTTATGCTTACCTGGGATTTCTGGGATGAGTGATAAACTATGGTCAATATACACAAGTTTCTAAGGCAATTGGGTTAACTTACCTTGACGTGTCAACTTTTCCAAATGGTAATGCGTTACCAAATGGAATCATTCCATGTGTGTCTTACAAGTCTTGAATAATCCTGTTTAATTTATTGTCCTTTTACCTCCAAATTATTATGACTAACTTATTTTGTATCCAACATGTCTCGTCACCATGGAAAGCGTGAAAGTTCCGACCGCAAGTTAACCGCCATGATTTCTTGTCAAATGGCTGTTGTCATACCGATCATGGTTGCTGAACTGAATAGCACCATGATGACCAACTCTAGCAACAATGGAAATGGTCAAAGAGAGAATAGCACGAACCAAGGGCGCAACAACCAAACTTGCATGTTCAAACACTAGCTCATGCAAGCCCACTAGCTATAATGGAAAGGAACGAGCCACTGGACTTCTCGAGTGGTTCGAAAGCATGGAAAACACGTTCATCAACTGTGAGTGTCCCGAGGCGCTCAAAGTTCGTTATGCCACTAGTATGCTCCAACAAAGGGCACTTACATGGAGGAACAATGAGAAAAAGAATTTTGGTGTTGATGCTATTAGCACTAACTTGGGACGAGTTAAAGAATATTGCTATCTCAAAGTTTTTGCTTGAGAAGTGAATTTCAAAAGCTGGAGGGGGAGTTTTGGAATCTCAAGCAAGATGGTGAGATCACTTGGCCTACTCAACTAGGCATCAGGAGTTGAGCATACTGTTGTCCCATATGGTCGACACTGTTCCTTGTAAGATCGAGAAATTCATCAAGGGGTACCACCCCAAATTCAAGATGCTGTGGTGGGTAGTTGACCAAAAATTTGGAGGAATCCATTACTATCACCGCCCAACTTACCAAAAATCATATTCGAGCGGGCACCATGTCTGTCAAGGGTGCTAAGAAGGTTGAGAAGACGGTCCCTGAAGCTGCTAAGGAGACTAAGACTGAACTGTCTTACAACATCAACAAGAAACGCAAGTTCACACCGGCTCGTAATTTTGTTGTGGCTGCACCCAAGGTACCTCAAAGACAACTTGTTCCTGTGGCAAAACACATGTATCTAGGGCCTATGCTGGTCCTCTACCCATGTGCAATGTCTGTAGGTACCATCATCCGAGGAACGCTCCTTGCCGCGTTTGTACATTGTGGTAAGTATGGACACTTGGTGGCTACTTGTCATCATGCACCAAACAATGCCACGATGGTTGCGAATTGTGTTTGCTACAATTGTGGGGAACCTGGTCACTTTAGCCTACAATGCCCTCGACTTGCAGGTAATATTCCACAAGCTCGAGGACGTGCTTTCAATATCAATGCAAACCAAGCACAAGCAAACAACGATGTGATGGACGGTATGTCAAATCCAACCTCAACTTTTATGATCTAAGTCTTTTTGATGCTTTACATGTATCGTTAAATATCTTTAAAACTGAACAGGTATGTTCCTTAATAATAATTCTTATGCCTACGTTCTATTCAATTCTAGAGCCGATAAAAATTTTGTCTCGTTAGAGTTTGAGTCTATTATTGCTAAGCCACATACGAAATTAGAAGACCTCTCACCATTGAAGTCGTCGATGGAGAACCTATCATTGTTTATGTCGTAATTCATGATTGCATTTTGTGCCTCGACGCGCATGATTTCTTTATCGACCTCATTCCTATGAAACTTGAAAGTTTTGATGTTATCATTGGCATGGATTGGTTAGCCAAACATCATGCCGAGATTATTTGCTTCGAGAAATGCATTCGTATTCCTTTGCCTTCGGGGATACATTGAAAGTATTCGATGAAAAATTTTCCAATGGACTCAAACTCATGTCGTGCACTCAAGCCCGAAAATGCCTAAGCAAGATTTATATGGCTTTCTTGGCCTACATGGTCAACACAAAAGTCAAAGGGAAAGACCTTAAGGATGTCCCAATTGTACGAGATTTTCTTGAAATGTTTCCCGATGACCTTAGTGGTTTACCTCCCGTGCATGAAGTCGAGTTTAAGATCAATTTGATTCCGGGAGAAAACCCCATGGCTAAGTCACAATATCGACTTGCACCGTTAGAAATGCAAGAGCTAGCTAGTCAACTTCAAGAACTATCCAATAAGGGTTTTATTCGACTTAGCTCTTCGCCTTGGGGTGCACCTATTCTTTTTGTGAAGAAGAAAGTTGGATCATTTCATATGTGCATCGATTATCGGGAGCTTACAAACTTACCATCAAGAACCACTACCCTTTTTCGTGCATTGATGATCTTTTTGACCAACTTCAAGGAGCTGCCATTTTCTCAAAGATTAACTTACGTTTTGGTTATCATCAATTATGAGTTCATGATGATGATATCCCAAAGACTGCGTTCCGTACTCAATATGGACACTATGAGTTCGTGGTTATACCTTTTGGTTTAACCAATGCTCCTGCTATTTTTATGCATCTCATGAATCGAGTATGCAACCTTATCTAGACAAGTTTGTGATTGTCTTCATTGACGACATACTTATCTTTTCCAAGTCCAAAACCGATCATGAACTTCACTTGCGACAAGTTCTTGAACTGTTGAAGAAAGAACAACTGTACGCGAAGTTTTCAAAGTGCAAATTTTGGCTTGAGGAAGTCCAATTTCAAGGACACGTGGTGAATAGCCAAGAAATTCACATTGACCCTACAAATGTGGAAGCCGTAAAAAATTGGTGTATTCCTACAACTCTAACCGAAGTTCGTTCTTTCCATGGTCTTGTTGGTTATTACCGGCGTTTCATTGCCAACTTTTCTAAAATCACGAAGCCGTTTACTTCTTTTCCTTAAAAGAATAAACCATTCGATTAGGGGTCCGAGCAAGAGGAAGCCTTTGAAGCATTAAAGCACAAGTTGTGCAATGCTCCTATCTTGACCATTCCCAATGGAAACGACGATTTCACTGTGTATTGTGATGCATCAAAAGAAGGCCTTGGTTGTGTTATCATGCAACGAGGAAAGGTCATAGCATATGCATCAAGACAATTGAAGGTCCATAAGGTGAATTACACGACACATGATCTCAAACTTGGTGCTGTGGTTTTTGTCTTAAAGATTTGGAGGCATTACCTTTATGGTACGCAATGTATAGTCTACATCGATCACAAAATCCTTCAACACATTTTCAATCAAGAAGATCTTAATATGAGACAACATCGTTGGGTTGAGTTGATTAGTGATTATGACTATGACATTCGTTACCACCCTAAAAAAGCAAATGTCGTAGCCAATGCACTAAGTTGTAAGGTCCATAACAAGATGATCTTGTTTCAAGAAATTTGCGATCAACGACAATGGTTTGACACTTTGGGAGAATGTGATACTGAGATTCGTCTAGATATCAATGAGACTATTATGATGCTATAAAACTTCAGGATTGAGAGTGATATCGAGACTTGTATCTTAGAGGCTCAACAAGCGGTTCAACAAGAAAGAAGAATAGGAGAGGAATTGCAGCATAATATTGAGCTCAACTAGAAACGAAACCAAATGTGTTGATGTATTTCGTGAATCGAATTTGGGTTCCAAATTGTGATAATCTTCGTACCTTTATCATAAACAAAGCGCATCAAACTCACTATTCAATTCATCCTGGGTCCGATAAGATGTATATGGATCTGCGTAGTCAATATTGGTGGCCTGGAATAAAGAAAGACACAGCGACTTACGTAGCTAAGTGTCTTGCGTGTACGAAGGTTAAAGCCGAACATCAACATCCAAGTGGATTACTTGAACAACCTGAGATTCCCATGTAGAAATAGGAACACATATCCATGGACTTCATAACCAAACTACCTTGTACCTCTCATGGTCATGATAGCATATGGGTGATTGTTGACCGATTAACCAAGTCGGCACATTTCATACCCATACGTGACACTTACAAAACATTTAGGTTAGCTCGTATATACGTTGATGAAATTGTGAGTCATCATGGTGTACTTTGCATATCATATCCGACCGAGACGCTCATTTCAATTCGCACTTTTAGTCGTCTATGCAAGATATCTTAGGTAATCAACTGGATCTAAGCACGGCTTACCATCCTCAAACGGATGGTCAAACCGAGCGAACCATCCAAACCTAGGAGGATTTGCTATGTCTTTGTGTCCTTGACTTTGGTGGTGATTGGGATACGCATTTACCGCTCGCGGAATTTTCGTATAATAATAGTTACCACTCGAGTATCAAGATGGCACCTTTTGCAACGCTTTATGGTTGCAAATGTCTTTCTCTGATCTGCTTGACCGATATTGGTGAAAATTTCATCATTGGTCTCGAGCTTATACAAGAAACGACCGATAAAATCTTCATAATTGTAAGAACCTTGAAGTAGCGAGAAGTCGAAAAAAGAGCAATGCCGATGAGCGATGCAAGCCATTGGAATTCAAAGTTGGGGATATGGTTCTTCTTAAGGTCTCACCATGGAAGGGCGTTATTCGCTTTGGAAAGAAGGGTAAACTAGCTCCAAGATTGTAGGACCTTTCAAGATTTTGAAAAGGATCAAGAAAGTGGCTTACAAACTGAAACTACCTTTTGACCTTAGTGGAGTTCATCATGTTTTTCATGTCTCAAAGTTGAGAAAGTGTTTGGCTAACAAAAGTCTGCATGTTCCATTGGATGACATCCATATCGACGAGTCATTACATTTTGTTTGGAAACCCATTGACGTTATGGATTGAATTATGATTAAGACAAGAACCACTACCACTCCAATCATCAAGGTTCGCTAGGAGAATAAGCGTGGACCTGAGTTTAGTTGGGAGTGTGAGGATCATATGAAGAAGAAATACCCGCATTTGTTCGTATAATTTCATTCTTAATTTCAGGATGAAATTCTTATAAGTTGGGAAGACTGTAACCTTTCGTATTTTCGTTAACTAAAAATAACTCTGTTATATTCTTGTAAGGACAGTTTATGCCATTTTTGAAACCTTGTGGGCTATTTATCTTTCATTCTTTGTTAAGATAAAAGTTTCTACAATAATTTAGTAAATAATAATAATAATAATAATAATAATGATGATGATGATGATGATGGTGATGGTGATGATGATGATGGTGATGATGATGATGGTGATGATGATGATGGTGATGATGATGATGGTGATGATGCTGATGTGATGATGATGATGCTGATGATGATGCTGCTGCTGCTGCTGATGATGATGCTGGTGCTGATGCTGATGATGATGATGCTGATGATGATGATGATGATGATGATGATGATGCTGATGATGATGATGATGATGATGATGATGATGAGGATGATGATGAGGATGATGATGATGATGATGATGATGATGATGATGATGATGATGATGATGAGGATGAGGATGATGATGATGATGAGGATGAGGATGATGATGATGATGATGATGATGAGGATGATGATGAGGATGATGATGATGATGATGTGGATGATGATGATGATGATGATACCAATAATTATAATATTATTAATAATAGTAGTAGTAATAATAACCATAATAATAACACTAATAATAATACTAATACAAGTATTTACAACTTTTGCTTATTATAATCAATTCCATTTAGGCCATAATAATAAAAAGTATACTAAAAATAAAATAAAAATAGCAATAATAATAATAATGATGATGATGATGATGATGGTGATGGTGATGATGATGATGATGGTGATGATGATGATGATGAGATGAGGATGATGATGATGATGATGATGATGATGTGATGATGATGATGTGATGATGATGATGATGTGCTGATGATGATGATGATGATGCTGGTGCTGATGCTGATGATGATGATGCTGATGATGATGATGATGATGATGATGATGATGATGATGATGATGATGATGATGATGATGATGATGAGGATGATGATGAGGATGATGATGATGATGATGATGATGATGATGATGATGATGATGATGATGAGGATGAGGATGATGATGATGATGAGGATGAGGATGATGATGATGATGATGATGATGAGGATGATGATGAGGATGATGATGATGATGATGTGGATGATGATGATGATGATGATACCAATAATTATAATATTATTAATAATAGTAGTAGTAATAATAACCATAATAATAACACTAATAATAATACTAATACAAGTATTTACAACTTTTGCTTATTATAATCAATTCCATTTAGGCCATAATAATAAAAAGTATACTAAAAATAAAATAAAAATAGCAATAATAATAAAAATAAAAACTTATAAAAGTTAAATAATTAATAAGTTATAAAATAATTAAACTTAAAGTTTAATTAAGCTTAGGGTGCCTTTATGACAGTTTAGAAACTTAAAATGGAAGTTTAATACATAAAATGTTAACTTTTGAACCATAGGGACTAAATGTGTAAATTTTCAAACCCAAACCCCCTTGTTTTGTCTCTCCCCGTTTTCCCGGCCCCTTCCGGCGGAGCTTCGGCCGAGCTTTGGCGAGGCCGAAACTCTCGACTTTTCGGGTTTCAACAAGAAAATTCGGTTTCTAACAGTTTATGAAGGGGATTCAAACCATTATATTCATTATAATTGAGTTAACATAGTTACATGAGCGATCGAGCTCAAAGTAACTGTCGATCATCAAGCTCACAACGTTCGAGAATTAAACTTCAATAATAATCGAATTAATTCAATCTAATCGAACTTCTATCTATCTTTAAACTTTTACAACTTACAATTTCACCTGAAACACACACATATCGAATTCAATCCCCACTTTCATCATGAACCTGCAACTCGGATGAACCCTATCTTTTACGCACTTTGAAAGGAAATTGATTGGGGGTTTTCGTAGATCACAACCCTCTTAAACTACAGACAAAGTTAATTTGGTTTTTGTCACCATTTGCATATCAAACGAATTCTATTCTTGGTCATGACCTACTCTACCATCGAAGATCATCAAATCGACGTCAGTCAAGTGAGTTAATCACATCAGCATATTCGGAGTTTCATAAGGAATCAAAGCCCTATGGTTAATTTGGTTAATAACATCGAATTAATGTTCAATTTTGATTCAATCGTTCTAGGGTTCATAAGGTTTTGGGGGTTCAACATAACTATGTTTTTTATATTTTAAAACCTATTCCTGTAACACCCGGTTATTTATCTATTTTGAAGTCGATGAAGGAAGAAAAGAAATAAAGTCCAAAGTCGAGGGACCAAACTCACCAACAAGAGAAAGTTGGGTAAGTGGGGGTATATAAAGGGAGAGGGCAGCCATTACCCTCTCCCCACACCCACATTTTCAGCCAAAGAAAGAGAAGAAGAGAGAAAGAAGAGAAAAAGGGAGAAAAGTTGGTTCGGGTTGGTTCGAGTGAATCAAAATTGTTGAGAAGCTAGTCAAATCAAAGCTCTCCTCGTTGTGGTCTGTTGTGTGAGTTCTAGGACCCCCTTTAAACATTTGTGAATGATTTGGGGCTGGAAAACATCTAAAAAATTGGGTTTTTGAGTGTGTGCATGTTTGACCTGTTTGTGTATGTGTATGTGTGTAAGATTCGTTTGAGCCTTGTTTGTGAGCTTATGTGTGCTTGAATGGTGTTGCGGTATGCATCCCTAAGGTTTAGGATGGTTGATTTGGGCTTAGAATGGGTTTGGATGAACTTGGAGGTCGAAAATGGCAGATTGGGTTCGGGATGAACTGCATTCTGCATCAGCTAGGGCTAGGCGACAGAATGGAGGCCATACGGCCGAATGAAGTGTGAATGGGGTTCATTCGCACGATTGAGAGTTAATTCGCATGATTGGGGCCAGTCGCATGGAGAGTCATGCGATTGAGGGTCCAGTCGCATAAGTGCTTATCTGCATTAGTTCCATTTGCATGGGGTCCATCTGCATTAAGTCCATTCGCACGATTGGATGTTCATTCGCATAAGTGTTCATCCGAATTGGTTCATTCACATGATGTTTAGTCGCATGGAGGCCATGTGACTGAAGGGTATCCATACGCCCGAAAAGGGCTGTTGCACCCGAAGAGAAGTGTAGTTTAACGTCTGACTTTCGGGAGAAAGTGCAGATGTAAGTTTTGACGTAAAGGTTCCCGTAAGAGCATGTAAGATGACGGTTGAGGCCTTAGAGAGCATGTTGGGCATGATGATGATGTTGCATGATTATGCATGTTATGTATGTATGATGTTGCCCTGTATGATGTTGATGACTGTGTATGTTATGTTCCTTATCATGATGTATGTTTATCTTTCCTATGGATTTATGTTGAATGTTAATGAATGAAATGAAGTATTATGTAATGTAAAGGGAAAGATAATAAAAGAGGAACATGAAGTAAGAATGAATGCATTAATGAACGATGAAGTAATGAAAGTCTTGCAAGCACCGGATGTCGAGACACACCATTAAGGTGTTAGCCCAATGGTGTGTAGGTTCGCTACCCGGGAGGATGCGCATCGGGGTCTTTCTTTGTGATTGACCATATGGATGAACCATTGTTGCGTGCCTTAGGTGCTGTCACCATTTGGTGCTGAGCACCACTGATGAAGGTCTTTTATAGGCTTAGGTCCAGTACCACGAGAACGAAGGGCATAGGATATGACAATGGTATACCTGGGACTTTACCTTAGGTGTTGTGACCATTTGGTGTTGAGTACCACCGATGAAGGTCTATTGTAGGCTTAGGTCCAGTACCACGAGAATGAAGGGTAAAGTTCATGGTGATGACGAAAGGGAAAGATGTAATGATGAATGAATGAATGAAAGTAAGAATGAATGAATGAACCGAAGTTAACGAACGATGAAGATAATAATTATTATCTATGTGTACGTATGATGTATGATCGCATGAACATAAAGAACGATTTTAACGAAAGAAAAGTATGTTTTATTTTATAAAACTAGAACTCACTCAGCAACGCTGACTTTGATGTGTTTCCAGTTGGCAGGTAGTGATTGCTGAGGATGGCACGAGGCAGCTACTCAGCTCTTTTGGATTGCATTCTTTTGTTAATGTTTTTGCATTGTAATGCGAACGAATGATGTTTTGAAATAAACGCTTGTATTAACTTGAAAAAGCATTTGTAATGATATGAAAAGTTATTTTTATGTTTCCGCTACAACGTTTTATGAATGATTAGATGTAATTATATGTTTTATGTGCGATGAGAATCCAGCTGTAAGCGTCCTGGGAACGGGTCCTTACAAGTTGGTATCAGAGCCAAAGTTTAAGTGAAATGGGTAATTTTTCAAAATAACCTTAACTTAAACTCAGAATGGGACGGAAAGGGAAGGGATGCCAATTTGAGTAACTGCGTGCCATCAGGTATTTTCGTAAAGTTAACCGGTATTATGTGCGCATGTGATGTGCTATATGTTGTTTGTGGATTTAAATACTGATGTAATCAGGACAGGTAATGCTCGGGGTGTGAAGAGTAAAGTAAGTGGCTAATCACAACTGGCCACTATAATTAGGGACTTACTATACTTGACATAAACTGAGTTGTTCCCTTGAATGACCGTGTTGGTGTTTGAATCTTTCAATGTGCATGTGAATGGCCAGTGGTAGATCTTCGAAAGCCTCTCGTGAAGGTGGTCGTGATGGGCTTGGTGCTGAGCCGCGACCCAAGAGAGGAAGACCCAGAATGGAAAAGGTGGTTCATGAGGAACCTGAGACCCCTCATCTAGAGGGTGGTGATGAGAGTGCAAACCTAAGGGCCTCGGTGAAAGAGGCAGTGGTTGAAGAAGTTCATCAGGTCATGTAGACAATCTTACCGTCTGTGGTGACCGAAGTGATTAAGGCAGTACAGGAAGGGGAAAGAAAGGAGAGGAACAGGTCCTCAGGAGGACGGGAACAACCGGAGCCAGAAACGGTTCCCTCTGATGATGAGGAAGAGGAAAAAGAAGAGCTTGCACCGGAGGTGGCACGAGGCTGTAACTATGGGGAGTTTCAACGATGCAAGCTCCCTACTTTTGATGGAAACGACACTGCTACTGCTGCTCACAGGTGGGTGAGAGAAATGGAAGCTGTATTGAACATCAGCGAGTGCCGGGAGGACCAAAAAGTAAAGTTTGTTGCCCATTCTTTTGTTGACTCGGCTCTGTGCTGGTGGGACAATATAGTCCAAGCCGAGTGTAGCAGGGCCATCGGGAGGATGAGATTGTCTAAACTGAAGAAGTTGGTGATTAAGGAGTACTGTCCTCATAGAGAAATGGACAAGTTCGAAAGAGAGTTCCTGCAGCTGGAGGCGGGAACGATGACGCACCAACAGTACACCACAAAGTTCAACGAAATGGCACGTCTGTGCCAGATCAGGTGACACCTCTGTCTCGAAAGATCAAGAGGTATATTCAGGGTTTTCCAGCGGATATTCACAGGCACATGATTGCTGCCCGACCGAGCACGTTTAGGTTGGCGATGGATTTGGCAGGGAGGCTATATGACGAAACGGCTGCGGTGGTGGTGATTGAAGGTGGCAAGAAGAGCGGTGGTGAAGAAAACTAGCAGTGAAAGAGGTTTGGTCAGGGTGATGCCTCGATGGGTAATAAGAAGGCACGAGTGGATGACCGCTGTGTGGTCAATTCAAGTGCGGGGTCAAAGAGGTGTGGCAAGTGTGGAAGGGAGCATAGTGGGGAGTGCAGGTTTGGGTCAAACTTGTGCTTCAAATGTGGGAAGGCGGGGCACATGGCAAAGGACTGTCGTATGGTCCGGTGCTATAACTATGGTGAAGAGGGTCACATGAGCAAGGAGTGTAAGAAGCCGAGGGCTGAGGGTTCAGGGGCGAAGAAGACAAGAGGTGAAGGGCCAAGGGCGAGTGCCAGGGCATTCACTATGACACATGAGGAAGCTAGGACGGAACCTGATGTCATGTCCGGTACGTTTCTAGTGAACCAAACTTTAGCTTCTGTGTTATTTGATTCGGGTGCCAGTAAAAGTTTTATTTTTGCTGCTTTCTGTGCTAAGATGCTTGTTAGTAGTAGACGTGTTGATACACCCTTCGATATAGAAACTACCATAGGTAAGTCTACCAGGATTTCTGAGATGATAGAGAACTGTGATGTGGAACTTGAGGGTCATAAGTTTCGTGTTAGACCGTTTGTGATGACCTTAGGTGGTTTCGATTTGGTTCTTGGGATGGATTGGTTAGCGGACACCGAGGCGAACATTGTGTGTCGCAAGAAGATGATTCGTTTGACAGTTCCTGACGGGAGTTTGGTAACTGTTTATGGAGATTGGGTCATGACGATCTCGAAAGTAATCTTAATGGCGGTGGCGGGAAAGTGTTTGAGGCGTGGATGTAGTGCCTACTTGGCCTATGTAAAGGATGTAGATACGCCAACACCACAACTATCCGATGTACCAGTTGTGTGTGACTTTCCGAACGTGTTTCCAGAAGATTTATTAGGAGTGCCACCCGACCAAATATCGAGTTACAGATTGATCTGATATCGGGTGCCCAACCTATTGCCAAGGCACCGTATCGGTTGGCTCTGACGGAGATGAAAGAGTTGATGGAGTAGTTGCAAGAGCTGCTTGATAAGGGGTTCATTCGATCGAGTATCTCTCCTTGGGGTGCTCCGATCTTATTTGTGAAAAAGAAAGACGGTAGTATGAGGATGTGCATTGACTACCACGAGCTGAACAAGTTGACGGTGAAGAACCGATACCCCTTACCAAGAATAGATGATTTGTTCGATCAGCCTCAAGGTGCCAGTTGATTTTCAAGAATAGACCTTTGATCTGGTTACCATCAGTTGAAAGTGAAAGAGCAGGATGTTCCTAAAACAGGTTTTCGCACGTGCTATGGTTACTACGAGTTTCTTGTCATGTCTTTTGGCTTGACCAACGCGCCAGCTGCTTTTATGGATCTGATGAACCGTGTGTGTCGGCCGATGTTGGATAAATCAGTGATTGTGTTTATTGATGATATCCTGATTTATTCAAAGAGCGAGAATGAGCATGCTAGTCACATTCGGGAGGTTCTGGATACGTTGAGAAAGGAGAAGTTGTACGCTAAGTTCTCCAAGTGCGTGTTTTGGTTACGCAAGGTTCAGTTCTTGGGTCATGTGGTGAATCCTGACGGGATTATGGTGGACCCGGCAAAGGTGGAGGCGGTGATGCAATGGAAGTCTCCAAAGATGCCATCCGAGATTCGTAGTTTCTTGGGTTTGGCGGGCTACTATAGAAGGTTCATCCAAGACTTTTCCAAGATCGCTTCTCCATTGACTAAGTTGACCGGAAGGATGTGAAGTTTTTATGGGGTCAAGCTCAAGAGAAGGCATTCGAAGAATTGAAGGCAAGATTGACTCAAGCTCCTGTTCTGTCATTACCCGATGGAAGCGAAGATTTGGTGGTTCATTCTGATGCTTCCTACTCAGTGTTGGGATGCGTGTTAATACAAAGAGGGAAGGCTATAACTTATGCATCTTGGCAGTTGAAGGTTCATGAGATCAATTATCCTACCCATGACTTAGAGCTAGCAGCCGTGGTCTTTGTGCTAAAGATTTGGAGGCACTATCTGTACGGGACGAAGTGCACCACTTTCACTAAACCATAAGAGTTTGAAGTACTTCTTTGAGCAGAAAGATCTGAACATGAGACAGAGACAATGGCTGGAGCTTATAAAGGACTATGATTGTGAGATCCATTACCATCCCGGCAAAGCCAACGTGGTGGCGAATGCCCTTAGCCGAAAGGAGAGGCCCAAGCCGATTCAGGTGAAAGCTTATCAGTTGGTCATGACCTGCGATGTGATGAAGCAAGTCAAAGAGTTTCAAGACGAGGCATTGAAATAAAATCATCTTAACTTTGAGAGAATGAGAGGCCTGGTCGCAGAATTGGGTGAAAACACGCTTGGTGTTAGAACTCGATTTGGGAGGATGTGGGTCCCTTGTTTTGGGGATCTACGGGTGAAGATTATGGATGAAGCTCACAAGACTCGATACTCTATTCACCCCGGTGCCACGAAAATGTATCAAGATATGAAGAAAGATTATTGGTGGCTGGGTATGAAGCGCGGCGTGGTGGAGTACGTGAGTAAATGCCTTACTTGTCTATAGGTGAAGGCCGAGCATTAAAAGCCATATAGGAAGATCCAACCTTTGGATATACCGGAATGGAAGTGGGAGCACATCATCATGGATTTCATCACGAAGCTGCCGCATACCCCGAAAGGGTACGATGCTATATGGGTGATTGTCGACCGTTTGACGAAGAGTGCTCACTTCCTACGATCCGCGAGACATATTCATCTAAGAGGTTGGCTGACCTATTCATCAAGGAGATTGTAACTCGTCATGGTGTGCCGGTGTCCATTTTGTCTGATTGTGACACCCAGTTTACATCCAAATTCTGGAAAAAATTCCACGAAGCCATGGGAATGAGGTTACATATTAGCAGGGCTTATCATCCCCAAACTGATGGTCAGTCAAAAAGGACCATTCAGACATTGGAAAACATGCTTTGGGCATGTGTGATTGATTTTGGGGGAAGTTGGGATGACCACTTACCGTTAGCCAAATTCTCATACAACAACAGCTATCATGCCAGCATTGGTATGCTAGTATATGAGATGCTATACGGTAGGAGATGCAGAACACCTGTTTGTTGGGGTGAGATTGGTTAGAAGGAATTGGGGAGCGTCGAGGTAATCGAGGCTACGAATGAGAAGCTCGAAAAGATCAAGGCCTTTATGAAGGCAGCCAAAGATAGATAGAAGTCGTATGCTGATAAAAGACGCAGACCGATTGAGTTCCAGGTGGGTGACTGGGTTATGTTGAAGGTCTCACCTTGGAAGGGCATCATTCGTTTCCGAAAGCGGGGCAAGTTGAGCCCGAGATACATAGGCCCTTTCTGAATCATTGCTCGAGTTGGAGAGGTGGCCTATAGATTGGAGTTACCAGATGAGTTGAGTGGAATTCACCCGACATTCCATGTATCTCATCTGTGAAAGTGCTTGATAGACGAAGATATGATTGTCCTATTGGATGATATCGAAGTTGACGAATGGCTCCATTATGTGAAGCAACCAGTGGCAATCATCGATCGAAAAGAGAAAAGACTGAGAAATAAAGTGGTTCCTCTTGTGCGTGTATAGTGGAAGCACAAGAAAGGATCCGAGTCAACATGGGAGACTGAAGAAGAAATGAGGCATCATTACCCACGTTTGTTCAAGGAATAACAGGTTTTCGGGAAGAAACCTATTTAAGGGGGGTGGACTTGTAACACTCGTTTGCTTATCTATTTTGAAGTCGACGAAGGAAGAAAAGAAATAAAGTCCAAAGTCGAGGGACCAAACTCGCCAACAAGAGAAAGTTGGGTAAGTGGGGTATATAAAGGGAGAGGGCATCCATTATCCTCTCCCCACACCCACATGTTCAGCCAAAGAAAGAGGAGAAGAGAGAAAGAAGAGAAAAAGGGAGAAAAGTTGGTTCAGGTTGGTTAGAGTGAGCCAAAATCGTTGAGAAGCGAGTCAAATGAATCTCTCCTCGTTGTGGTTGGTTGTGTGAGTTCTAGGACCCCTCCTTTAAACGTTTTTGAATGATTTGGGGCTGGAAAACATCTGAAAAATCGGGTTTTTGAGTGTGTGCGTGTTTGACCCGTTTGTGTATGTGTATGTGTGTGTATGATTCGTTTGAGCCTTGTTTGTGAGCTTGTGTGTGCTTGAATGGTGTTTTGGTATGCATCCCTAAGGTTTAGGATGGTTGATTTGGGCTTAAAATGGGTTTGAATGAACTTGGAGGTCGAAAATGGCAGATTGGGTTCGGGATGAACTGCATTCTGCATCAGCTAGGGCTAGGCGACCGAATGGAGGCCATACGGCCGAATGAAGTGTGAATGGGGTTCATTCGCACAATTGAGAGTTCATTCGCATGATTGGGGCTAGTCGCATGGGGAGTCATGCGATTGAGGGTCTAGTCGCATAAGTGCTCATCCGCATTAGTTCCATTCGCATGGGGTCCATCTGCATTAAGTCCATTCGCACGATTGGATGTTCATTCGCATAAGTGTTCATCTGCATTGGTTCATTCGCATGATGTTCAGTCGCATGGAGACCATGCGACTAAAGGGTATCCATACGCCCGAAAAGGGCTATTGCACCCGAGGAGAAGTGTAGTTTAACATCTGACTTTCGGGGGAAAGTGCAGATGTAAGTTTTGACGTAAAGGTTCCCGTAAGAGCATGTAAGATGACGGTTGAGGCCTTAGAGAGCATGTTGGGCATGATGATGATGTTGCATGATTACGCATGTTATGTATGTATGATGTTGCCCTGTATGATGTTGATGATTGTGTATGTTATGTTCCTTATCATGATGTATGTTTATCTTTCCTATGGCTTTACGTTGAATGTTAATGAATGAAATGAAGTATTATGTAACGTAAAGTGAAAGATAATGAAAGAGGAACATGAAGTAAGAATGCACGCATTAATAAACGATAAAGTAATGAAAGTCTTGCAAGCACTGGATGTCGGGACACACCATTAAGGTGTTAGCCCAACAGTGTGCGGGTTCGCTACCCCGGGAGGATGCACATCGGGGTCTTTCTTTGTGATTGACCATATGGATGAACCATTGTTGCGTGCCTTAGGTGCTGTCACCATTTGGTGCCGAGCACCACCGATGAAGGTCTTTTATAGGCTTAGGTCCAGTACCACAAGAATGAAGGGCATAGCATATGACAATGGTATACCTGAAATTTACCTTAGGTGCTGTGACCATTTGGTGCCGAGCACCACCGATGAAGGTCTATTATAGGCTTAGGTCCAGTACCACGAGAATGAAGGGTAAAGTTCATGGTGATGACGAAAGGAAAAGATGTAATGATGAACGAACGAATAAAAGTAAGAATGAATGAATGAGCGGAAGTTAACGAATGATGAAGATAATAATTATTATCTATGTGTACGTATGATGTATGATCGCATGAACGTAAAGAACGGTTTGAACGAAAGAAAAGTATGTTTTATTTTATAAAACTAGAACTCACTCAGCAACGCTGACTTTGATGTGTTTCCAGTTGGCAGGTAGTGATTGCTGAGGATGGCACGAGGCGGCTACTCAGCCATTTTGGATGGCATTCTTTTGTTAATGTTTTTGCATTTTAATGCGAACGAATGATGTTTTGAAATGAACGCTTGTATTAACTTGCAAAAGCATTTTTAATTATATGAAAAGTTATTTTTATGTTTTCACTGTAACGTTTTATGAATGATTAGATGTAATTATATGTTTTATGTGCGATGAGAATCCAGCTGTAAGCGTCCTGGGAACGGGGCCTTACAATTCCATACCAAGGCCACAACCCTTGTTTAGTGGTCACTCTCTCACATTTCAAGCTTGAGGTCTCGGGTTCAAACCCGGGGACCGTCAAACTATTATTTGGCATTTTCTAGCCTTTATAAAATATGTGAAAATACTAAAAAAATATTAGAAATAATTCTATAAACTTTATTTATTTTTAAAATCACTTTATCAATTTCTGTAAATTTATTCCTTGAATAATTTTAATATTTTATAAAAAAAGATTATATTTAGTTTACTTTTTGTAAAAAAAGACTTTAAATAATAATTTAAATCATTAAAAATATATTGGTTTTAACATTATTGTATAAAATTATAATTTCTACAAATATAAATATATTTACACTTTATATTTTTGTTAATTATATCAAACGATTTAAAATTTATTTCTTTATGATAAATTATTAAATTGGTGTAATTCTTTTCATTTAAATGAAAGTAATTTCATTATTAACTTTATATATCAAAATTCCAAAATTCTCCTTGAAATCCTAGATCATGTTAAACGTTAAATCTTATTATTAAAACTTAAACTTGTAATATATATGTTTAGGTACCTTATAAAATGAATTCGTCGGAACATCGTTAAATCTTATTATTATCTTACACATATACATCAAGCGAGTTTTCATGCCCTTTTTTATATTATTTAACACCTTTTGGGGTGAAATATGTTAAATTGTCAACTTTCACTTGTAAACCTTTTGATACTTGTAATAACATGCAATTCATCTTTATCTTTTTGTTATGGTTGTTAGTATTATTGTGAGTGTTATATGAGATACATTATATGTTGACAATCATTAACTATTGCTAGCCTAGCGACGTCATAGATCTATGGGTCTGACAAGCCTATTTGGTGCTAAAACCGAGGTTATTGCCGACTCCTGATGACGTATGCTTGTTCATCATGGGAACCAAGTACACTTAGTTAATCGTTATATACTTGTAAACTTATTGTTGGTCAAAATTTGACTGTAGCTATATGTATTCTACAGACTTGCATAATTCGTAATCATTGACGTGAATTGCGACTTGAAATCTTTATATATATATATATATATATATATATATATATATATATATATATATATAATATATATATATTATATAATATATATATATATATGCTTAATCCATGGAAACTCGCAAACTTTGATAGTTGACCTTTTATTTTTAACATGTTTCAGGAAATGCTCAAGTTTGATGATCTCTTTGAAGCATGCTCACACCTAGGATTTGGACCTAGGAAAAATGAATAATTTATCTTGTATGTTTATGATATGTTATGTTATATTTTTGTTTGAGACTTATGGATTGTAATTTGCATTTTAAAACTTATGATAATAATATTTTTATTTAATGGTAGCGTTATGTGGCTGTGAACGATATTAACTCTCACATCTCGATGATTCCGCTGTTAAGGTTGGGGTGTGACATGCCATAACCAAACTAGTTTTGAGGAATATTCATGGTGTGACAAAATTAGGGTTGAAAGAGAGGGATGTCGAGGGAGGGGGTTGCAAGTGGTGAAGGGGGGAAACAATGTGGGCATTATGGTGATGACCATCACACCCCAGCTAAAGCGGAAATAGCGAGTCGTGATAAAATTGAATCATAAAAAAAGGACAAAAAGTACTAAAAGAAATTACTTCTTAAAACTGAATAGTTGATGACATCCACTTTTAAAAACAAATAAACCAAATAAGTCAACAAGTATTTATTTCATTCAAAGTCTAACTAGGTCTAACTAAAGTTTGTCCTTAAAACCTAGTGTGAAGAAAGCAACGAACTTAATTTCTATTGCCTGACAACATGTTAAAATATGTCAACTAAAAAGTTGATGAGAACATAGGTTTATAAGTATACATATAGTAGATAACAATATACAAACCAACAAACATATTTCCAAATGCAAGTAAATAAACTATTATAGTTAATAACCATGTACAAACCAATAAATGATTTTCAAAATACAAGTAAATAAACTATTATAGTTAATAACCATGTACAAACCAATAAACAATTTTCTAAATACAAATAATTAAACTATTATACATGAGTCCACAACTAACCCCAATGATTGAATACCCTCCCGTCTAACCTCCTGAAACAAGATGCCATACTAATAGAATGTTTGTCTAGTATGCAGTTTCTAAACATTCGGCTCCTTCCAAGTCAAAAAGAATAAGTTGACTTAAAGGTTGCTCAGTATTGATTGGGATGCAGCAACCCGAGTACCGAATGGGCTTGTCAGGCCAATAGATCTATCTACGTACTCCCGTGACTTCCCCGAAATTAATTGTTGTGTAGATTTTAGAAATATAGAAGGAATTTATAGTAAAAAGTGTCATAGAATATAACAACATGTATAATCAATTTAGTTTTACTAGTTTAAGAAAGTTGTCATTGAGTTTGTAAAAGACTAGTTTTGACTTTAGGTTTGGATTTCCAGTTGGATATAGAGAGCATGTTTCCGCCCTAAAATACAAAATAAAATAGGCTATGAACTCACCTTGTAAAGTGGGTAGATTGATCTTGCAACTTGTAGTAACTTGGAGTAAGGATTGCCCTAAATAAGTTTATTTATTTAGTTTATTGTATTTGTCGTTAGTTGAGGGTTGTTATATAAAAGTTCAAGAATGGTTGTCGTATATTAAATATATATCATCCAAAGTAGCACATTCAACAAAAAGATTCCTAGGAAAGAGTTGATGGATTTTCATCACTAAAATACCCCCGTCTTTCATTAGCTAGAACCTTTTGCTTACTATATTACTACATATTGGGTAAAACGATTGTATATGTATACTAGACCAAGTTAAAGGTTTGTTTGCTATGTCTATAAAGTATAGGGAATAAGTGTAAATATAAACCTACAAGGATGGGAATGAACAAGTTGTATCGTATAGGTTTATAATTGAAAATATAAAGAATTTTACTAGAAACATGATTCAAAGTTGATAGATAATCATAAAAATTATTATATTTTGTATTTTTATTGCTTAAAACATGTTTATGATTATTTCATAATAAAAATCTTTGCTTTACATTATATTTTAGAAACTATTGAAAATTTGCAAAATTTAGGGTTTTGACAGCTTTGAACGGGTTCACGCATTAAATTCGGGTGAGCTGTTTGAGGGGTCGAATTAATGAGTTAGAAGACATTTTTTATATTCTTAGAAAGATAATACTTTGAATTTAATTTGAAAATAAGAATCATCAAGAAAGGATTGTTGTGAGGGAGATATGGCTATCGAAAGTCGGCCCTATGAATCTGCTAAAATCCGAAAACTTAAGTTTAACGTGTTTAAGCAAAGTTTTGATAATTTAATATTTATTTGATGTTTTAATCCCATTTAAATCTAGGATTAATACACAAACGTGTTATATAATCATACATATAAGTTAGTTTTGATTGAATTTTGATAAAACAAAATTAGAAAGTTATAAACACGAAGAACACTAAAACTTACTAAATAGGGAAAACTTATTGGATCTTTAAGCTATGAGTTGATATTTGATTATTATAAGCTCTAGATTTAAAGTTTGGTGTTAAAAATAATGAGAATAAGACCCTCCTATTT
Source organism: Flaveria trinervia (assembly GCA_025506515.1). Taxonomy (NCBI): domain Eukaryota; kingdom Viridiplantae; phylum Streptophyta; class Magnoliopsida; order Asterales; family Asteraceae; genus Flaveria; species Flaveria trinervia. The sequence continues at coordinate 32,048,897 of CM046442.1, forward strand.
ATAGTTTAAAATTTTGGGTTTTGGGTTTCAATTAAGATAGGCTTTTCTTAATATTTTTACTAAAAAATCATATATTTTAGTAAGGATGGGGATGGACGAATTTTTGTGATATTTAGAGTTAGAATAAGTTTGGTTTATTATTTGTTAGATTTAGGATAATTACTAGTTAATTTTATTAGTTTCTTAGAAATATATATCACTTTAATTATTAAATAGTAAAATAATAATATAATTACATTATTATCCATATATATATATATATATATATATATATAATATATATATTATATATATATAATATATATATATATATTATATATATATCTTTTTATTATCATAAGATTGCATTTAATTAATTAAATTTTTATCATTTCAACAAAAGTTACATGTGTAACCCTAAGTTACACATAAACTTTCACGCTTATAATTAATTATATATTTTTCACTTATATTGTAATTTAGTATTATTTTAGAAATTTGTTAATGTTAGGGCACCTCAAAGGAGTGCTGGTTACCAACCAAAACTAATAATTATCTTGGTTAGTGATGAGTGACATAAATCTCTTTTCAAAGCCTTTCTTATAGGAGAGTGAATTTAGAATTTTATTAAGGGTATGAGATTATAGCTACACAACAGAATTTCAACACACCCAATGCACCTGTAAATTCATCATTACGTTGCACGTTGTAATGGTCAATTTACCTTACATAAGTGTGCTATGTCCTTCTATTATTCATTCATAAGGTGATCATAGTTTTATAAGGGAGAAGTTGTGGCATAAGTAAAAATCAAAATGAAATAGAAAAAGATAGAACATATTAGTTTGAGATTCAGGAATCCTGATCAAGTAGACATGAAAACAATTTGGATTCATGAAAATAAAATTTCGGATCAAGATTATAAGATAGAAATAAAACAAATAATTATAGAATTCAAATTAAGATAAACGAAAATACTTGACACAAAAGCAATAGAATATCATGGTTTTCATAATCTCCCCTAGTTAAGGGAATTTTATCTCAAAATTTAACTAGTAGAGGTAGTGTTAGCTTGGAAGAGGTGTGAGTATTTGAGCTTCATCTTGTATTCGCATTCCAAGGTGAACTCAATACATCGTTTATAGTTCCATCGGACTTTGACGATGGGAATATGGCTCTAAGAATATCTTTAAGAGTTTGTATAGTTTTTCAGTTTGGCTAACAATGTAACACCCGGTTATTTATTATTTTGAAGCTGACGAAAGGAAGAAAAGAAATAAAGTCCAAAGTCGAGGGACCAAACTCGCCAACGGGAGAAAGTTGGGTGAATTGAAGTATTTGAAGGGAGAGGACAGCCCTTACCCTTTCCCCACACCCAAAATTCAGCAAAGAAAAGAGAGGAGAAGAAGAAAAGGAGAAAAGAGAGAACAAGTTGGTTCGGGTGATTCAAGTGAGCAAAATCGTCGTGTAGCGGGTCCATTCGCACGATTGGGTGCTCATCCGCATAGGTGTCCATCCGCATTGGTCCATTCACATGATGTTCGGTTTCCTGGAGGTCATACGACTGAAGGGTGCCCATACGTCCAAATAGGGCTGGTGTACCCGAGGAAAACGTAGTTTATGTACTGACTTTCAGGGGAAAGTGCAGATGTAAGTTTTAACGTGGAAGTTTCCCGTAAGTTCATGTAAGATGACTGTTGAGATCATAGAGGTTATATTGGGCATGATGATGACGATGTTGCATGATTATTCATGATGTATGTTATGTATGTATGATGTTTCCCTGTATGACGATGATGACTGTGCATGATATGTTCCTTATTATGATGTATGCTTATCTTTCCCATGGATTTACGTTAAATGTTAATGAATGAAATGAAGTATTATGTAACGTAAAGTGAAAGATAATGAAAAGAGGAACACGATGAATGAATGCATGCATTAATGAACGAATGAACGTAAGAAGGCTTGCAAGCAAATGTATGGAGGTGCACACCCAATGAAGGTATTAGCTCAACGGTGTGCGGGTTAGCTACCCCGAAGGATGCACACTGGGGTCCGATCTTTGTGATTGACCATTATGTATGGGATGCTTGTCGCTTGCCCTAGGTACTGGAGTCAGCTCTGTGCCCAATGTTTGAGGTCTATGAAAGACCTCAGGCCCAGTTACCAGCTTTGTGCACAATGTTCGGGGTATAGCATAAGGCATTGATCCAGAATGAAAAAGAAAAGATAAGTGGTGAATATGCTTACCCTAGGTACCGGAGTCAGCTCTGTGCCCAATGTTCGAGGTCTATGAAAGACCTCAGGCCCAGTTAGTCGCTTCATGCACAATGTTCAGGGTAATGTACATGTCATCGGAAGTAATGAACGTACGAACGAAAGAATGAAGTATGAATGATTATTGAAGATAATAATGATATTATTTGTGTGTACGTATGATGTATGATCGCATGAATGTAAAGTACGGTTTTAAAGAAAGAAAAGTATGTTTTATTATAAAACTAGAACTCACTCAGCAACACTGACTTTTATGTGTTTCCAGTTGGCAGGTAATGATTGCCGAGGATGGCACGAGGTGGATACTCAGCGCTTTCGGGATGGCATCCATTTATAATGCTATTGTGATGTAATAACTCGGGTTTTGTAATTGGATAACGATATATTATTTTGCAAAAGCTATTATATTGAAATGGAATGTTTTGTTTAAATGTTTCCGCTGCAACATTTTTATGTAATATGATGAAAATATATGTTTTATGTGCATTGATTTACCAAAAGCGTCCTGGGAACGGGGCCTTACAAGTTGGTATCAGAGCCAAAGTTGAAGTGAAATGGTAAATTTTCAAAATAAACCTTAACTTAAACTGAGAATGGGACGGAAAGGGAAGGGATGCCAGTCTGTGTAGCTACGTGCCATCAGGTATTTTCTTAATGTTAACCGGTATTATGTGCGCATGGTATGTGGTTATGTGTTGTTTGTAGATTTAAATACTGATGTAGTGAGGATAGGTAATGCTCGGGGTGTGAAGAGTAAAGTAAGTGGCTAATCACAACTGGCCACTGTAATTAGGGACTTACTATACTTGACATAAACTGAGCTATTCCCTTGAATGACCGTGTTGGTGTTTGAATCTTTCAGTGTGCGTGTGAATGGCCGGTGGTAGATCTTCGAAAGCTTCTCGGGGATCAGGTCATGGTGCTGAACCACGACCCAAGAGAGGAAGACCCAGAGTTGAAAAGGTGGTTCATGAAGAACCAGAGACCCCTCATCCGGAGGGTGGTGATGAGAGTGCAAACCTAAGGGCCTCAGTGAAAGAGGCTATGGTTGAAGAGGTCCATCAGATCATGCAGACGATCTTACCATCTTTAGTGACCGAAGTTATCAAGGCAGTATGGGAAGGGGAGAGACAAGAGAGTAATAGGTCCTCGGAGGACGGGAGCAATCGAAACCTGAAACGGTTTTCTCTGATGATGAAGAAGGAGAGAAGAGCCTGTGCCGGAGGCGACACGAGGCTATAATTATGGGGCATTTATGAGATGCAAGCCCCCTACTTTTGATGGTAACGGCACTGCTACTGCTACTCACTGGTGGGTGAGAGAAATGGAGGTTGTTCTTGATATCAGCGAGTGCTGGGAGGACCAGAAAGTGAAGTTTGCTACCCACTCGTTTGTGGATTTGGCTCTGTGTTGGTGGGACAATATAGTCAAAGCCGAGTAGCAGGGCCATTGGGAGAATGATATGGTCTGAGCTGAAGAAGTTGGTGATCGAGGAGTTCTGTCCTCATAGAGAAATGGATAAGGTTGAGAGAGAGTTCCTACAACTGGAGGCAGGAACCATGACACATCAGCAGTACACCACGAAGTTCAACGAGATGGCACGTCTGGTGCCGGATCATGTGACGCATCTGTCGCGAAAGATTAAGAGGTACATTCAGGGTTTGCCAACGGATATTCGCAGACACATGATCGCTACCCGACCGAGCACGTTTAGGTCGGCGGTGGATTTAGCGGGGAGACTGTATGATGAGAGAATGGTGGTGGTGACTGAAGGTAGTAAGAAGGGTGGTGGTGATTGGAACTGGCATGGGAAGAGGTTTGGTCGGGGTGATGCCTCGACGGGTATCAAGAAGGCACGGGTGGATGATCGCCGTGAAGCCACACTGGGTACGGGATCGAAGAAGTGTGGAAAATGTGGGAAGGAACACAATGGTGAGTGTAGATGGGGGTTGAGTGTCTCTTTCAAGTGTGGGAAGCCTGGTCATATGGCTAGAGACTATAGGGGTACAAGGTGTTTCAACTGTGGGAAAAGTGGTCATATGAGTAAAGATTGTAAGAAGCCGAGGGCTGATGGTTCTGGGGTGAAGAAGACGGGGAATGAAGGACCGAGGGCAAGCACCAGGGCATTCACTATGACACAGGAGGAAGCTAGGATGGACCCTGATGTTGTGTCAGGTAGTTTCTAGTGAACCAAACTTTAGATTCTGTGTTATTTGATTCTGGTGCCAGTAAAAGTTTTATCTCTGCTGCTTTCTGTGCTAAGCTGCCTATTAGTAGTAGACGTGTTGATGCGCCCTTTGATGTAGAAACTGCCATAGGTAACCAGGATTTTGAGATGATAGAAGACTGTGATGTGGAATAGAGGGTCATAAATTTCTGTTAGACCGTTCGTGATGACCTTAGTGGGTTTGATTTGGTTCTTGGGATGGTTGGTAGCAGACTTCAAGGCGAACATTGTGTGTCGTAATAAGATGATTGTCTAAAGTTCCCGAAGGGAGTTTAGTAACGGTTTATGGTGATTGGGTTACTACGATTCCGAAGGTGATTTCAATGGCGGTGGCGGGAATGTGTATGAGGCATGGATGTAGCGCCTACTTGGTTTATGTAAAGGATGTGGATACGCCAACACCATAAGTATCCAAAGTACCGGTTGTGTGTGACTTCCAAACAGTCCCAAAAGACTTACCAGGAGTGCCACCTGATAGAGAGATTGAGTTTCAGATTGATCTGATACCGGGTGCCCAACGTGTTACCAAGGCACCGTATCAGTTGGCTCCGAGAAGATGAAAGAGTTGATGGAACAGTTGCAAGAGATGCTTGATAAGGGGTTTGTTAGATTGAGTATCTCTCCTTAGGGGTTCTCTGGTCCTATTTGTGAAGAAGAAAGACGATAGTATGAGGATGTGTATTGACTACCGTGAGCTGAACAAGTTGATGGTCAAGAACCGATACCCCTGCTGAGAATAATGATTTGTTCGATAACTTCAAGGTGCATTGGTTTCAAGAATAGACCTTCGATCGGGTTACATCAGCTGAAGGTGAAAGAACAAGATGCCCCTAAAATAGCTTTTCGCACGCGTTATGGTCATGACGAGTTTCTCGTCATGTCATTGGGTTTTTTGACCAATGCACTAGCTGCTTTTATGGATATGTTGGACCAAAAGAACCAATGAGCCTGATCAGAGAAACTCTAAGTCCCACAGGACATCACAACAGCTGAAGAAGACCTGATCAGCTGTTCTACAAAGTCTGAAGAATACAACTGCTGAAGTACGTCTGAAGTACTGAAGACAAAGACTGAGACAACAGCTGAAGATCTAAAGTCTGAAGACTTCAACAAGTACTGAAGACAAAGACTGAAGATCAACAGCTGAAAGACAAAGTCTGATGTACAAGTACTGAAGACATCAGCTGATGTTAACAGCTGATGACAACAGCTGAAGAGGGCTTCTTCAGTTGTTGTGATGGTTTTTCTTCATCAGTAGTTTTTTTTCTTTCAGTAGTTTGTTTACTTTTCAGTAGTTTTGTTTCCTTTTCAGTACTTGTAAACAACTGAAGAGGTTGTTCTTCAGTTGTTGTAGTATCAGTAGTTTTATGTTTTTCAGTAGTTGTAAATAAGATGTTTAACACTTAGGAACATTTGTAAGAAGATGTCAGTTGTTGACATCTTCAGTAGTTGTTAAACATCAGTAGTTATAAAACGGTTACATGTCACTTTCAGGTGACATCAGCCTACGTCATTCTTTCCTTTATAAGGAAAGATGACTCACCTGTAATCGTGCCTTAGAGGCCGACAATCTTAATGCAATATTCTTTTGTCTGATATTTCTCTCTCTAACAAAATTCTTTATTGCTTTATATCGAATGTTCTTGCTTGAATTTGTCTAATTCTGAGCTATTCCGCTGCTATATCTGTTCAATCGATTAAACCTAGAGGCTGAGATCCTAACAAATGGTATCAGAGCAGGTTAATCATTGATCGATCTAACAATTGATCATTGAAACTGTTCAATCGCTCTAAGTTTGATCGAATTAGCAAATTCGCAAGGATCTGTTATAGAGATTGAGAGTGTATCGCTTCTGGCCGTTTTATTTGAGGTTTGTGTGGTTCTGAGCTAAATTTATTGTGATTTTACTTGAATCTGTCTGATTTTCCACAATGACTACTTCTTCGAATGATCCTTTCAATACTGGATCCTCTACCAAGCCTCCGATCTTGGTGAGGAATGAGTATAACATTTGGCAAGAAGATTGCTCCATCACCTGTCTGTCCATAGCTCAGGTTGTTGGACATCTGTGGTACATGGACCACATAAGCCAATGGTGAATGATCCGGAAACAAACCAGTTGGTTCCAAAGAAGAAGGAGCAATACTCGATGAGGACAAGAAGTTGTTTGAAATCGATGCAAAAGCCCATGGAATTTTGGCTATGGCTATTCCTAATGAGATTTACTCTGGGCTTCTGCATTGTGAGTCTGCTCATGACCTCTGGAAAGCCATCAAAGAACAATTTGGTGGTACTGATGAGGTTTTAGCAAACAACAGGGAAATCCTCGCCCAACAATATGAGACTTCTCTCATAGAAAGGGTGAGACTCTGACTCAACAATTTGAGCGGTTTTCATGTTTAATCTCTGAATTGAAAATGGTTAAACATGAATATACCAGGAGTCAGATGAACCATAGATCCTAAGATCACTGCCTGAGAGATGGAACACATATACCATTGTTCTACGCTCAAATGCTGATGTTGATCGCCTATCTCTCACCCAACTTCATGGGAAACTGCTTACATTCGAGAGAGAGATAGAGCAGAAAAGGAAATTGGCTTCATCTGGCAAGCTCACTGAGGATTTTGTCCAAGGGAACACTGCCCTGATTGGACATCAAGAGTCAGAATATGCGTCATCTGAAAGCCAGTATGATGAGCATATTGATTTCTCTACAAACACTTCTGAGCCTGCCTTTGTGAGTGTTGATAGTTATTCTGCTGGTAGTAATAGTGACAATCTATGTTTCATCATGGATGATCTCAAGGGGATTTGATGATGACCTAGAAGAGATGGATATTTTGAGCCAAATGGCCTTGATAAATATCAGATCTCAGAAGTTCTACAAAAGAACTGGAAGGAAATTCCCAGGACTCTCTGGCAAAACCAAAGTTGGTTTTGACAAGAGTAAGTTGAAGTGCCATAAATGCCACAGGCTTGGACACTTTGCAAGAGAATGTAGATCATCTGGATCTAACTCTCCTGCACCTTTTGTGACTTACCCTGGCAATAGTCAACAAAACAGAGGGCAACAACCTGTCAATTCTGGTTATCATCATCAACCACAATCTCCTGCATATTTTGTTCCACAGGGGCCAATGCCATATCCATACCCCTGCTATTACATGCCACAACCAGGCCAGGTTCAAGCACCCACTGCTCAGCAACCACATGCACTCCCTGAGCCTCAACCATCCCAATCTCATCAACCTAATCAACTTCAACAACACAGCTTCTTCACACCAGGAGTTGTTGACTGGAGCAGTTTACCAGATGATGTGTCTGGTAATGAACAACTGTTCTCAGGTGCTGGTCAACATGGTGGTGAGCATCCTTTTGGAAATCTAGCTCTCATGACTTTGGAATCCTCTGATGGATCATCCTCAAGTACCTCTTCAACACAGGTATCACAGGTATCTCTGAGGCTAAGGCCAAATTATGTTCTGAAACTTGCATAGCAGCATTTGCCTCTATTAGAGAAGCAAATGTGGCTTTAATCAATAAAAATGTAGAGCTAGAACAAGTAATTTCCAAAAATAAAGCTGAGTTTGAGTCTGTGCTGAAAGAGAAAACTGATGAGATTTTAAATTAAAATGCCAAATCTCTGATGATAAGGCTAGGGAGGATGTACTCTTAGAGAAGTACAAAGACCTCAAAGATACTCTTGCTGTCACCCAAGTAGAGTGTGATCGATGGGTACAATCTTGCAAGGGCTTTGAAATGCTTCTTAGTAAGCAAACAGCTTCCAATGTGAAGTTTGGAATTGGTTATAATCACACTGCTCCTCCTACAGATTTTGCTTCAAGAGCAGGAGTAGAATCTGATGGAGAAAGTAATGACCAATCCACCTCATCATGTGATTCACTACTTGATAAAGCACCATCAGTAGTTGAAGTCAGTAGTAATCCCTCTGTGAACCTATCAGCTGATATTGATGGTTCAACTGCTGACACTCACATGATCAATGAGTTGATCAACCCAAGTGTTATCCCTAGAAGTACTGAAGGTACTGGAGAGCAGGGGATAACATCTGGAGTTCAAATCCCAATGACTGACAGCACTGAAGAGAAGAAAACTGTCAGTAGGAAGGATTTGAAGCCTACTAAGGGAGTTGACAAGAAGGCAAAAAGTGCTTCTAAACTGCTGAAGAGCAAGTCTTCAGTAGTTTCATCTCCTTCAGTTGATGATCAACAGAAGATGAAGAAGAAACCATGTGAAATATGTGGTCTATTCAATCATCTCACAGATGATTGTTGGTACAAAAAGGGATCCAAACTCAAACAAAAGGAGAAAATTAAAGAAAACTTGGCTAAAATGAAAACTGAGTTTGAGTCCAAGTTTGTACCAGCAGCATCAAATCCTGTTACTCCTATGTCCAAAAGAAATCTAAAAGGGAAGGAGTGCAACAGGCAACAGCTGAGGTTGCTCAAAAGAAGATGGTGCAACACAAGAACTCATCATCAAACACCAATACCAATGTGTCTGAAGAGCTGAAAGCTCTTTCCCAGAATCAGACATAGCTGGTAATGATGGTTCAACATCTGTTGGGAAGAGTTAACCAACTTGATGGCCCTGTGTTGAAACCCCAGAAAAGGAGATCCAAGCCAAAGGATTCCTCTTCTACACCATCTCCTTCACCTCAAGCTGTTGTGTCCAATAAACCTGTTAGTTTACCATCTATTGATGAAACCAGGCCCAAAACCAAAAAGGTTTGGGTCTCCAAAACTAACTGATTGTTTATTAATGCAGGTCTCTTCAACATGCCAAAGTAGCATCTGGTATGTAGACAGTGGGGGATCTATGCATATGACTGGGAACAACTCACTTCTTAATGACTACTCTCCAGGAAGGAAGGGTTTTGTTTCCTTTGGCAATGATGCAAGAGGTTACATCATCGGGAAGGGCTTTGTTTCCAATGGGGAAATAAAGTTTGATGATGTCAACCATGTGGAAAATCTCAAGTATAACCTCTTGAGTGTCAGTCAATTGTGTGACAAAGGCCATGTTGCCCTTTTCACAAGCCAGAACTGCAGGATTCTGTCATCCAAAGTTCTGAGTTTGATTGACAAGGTATTGGATGCTCACACTCTCCTGAAGGCCAACAGGACAGGAAGAGTGTATGCCTTAGATCTTTCCAAGAAAATAGATCTCAAAGGTCATCCTTGCCTATTTTCCAAGGCCTCTCCTCAAGAATCTAATCTATGGCATAGAAGGCTGGGACATGTTAACTTCAAGAACATGAATCAGCTGATACACCATAGTTTAGTAAGGGGAATGCCTATGAAGGAGTTCAAGTGTGACAACAACTGCACTGCTTGTTTGAAAGGAAAACAACACAAGGTTTCATTCCCACCTATTGAAGAACCAAAGTCCACTGCCTGCTTACAACTTCTTCACATGGATCTTTTTGGTCCTGTGAGAGTGATGAGCATGGCAAAGAAGAAATACTGTCTGGTAATTGTGGATGATTACTCCAGATTTGTATGGACTTTCTTTCTACATTCCAAAGGATGAAGCTGCACAGAAGATCATAAACTTTGTGTTGTATGCTGAGAAGCAGTATTCCCTCTCAGTCAAGTGTATTAGAAGTGACAATGGAACAGAATTCAGGAACAATACACTTGATGAGTTCTACCTTTCCAAGGGAATAAAGAGACAGTTTAGTATTTCAAGAACTCCTGAACAGAATGGAGTTGTGGAGAGAAAGAACAGGACCCTCATTGAAGCTGCAAGGTCTATGTTGGCTGATTCTGGACTGCCATTGACCTTTTGGGCTGAAGCTGTCAACACAGCATGCTATGTGCAGAATAGAGTGCTAATAAATCAGAGGTTGATGAAGACTCCATATGAAGTTCTACATCATTTGGCCCCTCTCATTTCATTCTTTAGAGCATTTGGGTGTCCCTGTTTCATTCTCAACACAAAGGATCAGCTCCAGAAATTTGATCCTAAGGTGGATGCAGGGTACTTTGTTGGTTATTCATCAACTTGCAAGGCATACAGAGTCTTCAACTGCAGAACAAAGATGGTTGAAGAGACTCTACATGTCAAGTTCAATGAATCTCCAAAGGACAAGATTCCACAAAGCCCTGTGGAGCTCTTTGATTTGGACATACTGCAATATGTTCCTTATCAATCTCCTGCTGTTGCTCCTGTCAACAGTTCACCACCTGGTGTTACTACTGAAGATGATGATGATAGTAGTAATCACCTCTTCAGGTTTAGTGACCAACTGCCTGTGTCCTCTAAACCTGATGCTCCTGTAGCTCCAGCAGCACCATCCACAACAAATGCTGATGAGATTTCTGCATCCTCAACTTCATTTGAGTTGCCACCATCTTCATGGTTTCAAGAATCTGCATCAACATCTGCTGCTGCTGAAGGTCCTACAAACACTTGCACAGATTTGATTGTTTACCAAGAGCTGAAAAATCACCCAATGACTCAAATCCTTGGTGATATCAATGCTGGTGTTTCAACCAGAAGCCAGTTGTCCAATTTCTGCTTCTATGCTCTCTTCATCAGTCAGCTAGAGCCAAAGAACTATCATGTAGCTTTGAGAGACAATGGTTGGGTTGAAGCCATGCAGCTTGAGCTTCTTCAGTTCAAAAAACAGCAAGTGTGGGAGCTTGTTCCTCTACCCCCAGGTAAGTGTGCAATAGGCACTAAATGGGTGTTTAGGAATAAAACTGATGAAAATGGGCTAATTGTTAAGAACAAGGCCAGACTGGTTGTGCAGGGGTTTGCACAAGAAGAAGGTATTGATTATGATGAAACCTTTGCCCCTGTAGCCAGACTGGAGGCAATTAGATTGTTTTTAGCCTATGCTGCACTCCACAATCTTAAAGTTTTTCAAATGGATGTCAAAAGTGCTTTTCTATATGGTAACATAAAAGAAGAAGTTTATGTGTGTCAACCACCAGGTTTTGAGGATAATAAGCACCCAGAATGGGTATATAAGCTTGATAAAGCTCTTTATGGGTTGAAACAAGCACCTAGAGCCTGGTATGAGACCTTATCAAACTTTCTTCTACAGAATAATTTCACTAGAGGCTCCATAGATAAAACTTATTTATTAAGAAGGTGGATCAGCATAAGCTACTTGTTCAAATTTATGTTGATGATATTATTTTTGCATCCTCTGATCCCCAATTGTGTGCGGATTTCCAAACCTTAATGCAACAGAAGTTTGAAATGAGTGCAATGGGAGAATTACAGTTCTTTCTAGGTTTGCAAATCAAACAAAAAGCTGATGGAATTTTCATTCATCAGTCTAAATACACAAAAGATCTTTTGAATAAGTTTGATTTACAAAACTGTAAACCTGTTCTACTCCCATGTGCAACACCACACATTGGATGTTGATCAGAAAGGTAAAGATGTTGATGAAACTCTTTACAGATGTATGATTGGTTCCTTGATGTATTTAACAGCTTCTAGACCAGATATTATGTTTGCTACATGTGTTTGTGCTAGATTTCAGGCTGCACCTAAGGAGTCTCATCTGATTGCAGTCAAGAGAATCTTTAGATATCTGCAAGGTACACAATCTCTAGGCTTATGGTATTCCACTGGACATTCTTGCAAATTAGTTGCTTTCTCTGATAGTGACTATGCAGGGTGTAAGTTGACCAGGAAATCAACTTCTGGTGGATGTCAATTCCTAGGCAACTGTTTGATTTCTTGGCAGAGTAAGAAACAAACATCTGTTGCTACATCCACTGCTGAAGCCGAGTACATTGCTGCTGCAAGTTGTACATCCCAATACTCTGGTTCAGAATCAACTTTTGGATTATGGCATTACAGAGACTAAGACTCCATTATTAATGGATAGTGCTTCAGCTCTTTGCATTGTCAAAAATCCAGTCCAGCACTCTAGGACTAAACATATAGAAATTAGACATCATTTTATAAGAGATTGTTTTGAAAAGGGTCTAATTAATCCTATGTTTGTGCCTAGTGCTGATGAGCTTGCAGACATTTTTACTAAGCCTTTGGATAGTTCAACTTTCCACACCTGGTGTTAAGGCTTGGTATGCTGCAGCTAGAATAAGTGACAACTACTGATGATCTCAGTACTTACTGATGATCATTGGTAACCATGTCACATATAAGTACTGATGAGTTATTTTACCCTCAGTAGTTTTTATAACTACTGAAGGCTAAATGCTTTAAGTACTGTACTTTATCTGTTCTAAACTACTGATGTAGTTACAACTACTGAAATCAGTAGAAACAGATAAGTACTGATGTCCTATGAAACAACTGAAAACAGCAAAAAGGCTGATGAGTAAGTGTTGAGGACAGTATGAAACAGCTGAAAGGCTTTGAATTGACGACAACTACTGATGAGTACTCTCTCTTCAGTAGTTCACAAACTGCTGTTTCTTCATAAACAACTGAAGCAATACCATGTCTTCAGTAGTTTCACAACTACTGATGACTAACACCAAGTCTCAGTGTTACACAACTGATGGCAAAACCGGTCTTCAGTAGTTTCACAACTACTGATGACTAACACCAAGTCTTCAGTTGTTTACAACAACTGATGGCAAAACCATGGTCTTCAGTAGTTTCACAACTACTGATGACTAATACCAAGTCCTCAGTTGTTTCAACATCTGAAGTCAACTTGTCTTCAGTAGTTTTAAAAACTACTGATGCCTAAATCAGAGACTTCAGTTGTTTCAACGTCTGATTGTAAACACATGTCTTCAGTTGTTTTATAACTGCTGACAACCAATACCATCAGTCGTTTCAAACCTCTGAAAGTTAATACCACGTCATCAGTTGTTTCAAATACTGATGACTAACACCAAAACCTTCAGTCGTTTCATAACCGTACCCTATATATATCTGATTCCTCTTTCAGAGTTTTTTATTCTTTCACGACCTAAAATTTCAAAAGCTCTGAAAACCTTTCACCTTCATTAATGGCGACCATGCAACTCAAGCCTCGACACAACTGTGTCGCGTACCTCACTAAATCGCCCTTCTGGACCAAATTCGATAATGCTATAGATCTTATGGTCCAATCACCACTGAAAACGGCTTTCCTCCTAAATCCAATCATTTATGCCGATTCGCTACATCAGTTTGGACGAATGCAACTGTTAATGGAGAATCTATCCATTCGTCCATCAACTCTCATAAGGTGGTCATCTCTACTGCTACCATCCGCCAGATATTACTATTAGATGATGCTGCCTACCCTGTTGGATATCCTAAGAGCCAACTTGATCTTTCATTTGGACAACATGGATATCAAGGTGATCTTAGTGCTTCGACCATCCTGAAGAAACATTTTCCAGATGCTGAACGCTTGATTTCATATGGTAAATGTTTGCCTGGCCTCGAAGACCTTCTTGGGATCAACTGTCTTCCAGATGGCAACAGGTACTGTTCTCTATCCTTGAACAAGAACCACTAAACTTTTCTGAATAATTTTTCTTGAAATCAAGGATATGGCCACAAAACCACTTTCTAACCGTTGGATACTATATCCTCGGTTTATAATGGCCATAATAGAGAATCAGCTCCATGCTGAGGGACTAGTTGGTCTGGGAGTCCCTGCTTTGGCTGTATTGCCGGAGGTATACTCCCGACACAACACTGACCAAACTCTCAAACAGGCTGCCAAGCTGCGCAAACCCACGCAGCTGGAACCCACAGCCTCCACTTCCACATCCAGAGTCCCCTCCAAACCCACAAAGAAGAAGCCTAAGAAGGCTACTCAGGGAGTGAGTCCCCTGAGGATGCTCCTGCAGCACCAAAGCAGGTTATCTCTACTGGCAATAACCCCCCAGTAGAGACTATGACTCCACACAACCGAAGCCGCTCAGGTTTCCTCTCAAAAGGAACCTGATGCAACCACTCAAAGGGAAGCCACACTGCTGGGATCCTCCTCACTTGAGGGGATTACCATTGAAGAGCACCACTCGTCCCGGGTGCACACTGCTTCCACACCCTCTCCTGATGCAACCGCCCCTCAAAGCCCTACAATAATTGTTGCAAAAGTGCTGACGCAGTTGCATTCCTCACCCCCCACCCAGACACCAATTACTACTGGGATAACCTCAACATCTGAGGGGGAGGATCACAATGCTTCTGTCAACCCACAGCACAGGGGTTATCATGTTCCATCTTCTAGTGTAGACAAGGGGGTGCGAACTTCTGGTGAGGCTGCCACTGCCTCTGACTCAGCAAATGACCAGGGTGCAGTTGGTAACATCTCTAAGACCTCACCAGCGGCAACAGCTGATGAAGGACATAGTCCTGAGGCTGGAAGTCCCCAGAACCACGAACAAGGGGCACATGCTATACTTGATCTACACTCAAGGCATGTTCATCCTGACTCTGTCAGGAGGTCAGGTGATTCAGTATCAACTGATGATGACCTGAGCTTCTTCTATGATGTAGTTGCTCAAAACACCATCCTAGAGGATGAGGTTAGCAGACTCAAAGAGCTGCTGGCCAAGATGTCTCAGGATGAAAGTCCATCTGCCACCACAATACACCCACAGATGGCACCTTCTTCTGAAGGTCCCCTAAACACTGAGCCAATACATACTTCCAAACCACCAGCCTCTGCTTTTGGCACTGATTCTCAGGAACAGAACCATCCTGATCAATCAGTTGCTAACCTTCAAAAATCCCTACCTCTCATCACTCCCATGATCACAGATATAGTGATCAAAGCCATTGATGAGAGGCTTCCTACAATAATACAACCCCTGGTGGAGGAGTTGGTGCAAATCACTTTCTACTGCTCAAACCCTTGCACCCAATGACCAACCAAAAGGGGGAGAGTCAGTCTTAAAGGAAAAAGGAAGAGGACAGATGGGGAGAAGGAGAAAGAATCAGAGAAGGTAACTGAGAAGGAGAAGGAGAGTGAGAAGAGAGCTGAAGTGAATGAAAGTCAAAAAGACTTTCATGTCACATATCAAAAGAGGAAAGGAGAGTCTGAGAAGGAGAAGGAGCTGAATGATATGGTGAAAGAAGCTGATGCCAACCATAACCGTTCAATGGATAAAATCATTGAAAGTTATATAGGCAGGGTTTTGACATCCAACAACTAGACTCCGAGATCAGAAGGTTGGAAACAGAGGAGATCAACTCAAGATGGCTAGCTATGATGCCTTAGAAAGAGAAAGGCTGGAGATAATGATCAGATTATAGCTAAATACTTGGGAAGATCTCTGATTGAAATAAGGGCCTGGAAGGGACAACATCTTGGCAATAACCACCAAGATTTGTTCGTCTGAAGCATACTCCAAAGTTTAGTGATTGAGGCATTGAATGAAGCGGGTTGGGAACCGAAAAGAACTGACAAAATCTACTAAAGCCTCCCTTACAGCCAAAATGTTAAACTGTCTGAAAAGCCTCTATCCTCAAAATCACTACCTCCACAACCCCTTAAAACAACCCCTTTACCCTCTAAACCAACCATCCAACCCACAAAACCAAATCCTTTACCCCAAAAACCCACTGCCAGTGATGTACCTAGACAAAAGAAAAGAAAGGTACTGAGGCCTGATGAAGAGAAGAGGAGGATGAAGACAGACTGCCACTCTCTGCAGTTATTACTTTGCCTAAGGCTAAACCAATGTCCATCACTCCTGCTTCTCAAATGCATGATGTGATGATAAAGATTGAAGAGGAACAGATGCAAAGACATGATGAGGAAATGCTGAAAAGCATTGACAAAGCATATGCCACATCGAGTGTGTCGACCGATGTTGGACAAATCAGTGATTGTGTTTATTGATGATATTCTGATTTGTTTGAAGAGCGAGATTGAGCATGCTGGCCACATTCGAGAGGTTTTGGAGACGCTGAGAAAGGAGAAGCTGTACGCCAAGTTCTCTAAGTACGCGTTTTGGTTGCGTGAAGTTCAGTTCTTGGGTCACGTGGTAAATCCCGACGGGATTATGGTGGACTTGGTAAAGGTGGAGGCGGTGATGCAATGGAAGTGTCCGAAGACGCCATCCGAGATTCGTAGTTTCTTGGGTTTGGCAGGTTACTATAGAAGATTCATTCAAGACTTCTCTAAGATCGCTTCTCCACTAACTAAGTTGACTTGAAAGGATGTAAAGTTTGTATGGGGTCAAGCTCAAGAGAAGGCGTTCAAAGAATTGAAGGCGAGATTGACTCAAGCTCCTGTTTTGTCATTATCCGATGGGAGTGAAGGTCTGGTGGTTTATTCTGATGCTTCCTACTCGGGGTTGGGGTGTGTGTTAATGCAGGAAGGAAAGGTTATAGCCTATGCATCCTGACATTTGAAGGTTCATGAGGTCAACTACCCCACTCATGACTTGGAGCTAGCAGCCGTGGTCTTTGCACTAAAGATTTGGAGACACTATCTTTACGGGATGAAGTGCACCCTTTTCACTGACCACAAGAGCTTGAAGTACTTCTTTGAGTAGAAAGATCTGAACATGAGGCAGAGACGATGGTTGGAGCTTATGAAGGACTACGATTGTGAGATCCATTACCATCCGGGTAATGCCAATGTGGTGGCGGATGCCCTTAGCCGAAAAGAGAGGCCCGAGCTGATTCGGGTGAATGCCTATCAGTTGATCATGACCTTAGATGTGATGAAGCAAGTCAAATAGTTTCAAGATGAGGCATTGAAAGAAGATCATCTTAACTATGAAAGAATGAGAGGTCTGGTTGTGGAGTTGGGTGAAAACACACTTGGTGTTAAAACCCGATTTGGATGGGTGTGGATTCCTCGTTTTGGGGATCTACAAGTGAAGATTTTGGATGAAGCTCACAAGACTCGATACTCCATTCATTCAGGTGCCACAAAGATGTATCAAGACATGAAGAAGGATTATTGGTGGCCGGGTATGAACCGTGACGTGGTGGAGTATGTGAGTAAATGCCTTACTTGCTTACAAGTGAAGGCCGAGCATCAAAAGCCATATGGGAAGATCCAACCTTTGGATATACCGAAATGGAAGTGGGAGCACATCACCATGGATTTTATTAAGAAGCTACCGCGTACCCCGAAAGAGTATAATGCTATATGGGTGATTGTTGACCGTCTGACGAAGAGCGCTCACTTCCTACCGATCCGTGAGACATATTCATCTGAGAGGTTGGCCGATCTGTTTATCAAGGAAATTGTAACTCGTCATGGTGTGCTGATGTCTATTGTGTCTGATCATGACACCCGGTTTACATCCAAATTCTGGAAGAAATTCCACGACGCCATGGGGACGAGGTTACATATGAGCACGGTTTATCATCCTCAGACTGATCGTCAGTCTGAAAGGACCATTCAGACATTGGAGGACATGCTTTGGGCATGTGTTATTGATTTTGGGGGAAGTTGGGATGACCACTTACCGTTAGCTGAATTCTCATACAACAACAGTTATCATGCCAGCATTGGTATGCCACCTTATGAGATGCTATATGGTAGGAGATGTTGAACACCCGTCTGTTGGGGTGATATTGGTCAAAAAGAACTAGGGAGCGTCGAGGTAATCAAGGCTACGACTGAGAAGCTTGAAAGGATCAAGGCCTTCATGAAGGCAGCCTAAGATGACAAAAGTCGTATGCTGATAAACGATGCAGATCGATTGAGTTCCAGGTGGGGGACTGGGTTATGTTGAAGGTCTCACCTTGGAAGGGTATTATTCGTTTTTGAAAGCGGGGCAAGTTGAGCCCGAGGTACATAGGCCCTTTCCAAATCATTGCTCGAGTAGGAGATGTAGCCTATAGACTGTAGTTACCAGATGAGCTAAGTGGAATTCACCCAACATTCCACGTATCACATCTAAGGAAGTGCTTGACGGATGAAGATATGATTGTTCCACTGGAGGATATCGAAGTAGACGAACGACTCAATTATATGGAGAAACCAGTGGCAATCATTGATCGAAAAGAGAAGAGGCTAAGGAATAAAGTGGTTCTTCTTGTGCTTGTACAGTGGAAGCACAGGAAGGGATCCGAGTCTACGTGGGAGACTGAAGAAGAAATGAGGCGGCATTACCCATGTTTGTTCGAGGAATAACAGGTTTCAGGGATGAAACCTATTTAAGTTGGGGTGGACTTGTAACACCCGGTTATTTATTATTTTGAAGCCGACGAAAGGAAGAAAAGAAATAAAGTCCAAAGTCGAGGGACCAAACTCGCCAACGAGAGAAAGTTGGGTGAATTGAAGTATTTGAAGGGAGAGGGCAGCCCTTACCCTCTCCCCACACCCAAAATTCAGGAAAGAAAAGAGAGGAGAAGAAGAAAGAGAGAAAAGAGAGAAAAAGTTGGTTCAGGTGGATTCAAATGAGCAAAATCGTCGTGTAGCGGGTCCAATCGAAGCTCTAATTGGTGTGGTTGGTGTGAGTTGTAGGACCCCTCTTTTAAATTTTTTTGGTTGATTTTAGGGCTGGAACACATCTAAAAACCCGTTTTTGTATGTGTGTGTGTTTGACCTATTTGTATGTGTTTGTGTGTGATGCGTTTGGAGTTTGTTTTCGGGCTTGTGCATGCTTGAATGGTGTTTTGGTATGCATTCCTAAGGTTTAGGATGGTTGATTTGGGCTTAGAATGGGTTGGATGAGCTTGGAGGTCGAAAATGGCAGATTGGGTTCGGGATGAACTGCATTCTACATCAGCTAGGGCTAGGCGACCGAATGGAGGCCATACAGCTGATTGGGGTGCGATTGAGGGTTCATTCGCACGATTGAGGGTTTATTCGCACGATTGAGGGTTCATTCTCACGATTGAGGTTTGTTCGCATGATTGGGTGTTCATCCGCATAGGTGTTCATCCACATGAGGTCCATTCTCATGATTGGGTGTTCATCCGCATAGGTGTCCATTCGTGTTGGTCCATTCTCATGATGTTCAGTCGCCTGGAGGTCATGCGATTGAAGGGTGCCCATATATCCAAATAGGGCTGGTGTACCCGAGGAAAACATAGTTTATGTACTGATTTCGGGGGAAAGCGCAGATGTAAGTTTTGACGTGGAAGTTTCCCGTAAGTTCATGTAAGATGACTGTTGAGATCATAGAGGTTATGTTGGGCATGATGTTGACGATGTTGCATGATTATGCATGATGTATGTTATGTATGTATGATGTTGCCCTGTATGACGATGATGACTATGCATGATATGTTCCTTATTATGATGTATGCTTATCTTTCCCGTGGATTTACGTTAAATGTTAATGAATGAAATGAAAGTATTGTGTAAAGTAAAGTGAAAGATAATGAAAAGAGGAACACGATGAATGAACGTATGCATTAATAGCGAATGAACGTAAGAAAGGCTTGCAAGCAAATGTATGGAGGTGCACACCCAATGAAGGTGTTAGCTTAACGGTGTGCGGGTTAGCCACCCCGAAGGATGCACACTAGGGTCCAATCTTTGTGATTGACCATATGTATGGGATCCTTGCCGCTTGCCCTAGGTACTGGAGTCAGCTCCGTGCCCAATGTTTGAGGTCTATGAAAGACTTCAGGCCCAGTTACCAACTTCGTGCACGATGTTCGGGGTATAGCATAAGGCATTGATCCGGAATGAAAGAGAAAAGATAAGTGTGAATGTGCTTACCTTAGGTACTGGAGTCAACTCCGTGCCTAATGTTCGAGGTCTATGAAAGACCTCAGGCCCAGTTACCCGCTTTGTGCACAATGTTCGGGGTAATGTACATGTCATCGGAAGTAATGAACATACGAACAAAAGAATGAAGTATGAATGATTAATGAAGATAATAATGATATTATCTGTGCGTACATATGATGTATGATCGCATGAATGTAAAGTACGGTTTTAATGAAAGAAAAGTATGTTTTATTATAAAACTAGAACTCACTCAGTAACGTTGACTTTTATGTGTTTCCAGTTGGTAGGTAATAATTGCTGAGGATGGCACAAGGTGGCTACTCAGCTCTTTTGGAATGGCATCCATTATAATGCTTTTGTGATGTAATGCAACTCAGGTTTTGTAATTGGATAACGATGCATTATTTTGCAAAAGCTATTATATTGAAATGGAATGTTTTGTTTAAATGTTTCCGCTGCAACGTTTTTATGTAATATGATGAAAATATATGTTTTATGTGCAATGATTTACCAGCTGTAAGCGTCCCGGGAACGGGGCCTTACAAATAGTTTTAGGGTGATAAGTCGTGTTAAGATCCATATGTTTTCTTAAAGATTCCTGTAATGTTTGCTAGAACTCAAGCATGTATTAGATAAGTACTCACAAATAGTAGCATGTTGATTCCAAGTATGTAAATTGTATGTATGTTGTACAACATAGAAAACGGGTGAGCATACTTTTCCCCCATGTTTGTAAATGTTTGAAAGGTAGTATAAGCATAAAAAGGGGCCACGAAACTCACTTGTTAGGTGGTAAGTATGTATGATCATAGTTCCCAACAGTTGTATGCAATGAACGGTCAAACACCTGTTGAGAGTTATTGTTAAGCATTAATGATATGTACAAAGTATGCAGTAATGTTCAGTCGGTTCGGGTTGTATCGGTTCGGTCATGGGTAACACACTCACAAACACACAAACAGACACACGTATCAGATCTTATGTAGATCCAAGTACCAGAAGGGGTCGTCATTATCAAGGACATTGGTGTAAAGATCCCATTGTTATAAGAGAAAGTACTTGTTAAACATTTGTAGTCCCAAATAGGTTATCAATAATTATGAAATGTTAGGTTGATTTAAATTGGAATAATATATGCATGTTGATAGCGTTGACTTTAATCTTTGTGGTCAAGCAATGACACTTGTATTGATGTTACCTTATCATCATATGACATTCAAGAAGGGAATTCACACACACAACATCATCAGTCACACAACAGGACAAGACGCTCGACTCAACCCTCATTCGTACGAATCAATATTCAATCGTACGAATCAGCTTCATTCGTACGATTGGACCTTCATTCGCACGGTCGATATTCAGTCGCACCACACAACACCCAATCACACGACTTAAGCTCCATACGCACGAATCAATCTTCATTCGTACGAATCAGCCTCATTCGTACGACTGAACTTCATTCGTACGATTGGCCTTTAGTCGTGCGACGCACGCACAATCGCATACATCCATTCGGTCGCATGACTCAATCGCACATATCATTCATCCGCATTGACTCAATCGCACACATCATTCATCCGCATTGACTCAATCGCACACATTCATTCATCCGCATTGACTCAATCGCACACATTCATTCGATCGCACGACTCAGTCGCATGACATCCCCAGTCTCATGACTCAGTCACCCGAATAACTCAGTCGCCTGACTCAGTCGCACGACTCACCCAGTTGCCGACTCACCCAGTCGCACGACTTAGTCGCATGACAGACCCAGTCGCCTGAACTGCAGGTTCACGACTGCTGAAGTGCAGAGCAGCCTTTGGCTGCCCCGACCACGAGTTTTACACAACAAGAACTTCCAGAAACACACTACAAACACACATAAACAAGAAGCACATGCAAAAGATATCACACGCACCCACACGAACTCTTGTGTTCGGGTTGAACCTGAATACCCAAAACCCTAGAAATGGACAGTAGTAAAACGAGCAAGAAAAGGACAACCAAGGTCGTCTACCTGCAAAGATGGAGTAGACTAGGTTGTAGATGAAGTCTAGACGACGAAAACGAGACGAAACGGGGCGGTTTTGGTGCAAAGATGAAGAATATGTGAAGGTGAAGAAGAATGAAGAAGAAGAAGGATGAAGAATGAGAAATGGCTGGGAATGGGGTATATATACCCAACCCAAGTTTGCAAAATGTCGGTTCTAGTCCCTGCACTTAGCGCCGAGTTCCCAAAGTTTGTTTTGGTTGAAAACGACTTAAAAGTGTTTGTTATATTAATGTTAGAAATATATTAATGTTAATTGGTACTTAAAAATGGTTTTATTAATGACAATAATTTTATATAAAAATGATATTTTTAGTGATAACGACGATGGAAATTTGTAAAAGTTTTAAGCATAGCACACGTTCACGAAAGAAACACAAGCACAAAGAAAATAAAGCAAGTATGATATCCACACAAGGAGTAAATAAAGATGAGGAATGAACGATCAAAGAAGAGTTAACGGATAATCACGTTAATTGACGGATCTTGTGGTGACGGATGTCACAGTATCCCCCAATTGAGAGAATTTCGTCCCGAAATTCAGTTGGAGTTAGGTCCAAGAGTGTCATCCTCGAATAGATGCGGATATTTAAGTTTCATCTGATCTTTCCATTCCCAAGTAAACTCTGGCCCTCGTTTTAAATTCCATCTCACGCGAACAATGGTATTCTATTACGCTTCAATTGCTTGACCTTTCGGTCCATGATCTCAATGGGTTCCTCAACAAAATGAAGCTTTTCGTCAATCTTGATGTCCTCAATTGGTACGTGAAGTGATTCATCAGCCAAACACTTCTTAAGGTTCGACACGTGGAAGGTATATGTATCACTGAGTTCTTATGGTAACCTTAATCGGTAAGCCACTGGACCAATTCTTTCTGTAATCTCGAATGGTCCTACGTATCTTGGGGCTAACTTCCCTTTCTTTCCAAACCAAACAATTCCTTTCCAAGGAGAGACTTTGAGTAAAACGTGATCTCCAATGTTAAATTCTAGAGGCTTCCGACGGTTGTCGGCATAGCTCTTTTGGCGATCTCTAGCAGCTTTTAGTCTGTCTTTGATTTGGAAAATCTTGTCGGTTGTTTCTTGGATGATCTCTAGGCCTGTTAACTGACTTTCACAAATCTCGGCCCAACAAACAGGAGATCTGCATTTTCTTCCGTACAACGCTTCGAATGGAGCACATCCAAAGCTCGTATGGTAGTTGTTGTTGTAAGAGAACTCAATCAACGGTAAATGAGTATCCCAACTGCCACCAAAGTCGATTACACATGCCCTCAACATATCTTCTAGCCTTTGTATAGTTCGTTCACTTTGGCAATCTGTCTAGGGATGGTAGGCTGTGCTCATATCTAATCGAGTGCCCATCACTTTCTATAGTGTCTGCCAAAATCGTGAAGTAAATCGGCTGTCGCGGTCGGACATGATCGACACCAGTACCCTGTGTCTTGTCGCGACCTCTTTTGTGTATAATCTTGCCAATTTATCCATTTTGTAGTCTTCTCGGATTGGCAAGAAATGAGTTGACTTTGTCATCCAATCCACTACGACCCATATCGAATCATGCCCGCTGCTCGTTCTAGGGAGTTTGGTAATAAAATCCATAGCTATGTTCTCCCATTTCCACTCGGGAATTTCAGGTTGCTGCAATAATCCCGATGGTTTCTGATGTTCAGCTTTAACTTTCGAGCATGTCAAGCATCTGCTTACATACATAGCAATGTCTTTCTTCATGCCTGCCACCAATACAGATCCTCGAGATCGTGGTACATCTTGTCTGCACCCGGATGAATAGAATATTGCATCTTGTGTGCTTCATCCATGACCAAGGTATGTACACCTCCCCATCTGGGTATCCATATGCGATCTATAAAGTACTGTACACCATCATCCTTGCAAATCATTTGTTTATCCAACCCTCAGAATTCTTCTCCCGTAAGGTTTTCCTCTTTCAACGCCTCACTCTGTGCAATTTGGATCTGAGCTTTTAAATTCATTTGGATAGTCAATCCCAACGCTCGAGCACGTAATGGTTTCACGCGTTCTTTGCGGCTTAAAGCATCAGCCACTACGTTGGCTTTCCCCGGATGATACCGGATTTCACAATCATAGTCACTAAGAAGCTCTACCTAACGTCGTTGACGCAGATTAAGCTCTTTCTGATCCAGGATATGTTGCAGGCTCTTATGATCAGTGTAGATGATGAATTTTGTTCCATACAAGTAATGCCTCCAAATCTTAAGTGCAAATACTACAAGGCCCAACTCAAGATCATGAGTTGCGTAGTTCTTTTCGTGCACCTTAAGTTGTCGCAAAGCATAGGCAATCACCTTATCCTTTTGCATTAGTACACATCCCAATCCTTGTTATGAAGCATCGCAGTATACCACAAATCATCAATTCCGTCTGGGAGGGACAATATCGGTGCATTGCACAACTTCTCTTTCAACATTTGGAATGCTTGTTCTTGTGCATGTCCCCAATCAAACTTCTTGTCTTTCTGCGTCAGTAGTGTTAACGGTTGAGCGATCTTTGAAAAATTCGCGATGAAACGGCGATAGTATCCGGCCAATCCTAAGAATTGCCATATCTCTGAAGGCGTCTGAGGTGTATCCCATTTCTTCACCGCTTCGATCTTGCTGGGATCTACATGAATCCCATCCTCGTTAACCACATGACCCAAAAACTTCACTTCCCGCAACTAGAATTCACACTTCAAGAACTTGGCGAAAAGTTTCTCTTCCCATAACAGTTCCAGTATTGCCCTAAGGTGTTCTTCGTGATCCTTTTTCAATCGGGAGTAGATAAGTATATCGTCTATGAATACGATCACAAACTTATCCAAGTAAGGTTTACACACCCGATTCATTAGGTCCATAAACATAGCTGGTGCGTTAGTCAGCCCAAATGGCATGACCAAGAACTCATAGTGCCCATAACAAACGATGTTTTCGGTATGTCCTCCTCGAAAACCCTTAGTTGATGATATCCAGAATGAAGATCGACCTTGGAGAAATACGAAGCTCGTTGCAGCTGTTCGAACAGATCGTCGATCCTGGGGAGAGGATACCGATTCTTCACAGTTAACTTGTTCAACTCGCGGTAATTGATACACATTCGGAACGTCCCATCCTTCTTTTTGACAAATAACACCGGTGCTACCCATGGTGAGTGACTCGGCCAAATGAAACCCTTCTCCAGTAGTTCCTGTAACTGACTAGATAATTCCTGCATTTCAGGCGGTGCTAACCGGTATGGTGTCTTTGCTACCGGTGTAGCTCCAGGAACCAACTCTATACAAAATTCCACCTGTCATGGAGGAGGCAAACCAGACAAGTCATCAGGGAACACATCTGGGTAGTCCCGTACCACTGGAATACCTGCCAGTTTCCTCGCTTCTTCCTTCTTTTCTACCACATGAGCTAGTAAAGCGTAGCATTGTTTTCGTAAACTTTGGCGTGCTTCAATGTAGGAGATAAGCTTTAAGTTTCTTCCTGGTCGTTCTCCTTGAATTCTGAGTACCTCCCCGTCTGGCATGGGGACTCGTACTACTTTGTCCCGACAGACAATCTCAGCTCCATGTTTCGACAACCAATCCATTCCCACAATCACGTCGAAACTTCCTAACCCAAAGGGTATCAAGTCTATATCGAAGGCATGGTCCTCCAATATCAATTAGCACTTTCTAATAATTTCATCGGCCTGAACAACCCTACCGTTGGCCATTTCTACGGAGTAGCTAGTTTTTAGCCTACTAGGACTCAAATCAAGCAATTGCACAAACTAGAAGATATAAAACTATTGTCTGCTCCAGTATCAAACAATATAGATGCGAAGTGATTATTGAGTAAGTCCGTACCCGTGACAACGTTCGGGTCCTGACGGGCATCGTTGGCTCCAATGACGAATGCAAGTCCCCGAGCTGTATTCCCTTGATTTCCCGGGCCTTGATTTCCAGCTATGGCCATCACCGGTTGCCAGTTATTCCCTTGTTGACCCGGTGCCCGATTCAGTCTAGGGCACATGTTCCTGTAGTGATCAGGGCTTCCACACTCATAACAGCCCCTGGCATTCCCGGTGGGGTTAACCGCGTTGACTGGTGCCACCAGATTCAGCGTTGTTCTGCAGTCTTTCGCTAGATGCCCCAGGCGTCTACAGTTCGCACATACCCGGCACGGCATTGCTAGGGGATGATGGAAATTGAACCTATCACATTTGGGGTGCGGCCCTACATACTCTCTCCTACCCTGCATCACGGCCACAAAGTTTCTGGTTGTCTTGGCCCTTTTATCAAATTTCCCGGCACTCGACCGGCTCGTTTCCCCAACATCCTTTCTCTTCTCTGCTCCCCTTCCCAACACCCCTGTTCTCACCAACTCATCAGTTAGAGCGCCAGCCTTTAGAATTGCGCTCTGAATCATAGGGGGAGCAGTTGCTGTTACCATTGCCCGGATTTGAGGTGCAAGTCCCCAAATGTACCTCTTGATCCTCTTTGATTCTGGAGTGACCAAATGTGGAACCAGTCTTGCCAACTCATGAAAACGATCAGTGTAAGCGGCGTGCCCAGTCCCCACCATAGCATGATTCCAGAATTTATGCTCCAGTTTCCGCATCTCGTTGACGGGGCAGTATTCCTCAGTGATCAAGGCTTTAAACTTGTCCCATGACAT
The DNA here is from genome assembly GCA_025506515.1 of Flaveria trinervia. Taxonomy (NCBI): domain Eukaryota; kingdom Viridiplantae; phylum Streptophyta; class Magnoliopsida; order Asterales; family Asteraceae; genus Flaveria; species Flaveria trinervia. The sequence goes on from CM046442.1 coordinate 32,075,725, forward strand.
CTGCGTTGCCGACTCTCTTCCTCTAGCATGTATCTGACTGTTCCACCAAGTTAGTGCCTTGCCCTGTAGTGAGCATATGGCATACTTGATCTTTTGGATGTCGAGGCATTCACTGATGTCAATCGCTACCTCCATCTTTTCAAGCCATCTAGTCAGGGCTATGGCCCCACCTTTGCCATCAAAGTCTTTAGGTTTGCAGGCCACAAACTCTTTGTATGAACACCCCCTTCTAGCATTGACAACCCCAGTCTCATTACTGGTTGTACCACCATTCTCGGTCTCCTGATTGCTTCGTTCCCAGTCGGGTTTCCATTATCCTCATTATCATTGCCACAACCCCGTGGGGGGGGGATTTTGAAGAGCATCGGTCACTTGGGCCATTATAGTCGGGATCAGTGCAGCCAGCTGTTGAGCGATCAGAGTTGCCACATCAGTGTTTCCTGTCCCCTGATTGTTGCTGGTAGGGCCATCATTTGTTCTTGGTGCTCTACCTCTGCCTCTGCCTCTACCCCTCGGGGCTTCACTTCCGCCACTATTACTGCGGGTAACTCTTCGAGGTGGCATTTTCTAATCATAGAAGTAGTAAACACATAAGTTTTAACCTTTTCAAAGCATATTAACCATACTACTCATCAAAATTTAGCATTCCAAGATGATATCACACTTGTGGTTACCACACATCACATACAAGTCATGAAATTCTTACACCATGAATCGATAATGTTCCAACAGTAATCCATCATAATAATTGCAACCCATGCATATAATCACGTTAGTCTAGCTAAGGTTGTCTATTTCGTCCTCTTTCGAGGTTTCAGACATAACCTCCTCAGGGTAAATCTCAGTGCCCAGTGTCAAGCGCATAGCATGATCTGTGGAGATCTCTTCGGGTTTAATACCGGGTTTGATAAACCAACTCAGCGCGCAGAGGGAACGGAATATCCGATAGGAGCATCCCATAAAGAGTGAGCACAAGGGCTCTCTCATAGGGTGAAAAGATCACGAAACAGATAGATGAACGAATCAAGCAAGGAGGAACACATACATGAGATATAAAATGCACACAGCCCTAGCATGCAAATCTACATGAAGGTTCCTAGGTTATAGTCTAGGTCAAGTGTATTGCCTAGTTCTCTATAACCAATGGCTCTGATACCAGTCTGTCATACCCCCGCTAAGAGCGGAAACACGGGGATGTAACGAGATGGGATTGTCATAACACATGGTAAGCGATAGAGATGCAATATAATAATGATGACAAGCGTGTCATGACGACACCCGACAACAAGGGGACTTGTGTCGTGTTTAGTCAATATTCACGACAACATAGCCATAAGCATAAACATGTTAACTGATTCACATAAATAAAGATGACAACATTGTATGCAATTCCCACAACCCGGGAACAAGTTACAAGTATAATGTTATTCGAAACAGATTGCAAAAAATAAATGTTTTCAAAATGTATGTTTAGCCACAAAATGCATCCTAGGGTCTCCACTAAGGCAGCACACCTAGATCTTCAGCTAGCATGATCACCTGAAAAGATATGCTCAAAATGGTCAACAAAATTGTTGGTGAGCTCGCAGGTTTAAATTGTAAATAAGTAATTGATGTTGTATAAATGTTGTTGAGGAATACCGTGAATATAGTTATAAGTAAGCAAAATCACATGACATGAGCTTTACAACCAAACCTAACAATGTACACAAAGAATCTTGTCAGAATATATTCACCCAAGGCCCGTTCCTGGTGACTGTTGGTACTAACTAGTATACCAACAACGAGGGTGGGGGTGTCAACCCAAGTAGTACTACCAATACCTATCCGTCGGTTCCATACTGGAATTAAATGGTTGTAAGAAAGAACCATACAACAGACTCAAGCATGTATTAGATAAGTACTCACAAAATAGTAGCATGTTGATTCCAAGTATGTAAATTGTATGTATGTTGTACAACATAGAAAACGGGTGAGCATACTTTTCCCCCATGTTTGTAAATGTTTGAAAGGTAGTATAAGCATAAAAAGGGGCCACGAAACTCACTTGTTAGGTGGTAAGTATGTATGATCATAGTTCCCAACAGTTGTATGCAATGAACGGTCAAACACCTGTTGAGAGTTATTGTTAAGCATTAATGATATGTACAAAGTATGCAGTAATGTTCAGTCGGTTCGGGTTGTATCGGTTCGGTCATGGGTAACTCACTCACAAACACACAAACAGACACACGTATCAGATCTTATGTAGATCCAAGTACCAGAAGGGGTCGTCATTATCAAGGACATTGGTGTAAAGATCCCATTGTTATAAGAGAAAGTACTTGTTAAAGATTTGTAGTCCCAAATAGGTTATCAATAATTATGAATGTTAGGTTGATTTAAACTGGAATAGTATATGCATGTTGATAGCGCTGACTTTAATCTTTGCGGTCAAGCAATGAAACTTGTATTGATGTTACCTTATCATCATATGACATTCAAGAAGGGAATTCGTAAACCTTCAATCGTATGAATCAGCTTCATTCGTACGATTGGACCTTCATTCGCATGGCTGGTATTTAGTCGCACCACACAACACCCAATTGCACGACTTAACCTCCATACGCACGAATCAACCTTCATTCGTATGAAACAGCTTCATTCGTACGACTAAACCTTCATTCGTATGATTGGCCTTCAGTCGTGCGACGCACACACAATCGCATACATCCATTCGGTTGCATGACTCAATCGCACACATCATTCATCCGCATTGACTCAATCGCACACATCATTCATCCGTATTGACTCAATCGCACACATTCATTCATCCGCATTGACTCAATCGCACACATTCATTCGATCGCACGACTCAGTCGCATGACATCCCCAGTCGCACGACTCAGTCGCCCGAATGACTCAGTCGCCTGACTTAGTCGCACGACTCACCCAGTCGCACGGCTCAGTCGCATGACAGACCCAGTCGCTGAACTGCAGGTTCGCGACTGCTGAAGTGCAGAGCAGCCTTTGGCTGCCCCGAGCACAAGTTTTACACAACAAGAACTTCCACAAACACACTACAAACACACACAAACAAGAAGCACATGCAAAAGACATCACACGCACCCACACGACCTCTTGTGTTCGGGTTGAAACCGAATACCCGAAACCCTAGAAATGGACAGCAGTAAAACGAGCAAGAAAGGGACAACCAAGGTCGTCTACCTGCAAAGATGGAGTAGACTAGGTTGTAGATGAAGTCTAGACGACGAAAACGAGACGAAACGGGGTGGTTTTGGTGCAAAGATGAACAAGATGTGAAGGTGAAGAAGAATGAAGAAGAAGAAGGATGAAGAATGAAAAATGGCTAGGAATGGGGTATATATACCCAGCCCAAGTTTGCAAAATGTTGGTTCTAGTCCCTGCACTTAGCCCCGAGTTCCCAAAGTTTGTTTCGGTTGAAAACAACTTTAAAGTGTTTGTTATATTAATGTTAGAAATATATTTAATGTTAATTGGCACTTAAAAATGGTTTTATTAATGACAATAATTTTATATAAAAATGATATTTTTAGTGATAATGACGATGGAAATTTGTAAAAGTTTTAAGCATAGCACACGTTCACGAAAGAAACACAAGCACAAAGATAATAAAGCAAGTATGATATCCACACAAGGAGTAAATAAAGATGAGGAATGAACGATCAAAGAAGAGTTAACGGATAATCACGTTAATTGATGGACCTTGTGGTGACGGATGTCACAAAAAGTGTCATAGAATATAACAACATGTATAATCAATTTAGTTTTACTAGTATAATAAAGTTGTCCTTGAGTTTATAAAAGACTAGTTTTGACTTTAGGTTTGGATTTCCAGTTGGATATATAGAGCATGTTTCCACCCTAAAATACAAAATAAAATGGGCTATGAACTCACCTTGTAAAGTCGGTGGGTTGATCTTGTAACTTTTAGTAACTTGGAGTAAAGATTGCCCTAAATAAGTTTATTTAGTTAGTTTATTGTATATATCGTTAGTTGAGGATTGTTATGCAAAACTTCAAGAGTTGTTGTCGTATACTAAATATATATCATCCAAGGTAGCACACTCAACAAAAAGATTCCGAGAAAAGAGTTGATGGTTTTTCATCACTTAAGTACCCCGTCTTTCATTAGCCAGAACCTTTTGATTGCCATATAACTACTTACCAAATGAAACGATTGTATATGTATACTAGACCAAGTCAAAGGTGTATTTTCTATTCTATAAAGTATTGATAATAAGTGTAAATATAAACCTAGCAAGTATGGAAATAAACAAGTTGTATCGTATAGGGTTACAATTAAAATTATAAAGAATTTTACTAGAAACATGATTCAAAGTTGATAGATAATCATAAAAATCATTAAAAATTGTATTTTTATTGCTTAATATATATTTATATTGATAATTTTATAATAAATTACATTGCTTTACATTATATTTATGAAAATATTAAAAATTTATAAAATTTAGGGTTTTGACAGCTTTGGACGGATTCACGCATTAAATTTGGGTAAGCCGTTTAGTAGTAAAATCAATGATATAGGAGACAATTTTATATGGTTAGAAAGATAAGACTTAGAATTTAATCTTGAAAAAACATCATCAAAAAGGATTTATTCTCAGGGAGATATGGTTGTCTGAAGTCGGGCATATGAATCTGTTAGAATCCAAAAATTTAAGTCTGATGTGTTTAAATAAAGTTTTGATGATTTAATATTTATTTGATGTTTAGATCCCACTTAAATCTATGATTACTACATAAACATGTTATATAATCATAGATGCAAGTTAGTTTTGATTGAATTTTGATAAAACAAAATTGAAAAGTTATGAACATAAAGAACACAAAGAACCCAAAGAACACTAAAACTTACTAAATAGGAAAAACTTCTTGGATCTTCAAGAGAGGTGTTATGAGTTGATATTTGATTATATATAAGCTCTAGATTTAAAATTGGTTGTTAAAAATAATAGAATAAGACCTTCTAATTATAGTTGAAAATTATGGGTTTTGGGTTTCAATTAGGATAGGCTTTTCTTAATATTTTTACTAAAAAATCATATATTTTAGTATTATAGAGTTAGAATAAGTTTGATTTATTTTTTTAGATTTAGTATAATTACTAGTTAATTTTTTTAGTTTCTTAGATATATCACTTAAATGATTAAAATAGTAAAATAATATATATAATTATATAATTATACATGTATATATATATATGTATATATATTTTTATTCTTTTTAACAAAAGTTACATATGTAACCCTAAGTTACACATATATGTAAACTTTTGCCCTTATAGTTATATATGTTTCACTTATGTTATAATTTAGCATTGTTTTAGAATTTTGTTAATATTAGGGCACTTCCAAGTTACTATTAATAGAAAGGCTTAATATTTACATATGTGTTATCATAGAATCATACTAATATTTAATAGTTTCATTATGTGCATAGAACATGAGATAGTTTTCATAAATAGGTTATTGAATTCAGCGAATGGTTACATTGAAGTACTAGAATCATCAAAGAGTTAAGCATGAAAATCAAGGATGTTACAACAACGATGGTGTATTTTGATTTCATCTGACTCAAATATGGTGACGAGTGATTGGTGATTGGTGATGGTGGTGGTGATTGGAAGTAGGCGGTGATGAAAAGTGTAGATAAAATTCAACGATGGTCGCTAGTGTGGAGAACTAGTGGTGACTGCTAGTGCGGAGCAACATGTGAGAGAAAATGGTGGGTAGGTGGGTGGGTTGGGTTCTATGTTTAGTTAAGTACACATATGGTCTCTAAATTAATACAATTACATAAATAGTCCCCTAAGGGGTATTGTATCCTTTTTGTTTGGATTTAACAGAAAATTTAACATGAATTCACATTAGTCCTCAGACTTGTTACAAAATTCAAATAACAAATCCCAAACTTGTTACCTAAAAAAGGTTAGTATCAAAACTAAAAAACGCTAAACCATAGAGACTATTTTTGTAATAACTCTAAGAGTTTGGATGGGTTTTTGTTGGTTGAAGAGGATTTACCATATACATAATATGTTTTGTGATTATTTTTGTTAATAAGTTTCAAATTGAGATCACAAACCTTCCATAATTGAGTAGTAACTCATTTGTGAGCAATAAGTATCATACTATAAAGGTTAGAGAAAACACCATTTATCTTTCATATATATATTTTCGTGCATTTTCTTCACTTGTTCATAAAGAGATTATACTTCACAAGAGGTCCCTATTTTCTTCAAAGGTATTTGTATCATCAATTTTTTTATAAATGTACAAGTGTAGACCTTCGTATATTATTTCTAAATAATAACTTTAATACCAAGGTTACATTTTTTTACCAAAGGTCAATGTTACTACTATAATTCAAGTTTATTATTGAGTCTAAATATTGACACCAAAGTATAGTTCTTACCAAAGTAGGTTAATAGTAAGTGCTTACCACAACTAGTGTTAACTATGAAGTATGTAATTAATTTTAAGTCGTCATCAACATGTGCTTTAGGTTAAAGATTCTTAAGGTTAACAACGAAAGTTACGAAATCCTATCTTTCTATTAGTCTTTGTATATCTGTATGCAATTGTAAGTATAACTATAGTATAGTTAGTTAGTAAGTGCAATAAATTGAGATAATTGATTTTCACAACTATAGAGAAAATTATGGTTGGTTTAGCCTTTTAAGCATATTCTTATTAACAATTGAATTATAACTTGGTTATTATTTCATTGTTGAAATTATTAAATATATGAGAGGTTAATTTTGAGATGTATTCTTATTATTTTACTATTTTATTCTTTATTTAACTATATGAGGTTGGTTAGATTAACTTTTTCTAATCTAATGAAGTGAGTTCGAACTATCCTGATCAATCCTAATAAGAAGTAATAGATCTTCTGGTTCTAAATTGGTGATCTAATCAATCATCAATCCAACCTTTGTCATGCTACAAATCATTTTCAAAAACCTTCATCAATTAGACAATTAATAAGTCTTGAATTGTAAGGCCCCGCTCCGGGGACACTCACAGGTGGTTAATCATGGCACATAAAACATATAATTACATTAACTTTAATAAAATAATGCACAGAAACAATAAAATAACTTTTCATTCCAATATAAATGATTTTGCAATTTAGTACAACATTCGTTACAAAACATCGTTTGTTCGCATTATAATGCAAAACCATTAAACAAAAGAATGCCATCCAAAAAGAGCCAAGTAGCCACCCCGTGCCATCCTCATCAACCTTTACCTGCCAACTGGAAACACATAAAAGTTAGTGTTGCTGAGTGAGTTCTAGTTTTAAAAATAACATACTTTACTTTTGTTTAAAACCATTCTTTACTTTCTTTCAAATCATACTATACTTTCGTACATGATCACACATCATACGTACACATAGATAATATCATTATTATCTTCATCATTCGTTCGTTAACTTTCATTCAATCATACGTCATTATCATTCACTTTCGTTCACTTTCATACACTTTCATACATACTTTCTTACTCTCATACGTACGTTCATTACTTTCCGATGACATGTACATTACCCTGAACATTGTGCACGAAGCTGGTTACTTGGCCTGAGGTCCTTCATAGACCTCAAACATTGTGCACGAAGCTGACTCCAGTACCTAGGGCAAGTACTAAAGGGATCGAGATCTAGTTTGATCAATTAGATTAGGATTTGCAGCGGAATAGCATACGAATTAGACGAAATTATAGCAAGAATAATATGAATATTCAATCAAACAGTAACGGTTATATAGAGAGAGTTTTCTGCAGAAAGAATGTTTTTCATTCATGCACAGCTTCCCGTACAGGAAATTAAGTCAACATTCCTTTTAAAAGGAATGTGACATCAGCTGACATCACTTGATAGTGACATCTAACTGATTTATACAAACAACTGAAACTAAACTAAACTACTGAAGATGTCCATAACAACTGAGGACACCTTCACAAAAAGCTAAGTATAAGCTAACATTACAACTACTGAAGTTATAACATCTAAAGTGTAAGAACTTCAGATGTTTTACATAATATAAAACTACTGATTACAAACTACTGAAATATAAACCATCACAACTACTGAAGAGAACTACTTCAGCTGTTGTGACAACTTCTGAGAACTTGATCTTCAGACTTTGTCTACAGTAGTTGTCTTCAGACTTTGTCTTCAGCAGTTGTCTTCAGACTTTGTCTTCAGCAGTTGTCTTCAGACTTTGTCTTCAGACTTTGTCTTCAGACTTTGTCTTCAGACTTTGTCTTCAGACTTTGTCTTCAGACTTTGTCTTCAGACTTTGTCTTCAGACTTTGTCTTCAGACTTTGTCTTCAGACTTTGTCTTCAGACTTTTTCTTCAGACTTTGTCTTCAGACTTTGTCTTCAGACTTTGTCTTCAGACTTTGTCTTCAGACTTTGTCTTCAGACTTTGTCTTCAGACTTTGTCTTCAGACTTTGTCTTCAGACTTTGTCTTCAGACTTTGTCTTCAGACTTTGTCTTCAGACTTTGTTCTTCAGACTTTGTCTTCAGCTGTTGTCTTCAGACTTTGTTTTTAGCTGTTGTAGATCACTTCAGTTGTTTTGATGTCTGTGGGACTTAAGGTTTTTTTGATCTGGCTCATTGGTTCTTTTGGTCAACAAACTCCCCCTGAACCAATGCAGCCAAAACCTTTAAAATATTGAGGTCCCACTTATTGGCATAAACAATATCTGGATCAGCTCAGAATCTTCAATATAAGCTCAGGCCAGGGAAGAGATTTCAGAAGGTTTGATTGGCAAAGGATGAATGGGAACTCTGTCTTGGGGAATTGGACATAGAGTTGTTACCCATCCCATGAAACCTACTTCCCAATGATAAGTCTGTAAGACTCTCTGACATAGGCCTCAAGGAAAACAACTTGCTCATCCATTGTGAGTTCTTCAGCTTCACTTTCAAAGAAGAACTCAGGCCCATAGTACTCAGATAAGTACTTAATATGCTTTCCATTTTTCAGCTCCACAGTTGTTATCTCTCTGTATGCAAACTCATCAGGATGAGTGCCTTCAAGCAATAACTGGAGCTCATTTCTTCTTATTTCTTCAAGCTTCTTGTAGATTAACCCCTTATTTACCATTTTGTTTTCTAGTAAAGTTTGTGGAGTCATCTTAGACTTGTAAGCTCTCTTGAAGTCATCAAGGATTTCCCAGGGTGACACTACAATGGCAGCATTATCATAGCATCTACAATCTTCTTTACTTGGCCATTGTATCTGCTTGGAATCTCTTTTTGTGAATTCTGTCACTTACTCTGGGGTCAGGCCAAATTCTCACTCTCTCTTTCTGATATTGGAATGTAAATCTGAGAGCATACAACATCTGAGCATGTTTCTTCATAGCTTGTATGGATGAAACTTGGGAAACTCTTTATCAATCATCCTTAACAGCTGCTCATCATGTTGTTTGTGCTGTTCTTCTTCTTCAAGTTTGACTTTTACCATTTGCCTTTGGAAGTCAGGTGTGATTGTTGTTGGTTGACTCCTGGGCTCAGGCATCTTTATTTTGAGAATAGCAGAGATTGGCAGACTATCATCCTCATCATCATCATCTTCTTCTTCCATCCTCAACACCCTTCTCTTCCTCTTAGGTGCATCATTGGTAGTGGGTTGAGTAAGTTTATTGGGTAAAGAAGTTGGTTTTGAGGGTTGTGAGGGTGGTTGTTTTGGTTTGGGTGATTGTGCAGGCTGCTCTAGCATCTTGGATGTGAGTGAAGCTTTGGATAATTTTGCCATATCAGTCCTTTTCCCAGCACCAGCTTCATTAAGAGCTTCTATAATCAATCCTTTGTTAAATACTTAAGAAGTACTGATTCTGGTGGTTATCTCCAAAATACTGTCTCTGGACCATGACTTCACTTCAATGATTGATCTTCCTAGATGTTTTGATATAAATCTTGCCATAGCTTCCAGCCTTTCCCTTTCTTTCTTACTCCAACTCCAACTTGCCTATCTTTGTTCAATCTCTTGAATCTCTAACTCTCTGATTTCAGAGTCAAGTTTGGCAGTGTCAAATCCTTTTCTGAAGAGTTGATCAATAATCTTATCCATAGATCTGCTATGTTGCTCATCAGCTTCTTTGATCAATTCTTCTAACTTTTTCTCACCTTCAGTCTTTTCAGAGCTTTCTTCCTCTTGTAGGTGATCATTTCCTTTTCTTTCTTCTCTTTTTCTACTTCCCCTTCAGCTCTCTTTCTTTTGTCTACTTTCATGGACTTAGACTCCCCCTTTTTGGGTGCATTGGGTTTAGGGGTGTGAATGTCAGAAAGTCTCTTAGAAACAGCAGCATCAACTAAGGATTGAAGATTTGAGGAAAGCCTCTCATCAATGGCTTGATGTACAGTGTTTGTGATTATGGAAGTGATGAGAGGTAAGGATGTTTGAAAGGCAGCAACCATTATCTCAGAAGGGTTTTGTCCCTGAGGCAGAGGCTGGTGGCAAATTTGTTGAGAGTGGCTCAGTGTTTGGGATAGTTTCTGGAGAAACTGCCATCTGTGGGTGAATTTGGGCAGATGGACTTGATTCTTGTGACATTTTGACAAGCAGTTCTTGTAGTCTGCATACCTCAGTCTCAAGAATAGTATTGTGGGCTAGAACATCAAAGAAAAAGCCCAGGTCATCATCAGTCTGTGCTGAATCAGCTGACCTCCGGATGAACATGTGTTGAGTGTAGATCAGTATTCACATGTGCCCCTATTTCTTGGAACTGGGGACTTCCTACCTCAGGATGATGTCCTTCATTGGCATTGCCTCTGGTGAGGACTTAGAGATGATACCATCTTCATCCTGATCATGTACTGAACAGGAGAAGAGGCATCCTCACCAGATGTTCTATTCTCCTCCTCTACACAGGGAGATTGAAATCTGTAATCCCTGTGTTGTGGGTTATCAGCAACATTATAATCCTCTCCCTCAACTGTTGAGGTTTTCCCAGTGGTAATAGGTTTCTAGGGAGGGGTAGAGGAATGTAGTTGAGTTAGCACTTGTGCAATAACCACAGTTGGGCTTGTAGGGGTGGCTTCAGTGGGAGATAGGTGTGAAGAGGATGCACCTGGGGTGAATGGTGCTCTTCAATGGCAATCCTCTCAAGTGAGATAGATTCCAGTAAGTGGTTTCCATATTTTTGGTTGCATCAGGATCCTGTTGAGAGGATACCTGAGCGGTTTCAACTGGTAGAGTCCTGGAAACTACAGGGGGATTACTACTCATAGTTTCATCCTGCCTTTGTGTTGTAGGGGCATCATCAGGGGACTCAACTCCCTGAGTAGCCTTTTTGGTTTGTTTGGAATGAGGTTTGAAGGGGACTTTGGATCTGGAGGATGAGGCTGTGGTACCTTCTGCTTGGGTTTTAGCAGTTTGGCAGCCTCTTTGAGGTGTGGGTCAGAGTTGTGCCTGGAGTATACCTATGGCAAAACTACCACAGCAGGGACTCCAAGGCCAACAGGCCATCAGATTGTAACTGATTCATGATTATGGCCATAAGAAACCTTGGATATAATAGCCATCTGTTAGCTACAGGTTTCATTGCCAGATCTTTTAATTCTAAAAATATAATTTCAGAAAAATTTAAGCTTTGGCGTTCAAGGATAGAATACAATACGCTGCCACCTGGATGACATTTGATCCCATGAAGAGGTTTTAGGGGCAAGGCAAACATTGATCATGTGGAAGATTAGGCGTTCAGCATCATGGAAGTGTTCTTCAGAATGGTTGTAGCACTTAGGTTGCCCTCATATCCATGGTTGATGAATGAGAGATCAATGGTGCCCTTCGGGTATTTGGTGACAAAGGTAGCATCATTCAGATCTAGCGTTTGGCGAATGATAGCAGGAGTGACTACCACCTTCTTCTGGTTACAAATGACTGGAGAGTGATCGCGACACATCATTCTCACCAGTATGGATGGTGACATTTATCCAGAATTGACAAAGAGTGTCTAGATAGATGGTTGGATTCAGAAGAAAAGCATTTCGATACGGGGAATCAACCATCAGATCAATGGCATCATCAAACTTAGTCCAAAAGGCCGATTTTGTGAAGTAGGCAACACAGTTTGTCGTGGTTTGATTTGCATGGTCGCCATTAATAGAAGAGGAACGTTCGGAAATCGATTTATGAAAAGTTTGAAGTTAGGGTAGGTATTTATAGGTTATGAAATGGCTGAAAGAAAACACCTGAAAGTTTTGGTTTTAGTCATCAGTTGTTAGAAAACGACTGAAGACATGGTTTTAACTTTCAGATGTTGTAAACAACTGAAGACTTGGTGTTTGTCATCAGTAGTTGAAATTACTGAAGACTTGGTTGGCTTCAGTTGTTTTGAAATGAAACAGTAGTTATTTGAACCAATTGAAGAATAAAATTACTCATCAGTTGTTGTCGTCAATTCACATATCTCAGTTGTTTCATTTGACCTTAACACTTACTCAGCAGATTATCTGATTTTCAGATGTTTCATTGGTCATCAGTACTTATCTGTTAGAACAGACTTCAGTAGTTGTAACCACATCAGTACTTTGCAACAAACAAAGTACTTCAGTACTTTTAAGTAATTTAGTCTTCAGTAGTTATGAAAACTGCTGAAGATAAAATAACTTCAGTACTTATTTTTGACAGCTGTATACTGATGCTCATCAGTACTTGTGAGCTGAGATCATCAGTAGTTGTCAAATCATTCAAGCTACAGCATACCAAGCCTTAGCACTAGATTTTGGAAAGTTGCACTGTCCAAAGGCTTAGTAAATATATCTGCAAGCTCATCAGCACTAGGAACAAACTTTGGATCAATTAGACCTTTTTCATAACAATCCCTGATAAATGATGTCTGATCTCAATATGTTTGGTCCTAGAATGCTAGACAGGATTCTTAACAATACAAAGAGCTGAAGCACTGTCTATTAGTAAAGGAGTCTTAGTCTCTATAATGTCATAATCTAGTAATTGATGTGAAGCCAGAGTACCTGAGATGTACAACTTGCAGCAGCAATGTACTCTGCTTTAGCAGTGGATGTAGCAACAGAGGTTTGTTTCTTACTCTGCCAAGAAACTAAACAGTTGCCTAGAAATTGGCATCCACTAGAGTTGATTTTCTGGTTAATTTACACCCTGCATAGTCACTATCAGAGAAAGCAACTAATTTGCAAGAGTGCCCAGTGGAATACCAAAGTCCTAGAGATTGAGTTCCTTGCAAATATCTAGAGATCCTTTTGACTGCAATCATATGGGATACTTTAGGTGTAGCCTGAAATCTAGCACAAACACAAGTTGCAAACATAATGTCTGGTCTAGAAGCTGTAAGGTACATCAAGGAACCAATCATACATCTGTAAAGAGTTTCATCAACTGCTTTACCTTTCTGATCAGCATCCAGTTGTGTGGTGCTGCACATGGGAGTAGAACAGGGCTTACAGTTTTGTAAATCAAACTTTTTTAATAAATCCTTGTATATTTTGACTAATGAATGAAAGTTCCATCAGCCTTTTGTTTGATTTGCAACCCTAGAAAGAACTGTAATTCTCCTATGGCACTCATTTCAAACTTTTGTTGCATCAACTTAGTAAAGGCATCACACAACTGTGGATCAGAGGATGCAAAAATAACATCATCAACATAAATTGAACAAGGAGCTTATGCATGCCTACTTTCTTAATGAACAACGTTTATCTATAGAGCCTCTAGTGAAATTTTTTGAAGAAGAAGTTAGACAGTGTTTCATACCAGGCCCTGGGTGCTTGTTTTAGCCCATAAAGAGCCTTATGAAGCTTATATACCCAATCTGGATGTTTATGATCTTCAAAACCTGGTGGTTGGCACACATAAACTTCTTCTTTTATTTTACCATAGAATGCACTTTTGACATCCATTTGAAAAACTTTGAGATTATGAAAGTAGCATAAGCTAAAAACAATCTGATTGCCTCCAGTCTGGCTACATGGGCAAAGGTTTCATCATAATCAATACCTTCTCTTGTGAAAACCCCTGTACACCAGTCTGGCCTTGTTCTTGACAATTTGGCCTTTTTCATCAGATTTATTCCTAAACGCCCATTTAGTGCCTATTGCACACTTACCTTAGGTAGAGGAACCAGTTCCCACACTTGCTGCTTTTGAAATTGAAGAAGCTCAAGTTGCATAGCTTCAACCCATCCATTGTCTCTTAATGCAATATGATAGTTCTTTGGCTCTTGCTGACTGATGAAGAGAGCATAGAAGCAAAAATTGGACAATTGACTTCTAGTTGAAACACCAGCATTGATGTCACCAATGATCTGAGACATGGGGTGATTCTTCAGTTCTTGATATTCAATAAGATCTGTGCAAGTGTTTGTAGGTTATTCAGTAGCAACAGATGGTGATCCAGATTCTTGAAACCTAGAATGAGATGACAATTCAAATGAAGTAGAGGATTCAGAGATCTCATCAGCATTTGTTGTGGATGGAATTGCTAAAACTACAGGAACATCAAGTTTAGTAGACTCAGGCAGTTGATCACTAAAACTTGCATTTATACCAACAGATGGATAACCAGTGGTAGGAGATGATGGATTCACAGAACCTGCAATAGTTGGAGACTGATAAGGAACATATTGCAGTATGTCCAGATCAAATAACTCCACAGGGTTTTATGGGATTTTCTCCTTTGGAGATTCATTAAACTTTACATGCAAGGTTTCTTCTACAATCTTTGTTCTGCAATTAAAAACTCTGTATGCCTTGCAAGTAGATGAATATCCAACAAAGTACCCTGCATCCACCTTTGATTCAAACTTCTGAAGTGGATCCTTTGTGTTGAGATATAACAAGGACGCCCAAATGCTCTAAAGAAGAAATCAGAGGAGCCAAATGATGTAACACTTCATAAGGAGTCTTCATCAACCTTTGATTTACCATACTCTATTTTGCACATAGCAAGCTGTGTTAACAGCTTCAGCCCAAAAGGTTAGTGGCAAACCAGAATCAGCCAACATTGACCTTGCAGTTCAATAAGGGTCCTGTTCTTTCTCTCCACCACTCCATTTGTTCAGGAGTTCTGTTGGACCAAAAGAACCAATGAGCCTGATCAGAGAAACCTCTAAGTCCCACAGGACATCACAACAGCTGAAGAAGACCTGATCAGCTGTTCTACAAAGTCTGAAGAATAACTGCTGAAGTACGTCTGAAGTACTGAAGACAAAGACTGAGACAACAGCTGAAGATCTAAAGTCTGAAGACTTCAACAAGTACTGAAGACAAAGACTGAAGATTAACAGCTGAAAGACAAAGTCTGATGTACAAGTACTGAAGACATCAGCTGATGTTAACAGCTGATGACAACAGCTGAAGAGGGCTTCTTCAGTTGTTGTGATGGTTTTTCTTCATCAGTAGTTTTCTTTTTCATTCAGTAGTTTGTTTACTTTTCAGTACTTGTAACAACTGAAGAGGTTGTTCTTCAGTTGTTGTAGTATCAGTAGTTTTATGTTTTTCAGTAGTTGTAAATAAGATGTTTAACACTTAGGAACATTGTAAGAAGATGTCAGTTGTTGACATCTTCAGTAGTTGTTAAACATCAGTAGTTATAAAACGGTTACATGTCACTTTCAGGTGACATCAGCCTACGTCATTCTTTCCTTTATAAGGAAAGATGACTCACCTGTAATCGTGCCTTCGAGGCTGACAATCTTAATGCAATATTCCTTTTTTCGGATATTTCTCTCTCTATAACAAAATTCTTTTATCGTTTTAATCGAATGTTCTTGTTTGAATTTGTCTAATTCTGAGCTATTCCGCTGCTATATTTGTTCAATCGATTAAACCGAGAGGCTGAGATCCTAACAAATGGTATCAGAGCAGGTTAATCATTGATCGATCTAACAATTGATCATTGAAACTGTTCAATCGCTCTAAGTTTAATCGAATTAGCAAATTCGCAAGGATCTGTTATAGAGATTGAGAGTGTATCGCTTCTGTGCCGTTTTATTTGAGGTTCTATGTGGTTTTGAGCTAAATTTATTGTGATTTTACCTGAATCTGTCTGATTTTCCACAATGACTACTTCTTCGAATGATCCTTTCAATACTGGATCCTCTACCAAGCCTCCGATCTTGGTGAGGAATGAGTATAACATTTGGCAGAGAAGATTGCTCCATCACCTGTCTGTCAATAGCTCAGGTTGTTGGACATCTGTGGTACATGGACCACATAAGCCAATGGTGAATGATCCGGAAACAAACCAGTTGGTTCCAAAGAAGAAGGAGCAATACTCCGATGAGGACAAGAAGTTGTTTGAAATCGATGCAAAAGCCCATGGAATTTTGGCTATGGCTATTCCTAATGAGATTTACTCTGGGCTTCTGCATTGTGAGTCTGCTCATGACCTCTGGAATGCCATCAAGAACAATTTGGTGGTACTGATGAGGTTTTAGCAAACAACAGGGAAATCCTCGCCCACAATATGAGACTTTCTCTCATAGAAAGGGTGAGACTCTGACTCAACAATTTGAGCGGTTTTCATGTTTAATCTCTGAATTGAAAATGGTTAAACATGAATATACCAGGAGTCAGATGAACCATAGATTCCTAAGATCACTGCCTGAGAGATGGAACACATATACCATTGTTCTACGCTCAAATGCTGATGTTGATCGCCTATCTCTCACCCAACTTCATGGGAAACTGCTTACATTTGAGAGAGAGATAGAGCAGAAAAGGAAATTGGTTTCATCTGGCATGCTTACTGAGGATTTTGTCCAAGGGAACACTGCCCTGATTGGACATCAAGAGTCAGAATATGCGTCATCTGAAAGCCAGTATGATGAGCATATTGATTTCTCTACAAACACTTCTGAGCCTATCTTTGTGAGTGTTGATAGTCATTCTGTTGGTAGTAATAGTGACAATCTATGTTTCATCATGGATGATCTCAAGGGGATTGCTGATGATGACTTAGAAGAGATGGATATTTTGAGCCAAATGGCCTTGATAAATATCAGATCTCAGAAGTTCTACAAAAGAACTGGAAGGAAATTCCCAGGACTCTCTGGCAAAACCAAAGTTGGTTTTGACAAGAGTAAGTTGAAGTGCCATAAATGCCACAGGCTTGGGCACTTTGCAAGAGAATGTAGATCATCTGGATCTAACTCTCCTGCACCTTTTGTGACTTTCCCTGGCAATAGTCAACAAAACAGAGGGCAACACCTGTCAATTCTGGTTATCATCATCAACCACAATCTCCTGCATATTTTGTTCCACAGGGGCCAATGCCATATCCATACCCCTGCTATTACATGCCACAACCAGGCCAGGTTCAAGCACCCACTGCTCAACAACCACATGCACTCCCTGAGCCTCAACCATCCCAATCTCAACCTAATAACTTCAACACACAGCTTCTTCACACCAGGAGTTGTTGACTGGAGCATTTACCAGATGATGTGTCTGGTAATGAACAACTGTTCTCAGGTGCTGGTCAACATGGTGGTGAGCATCCTTTTGGAAATCTAGCTCTCATGGCTTTGGAATCCTCTGATGGATCATCCTCAAGTACCTCTTCAACACAGGTATCACAGGTATCCTCTGAGGCTAAGGCCAAATTATGTTCTGAAACTTGCATAGCAGCATTTGCCTCTATTAGAGAAGCAAATGTGGCTTTAATCAATAAAAATCTAGAGCTAGAACAAAAATTTCCAAAAAAAGCTGAGTTTGAGTCTGTGCTGAAAGAGAAAACTGATGAGATTTATAAATTAAAATGCCAAATTCTGATGATAAGGCTAGGGAGGATGTACTCTTAGAGAAGTACAAAGACCTCAAAGATACTCTTGCTGTCACCCAGGTAGAGTGTGATCGATGGGTACAATCTTGCAAGGGCTTTGAAATGCTTCTTAGTAAGCACAGCTTCCAATGTGAAGTTTGGAATTGGTTATAATCACACTGCTCCTCCTACAGTTTTTGCTTCAAGAGCAGGAGCAGAATCTGATGGAGAAAGTAATGACCAATCCACCTCATCATGTGATTCACTACTTGATAAAGCACCATCAGTAGTTGAAGTCAGTAGTAATCCCTCTGTGAACCTATCAGCTGATATTGATGGTTCAACTGCTGACACTCACATGATCAATGAGTTGATCAACCCAAGTGTTATCCCTAGAAGTACTGAAGGTACTGGAGAGCAGGGGATAACATCTGGAGTTCAAATCCAAATGACTGACAGCACTGAAGAGAAGAAAACTGTCAGTAGGAAGGATTTGAAGCCTACTAAGGAAGTAACAAGAAGGCAAAAAGTGCTTCTAAACTGCTGAAGAGCAAGTCTTCAGTAGTTTCATCTTCTTCAGTTGATGATCAACAGAAGATGAAGAAGAAACCATGTGAAATATGTGGTCTATTCATCATCTCACAGATGATTGTTGGTACAAAAAGGGATCCAAACTCAAACAAAAGGAGAAAATTAAAGAAACTTGGCTAAAATGAAAACTGAGTTTGAGTCCAAGTTTGTACCAGCAGCATCAAATCCTGTTACTCCTATGTCCAAAAAAATCTAAAAGGGAAGGAGTGCAACAGGCAATAGCTGAGGTTGCTCAAAAGAAGATGGTGCAACACAAGAACTCATCATCAAACACCAATACCAAGTGTCTGAAGAGCTGAAAGCTCTTTCCCAGAATCAGACACAGCTGGTAATGATGGTTCAACATCTGTTGGGAGAGTTAACCACCATGGCCCTGTGTTGAAACCCCAGAAAGGAGATCCAAGCCAAAGGATTCCTCTTCTACACCATCTCCTTCACCTCAAGCTGTTGTGTCCCATAAATCTGTTAGTTTACCATCTATTGATGAAACCAGGCCCAAAACCAAAAAGGTTTGGGTCTCCAAAACTAACTGATTGTTTATTAATGCAGGTCTCTTCAACATGCCAAAGTAGCATCTGGTATGTAGACAGTGGGGGATCTATGCATATGACTGGGAACAACTCACTTCTTAATGACTACTCTCCAGGAAGGAAGGGTTTTGTTTCCTTTGGCAATGATGCAAGAGGTTACATCATCGGGAAGGGCTTTGTTTCCAATGGGGAAATAAATTTTGATGATGTCAACCATGTGGAAAATCTCAAGTATAACTCTTGAGTGTCAGTCAATTGTGTGACAAAGGCCATGTTGCCCTTTTCACAAGCCAGAACTGCAGGATTCTGTCATCCAAAGTTCTGAGTTTGATTGACAAGGTATTGGATGCTCACACTCTCCTGAAGGCCAACAGGACAGGAAGAGTGTATGCCTTAGATCTTTCCAAGAAAATAGATCTCAAAGGTCATCCTTGCCTATTTTCCAAGGCCTCTCCTCAAGAATCTAATCTATGGCATAGAAGGCTGGGACATGTTAACTTCAAGAACATGAATCAGCTGATACACCATAGTTTAGTAAGGGGAATGCCTATGAAGGAGTTCAAGTGTGAAAACAACTGCACTGCTTGTTTGAAAGGAAAACACACAAGGTTTCATTCCCACCTATTGAAGAACCAAAGTCCACTGCCTGCTTACAACTTCTTCACATGGATCTTTTTGGTCCTGTGAGAGTGATGAGCATGGCAAAGAAGAAATACTGTCTGGTAATTGTGGATGATTACTCCAAATTTGTATGGACTTTCTTTCTACATTCAAAGGATGAAGCTGCACAGAAGATCATAAACTTTGTGTTGTATGCTGAGAAGCAGTATTCCCTCTCAGTCAAGTGTATTAGGAGTGACAATGGAACAGAATTCAGGAACAATACACTTGATGAGTTCTTCCTTTCCAAGGGAATAAAGAGACAGTTTAGTATTTCAAGAACTCCTGAACAGAATGGAGTTGTGGAGAGAAAGAACAGGACCCTCATTGAAGCTGCAAGGTCTATGTTGGCTGATTCTGGACTGCCATTGACCTTTTGGGCTGAAGCTGTCAACACAGCATGCTATGTGCAGAATAGAGTGCTAATAAATCAGAGGTTGATGAAGACTCCATATGAAGTTCTACATCATTTGGCCCTCTCATTTCATTCTTTAGAGCATTTGGGTGTCCCTGTTTCATTCTCAACACAAAGGATCAGCTCCAGAAATTTGATCCTAAGGTGGATGCAGGGTACTTTGTTGGTTATTCATCAACTTGCAAGGCATACAGAGTCTTCAACTGCAGAACAAAGATGGTTGAAGAGACTCTACATGTCAAGTTCAATGAATCTCCAAAGGACAAGATTCCACAAAGCCCTGTGGAGCTCTTTGATTGGACATACTGCAATATGTTCCTTATCAATCTCCTGCTGTTGCTCCTGTCAACAGTTCACCACCTGGTGTTACTACTGAAGATGATGATGATAGTAGTAATCACCTCTTCAGGTTTAGTGACCAACTGCCTGTGTCCTCTAAACCTGATGCTCCTGTAGCTCCAGCAGCACCATCCACAACAAATGCTGATGAGATTTCTGCATCCTCAACTTCATTTGAGTTGCCACCATCTTCATGTTTCAAGAATCTGCATCAACATCTGCTGCTGCTGAAGGTCCTACAAACACTTGCACAGATTTGATTGTTTACCAAGAGCTGAAAAATCACCCAATGACTCAAATCCTTGGTGATATCAATGCTGGTGTTTCAACCAGAAGCCAGTTGTCCAATTTCTGCTTCTATGCTCTCTTCATCAGTCAGCTAGAGCCAAGAACTATCATGTAGCTTTGAGAGACAATGGATGGTTGAAGCCATGCAGCTTGAGCTTCTTCAGTTCAAAAAACAGCAAGTGTGGGAGCTTGTTCCTCTACCCCCAGGTAAGTGTGCAATAGGCACTAAATGGGTGTTTAGGAATAAAACTGATGAAAATGGGCTAATTGTTAAGAACAAGGCCAGACTGGTTGTGCAGGGGTTTGCACAAGAAGAAGGTATTGATTATGATGAAACCTTTGCCCCTGTAGCCAGACTGGAGGCAATTAGATTGTTTTTAGCCTATGCTGCACTCCACAATCTTAAAGTTTTTCAAATGGATGTCAAAAGTGCTTTTCTATATGGTACAATAAAAGAAGAAGTTTATGTGTGTCAACCCACAGGCTTTGAGGATAATAAGCACCCAGAATGGGTATATAAGCTTGATAAAGCTCTTTATGGGTTGAAACAAGCACCTAGAGCCTGGTATGAGACCTTATCAAACTTTCTTCTACAGAATAATTTCACTAGAGGCTCCATAGATAAAACTTTATTTATTAAGAAGGTGGATCAGCATAAGCTACTTGTTCAAATTTATGTTGATGATATTATATTTGCATCCTCTGATCCCCAATTGTGTGAGGATTTCCAAACCTTAATGCAACAGAAGTTTGAAATGAGTGCAATGGGAGAATTACAGTTCTTTCTAGGTTTGCAAATCAAACAAAAAGCTGATGGAATTTTCATTCATCAGTCTAAATACACAAAAGATCTTTTGAATAAGTTTGATTTACAAAACTGTAAACCCTGTTCTACTCCCATGTGCAACACCACACAATTGGATGTTGATCAGAAAGGTAAAGATGTTGATGAAACTCTTTACAGATGTATGATTGGTTCCTTGATGTATTTAACAGCTTCTAGACCAGATATTATGTTTGCTACATGTGTTTGTGCTAGATTTCAGGCTGCACCTAAGGAGTCTCATCTGATTGCAGTCAAGAGATCTTTAGATATCTGCAAGGTACACAATCTCTAGGCTTATGGTATTCCACTGGACATTCTTGCAAATTAGTTGCTTTCTCTGATAGTGACTATGCAGGGTGTAAGTTGACCAGGAAATCAACTTCTGGGGATGTCAATTCCTAGGCAACTGTTTGATTTCTTGGCAGAGTAAGAAACAAACATCTGTTGCTACATCCACTGCTGAAGCCGAGTACATTGCTGCTGCAAGTTGTACATCCCAAATACTCTGGCTTCAGAATCAACTTTTGGATTATGGCATTACAGAGACTAAGACTCCATTATTAATGGATAGTGCTTCAGCTCTTTGCATTGTCAAAAATCCAGTCCAGCACTCTAGGACCAAACATATAGAAATTAGACATCATTTTATAAGAGATTGTTTTGAAAAGGGTCTAATTAATCCTATGTTTGTGCCTAGTGCTGATGAGCTTGCAGACATTTTTACTAAGCCTTTGGATAGTTCAACTTTCCACAACCTGGTGTTAAGGCTTGGTATGCTGCAGCTAGAATAAGTGACACATACTGATGATCTCAGTACTTACTGATGATCATTGTAACCATGTCACATATAAGTACTGATGAGTTATTTTACCCTCAGTAGTTTTTATACCTACTGAAGGCTAAATGCTTTAAGTACTGTACTTTATCTGTTCTAAACTACTGATGTAGTTACACAACTACTGAAATCAGTAGAAACAGATAAGTACTGATGTCCTATGAAACAACTGAAAACAGCAAAAAGGCTGATGAGTAAGTGTTGAGGACAGTATGAAACAACTGAAAGCTATGAATTGACGACAACTACTGATGAGTACTCTCTCTTCAGTAGTTCACAACTGCTGTTTTTATAAACAACTGAAGCAATACCATGTCTTCAGTAGTTTCACAACTACTGATGACTAACACCAAGTCTTCAGTTGTTTACAACAACTGATGGCAAAACCACGGTCTTCAGTAGTTTCACAACTACTGATGACTAATACCAAGTCCTCAGTTGTTTCAACATCTGAAGTCCAACTTGTCTTCAGTAGTTTTTAAAACTACTGATGCCTAAATCAGAGACTTCAGTTGTTTCAACGTCTGATTGTAACACCATGTCTTCAGTTGTTTTATAACTGCTGACCACACCAATACCATCAGTCGTTTCAAACCTCTGAAAGTTAATACCACGTCATCAGTTGTTTCAAATACTGATGACTAACACCAAAAACCTTCAGTTTTCATAACCCGTACCCTATATATATCTGATTCCTCTTTCAGAGTTTTTCATTCTCTCACGACCTAAAATTTCAAAAGCTCTGAAAACCTTTCACCTTCATTATGGCGACCATGCAACTCAAGCCTCGACACAACTGTGTCGCGTACCTCACTAAATCGCCCTTCTGGACCAAATTCGATAATGCTATAGATCTTATGGTCCAATCACCACTGAAAACGGCTTTCCTCCTAAATCCAATCATTTATGCGATCGCTACATCAGTTTGGACGAATGCAACTGTTAATGGAGAATCTATCCATTCGTCCATCAACTCTCATAAGGTGGTCATCTCTACTGCTACCATCCGCCAGATATTACTATTAGATGATGCCTGCTACCCTGTTGGATATCCTAAGAGCCAACTTGATCTTTCATTTGGACAACATGGATATCAAGGTGATCTTAGTGCTTCGACCATCCTGAAGAAACATTTTCCAGATGCTGAAGCTTAATATTTCATATGGTCAATGTTTCCTGGCCCCGAAGACCTCTCTTGGGATCAACTGTCTTCCAATGGCAACAGGTACTGTTCTCTATCCTTGAACAAGAACCACTAAACTTTTCTGAATCATTTTCTTGAAATCAAGATATGCCACAAAACCACTTTCTAACCGTTGGATACTATATCCTCGTTATAATGGCCATAATAGAGAATCAGCTTCATGCTGAGGGACTATTTGGTCCGGGAGTCCCTGCTTTGGTTGTATTGCCGGAGGTATACTCCCGACACAACACTGACCAAACTCTCAAACAGGCTGCCAAGCTGCGCAAACCCACGCAGCTGGAACCCACAGCCTCCACTTCACATCCAAAGTCCCCTCCAACCCACTAAGAATAAGCCTAAGAAGCTACTCAGGGATTGGAGTCCCCTATGGATGCTCCTCTTTCTGCACCAAGGCAGGTTATCTCTGCTGGTTAACCCCCCAGTAGAGACTATGACTCCACCAACCGAGCCGCTCAGGTTTCCTCTCAAAAGGACCTGAAGCAATCATTCAAAGGGAAGCCACACTGCTTGACTCCTCCTCACTTGAGGGATTACCATTGAAGAGCACCCTTGTCCCGGTGCACACTGCTTCCACACAACCTCTCCTGATGCAACCCGCCCCTCAAAAGCCCACCATAAATTGTTGCAAAGGTGCTGACACGTTGCATTCTCACCCCCCACCCCGAGACACCAATCATTACTGATAACCCTCAACACCTGAGGGGAGGATCACAAAAATGCTGTCTGTCAACCCACACACAGGGTTTATCATGTTGTTGAATCTCAGCCCTTGGTTTAATTCGATTGAACAGATATAGCAGCGGAATAGCTCAGAATTAGACAAATTCATCAAGAACATTCGATATAAAGCGATAAAAGAATTTTGTTATAGAGAGAGAAATATCCGACAAAAGGTATTGCATTAAGATTGTCGGCCTCAAGGCACGATTATAGGTGAGTCATCTTTCCTTATAAAGGAAAGAATGACGTAGGCTGATGTCACCTGAAAGTGACATGTAACCGTTTTATAACTACTGATGTTTAACAACTACTGAAGATGTCAACAACTGACATCTTCTTACAATGTTCCTAAGTGTTAAACATCTTATTTACACTACTGAAAACATAAAACTACTGAACTACAACAACTGAAGAACAACCTCTTCAGTTGTTTACAAGTACTGAAAAGAAAAGTAAACAACTACTGAAAGGAAAAGAAAACTACTGAGAAGAAAACCATCACAACAACTGAAGAAGCCCTCTTCAGCTGTTGTCATCAGCTGTTAACATCAGCTGATGTCTTCAGTACTTGAACATCAGACTTTGTCTTTCAGCTGTTGATCTTCAGTCTTTGTCTTCAGTACTTGTTGAAGTCTTCAGACTTTAGATCTTCACTGTTGTCTCAGTCTTTGTCTTCAGTACTTCAGACGTACTTCAGCAGTTGTATTCTTCAGACTTTGTAGAACCTGATCAGGTCTTCTTCAGCTGTTGTGATGTCCTGTGGGACTTAGAGGTTTCTCTGATCAGGCTCATTGGTTCTTTTGGTCCAACAAACTCCCCCTGAACCAATGCAGCCAAAACCTCTAAGTTTTGATGAGTCCCACTTATTTTGGCAGATAGATTGGTCTTTTATCCTCTTGATCAGATGAGAAGTGACCCTTTTTCAGCACCGCCCTGGGAAGAAGTCTCTGATGATCTGTTTGGCATGATATGGTTGGAGCTCTGTATTGGGGACTTGGACACCGAGCTGTTACCCCAACCATGAGATCTACTTCCCGTGTATCAGCCTATATGATTCCCTGGTGTAAGCCCTTAGAAACATGATTTGCTCATCCATTGTCAGCACCTCGGCACACCATCAAATAATCCTTCTCGGCCATACACTTCAGATATGTACTTGGCCTGTTTTCCATTCTTGAGCTCAACCGTGGTTATTTGTCTATAGGCAAACTCATCTGGATGAGTCCCTTCTAAAAGCAGGTTGAGCTCTTCTTGTTTGAAGTTTTCAAGTCTTTTGTAAACCAATCCCTTCTTTATAATTTTGTTCTCTAACATCTTTTGAGGTGGTTGTTTGGCTTCATAGGCTTTCTTGAACTCTTCAACAATTTCCCAAGGTGACACTACAAGAACCACAGTGATGTCTTCGTCGACAACTCTCTTCACTTGGCCCTTGTATTTTGAAGGAATTTCTTTCTTGACAATCCGTGTGCCACCCTAGGATCAGGCCATATCCTTACTCTTTCCCTTTGGTATTGAAAGGTATTAGCAAGGGTGTACAATCTTAATACTTCTTTCTTCATGCTAATGATAGAAGAAGATGGCATATGCTTTGTCAATGCTTTTCAGCATTTCCTCATCATGTCGTTGCATCTGTTCCTCTTCAATCTTTATCATTACATCATGCATTTGAGAAGCAGGAGTGATGGACATGGTTTAGCCTTAGGCAAAGTAATAACTGCAGAGAGTGGCAGTCTGTCTTCATCCTCCTCTTCATCTTCATCAGGCCTCAGTACCTTTCTTTTCTTTTGGCTAGGTACATCACTGGCAGTGGGTTTTGGGGTAAAGGATTTGGTTTGTGGTTGGATGGTTGTTTTAGAGGGTAAAGGGGTTGTTTTAGTGGGTTGTGGAGATAGTGATTTTGAGGATTGAGGCTTTTCAGACTGTTTTAGCATTTTGGCTGTAAGGGAGGCTTTGGTAATTTTGTCAGTTCTTTTCGATTCCCAACCCCAGCTTCATTCAATACCTCAATCACTAAACCTTTGGAGTAGCTTCAGACGAACAAATCTTGGTGGTTATTGCCAAGATGTTGTCCCTGGTCCAGGCCCTTATTTCAATAGAGATCTTCCCAATATTTGGCTATAAATCTGATCATTATCTCCAGCCTTTCTCTTTCTAAGGCATCATAGCTAGCCCATCTTGATTTGATCTCCTCTGTTTCCAACCTTCTGATCTCGGAGTCTAGTTGTTGGATGTCAAAACCCTGCCTATACAACTGCTCAATGATTTTATCCATTGAACGTTATGGTTGGCGTCAGCTTCTTTCACCATATCCTTCAGCTCCTTCTCCTTCTCAGACTCTCCTTTTCTCTTTTGATATGTGACATGAAAGTCTTTTTGACTTTCATTCACTTCAGCTCCCTTCACACTCTCCTTCTCCTTCTCATTTACAAACCTCAGATTCTTTCGCCTTCTCCCCATCTATCCTCTTCCTTTTTCCTTTACTAACTGACTCTCCCCCTTTTTGGTTGCATTGGGTGCAAGGGTTTGAGCAGTAGAAAGGGATTTAGTCACCAACTCCTCCACCAAGGGTTGTATTATTGTAGGAAGCCTCTCATCAAGGGCTTTGATCACTATATCTGTGATCATGGGAGTGATGAGAGGTAGGGATTTTTGAGGGTAGCAACTGATTGATCAGGATGGTTCTGTTCCTGAGAATCAGTGCCGAAAGCAGAGGCTGGTGGCTTGGAAGTATATACTGGCTCAGTGTGTAGGGGACCTTCAGAAGAAGGTGCCATCTGTGGGTGTATTGTGGTGGCAGATGGACTTGCATCCTGAGACATCTTGGCCAGCAGCTCTTTGAGTCTGCTAACCTCATCCTCTAGAATGGTGTTTTGAGCAACTACATCATAGAAGAAGCTCAGGTCATCATCAGTTGATACTGAATCACCTGACCTCCTGACATAGTCAGGATGAACATGCCTTGAGTGTAGATCAATGATAGCATGTGCCCCTTGTTCTCGGTACTGGGGACTTCCAGCCTCAGGACTATGTCCTTCATCAGCTGTTGCCACTGGTGAGGTCTTAGAGATGTTACCAACTGCACCCTGGTCATTTGCTGAGTCAGACAGTGGCAGCCTCACCAGAAGTTCGCACCTCCTTATCTACACTAGAAGATGGAACATGATAACCCCTGTGCTGTGGGTTGACAGAAGCATTGTGATCCTCCCCCTCAGGTGTTGAGTTATCCCAGTAGTAATTGGTGTCTGGGTGGGGGGTGAGGAATGCAACTGCGTCAGCACTTTTGCAACAATGATAGTAGGGCTTTGAGGGGCGGTTGCATCAGGAGAGGGTGTGGAAGCAGTGTGCACCCGGGACAAGTGGTGCTCTTCAATGGTAATCCCCTCAAGTGAGGAGGATCCCAGCATTGTGGCTTCCCTTTGAGTGGTTGCTTCAGGTTCCTTTTGAGAGGAAACCTGAGCGGCTTCAGTTGGTGGAGTCATAGTCTCTACTGGGGGTTATTTCCAGCAGAGATAACCTGCGTTGGTGCAGCAGGAGCATCCACAGGGACTCAATTCCCTGAGTAGCTTTCTTAGGCTTCTTCTTTGTGGGTTTGGAGGGGACTTTGGATGTGGAGGTGGAGGCTGTGGGTTCCAGCTGCGTGGGTTGCGCAGCTTGGCAGCCTGTTTGAGAGTTTGGTCAGTGTTGTGTCGGGAGTATACCTCCGGCAATACAGCCAAAGCAGGGACTCCCAGACCAACTAGTCCCTCAGCAGAAAGCTGATTCTCTATTATGGCCATTAAACCGAGGATATAGTATCCAACGGTTAGAAAGTGGTTTTGTGGCCATATCCTTGATTTCAAGAAAATTATTTCAGAAAAGTTTAGTGGTTCTTGTTCAAGGATAGAGAACAGTACCTGTTGCCATCTGAAGACAGTTGATCCCAAGAGGAAGTCTTCGGGCCAGGCAAACATTTACCATATGAAATAATAATCGTTCAGCATCTGGAAAATGTTTCTTCAGGATTGTTGAAGCACTAAGATCACCCTGATATCCATGTTGTCCAAAGAAAGATCAAGTTGGCGCTTAGGATATCCAACAGGGTAGGCAGCATCATCTAACAGTAATATCTGGCGGATGGTAGCAGTAGAGATGACCACCTTATGCGAGTTGATAGAATGGATAGATTCTCCATTAACGGTCGCATTCATCCAGAACTGACGTAGCGAATCGGCATAAATGATTGGATTTAAAAGGAAAGCCGTTTTAGTGGGGATTGGACCATAAGATCTATAGCATTATCAAATTTGGTCCAGAGGGCGATTTTGTGAGGTACGCGACACAGTTGTGTCGAGGTTTGAGTTGCATGGTCGCCATTAATGAAGGTGAAAGGTTTTCAGAGCTTTTGAAAAGTTAGGTCGTGAAAGAATGAAAAACTCTGAAAGAGGAAACAGGTATATATAGGGTACGGTTATGAAACGACTGAAGGTTTTGGTGTTAGTCATCAGTATTTGAAGCTACTGATGACGTGGTATTAACTTTCAGAAGTTTGAAACGACTGATGGTATGGTGTGGTCAGCAGTTATAAAACAACTGACATGGTGTTTACTATCAGACGTTGAAACAACTGAAGTCTCTGATTTAGGCATCAGTAGTTTTAAAAACTACTGAAGACAAGTTGGACTTCAGATGTTGAAACAACTGAGGACTTGGTATTAGTCATCAGTAGTTGTGAAACTACTGAAGACCGTGGTTTTGCCATCAGTTGTTGTAAACAACTGAAGACTTGGTGTTAGTCATCAGTAGTTGTGAAACTACTGAAGACATGGTATTGCTTCAGTTGTTTATAAGAAACAGCAGTTTGTGAACTACTGAAGAGAGAGTACTCATCAGTAGTTGTCGTCAATTCATAGCCTTTCAGCTGTTTCATACTGTCCTCAACACTTACTCATCACCTTTTTGCTGTTTTCAGTTGTTTCATAGGACATCAGTACTTATCTGTTTCTACTGATTTCAGTAGTTGTAACTACATCAGTAGTTTAGAACAGATAAAGTACAGTACTTAAAGCATTTAGCCTTCAGTAGTTATAAAAACTACTGAGGGTAAAATAACTCATCAGTACTTATATGTGACATGGTTACCAATGATCATCAGTAATTACTGAGATCATCAGTAGTTGTCACTTATTCTAGCTGCAGCATACCAAGCCTTAACACCAGGTTGTGGAAAGTTGAACTATCCAAAGGCTTAGTAAAAATGTCTGCAAGCTCATCAGCACTAGGCACAAACATAGGATTAATTAGACCCTTTTCAAAACAATCTCTTATAAAATGATGTCTAATTTCTATATGTTTGGTCCTAGAGTGCTGGACAGGATTTTTGACAATGCAAGAGCTGAAGCACTATCCATTAATAATGGAGTCTTAGTCTCTGTAATGCCATAATCCAAAAGTTGATTCTGAAGCCAGAGTATTTGGGATGTACAACTTGCAGCAGCAATGTACTCGGCTTCAGCAGTGGATGTAGCAACAGATGTTTGTTTCTTACTCTGCCAAGAAATCAAACAGTTGCCTAGGAATTGGCATCCACCAGAAGTTGATTTCCTGGTCAACTTACATCCTGCATAGTCACTATCAGAGAAAGCAACTAATTTGCAAGAATGTCCATGGAATACCATAAGCCTAGAGATTGTGTGCCTTGCAGATATCTAAAGATCCTCTTGACTGCAATCAGATGAGACTCCTTAGGTGCAGCCTGAAATCTAGCACAAACACATGTAGCAAACATAATATCTGGTCTAGAAGCTGTTAAATACATCAAGGAACCAATCATACATCTGTAAAGGGTTTCATCAACACTTTACCTTTCTGATCAACATCCAATTGTGTGGTGTTGCACATGGGAGTAGAACAGGATTTACAGTTTTGTAAATCAAACTTATTCAAAAGATCTTTTGTGTATTTAGACTGATGAATGAAAATTCCATCAGCTTTTTGTTTGATTTGCAAACCTAGAAAGAACTGTAATTCTCCCATTGCACTCATTTCAAACTTCTGTTGCATTAAGGTTTGGAAATCCTCACACAATTGGGGATCAGAGGATGCAAATATAATATCATCAACATAAATTTGAACAAGTAGCTTATGCTGATCCACCTTCTTAATAATAAAGTTTTATCTATGGAGCCTCTAGTGAAATTATTCTGTAGAAGAAAGTTGATAAGGTCTCATACCAAGCTCTAGGTGCTTGTTTCAACCCATAAGAGCTTTATCAAGCTTATATACCCATTCTGGGTGCTTATTATCCTCAAAGCCTGGTGGTTGACACACATAAACTTCTTCTTTTATTGTACCATATAGAAAAGCACTTTTGACATCCATTTGGAAACTTTAAGATTGTGGAGTGCAGCATAGGCTAAAAACAATCTAATTGCCTCCAGTCTGGCTACAGGGGCAAAGGTTTCATCATAATCAATACCTTCTTCTTGTGCAAACCCCTGCACAACCAGTCTGGCCTTGTTCTTAACAATTAGCCCATTTTCATCAGTTTTATTCCTAACACCCATTTAGTGCCTATTGCACACTTACCTGGGGGTAGAGGAACAAGCTCCCACACTTGCTGTTTCTTGAACTGAAGAAGCTCAAGCTGCATGGCTTCAACCCATCCATTGTCCTCAAAGCAACATGATAGTTCTTCGGCTCTAGCTGACTGATGAAGAGAGCATAGAAGCAGAAATTGGACAACTGGCTTCTGGTTGAGACACCAGCATTGATATCACCAAGGATTTGAGATATTGGGTGATTTTTCAGCTCTTGGTAAACAATCAAATCTGTGCAAGTGTTTGTAGGGTCTTCAGCAGCAGCAGATGTTGATGCAGATTCTTGAAACCATGAATGGTGGCAACTCAAATGAAGTTGAGGATGCAGAAATCTCATCAGCATTTGTTGTGGATGGTGCGGCTGGAGCTACAGGAGCATCAGGTTTAGAGGACTCAGGCAGTTGATCACTAAACCTGAAGAGGTGATTACTACTATCATCATCATCTTCAGTAGTAACACCAGGTGGTGAACTGTTGACAGGAGCAACAGCAGGAGATTGATAAGGAACATATTGCAGTATGTCCAAATCAAAGAGCTCCACAGGGCTTTGTGGAATCTGTCCTTTGGAGATTCATTGAACTTGACATGTAGAGTCTCTTCAACCATCTTTGTTCTGCAGTTGAAGACTCTGTATGCCTTGCAAGTTGATGAATAACCAACAAAGTACCCTGCATCCACCTTAGGATCAAATTTCTGGAGCTGATCCTTTGTGTTGAGAATGAAACAGGGACACCCAAATGCTCTAAAAAATGAAATGAGAGGGGCCAAATGATGTAGAACTTCATATGGAGTCTTCATCAACCTCTGATTTATTAGCACTCTATTCTGCACATAGCATGCTGTGTTGACAGCTTCAGCCCAAAAGGTCAATGGCAGTCCAGAATCAGCCAACATAGACCTTGCAGCTTCAATGAGGGTCCTGTTCTTTCTCTCCACAACTCCATTCTGTTCAGGAGTTCTTGGAATACTAAACTGTCTCTTTATTCCCTTGGAAAGGTAGAACTCATCAAGTGTATTGTTCCTGAATTCTGTTCCATTATCACTTCTAATACACTTGACTGAGAGGGAATACTGCTTCTCAGCATACAACACAAAGTTTATGATCTTCTGTGCAGCTTCATCCTTTGAATGTAGAAAGAAAGTCCATACAAATCTGGAGTAATCATCCACAATTACCAGACAGTATTTCTTCTGTGCCATGCTCATCACTCTCACAGGACCAAGAGATCCATGTGAAGAAGTTGTAAGCAGGCAGTGGACTTTGGTTCTTCAATAGGTGGAAATGAAACCTTGTGCTGTTTTCCTTTCAAACAAGCAGTGCAGTTGTTTTCACACTTGAACTCCTTCATAGGCATTCCCCTTACTAAACTATGGTGTATCAGCTGATTCATGTTCTTGAAGTTAACATGTCCCAGCCTTCTATGCCATAGATTAGATTCTTGAGGAGAGGCCTTGGAAAATAGGCAAGGATGGCCTTTGAGATCAATTTTCTTGGAAAGATCTAAGGCATACACTCTTCCTGTCCTGTTGGCCTTCAGGAGAGTGTGAGCATCCAATACCTTGTCAATCAAACTCAGAACTTTGGATGACAGAATCCTGCAGTTCTGGCTTGTGAAAAGGGCAACATGGCCTTTGTCACACAATTGACTGACACTCAAAAGATTATACTTGAGATTTTCCACATGGTTGACATCATCAAACTTTATTTCCCCATTGGAAACAAAGCCCTTCCCGATGATGTAACCTCTTGCATCATTGCCAAAAGAAACAATCCCTTCCTTCCTGGAGAGTAGTCATTAAGAAGTGAGTTGTTCCCAGTCATATGCATAGATCCCCCACTGTCTACATACCAGATGCTACTTTGGCATGTTGAAGAACCCTGCATAAATAAACAATCAGTTAGTTTTGGAGACCCAAACCTTTTTGTTTTTGGGCCTGGTCTCATCAACAGATGGTAAACTAACAGGTTTATTGGACACAATAGCTTGAGGTGAAGGAGATGGTGTAGAAGAGAATCCTTCGGCTTGGATCTCCTTTTCTGGGGTTTCAACACAGGGCCATCAAGTTGGTTAACTCTTCCCAACAGATGTTGAACCATCATTACCAGCTGTGTCTGATTCTGGAGAGAGCTTTCAGCTCTTCAGACACATTGGTATTGGTGTTTGATGATGAGTTCTTGTGTTGCACCATCTTCTTTTGAGCAACCTCAGCTATTGCCTGTTGCACTCCTTCCTTTTTAGATTTCTTTTTGGTCATAGGAGTAACAGGATTTGATGCTGCTGGTACAAACTTGGACTCAAACTCAGTTTTCATTTTAGCCAAGTTTTCTTTAATTTTCTCTCTTTTTTTTGAGTTTGGATCCCTTTTTGTACCAACAATCATCTGTGAGATGATTGAATAGACCACATATTTCACATGGTTTCTTCTTCATCTTCTGTTGATCATCAACTAAAGAAGATGAAACTACTGAAGACTTGCTCTTCAGCAGTTTAGAAGCACTTTTTGCCTTCTTGTCAACTTCCTTAGTAGGCTTCAAATCCTTCCTACTGACAGTTTTCTCTCTCTTCAGTGCTGTCAGTCATTAGGATTTGAACTCCAGATGTTATCCCCTGCTCTCCAGTACCCTTAGTACTTCTAGGGATAACACTTGGGTTGATCAACTCATTGATCATGTGAGTGTCAGCAGTTGAACCATCAATATCAGCTGATAGGTTCACAGAGGGATTACTACTGACTTCAACTACTGATGGTGCTTTATCAAGTAGTGAATCACATGATGAGGTGGATTGGTCATTACTTTCTCCATCAGATTCTGCTCCTGCTCTTGAAGCAAAACTGTAGGAGGAGCAGTGTGATTATAACCAATTCCAAACTTCACATTGGAAGCTGTTTGCTTACTAAGAAGCATTTCAAAGCCCTTGCAAGATTGTACCCATCGATCACACTCTACCTGGGTGACAGCAAGAGTATCTTTGAGGTCTTTGTACTTCTCTAAGAGTACATCCTCCCTAGCCTTATCATCAGAAATTTGGCATTTTAATTTGTAAATCTCATCAGTTTTCTCTTTTAGCACAGACTCAAACTCAGCTTTATTTTTGGAAATTGTTTGTTCTAGCTCTACATTTTTATTGATTAAAGCCACATTTGCTTCTCTAATAGAGGCAAATGCTGCTATGCAAGTTTCAGAACATAATTTGGCCTTAGCCTCAGAGGATACCTGTGATACCTGTGTTGAAGAGGTACTTGAGGATGATCCATCAGAGGATTCCAAAGCCATGAGAGCTAGATTTCCAAAAGGATGCTCACCACCATGTTGACCAGCACCTGAGAACAGTTGTTCATTACCAGACACATCATCTGGTAAACTGCTCCAGTCAACAACTCCTGGTGTGAAGAAGCTGTGTTGTTGAAGTTGATTAGGTTGATGAGATTGGGATGGTTGAGGCTCAGGGAGTGCATGTGGTTGCTGAGCAGTGGGTGCTTGAACCTGGCCTGGTTGTGGCATGTAATAGCAGGGGTATGGATATGGCATTGGCCCCTGTGGAACAAAATATGCAGGAGATTGTGGTTGATGATGATAACCAGAATTGACAGGTTGTTGCCCTCTGTTTTGTTGACTATTGCCAGGGAAAGTCACAAAAGGTGCAGGAGAGTTAGATCCAGATGATCTACATTCTCTTGCAAAGTGCCCAAGCCTGTGGCATTTATGGCACTTCAACTTACTCTTGTCAAAACCAACTTTGGTTTTGCCAGAGAGTCCTGGGAATTTCCTTCCAGTTCTTTTGTAGAACTTCTGAGATCTGATATTTATCAAGGCCATTTGGCTCAAAATATCCATCTCTTCTAAGTCATCATCAGCAATCCCCTTGAGATCATCCATGATGAAACATAGATTGTCACTATTACTACCAGCAGAATAACTATCAACACTCACAAAGGCAGGCTCAGAAGTGTTTGTAGAGAAATCAATATGCTCATCATACTGGCTTTCAGATGACGCATATTCTGACTCTTGATGTCCAATCAGGGCAGTGTTCCCTTGGACAAAATCCTCAGTGAGCTTGCCAGATGAAACCAATTTCCTTTTCTGCTCTATCTCTCTCTCGAATGTAAGCAGTTTCCCATGAAGTTGGGTGAGAGATAGGCG
The DNA here is from genome assembly GCA_025506515.1 of Flaveria trinervia. Lineage (NCBI taxonomy): Eukaryota > Viridiplantae > Streptophyta > Magnoliopsida > Asterales > Asteraceae > Flaveria > Flaveria trinervia. Next base: position 32,110,667 of record CM046442.1, read on the forward strand.
ATCAACATCAGCATTTGAGCGTAGAACAATGGTATATGTGTTCCATCTCTCAGGCAGTGATCTTAAGAATCTATGGTTCATCTGACTCCTGGTATATTCATGTTTAACCATTTTCAATTCAGAGATTAAACATGAAAACCGCTCAAATTGTTGAGTCAGAGTCTCACCCTTTCTATGAGAGAAAGTCTCATATTGTTGGGCGAGGATTTCCCTGTTGTTTGCTAAAACCTCATCAGTACCACCAAATTGTTCTTTGATGGCATTCCAGAGGTCATGAGCAGACTCACAATGCAGAAGCCCAGAGTAAATCTCATTAGGAATAGCCATAGCCAAAATTCCATGGGCTTTTGCATCGATTTCAAACAACTTCTTGTCCTCATCGGAGTATTGCTCCTTCTTCTTTGGAACCAACTGGTTTGTTTCCGGATCATTCACCATTGGCTTATGTGGTCCATGTACCACAGATGTCCAACAACCTGAGCTATTGACAGACAGGTGATGGAGCAATCTTCTCTGCCAAATGTTATACTCATTCCTCACCAAGATCGGAGGCTTGGTAGAGGATCCAGTATTGAAAGGATCATTCGAAGAAGTAGTCATTGTGGAAATCAGACAGATTCAAGTAAAATCACAATAAATTTAGCTCAAACCACACAGAACCTCAAATAAAACGGCCAGAAGCGATACACTCTCAATCTCTATAACAGATCCTTGCGAATTTGCTAATTCGATTAACTTAGAGCGATTGAACAGTTTCAATGATCAATTGTTAGATCGATCAATGATTAACCTGCTCTGATACCATTTGTTAGGATCTCAGCCTTGGTTTAATCGATTGAACAGATATAGCAGCGGAATAGCTCAGAATTAGACAAATTCAAACAAGAACATTCGATATAAAGCGATAAAAGAATTTTGTTATAGAGAGAGAATATCCGACAAAAGGAATATTGCATTAAGATTGTCGGCCTCAAAGGCACGATTACAGGTGAGTCATCTTTCCTTATAAAGGAAAGAATGACGTAGGCTGATGTCACCTGAAAGTGACATGTAACCGTTTTATAACTACTGATGTTTAACAACTACTGAAGATGTCAACAACTGACATCTTCTTACAAATGTTCCTAAGTGTTAAACATCTTATTTACAACTACTGAAAACATAAAACTACTGAAACTACAACAACTGAAGAAAACCTCTTCAGTTGTTTACAAGTACTGAAAAGAAAAGTAAACAAACTACTGAAAGAAAAGAAAACTACTGAAGAAGAAAAACCATCACAACAACTGAAGAAGCCCTCTTCAGCTGTTGTCATCAGCTGTTAACATCAGCTGATGTCTTCAGTACTTGAACATCAGACTTTGTCTTTCAGCTGTTGATCTTCAGTCTTTGTCTTCAGTACTTGTTGAAGTCTTCAGACTTTAGATCTTCAGCTGTTGTCTCAGTCTTTGTCTTCAGTACTTCAGACGTACTTCAGCAGTTGTATTCTTCAGACTTTGTAGAACAGCTGATCAGGTCTTCTTCAGCTGTTGTGATGTCCTGTGGGACTTAGAGGTTTCTCTGATCAGGCTCATTGGTTCTTTTGGTCCAACATCATGTTCCATCTTCTAGTGTGATAAGGAGTGCACTTCTGGTGAGGCTGCCACTTGCCCCTGACTCAGCAATGACCAGGATCGTTGGTAACATCTCTAGACTCACCAGCGGCAACAGCTGATGAAGGACATAGTCCTGAGGCTGAAGTCCCCAGAACCAAGACCAAGGGGCACATGCTATAATTGATCTACACTCAAGGCATTTTCATTCTGACTCTGTCAGGAGGTCAGGTGATCATATCAACGATGAGACCTGAGCTTCTTCTATGATTTAGTTGCTCAAACCCATTCTAGAGGATTAGGTTAGCAGACTCAAAGAGCTGCTGGCCAAGATGTCTCAGGATGCAAGTCCATCTGCCACCAACAATACACCCACAGATGGCACCTTCTTCTGAAGGTCCCCTACACACTGAGCCAATATATACTTCCAAGCCACCACCTCTGCTTTCGGCACTGATTCTCAGGAACAGAACCATCCTGATCAATCAGTTGCTAACCTTCAAAATCCCTACCTCTCATCACTCCCATGATCACAGATATAGTGATCAAGCCATTGATGAGAGGCTTCCTACAATAATACAACCCTTGGTGGAGGAGTTGGTGACTAAATCCCTTTCTACTGCTCAACCCTTGCCCCAATGCAACCAAAAAGGGAGAGTCAGTCAGTTAAAGGAAAAAGGAAGAGGATAGATGGGGAGAAGGAAAAGAATTAGAGAAGGTAACTGAGAAGGAGAAGGAGAGTGAGAAGGAATCTGAAGTGAATGAAAGTCAAAAAGACTTTCATGTCACATATCAAAAGAGAAAAGGAGAGTCTGAGAAGGAGAAGGAGCTGAATGATATGGTGAAAGAAGCCGATGCCAACCATAACCGTTCAATGGATAAAATCATTGAGCAGTTATATAGGCAGGGTTTTGACATCCACAACTAGACTCCGAGATCAGAAGGTTGGAAACAGAGGAGATCACTCAAGATGGGCTAGCTATGATGCCTTAGAAAGAGAAAGGCTGGAGATAATGATCAGATTTATAGCTAATACTTGGGAAGATCTCTGATTGAAATAAGGGCCTGGACCAGGGACAACATCTTGGCAATAACCACCAAGATTTGTTCGTCTGAAGCATACTCCAAAGGTTTAGTGATTGAGGCATTGAATGAAGCTGGGGTTGGGAACCGAAAAGAACTGACAAAATCTACTAAGCCTCCCTTACAGCCAAAATGTTAAAACTGTCTGAAAAGCCTCTATCCTCAAAATCACTACCTCCACAACCCACTAAAACAACCCCTTTACCCTCTAAACCAACCATCCAACCCACAAAACCAAATCCTTTACCCCCAAACCCACTGCCAGTGATGTACCTAGACAAAGAAAAGAAAGGTACTGAGGCCTGATGAAGATGAAGAGGAGGATGAAGACAGACTGCCACTCTCTGCAGTTATTACTTTGCCTAAGGCTAAACCAATGTCCATCACTCCTGCTTCTCAAATGCATGATGATGATAAAGATTGAAGAGGAACAGATGCAAAGACATGATGAGGAAATGCTGAAAAGCATTGACAAAGCATATGCCACATCTCTTCAATCATTAGCATGAAGAAAGAAGTATTAAGATTGTACACCCTTGCTAATACCTTTCAATACCAAAGGGAAAAAGTAAGGATATGGCCTGATCCTAGGGTGGCACACCGGATTGTCAAGAAAGAAATTCCTTCAAAATACAAGGGCCAAGTGAAGAGAGTTGTCGATGAAGACATCACTGTGGTTCTTGTAGTGTCCCCTTGGGAAATTGTTGAAGAGTTCAAGAAAGCCTATGAAGCCAAACCACCTCAAAAGATGTTGAGAACAAAATCATAAAGAGGGATTGGTTTACAAAAGACTTGAAAACTTCAAACAAGAAGAGCTCAACCTGCTCTTAGAAGGGACTCATCCAGATGAGTTTGCTTATAGACAAATAACCACGGTTGAGCTCAAGAATGGAAAACAGGCCAAGTACATATCTGAAGTGTATGGCCGAGAAGGATTATTTGATGGTGTGCCCGAGGTGCTGACAATGGATGAGCAAATCATGTTTCTAAGGGCTTACACCAGGAATCATATAGGCTGATACACGGGAAGTAGATCTCATGGTTAGGGTAACAGCTCGGTGTCCAAGTCCCCAATACAGAGCTCCAACCATATCATGCCAAACAGATCATCAGAGACTTCTTCCCAGGCCGGTGCTGAAAAAGGGTCACTTCTCATCTGATCAAGAGGATAAAAAGACCAATCTATATGCCAAAATAATGGGACTTGTCAAAACTTAGAGGTTTTGGCTGCATTGGTTCAGGGGGAGTTTGTTGGACCAAAAGAACCAATGAGCCTGATCAGAGAACCTCTAAGTCCCACAGGACATCACAACAGCTGAAGAAGACCTGATCAGCTGTTCTACAAAGTCTGAAGAATACAACTGCTGAAGTACGTCTGAAGTACTGAAGACAAAGACTGAGACAACAGCTGAAGATCTAAAGTCTGAAGACTTCAACAAGTACTGAAGACAAAGACTGAAGATCAACAGCTGAAAGACAAAGTCTGATGTACAAGTACTGAAGACATCAGCTGATGTTACAGCTGATGACAACAGCTGAAGAGGGCTTCTTCATTGTTGTGATGGTTTTTCTTCTTCATCAGTAGTTTTCTTTTTCATTCAGTAGTTTGTTTACTTTTCAGTACTTGTAAACAACTGAAGAGTTGTTCTTCAGTTGTTGTAGTATCAGTAGTTTTATGTTTTTCAGTAGTTGTAAATAAGATGTTTAACACTTAGGAACATTTGTAAGAAGATGTCAGTTGTTGACATCTTCAGTAGTTGTTAAACATCAGTATTATAAAACGGTTACATGTCACTTTCAGGTGACATCAGCCTACGTCATTCTTTCCTTTATAAGGAAAGATGACTCACCTGTAATCGTGCCTTCGAGGCCGACAATCTTAATGCAATATTCCTTTTGTCGGATATTTCTCTCTCTATAACAAAATTCTTTTATCGTTTTATATCGAATGTTCTTGTTTGAATTTGTCTAATTCTGATCTATTCCGCTGCTATATCTGTTCAATCGATTAAACCAAGAGGCTGAGATCCTAACAAGTTCTTGGAATGCTAAACTGCCTCTTGATTCCTTTAAAGAAATAGAATTTATCAAGTGTGTGATTTCTAAATTCTGTGCCATTATCACTCCTCACACACTTGACAAAGAGAGTACTGCTTTTCCACATGCAACACAAAGTAGATGATAATTTGACCAGCCTCATCTTTTGAATGTAAGAAGAAGGTCCATACAATCTGGAATAATCATCCAATTACCAGACAGTATTTTTCTTACCATGCTCATCACTCTTACTGGACCAAAAGATCCATATGCAGTATTTGCAAGCAGGTAGTGGACTTTGGTTATTCTATTGGAGGGAATGATACTTATGTTGCTTTCCTTTTAAACAAGCAGAGCAGTTGTCTCACATTTGAACTCCTTTAATGGTAGACCTCTCACTAAACCATGAAGGATCAGCTAGTTCATGTTTCTAAGATTCACATGACCAAGCCTTCTATGCCAAAGTTCAGATTCCTGAGGAGAGGCCTTGGAGAACAGACATGGATGGACTTTTAGATCAATTTTCTTTCATAAGTCTAAGGCATATACTCTTCCAATCCTGTTGGCTTTCAGGAGAGTATGTTCATCCAATATCTTGTCAATCATACTCAAACATTGAAAGACAGAATTCGACAGTTCTGACTGGTGAAAAGTGCAACATGCCCTTTATCACACATTTGACTGACACTCAACAAATTGTACTTGAGATTCTCACATGGTTAACATCATCAAACCTTATTTCACCATTTGAAACAAAGCCTTTGTCGATGATGTAACCCTTAGCATCATTACCAAAAGAAACAAATCCTTCTTTCCTTGAGAGTAGTCATGAAGAGAGATCTGCTCCCAGTCATATGCATAGATCCTCCACTGTCCATATACCAGATGCTTCTATGGCATGTTGAAGAACCTTGCATATATCACAACAACTAGTTAGCTTTTGAGACCCAAACCATTTTGGTTTTGGGTCTGTTCTCATCAACAGATTTTATACTAACTGATTTGTCATGATTAATACCTTTGAAGATGGAGATAGTGCTGAAAAGGATTCCTTTGATTTTGGCTTAGTTTTCCTTTTCAGTGGTTTAATCACAGGTACATCTATTTGGTTAACTCTCCCCAACAGATGTTGAACCATCATAACAAGTTGTGACTGATTGTTGTTAAAGCCTTCAGTTCAGCAGACACATCAGTACTTGTTTTTGAATGGTTCCTGTGACACACCATGTCCTCCTTTTTGAAAGACACAGACTTAGTCTGTTGTTTTGATACTCCTTGAGGAATATTTCAGCTGTTTTAATAAACCTCTTTCTTCTGTTTAGATTTTGTGAAGACTTTGGTTTATCAGTTGAGATGTTTGTGGCATAAACTTGGTTTCAAATTCATCTTTCATTTTATTAATTTTCTTTTAATGATTTTATCTTTGTTAAATTGGAACCCTTTCTGTACCAACATTCATCAGTGAGATGATTGAATAGACCACATATTTCATATGGCTTTTCTCATCTTCTGTTGTTCAACTGCTGAAGAAGATAAAACTACTGAAGGTGTTTCTTCAGTACTTTCTTCCTCTCAGTACTTATGTGAAGTACTGAAGGATTTGTAACAACTGAACACTTGTTCTTCAGAAGTTTTCTATCAGTACATTTGGATTTCCTGATAGACTCTTCAGCAGTTGTCAAACCATGTTTGGTTTCATTTGGTTTGAAATGTTCTTCAGGTGTTGTTACTTGCTCTTCAGTACTTTGAATACCTTGTGAGACAACACCTGAAGTGCTTAGCTTTTCTTTGATCATGTGTTCATCAGCAGTAAGACCATCAGCAGATTGATTAGCTGAGGTACTATTACTGACTTCATCCTCTGATTGTACATTATCACTTGAGGAGACACATGATGATGTGGTTTGGGAATTGATTTCACCTTCAGATTTTACTTTTGTCTTGGGAGTAAAATCTATAGGAGGTTCAGTGTGATTATATCCAATCCCAACTTCACATTTGAAGTAGTTTGCTTACTGAGAAGCATTTCAACCCCTTGCAAGATGTTACCCAGCGTTCACACTCAACTTGAGTAGTTGCAAGTGTTTCTTTAAGACTCTTATGATTTTCTAAAATGACCTCTACCTTAGCCTTTTCATCAGTGATTTGGCATTTTAATTTGTAAATCTCATCATCATTTTCTTTTAAAACAGACTCAAACTCAGATTTTCTTTTGGAAATCACTTTCTCTAGGTCAAGATTTTGATTAATTAAAGCTACATTTTCTTCTCTAATTGAGGCAAAAGCAGCTATGCATGACTCAGAACACAACTTAGCCTTAGCCTCAGAAGATACTTGTGGTACCTGTGATGATGAAGCATTAAGAATGAACCATCAGTAGACTCCAGGGCTATAAGAGCAAGATTTCCAAAAGGATTTTCACCACCATGTTGACCAGCACCAAAAAACACTTGTTCAGAATAACCAGAAAGATCATCTGGTAAACTACTCCAGTCAACAACTCCAGGAGTGAAAAAGCTTTGATGTGATTGAGATTGAGATTGAGATTGTTGATTTGATTGAGATGGTTGAGGCTCAGGTAGGGCATGTGATTATTGAGCTATGGGTACTGGAACCTGATTGGACTGAGGCATGTAAAAACAGGGATAAGGATATGGCATTTGACCTTGAGGAACAAAATATGTAGGAGATGATTGAATTTGTGAATGATGACCAGAACTGGTAGAATGTTGCCCTTTGTTTTGTGAATTATTACCTGGAAAGGTCATAAAGGGTGCAGAAGAGTTAGATCCAGATGATCTACACTCTCTTGCAAAATGTCCAAGTCTATGGCACTTGTGACACCTCAACTTGCTCTTGTCAAAACCAACTTTGGTTTTTCCAGAGAGACCAGGGAATTTTCTACTTGTCCTTTTGTAAAATTATTGAGATCTGATATTAACTAATGCCATTTGGCTCAAAATATCCATCTCTTCCAAATCATCATCAGCAATTCCTTTCAAATCATCCATCAAAAAGAACAGATTGTCACTATTACATCCTGAATTACTATCAATACCAACAAAAGCATGATCTCCACTGTTTGAAGAGAAATCAATATGCTCATCATAAGAACTTTCTGATGTGGCATGTTCTGAATCATGACCAACCAGAGCAGTATTCCCTGATACAAAATCATCAGTGAGCTTTCCAGATGAAGTCAGTTTCCTTTTCTGTTCTATCTCTCTTTCAAATGTTAACAGTTTCCCATGAAGTTGGGTGAGAGATAGATTGTCTAGATTTGCACTGGAGCGTAGGACAATAGTATATGTGTCCCATCTCTCAGGCAGGGATCTGAGAAATCTGTTGTTCATCTGACTATTTGTATATTCATGTTTAACCATTTTCAACTCAGATATCAAACAGGAGAATCACTCAAACTGTTGAGTCAGTGACTCACCCTTTCTATGAGAGAATGTCTCATATTGCTGGGCAAGGATTTCTCTATTGTTTGCTAAGACCTCATCAGTTCCTCCAAATTGTTCTTTCAGAGTAACCCAGAGGTCATGAGCAGATTCATGACGCATAAGTCCAGAATAGATTTCATTAGGCAGTGCCATGGCCAGAATTCCACAGGCTTTAGCATCAATTTCAAATAGTTTCAGATCTTCATCTGAATATTGCTCTTTCTTCTTCGGAACCATTTCATTGGTTTCCGGATTACTCACCATAGGCTTATATGGTCCATGAACCACAGATTTCCAACAACCTGAACTGTTGACAGACAGGTGATGGAGCATTCGTCGTTGCCATATGTTGTACTCACTCCTAACAAGCATCGGAGGCTTTGTTGAGGAGCCAGTATTGTGAGGATCATTGATTGATGTAGCCATTTTCACCAATTCAAATAGGTTCAATGAGATTTTAACAGATCTAACTCAAAAACTCAACAACACAGTTTAAAACAAGAAGAATCTCAAATTAATTCACAGGAAGCAACAAAAAAACAAACTCAATAACCAATTCTTGCAAATTTGCTAATTCGATCAAACTTAGATATCAAAAGAACAGTTTTAATGATCAATTGTTAAATCGATCAATGATTAACCTGCTCTGATACCATTTGAAGGGATCGAGATCTAGTTTGATCAATTAGATTAGGATTTGCAGCGGAATAGCATACGAATTAGACGAAATTATAGCAAGAATAATATGAATATTCAATCAAACAGTAACGGTTATAGAAAGAGAGTTTTCTGCAAAAAGAATTTTTTCATTCATGCACAAGCTTCCCGTACAGGGAAATTAGGTCAATATTCCTTTTATAAGGAATGTGACATCAGCTGACGTCACTTGATAGTGACATCTAACTGATGTATACAAACAACTGAAAGTAAGCTAAACTACTGAAGATGTCCACAACAACTGAGGACACCTTCACAAAAAGCTAAGTATAAGCTAACATTACAACTACTGAAGTTATAACATCTAAAGTGTAAGAACTTCAGATGTTTTACATAATATAAAACTACTTATTACAACTATTGAAATATAAACCATCACAACTACTGAAGAGAACTACTTTAGCTGTTGTGACAACTTCTGAGAACTTGATCTTCAGACTTTGTCTTCAGTAGTTGTCTTCAGACTTTGTCTTCAGCAATTGTCTTCAAACTTTGTCTTCAGCAGTTGTCTTCATAGACCTCAAAGGTTTTTTTGATCTGGCTCATTGGTTCTTTTGGTCCAACAAGTACTATCACCATTTATCTTTTCTCTTTCATTCCGGACCAATGCCATATGCTATACCCCAAACATTGAGCACAAAGCTGGTTACTGGCCTAAGGTCTTTCATAGACCTCAAACATTATGCATGAAGCTGACTCCAGTACCTGGGGCAAGCGGAAAGGATCCCATACATATGGTCAATCACAAGGATTAGACCTTAGTGTGCATCCTTTTGGGGTAGCTAACCCACACACAGTTGAGCTAACACCCTTCATTAGGTGTGAACCTCCATACATTGCTTGCAAGACTTTCTTACTTTCATTCATTCATTAACGCACACATTCTTTCATTACGTTCCTTTTTTCATTATCTTCCACTTTACATTACATAATACTTTCCATTTCATTCATTAACATTCAACGTAAAGTCACGGGAAAATAATCATACATAATAAGGAACATCAACATGAACATACAAACAGCACCATACAAGGCACCATCATACATACATAACATACATCATACCATCATGCATAAGCATCAATCATACATCAAATCATATCATACATCGCCCATCACATCATCTATGACTTCAAAAATTGAACTTACATAGCCCCCAAAAACCTCCCAAGTCAAAGCCTACATATCACTTTTCCCCCAAAAATCAGAAAAATATTCTAAGTCTTTAGGTGCATGGCACTATGCAGGCGCATGGCCTTTTAGGTGCATGGGGAACACTTAGGTGCATGGGCAACTTTGAGGCGCATTGCCACTATTGGGGCGCATGAGCAATACTTAGTCTATTCTGGGCAATTCTAGGCGCATGGGCACTACGCAGGCGCATGAGTGCCTGGGCGCATGAGCTATCTAGGCGTATGAGCACTTAGTCAATTCCAGCCTGTTTCTAGGCTCATGGGTACTATTCGCCGTAGGAGGTTTGGGCGCATGGGATACTTAGGCAGTTATTTTCAGTTGGGCGCATGGGCCACTGTTAGGCGCATGAGCATTCTAAATCATACTTAAACATCATAATTCAGTCCCCAAACATCATATAACTTGTTCTAAGCTTAAATCATACATTCTAAGCCTTAGAAACATAATCATAACATTATCAAACACATACATAGCCCAAAAATCAAACCCCACCCATAACACACACATAAAGCATACGGTATAAAACCCATCTTTATAAAACGTTCACACATGTATTTCCAGTCCCAAAGCAGTTTAAAACAAGTGAAATGGGGGTTCTAGAACTCACCTTTGTAGCCTCTTAGGTGTGACTTCTTTCAAACCCGTTTTCAATTGAGTTCAACCACCTAGAAACCCACCAAAATCTCACACACAACCGAACACATAATACATATAAGCATACACCCGAGGATAAAGCCAGTTAAGAACATCACAAAACCAAGAATTCTTACCCTGAATTCGACTCCTACACTTGTTCTTCAAAATACCCAAGAGTTTTCAGCTCTCCTTTCGTTCTCTCTCTAAAAATCCAAATGATACGAGTGTAGAGAGAGGGATGGGCGGCCATGCCACCTTTATCACCAACTTTTGAAGACTTTTGTCCTTTTCTACACTTTTTACCCCTTAACTTGGGTAATATATCTTTTCTTTCTTTTTCTTCACTTTATTCTTTTGTTTGAGTCTTCTAAAAATAACCGGGTGTTACAAGTCCACCCCCTTATATAGGTTTCGTCCCCGAAACCTGTTATTCCTCAAACAATCATGGGTAATGCTGTCTCATTCCCTCCTCCGTCTCCCACATAGACTCATATCCCTTCCTGTGCTTCCACTGTACACGCACAAGAGGAACCACCTTATTCCTTAACCTCTTCTCCTTTCGATCAATGATCGCCACTGGTTGCTCCACTTAATTGAGTCGTTCATCTACCTTGATATCTTCTAGTGGTACAACCATAACCTCGTTTGCTAAACACTTTCTTAGATAAGATACATAGAATGTTGGGTGAATTCCACTTAACTCATCTGGTAATTCTAGCCTATAGGCCACCTCCCCTACTCGAGCAACGATTCGAAAAGGCCCTATGTACCTTGGGCTCAACTTGCCCCGCTTTCTGAACCAAATGACGCCTTTCCAAGGTGAGACCTTCAACATGACTCTATCACCCACCTGGAACTCAATCGGTCTACATCTCTTATCGGCATACGACTTTTGCCTATCTTTAGCTGCCTTCATAAAGGCCTTGATCCTTTCCAGCTTCTCAGTCGTAGCCTTGACCACCTCGATGCTCCCTAACTCTTTATGGCCAATATCACCCTGTAACACCTCGAAAAGTCAAAACGAGTCATTAAGGATAATGGGCTTAATTAATGGGTATTAATAAAGGAAGGAAAAGGGTTTTGGGCTAAATTGGGTTCATGGGCAAGAGCCTAAGTGATTAAGGCCCATAATTAGCCCCTTAACCCACCCAAATCAGCCTCCATCTGCATCATTTGCAACCCTAGCCACCAAATTCGTATAGAGAGAAAGTGAAGGAAACTTAAGATTTGGAGCTTCAAAGGTCAAGGGATTGAAGATATGGGTGTTGGAGCATCAAAAAACAAGAAAGGAGCAACAAATCCAGGTAAGAATCAACCTCTAAACCCTTCTGTAGATCAAACCCGGATTCTAGGGTTTTGGGTTTTGAAAAGTAGCAAAGAATCGCATAAAGTTCACACTTTTACGTATGAAAACATGTATAAAGCTTAGATTTGGCCTCATGGATGATAAAATAAGAGATTGGACGTAAAAAGTTATGATTTTGGGTTAAAAACAAGTTGGTTCGTATTTTTATGCGATCTGCGAAACTGTACATGCATCTAGCGAATTTGCATATTCAATCAGCAAAACTATGAGGACTTCCTGCGAAACTATAGTTTCGCAGACATGGTTTTCCAAATAAAGTTGGGCCAAACTGGCAGCGAAACTGCCAGCAAAGATGCCAGCGAAACTAGTAGCGAAACTGTCGGTGAAACTAGCAGCGAAACTGTTGGCAAATCTAGCTGCGAAATTGCTGATCTTGTAGCGAAATTAGGCAGAAATTAATCCCTTTAAGTGTCAACTCATCCGCAGGCTGTGTAGTGAGATCCTAGCCTAGTAAGCTTAGTTTAGAAGTTGGTCTCGGAAACCAGGTGAGTTCTAGATCCCCTTATTTATAAGTTTTCCATGTTTTGGGGTTATTATGCATGCTAAATATACGTTTTAAATAACGGAGATTTTATGAGGTTTTAACAGAAAGATAGATTTTTCTATAAGGAAATGTGTTATATAAATGTTTAAAAATAAAAAAATTTCATGCTGACCTGGCAGCCCGCCCCATTTAGGGGCGTTGCCCCTTGGACCCTGTTGATACATGTGTCCCTAGTTTCTGATCTTAATATAATATCGTTGTATTGTCTTACGCTTATGTAAATGTAATAGTTGGGTACTTAATGAAATACAAGTGATTGGTTGTGTTTATAATGTTTAATATTTTATTAATGAGTTGTTTAACACATATTGACTTGATTATATAGGTTTGTGATTGTTTGAATTGTTATGCATAATGTTATAATATTGAATACATTCAAACTTGGTGAAGTGAAGTTCTCATGCGTCCAACTGGACCATGCGCCCCAACAGTGGTCATGCGTCCGAATGGCCATGCGACTGAGTGTCCATGCGCCTAAATAGTTCATACGCCTGAACAACTTCATGCGTCTGGCTCAGTCGCACGACTGAACACTCAGTCATGCGAATGGATCAACCGCATGGCTCAATCGCACGAATGAACATGCTAATGGTTCAGTCGCCCGAATGAGCAACCCTAACCTATAAATACCACCTAATTCGTGGAAAAACAAAATCATTGAATCCACTTCGACTCCAGACGTACCCTAGCCGACTAGAAGCCTCTAAGTTCATACTCCAAGTTCATAGAATACGGTAGATCGATTCTTAATCGATTCTTGACGTTAGATTCAATACGTTATTATATCTATGTGTGTTCTCACTGATTGGATCGCCAATCAAATAGGGTTCCGCACTATTTGGTTTGGTTTAACACGTTAATCAGTTGGTGTTTCGTTCAAATACCAGATCCCAACAAGTGGTATCAGAGCCTTGTCTCTTGATTACGTGTTGATTCAATAGTTTTGACACAAAAATTGTGTTTTTGCATCAAAAAATGCAATCCTTTTGTGTCTAACGGAGTCTTAGACGTATCCTGATCGAAAAGTTGAGTTTTTTCGGCATACGGGTATTAGGTTTGATAAAATTCGAGTTTTTACGGACAAATCAAGTTAAACCTACGAATTATCAAACTTTAGCAAGTTCAGTCGCACGATTAGACCAATCGCACGACTGAGTTCATTTGCACTCTCCACCCGTACGATTGGACTCATTCGTACCTTCAATCGTACGACTAAGAACTTCATTCGGACTGTTTAATCGCATTTGTTCATTTGGGCGACTAACTCATCTGCATTTGTTCAGTCGCACAATTGAACCATCCGCATTGTTCAATCGCACGAATAAGTTCAATCGCATACCTCCATTCGCATACAGTAGCAGTTGGTTAAACAGTAAAGTTAAACCTAATGGAGGACCAGTTTTCAGCATACACAGCAAGTAGAGACACACGTATTCAGAATCTACTACTGTTGGAGAACGAAGTGGGGATTCACAATAAACCCCCAAAACTTATTACGTTAGACGACTACCCACAATGGAAGCAAAGTTTCGAAATCTACTTAAATGGAGTAGATACAAATTTGTGGGAGGCCATCGAGTCGGGTCATAGCATGCCAGTAGGAGCTGACAGAGTCAAACTTACTCTAAGTGGCATGTCGGATGCTCAGAAGGTAAAACACAATGCTGAGAAGAAAGTCTATGCTTTGCTTACTCAGTCTATTCCGAAGGATATTTTCTATCAGTATTCGGAGTATACACAAGCAAAGAAACTTTGGGATGCATTGGAAAAGAGGTATGAAGGAAATGCCTCTCTGAAGGCTGTCAAGGCAAAAGCCCTGAAGAAGGAGTTTGACAACTTCTCCTCTATGGAAAAGAAAGCCTGATGAGTGAGATGCACACTCATGGAGTGGTTACATCAATGGAGGATAAGGTATCCAACTTTGCTGATGGATTACCAAACAAATGGGCTTTGTTTGTCTTTAATCTCAGACAGAATGAAATGCTCTCAAAGTTAGATATAAATGACTTCATTCGAAAACTAAGAGAAGAGGAGCCCAGGATGAAGTATCAAGCCCAAAAGGCAAACTATGATCAGAATCCTGCTCTCTACAATGCTACTCCTTTGGTCAAGACATCTGGAGCGCCCCTGCAAACCGCCTTCATCTCAAGCGTAGCAGTTCCAGCACAACCCTCAACTTCAGGATCTGAAATGATAGGGTCGTCTAGCACCCACTATATGATATCTGAAGCTAATGCAGCAAAGCTTAAAACCGACAATCTCAGGAATGTAACTGTGGAGGTGGCCAGAGAACATATGGACCTTTTAGTTGCGGTGGTTCAATCCTACGATGGATTAATTGCTGGAAAGATAGGTAACTACCACTTGGCAGATGAAGATTATGAGTAGGTGGATGAAATGGAGTTGGAACGTATGGACATAATGTGGGCCCTAGCAAGTGCTGTCCGACGAGCTAAAAAGTTTGTCAAAAAGACCAGACAGAACTTGGTTGCAACAAAAGACACAACCTTTGGGTTTGATAAGTCAAAGGTTACATGTTTCAACTGTGGTGAGAAGGGACACTTCAAGAGGGAGTGTGTAAAACCAAATAAGACGGGTAATGGCAATCCCTTCTCATCATTTAATTGTCAGGACAAGACCACATGTAGTAGCTCTACCTCATGCAGTAAGGATCCAAAAGCCTTAACTGCTAATGAGGATGAAGGACAGGACTGGAGCTTTCGGTTCGTGTCACCAGGAGAGTCCAATATAGCTAATGTGGAGGATATTGATGACGATTCTGCGAGTGAGGGAGATATAGCAGTAGAGCTCGCGATGTCAAATTCTGAAGACACTGCAAATGTGGTCAACCACCTTCCTAAAGAAGAAAAATATACATCACCATTTGAATCACTAGAACCAGAGATAACCGAGTCTGCACTCATGGCTGATTCCTCTTCAACATCTCAGGTAAGTACTACTGACCAACTGTTTAATAATCATGCTTGCTTAGAATGTAATAAATTCAGAGAAAGTATAGATTCAAAATTTGCTAGGCTATTAGATCATAATGATAGCTTAGTAAAGGATCTGGAACTGTGCACAAAGGCAAATAGAGTGTTGAAACAAAACGAGCACAGTTACAAGGAAAAGATAGACCTATTAAATAAACAGCTTAGAGAAACTGAGGTAGTTGCTTTTAACCAAGCAAATAACATTAGGTACTATCTGAACTCTCTAGAGGACACTAAGAAGCAAAAAGCAGTTTTAGAAGTAGAAGTCAACTCATTAAAACAAAAACTGCATAGTTGGACAAGCTCATCACACATTGTCTAACACTTAGTGAGAGAGAGAAATAATAGGGAGGGACTGGGATACAAAGTGGTTCCACCACCACCTGAAACCTTGATAAACACCAAAAGTAAACCAATTAACAATAACCCCATCAAGGATCACGTGGTGTCTACTCCTCTTGTTAATGATCCAGATTCCATAAGTAAATCAAGTGAATCCAATTCTAAACAAAAGAATGACACTTCAAAAGCAAGAGGAAAGATGCCATGTGTTAACCTGGAAAAAGAATTTGGAAAAGTTAGTTTAAAGTTAGGGTCAAACAAAGTCAAACAAGAACCTAAAAAGACTATAAAATCTAATCAATCATGTGCATCATGTCACAGTCCAGGGAAACAAGAGATCAAAGATGTAAAACCAGGTAAAGCAATTAAGTTTGTAAAACCAACTCATACATCTAACAAAGAAGTGTCTCAGTAGAAACATAATAAGGTCACCGTGTGACATCTACATCTCCACCAATAATTTAAATCGTAAAGTTGAAAGTAGATCCTGCTATAATTGTGGAGAGTATGGTCACATAGCGTCTCATTGTCCTTATTACCAGACACCGAGGAGAAAACTTGAACTTTCTGCATCCACATCTAGATCCTCTAAGAGGAACTCAGTGATGCCTCCAAAAGGGGATAGTGAATCCAAAGTTCAACCCATTATCCAGTCATCTATTTATCACAAACAGTCCTTACACAAATCTGGATTATGGAAAGAAAAACCTCCTCAGTGCCTGAAAATGAGCACAAACAGAATTTTGATCAATCCTTAACCTCAAAGGGTCAGTGGGTTAAGTTTATGATATGTGATGTCTCAGGGAAACCCAAGCTAGTTAAGGCTTGGGTTCCTAACATGAACTAATGTTTTCATTGAATGTGCAGGGTGTTCGCTATAGTGCTGAGACTAACATGTGGATTGTAGATAGCAGAGCATCCAGGCGCATTACAAGGAACAGAGCTCTCTTATCAATGTCAGAAAAATTAAAGGAGGGCATGTTTCATTTGCTGGAAACAAAGGTAGGTATATCACAACCCAAGGAGAAGTGGGAAATGAGAAGGTTAAGTTTGATAAGGTAAACTATGTCCAACAATTACAAAATAACCTTCTTTCTGTCTCTCAAATTTGTGATAAAGGATTCAAGGTAGTTTTTGATAACCAGAAGTGTTACGTTCTAAAGAAGGAATACATGATCCCGGAGGACCAGATCCTAATGTCAGCTTCAAGATATAATGATCTTTATGTCTTGGATCTCTCAAAGGCATCCATAACGGATCGTGAAGTCCAATGCTTCTTGTCCAAAGCTAATGAGAAGGACTCTATCTCCTGGCATAGGAGAATGGGACACAAAAATCCTAGAAAGATGAATCACTTGATCCAAAATGATCTTGTGAGAGGAGTAAATGTCAAAAACTTTCAACTCCCGGATTTCTGTCTTGCATGCAAAAAGGGCAAACAGACGAAGAAATCTCATAAGGAAAAGAAAGTTCATTCAATAGAACTTCCTGTTGAGCTTCTTCACATGGATCTGTTTGGTCTAGTCAGTACAAGAAGCATCGCTGGCGACCTGTATTGCTATGTAGTTACAGATGACTACTCAAGGTTCTCTTGGGTAATGTTTTTGAAATCCAAATCAGAAACATTTGAATCCTTCAAGGAATTAGTAACTACACTGGAATCCCTATACAAGCTAAGGTACGACAGGTGCGCTCAGACAACGGAACCGAGTTTAAGAATCAGAGGATGGAGGCATATTGCAAGGAAAAGGGAATTGTACATCAATTTACCTCGGCTTATACCCCTCAGATGAATGGCGTTGCTGAACGGAAGAACCGCAGCTTGATAGAGACGGCACGGACTATGCTGGCAGACTCGAAACTGCCTATCCAATTTTGGAATGAAGCAGTGGCAAATGCATGTTATACCCTTAATCGAGTTTTGGTAGTAAAACGGCATGGTAAAACATGCTACGAGTTATTACAGCGATGTTAACCTAACTTGGGATATCTCAAGCCGTTTGGTGCTCCGTGCACCCTGTTGAAGAAGACTCAGGAGGGAAAATTCAGTGAGAAGATTGATGAAGGTATCTTTTAAGATACAACATACCGAATAAGAGAGTTTATAACAACTCAACAGGCCAAGTAGAGGTGTGGTTTAATGTTGATGTTCAGAGATATATCACACCGCCTGCTGGAAAAGGGCCTGCCTACTTCTTCGACTATGATGGATTCTTCAAGACCTTCAACATACCTGTTTCCTCTTCAGAAGACGAGTTGGCAAACAAGATGATGTACGATGTCTTGAACACACCATCTCTAGATTCAACAAGTCATGACACTAC